>CM053036.1:130042960-130740460 GCA_028564925.1 Lithobates sylvaticus | reverse complement strand
TAGAGCATTTTCTTTCCTGCAACCACAGGTTGATGGAAAGAAAATTGCTTAATGCCCCCATAAAAACAGTTGGTATTGATGGAGGAATCTCTCCTGCAGAGCCATTGTGTACTCCCAGCAAGGGAAGCCATCCCTGCCAGGAGAACACAGTGAATATTAATAGCCGCTAGCAACAATCGTGTGTAAAATCCAATAGGCTGGTTGTACCCAAGTTAATCAACTTGGGTACATTCAGCCTGCCCATACATGATTTAACTCTTGGCTGGTCCCTGCTGAACCGGCTGACATTCGAACAGTCTACGGTAGGCTTTAGGGTGAGCTTGGAATCTTTTGTTATGCCGCGTACACACGATCGGAATTTTGTTCGGAAAAAGCTATGATGGTTTTTCCAACAAAATTCCGCTCAAGCTTGTCTTGCATACACACGGTCACACAAAAGTTAGCTGAACTTTCTACCCTCAAGAACGCGGTGACGTAAAACACTACGGCGAGCCGAGAAAATGAAGTTCAATGCTTCCGAGGCATGCGTCGAATTGTTTCCGAGCATGTGTAGGAATTTTGTGTGTCGGAATTTTCCTACCGAAAATTAAGAACCTGCTCTCAATCTTTTGCTTGCTGGAATTCGGCCAGCAAAAGTCCAATGGAGCATACACATGGTCGCATTTTTCGACCTAAAGCTCTCGGTCTTTTGCTGGCCGAATTTCCGATCGCGTGTATGCGGCATTAGTCTGCACATTGCCAGCTCTTATATTTGAGTTACTGTGCTGACCTTGAATGGTCTCTTTCATGTAGTTGGTCCTTTCTTTGTGTCGTCTTGACAATGGTGAGAGTGAACTTAATAATCTGCTAAGCAGGTCTGCTGGTATCTGGTCACAATGTTGAAATAAGGACAGGCAGCTATAAGGTCATTTATCATTTGCCTTGAATAAACTCTGCAGCCTTCTGTAGATAGCTGTTTGCTCAGTACTGCATGATTCATACTTGCCATCCGTTAGCAGCTTAGCTTTTAAGTTGGACATCAAGCTGCTGGTTATAAACTGTACTGAGCAGTCCCCAAACCTTTTGCCTTGAGTTCTTTTCGTCTGTAGATAAGAGTGTAAATATTTCTGTCCTGTGCATAGCAAAATATAGTGCACACAAGGGGAATTGGTTTCTTTCAAAAGAAGACTTGCACTTATACTTAGGTTCATTTTAGGTGAATTATGTGACCGTATGTGTGTTAAGTTCTGCTTACGTTAACAGTCACATTGGGAAGACCTGGTGTCCTGAAGTGATACTCCACCAATTCCCTCCTTTCTCAGGTTACTCTTCTGCTTTCCTTGTCAGAATTTCATATTTTATGGGGAATCATCAGTCAAGACATGCAGAAGCGGCATAATGAGAGGTCACCAGGGGTGCTTGGTTCAGTTGATAAATGTACAAATATTTATATAAAAATGTTAAACTCGTCAAACATAACTCCCATTCCTATGTATTCATGCACAGTTGAGTTGCTTAGCCTTGTTTCCACGTCGCATGCACAAAAACATAAGCACTGGGGTGCAGAAAAATGGCGGCAGGTGCTCTGAACTGATGAGTCAAAATATGAAATGTTTGGCTGTAGCCGGAGGCAATTTGTTCTCCAAGGGCTGGGGAGCGGTACAATGATGAGTGTCTGCAGGCAACAGTGAAGCAGTGAGGTTCTTTGCAAGTTTCTGAAAATGGAGTTTGAGATTTCATAGTAGGTAAGGTTGAATAAAGGCAATAGTCCATTCAGTTCAACCTGTGTATGTGTGTCGATAATCATTTCCCATATCCCTGTATGTTGTGTTCACAAAGATGCATGTATCAATACTCCCCGCTGGCACCACCAACTGGAAGAGAGTTCCACATCCTTATCGCCCTGACAGTAAAAAACCCCTTACGCAGCTTAAGATTAAACCGCTTCTCCTCCAATCTCATTGTGTAGCCCCGTATCCTCTTACATTCCCTGAGACTGAAAAGTTTTCTCTCTACACTGGGATCACCATTGAGGTATTTGTATACTGCTATCATATCTCCCCTCAAGCGTCTCTCCAGCGAGAATACATTTTAGTGCTTGTAGTCATTCCTCATAATTGAGGTCCTCCAGTCCGCTTATTCATTTAATTGACCATCCCTGGACTCTCTCCAGCTCATCCTTCCTGAGGATTGCTGACCAGAACTGGGCAAAGTACTTCAGATGTGGCCGAACCAGAGTTTTTTTTAAAGTGGCAGAATTATCATTTTAGCTCTGGAGTAAATTCCCTTTTTTATTCAAGCTAATAACCCGCTGGCTTTGCTTGCTACAGCTTTACATTGCATGTTATTACTTAGTCTGTATTCTACCAGTGCCCCCAGATATTTTTCCATCCCCTAGAGGTTCTCCCCCCTAGTGAAGGTTCTGGAGTGGCCATCTGTCTCCTGACCTCAATATCATTAAGCCACTCTGGGGAGATCTCGAACATGCAGTTCATGCAAGACAGCCCAAGAATTTACAGGAACTGAAGGCTTTTTGCCAAGAGGTATGGGCAACTTTACCATCTGAGAAGATAAAGAGCCTCATCCACAAATACCACAAAAGACTTCAAGCTGTAATTTGTTAAAGGGGGCAATACACGGTATTAAAGAGGAAGTAAAGTCAAACTAATAAAAAAAAATAAAAATAGACCCTGCAAGGCAAAGGCATAATGAGCTAGTATGCATCGCATACTAGCTCATTATGAATAACTTACCTGAGATGGAAGCCCCCGAAGCGACCCTTGTTGTCCTCCTCTGACGCTGCCATCTATCCCGGAGTAACTTCACGGTATCACGGCTCCGGCTCTGTGACTGGCCGGAGCCTCGACGACGTCACCCCCGCGGGAGCCGCCACTAACGACATGATCGCCGTTAGCAGCGGAATGCTCAGTGCACCTGTCTTTTGCAAATATCTCCTAAACCTACACGGTTATTTCTTGTACCTACAGGTAAGCCTTAAAAGTGGTTTGTAAGGGTTTACAACCACTTTAAGAACTGAGGTATGTAGACTTTTGATCAGGGTAATTTGGGTAGTTTTGTTGTGATTATGATTTAAAAAGAGTAAACACAGTTGATTGATAATAAATAGCTTCAGCCAAACAATAACCATGAGTGAAAGAAAAGTTTGTGTTTATCATTCATATTCTCTGAAAAATGGCCATGAAATCATAAATTCTGCCAGGGTATGTAAAACTTATGAGCACAACTTTGTGTGTATGTACAGTTGTGCTCATAATATATACAGCACAACTGTATAATGCATATATAAAATGCATGTGGCTATTTGCATTTTTTGTATGTTTTGTGTCTATTATAACACATACCTTTTAGGGCACAGACCCTGATTTTTCCTCCTCAGTAAACTATGAATGTCACAGCAGTTTTGTTGCCGACTATCATTACATCGATAAACTAACCCTCATCCTATCAAATTTTTGGATTGGTTATTTTGGATAGTCAGTGAGATGTTTTGTATAACTGTTTGCACCTCATGCAATGCTTTTGTTTGTTTTTTCTTCCCAGCGTAGCTGCTGTGTTTTATGTGTATATCAGTGTATATATAATCCTGATAACATTTTTATAATTTTTTTTTTTTGTAGGAACATGGTATCCCCATAGATTTGGGATATGCAGTCGCACCTCATCATTCTGGTGTGTACCCCATACACAGCCAACTATATGAAGCTTGGCAATCTGTATGGGATATCCAGGTTACTAGCACAGAAGAGTACCCTCACCTTAGACCGGCTCGCTATCGCAGAGGATTTGTACATGACAACATCATGGTAAGATTAAACATTTCCTAACATACTTTGGGTAGCCACAGTCAATATGGGTATTTGTCATATTTGCTTGTCAGCTAGACTCGCAATAAAAGCAGGGAATTTTTGGATGCATGTAATGCATTTTTCTCACAACTTTATTCTCATGATGTTGTTTGCTGCTAGATTTTGCAACTTTTTCACTAAAGGTAACAAACTGTTGAAGTCATCAAATGTATTGGATGTCCCCAAATGGGATAAGATCCAGTCTACTGGTAAACTCTATAGAGAGGTTAGGAGGCTTATTACAAAAATGTTGGTTTTAAACCCACACCCATAACGCCTACATCCAGACGGCTTTCCCTGAGCAAGTTTCCCCAGTAAGAGATTAAATCATGTGACTTGTATAAATGAGGACCAACCTCTGTCCGTCTTTTTTTTTTTTCTCCTTCTCCCTGTTAAGTGCTATCGATGAAGCAAAAACCTCACCTTTTATCTATCCAGTCTGGTGCTTGATGGAAAACTCTGTTCTTTAATTCTCTCACTCTTGTATATAAAGGGGAGGTCCAGAAACATTTTGCACTTTTTATGACGGCACTCTTTCTGAGGCTAGGGCTGAAACAGCCTGTTTTAATCTCATCCTCTGATTTCAGCATCTGTGCATGGGCTGTGGGCAACTGAGGAAAATTTAGGACCCCAAAATATAAATGTATATTATGATGCTTTTTGTTAAGCGTAGAAATGTATACACTTTGTGGAATTCAGAAAAGCTGTTTATTATACCATCACTATTGGAAGGAATATTGCCTTCTGTAATGTTTTTAAAAATAGAGGTAGATAATTACTGCTTGGCAGTATAGTCTAGTAGTTTATTAGAGTGGAGAGAATTCCTCTCTATCAGGATAAAGCACGAGAAAACCTTTCTGGGAATGACTGTCGCCAAAAATCTATCCAACCCAGGCTCAAACTTTTGTAGGAAGGTATTGGGGCGTGCTTTTAATGGGGGGAATGACAATGGAACTGCTATGTCTATCAAGGACTGGGTTTAATATTTTAAAGTCCCCCTAACAAAGTGTACATGCTTTGGGGTATTGTTCCATAAAGGAGATGGCAGCATTTAATGATATTTGGTGAAGCCGGAGGCAGGTTATATAGTCCTGTGATACCAAATGGTGACAGATATATGATGGCATATGCAAAAATATATACAGCCTTTATGGTCACTTCTAGTTTAATACATTCCTATTGAACATATCTGTGAACCAGTAAGTTTGTTCATAGAATGTCCAATAATCTGTTTTCTGCACTAGATGATAAACATGGGTCACTGCAAGGGCACATTGAAAACAGTGTGCCTTGTTCACACTGCAACACACATATATGCATAAAAATGGAGGGCAACATGCATAAAAATTCATGCAGATGCGTGTTACTGTACATCCATATTTGGTGACCGAAGAGTAACTTTCCTGGAGTAAGAAGTATGATATGAGACTAGAATAATTTTGACCAAGGTTTATGGAAGACTGTGTTCTTTATTGCATTGGGCAATGTGTGCTTGTACATGAAAGGGTAGCTCAGACTAGTGTCTTAGGCTGTACAATGTGAGCTGAACTGCAGATGCATGTAACAAACGCAGCATCTGGTTTACTTTCTTTTACTGTTCATTTAGTCAAAGCTTTGTGCACTCCTTTATGTAGGCATGATGTGTGCAAAATACCAGTGATACAAAAATGACCAAGGATAATCATGTGACCTTTTTTTCCCCCCTTTTCATCTCCAGTTTTAGGGTAGATAACCTAAGATGCATGTTAAAATAATGGTAGGCAGCTGCATCACAATGCAGAGGGGAGGTATACAAATATATAATTCTGTATACTGTAGTTCTGCTTTAATATTGCTAATATGACAATCTGTATGGGTTTTCTTTGTGTATAGGTGTTACCAAGGCAGACTTGTGGACTGTTCACTCACACAATATTCTACAATGAATATCCAGGAGGATCAAAAGAGCTGGATAAGTCCATTCGTGGTGGTGAACTCTTCCTGACTGTCCTCCTTAACCCAGTAAGTCAGTAGAATCAATACACTGAAATAGAATCTGAAGGTTCTAGAAAGCCCTAATGATCCAGTATCTTCATTTTGTGCCATTCCTTTTCCAGTGTGTCTGTTAAACAGGCTGTTCAAATTATGTACCATACAAAGGCGCCAAAGGTTTACTATTTGACAGCCCCTAAGATATTGGGAGACCTTTGCCTTCCTAAGATAGGACATTATAACACCCTGCGTTATTGCAAGTCCCTTAGATTGGTACTGCAACCATCTTTCAAAAGACCGGGTGCATCTCGAAAGCCTCATACTTCAAATTTAATGTTTTTTTTCTTTGAAAAACTTTTTCTTACACACAAATACATAGGACAGAACACATACATTAACAAATTACAATAAGGAAAAAGAATACAAACCTGATCAAAGGAGCCTGTAAGAGCAATATTCATATATGACTATAAGTTTAAAAAATATATAATTCCTATGCTCTAACATCAGCCTTTATATGCGAATATACCTCACTGTAAGATCACACAGTATAATTTAAGTATTAACATAACTGATCTTGAATAAGTTCCATAGAGGCAACCTGGGGTGCATGTAACTAGGCCAGCCACATTTTTCAAATTTTATTTTACATTTTAAGACAGCCTCCTTTTTTGATACAACTGTTTTTCCCAAATGAAGAGCAGTAATTAATAATTAGTCAATGTTTCACTGTGGGAGGAAGTGGCATAAGCCATTTCCTAGCCACTAGTGGATTTGCCAAAAACAGGAGATGCTTACCAGCCAGCATTGCAAAGATATTTACCTCTAAGAAGTTCAACCCACCTAAAACATAAGTAATTGGGGTAAGATAAATTAGAATACCATACACAGTATTATAAGCACTATGTCTTGCCAATACCTAAACAATTTGTGGTGTAGCCTTGGTCTCAAAGACATCTGAGGCAATGAGAAGAGTCTCTATATCTGATCTTTTGGTATCCTGTATGTTAATTTTATATGAAACTGTGTCATCCTACCAGAAATGGAAAAAGATGTATTGGGGACATTTCATAAGATAAATTCCCATCTTATGTCTCCATATTCCCGTTGTTCAAAGGTACCCAGTTTAGCGACCTCCAACAAAGTATCATTCCCCCACAAGGGGGTGTATATGGAGACTTAAAAATGGATTTAGTGGGATGAGTCTTCAGGTGCGATAACTGTCTAGCTTCTAACATGGAGACCACCAACATATTGCACAGAGTAAGTTTTATAAAAAATATATGCATAGGGTCTTGATTCCCTACCTCAAGAAAGCCTGTCAAGTGTTGAATTTGAGTAGCCATATAATCGTGCCAATCTTCCTTGGTCTAAGGGTCCCTGTAATACCTCTAACTTGACTTTTGGTAAACCTCCCTTCCATACCAGCTCATGAAATAGCATCAGCTATACAAAGCCAACGTTTAGGAATCCAAATAGGGAAAAATAGGGTATCATCGGCATACAATATTCTTTTCTCCACTAAAACCTGCTTAAACCCAACAGACTTGCACACCGCGAGTGCCAGAGGCTGTGTCTTTTACCACGAGTAAGATGAAGAGGTGGCACATTGCCCATTAACAGTTATACACAGATGATTTGGAGTACAAAAATGTAATCCAATTTATAGATTTATGCCCTATTACAAAACAATGCAGTACCTCCCAAAAAAAAGGGCCATTTGACAGTGTTGAAGGCCTTTGCTGCATCAAATGATTAGCTCTATTTTCTGGTTCAACTGCTAGATGTTCAATGTTAAGAAAAACTCTACAGACATTAATGACGGTAGAACCGCTTGAAATCAATCCAAACTGGTCCTCATAATGCAAATTATTCATATATAGTGACAAGCAATTGGCAAGAACCTTTTGCCAAGAGCTTGGTGTCCACACTGAGTGGCAAAATAGGCCTGTAAAAAGTGGGCAGAGTTGCATTTTACCTGTTTTGATAATTAAGGTTTTGATAAGTAAAATTTGCCTAATACATAGGAGCTGGAGGCTGTGTTGAAACTCTCCAACCATAGGCGTGTGCCTGGGCACACCCTAATCACGACGTGTATTACCGATCTTCCTCTACTGCCGGGGCTTCCCCCCCATGGTGGCCCCCCACCCCGCAGTGCTGCTGGCTTCCCTTCTCTCCCCCCAGCTGCTGCGGGGGGATGTTTCAGGCTGGAGAGTGGGGAAAGGGGCTAGTAAATATGTTAGTATGTCAAATATCTTCAGTTTGTGAATGAAGAGGAAGCTGCTCAGCACAGAGCACTTCCCATTCATTCACTGTCCTGTGCGGTTGAGGCTGCAGAGAAAGGCATGTGTGCCTGAGCTTTGGGGTACACAACATTGGATGTTGGGCACTTTTGTATTTATTTTTTTTTATTTTTTTTATACAATTCCGCTTGTAATCCATCAGCACCTTCGGTTTTAGTAGCAGGTAAAGATTTCACAAGTTCAGCGAGTTCAGTTAAGGAGACAGGAGTTTCTAAAGCATCTCTCTCCTGACTCAAGAGCTGGGGAAGGAAACCATATCCAAAAAGCCAAGCAGATTGGAAAGATCTTAATTAACCAAAGCGGTATACAAGTTACGATAGAATGGGTAAAACTCAATATATCTATGGAAGTAAATAAATCACCAGTTGAGGATTTAAGGTTCTTTAACATAAGATGCTTCCTGCTGGCTGCTTATGACCTGGGCTAGTAAATGTATCTCTTGTTCCCCTGCTGTAAAGTGCTTACAATTAACAAAAAAGGCTCATCTGTTCTGTCTTCATCAAGGATCTATTCCTTAATGTGTTTGAAGTAATTTAGCTTTAGTTCTGCTAGAAACTGCACCTAGGTCAGATTCCCATTGTCTAGACTTAGCTTTACCATGAGCTATCTCTTTTTAATAAGAAGGCACCTTCAAAAAGTTTAAATGGTTGTAAAATATGAACAAAGCACATCCCTCTGTAGTGTGTACTTGTCTCAATTAAAAGCACTAAGGGATTGATTTACCAAAACTGGAGAGTGCAAAATCTGGTGTAGCTGCACCAGATTTTGCACTCTGCAGTTATGGTAAATCAACCCCCAAGTATAATTTCTGTCTGCTACTTTGTTTCTTTGTGTTTAGCATTAGTTCACTTCTGTTTTCTGTCAGTTTGAGAAAAAAAGTGACACGGCGGGGATCTCCAGCTGATTTTGCTGTGTGAAGGGGGGTGCTTCCCTTCCTTCAGTCAACTCTCTGAGCTCTCCTCACTGAGCTGTGCAGAGTGTAACTTCAGCACTTCGCCCCCTGCTTTCTGACAGCTCAGACAAGCCCTATAAATTCTGGACTTTGAACAGATGTAGAGAAGCGAAGACTCCAGATAAATAGGTAAAACTTAACGTAGGAGGATTTGTTTCATCTTTGTGCATCACTTGTGGCCAGTCAATTCACTGAGCATATGTAAGAGTTTATAACCATTTTAAGGGAATTCCAACTGCAATCAAGGCAGAATCCCTATTAAAGTAAATTCCTCTAACATAAACAAAACCGAGTCAGGCTTTGGGAAAAATGTAATCCAAGAGGAGTTAAATTTCCAGCCTATCCATTTGGGTTGATTACACATATCTATTATTCGCAAAGGAGAATGGTCTGAAAGACCACCTAGTAGAAAATGACATTCTGACACTGTGAAGGCAAGTTAACTATTGCTAAGGCCTTCTCAATTCTGGGTAGGGTCATAAAGGTTTTAGAAAAACATGAGAACAGAATCAACAGGGTGACAAGACCACTAAAGATCTATTTAAACCCAGTACCGCGATCATTTTAGCGAATGTTGAAGAGCTGGATGAAGTTGAAATGGTTGGGGCATAGAGTCCATAAACCAGCGGGTACATCAGTGTTAGAATCCCCTATTAATAATGTAAGTATGCTTTGTTTACCCATCCAGATTTGTATAAAGCATTCTAACACCTCCGATATGTATGGCAGAGGAATGTAAACGTCAATTATGCATGGTAAGTTATTAATCCAAGCATATAAAAAAAAATAAAGTATCTACCATAATCTAACACCACCTTTTTGAAAATACAGCACAGGTTCCTATGTATTAAAAAGCCTCATAATTAACCTGTAATATCTACCCTTTGGCCTTCCAAGAAACCAGAGACCTCCATACAGGAAATTGCCCTGCTTACTTTAGTAGAAATCAATGAATTTCATGGTCTGGCCAATTAAAAAAAAATAATTGACCAAACCGCTTCCCCCCCCTCCCCTTCCACCTTTTAATATTTAATCTGTGCTTTCCCCCAAGCCTATCATCCCAGTTCCTATTCTCATGGCAATCAGACTCCCTGCCACGGGTGATTGACTTTATCGATGCAACAGGTGTCTTTCCTAAATCACGTTCAGAATCAAAGGGCTCCCATCCCATACTGACCCTAGCTACATGTGAGAAATTACATTCTGACTCATAAACTGCTTTGAAAGATTTATACAGCCAAACCCAACCTAGCTCGCATTCCGTTTCAATAATATACAAGCTATTCAATACTTCTACATTTAAAGATACCTTATTACATTTTTGCAAGGAAAGGAAAAGTGATCTCAATTGCCAGTTCACTCAGGACTAGCAGAAACGAGCATGCCTCTAACGCACAAATGCTTCGAAGAAAAAACTGGAATCGGCACCTGCCTGACCTCACAAATTCACTTCTGGAAGAATGGTCCAACATTCCCATAGACACACTCCTAAACCTTGTGGACAGCCTTCCCAGAAGAGTGGAAGCTGTTATAGCTGCAATGGCTAGGCCAACTCAATATTGAACCCTACAGACTAAGATTGGGATACCATTAAAGTTCATGTGCGTGTAAAGGCAGGTGTCCCAACACTGTGTTTGCCGAAGATATAACACAGAGCTAGGCTCTATCTTCCACATATGGTGGACCTGCCAAATTATCAAATTTCAAGAATCCCTGGTACCTCTTATCCCCTTGAACCTTGTCGCTACCTCCTCCCTCACTTCAAGGAATCTCCTCTTATAAAATTTAAATGTGTATCCATTTATTAAAGTCACCAAAACAATAATTCCCTTGCACTGAAAATCCACTACGCCTAGCAGATCGTAGTGGAAACACGAGGTGGATGCTGTATCAAAAAGGGAAGAAGACAGAGCAATGGCTGTGTTGACAAAGCAGATCAATACAGAAACAACCTGGCAATACTATAGGCATTACATCCCTTGAGATATTCGACCACCATTTTCTCTCCCTATGTAACATTTCCTCCTAGAGACTGCTTTCACACTGAGTCGCTTTACAGGCGCTACAGCGCTAAAAATAGCGCCTCTCACTCGAGTGTGAAAGCCTGAGTGGTCTCGCACTGGAGCGGTGCGCTTGCAGGATGGTAAAAAAAAGCCCTGCCAGCAGCATTTTTGCAGTGCTGTAAGAGCAGGGTACACACCACTCCTAAAGCGCCCCTGCCCATTGAAATCAATGGGCAGCACTGGCAAAGCGCACCCTCTTCCGAACAGTGCTGCTAAAGCTACGGTTAAGCGCCGCTAAAAATAGCAGCACTTTACTGCCGACACCCCAGTGTGAAAGCAGCCTTCGAGTACAACTGTACCTCTCCTTGACTCTCTAGAATGGATTCTACTCCCTCCTTTTCCTGATCCCTCCCTTCCCGTTTTCCATTTTCCCTCCTTTGACCCCATCCCCTTGCCTCTTTTCTGCACCCCCCTCTTTTTTATTTTATTTATTTTTTTCATCGCTTTACCCTTGTCTGTCGCCTTACATAGGCACACATTGCTACAACTTTTCAGCCCTCTGTTTTTAGGCTTTCCCATTCCTATCCCTCTTGGCCAGTATTAGACTCGCACAACTGCTTTTCTTTTGATAGATTATTGTATATTAACCAGTCCACCTTGTGGTGTATGTGTGTGTGTGTGTGTGTGTGTGTGTGTGTGTGTGTATATATATATATATATATATATATATATATATATATATATATATATATATATATATATATATATATATATATATATATATATATATATATATATATATATATATATATATATATATATATATATATATATATATACTTGTCGCCCGCCATACAGCAAAATGATGGTGGCAAAGTGGTTGTGATATCCTAACCGGACGTCAGTCTGACACACCGCAACACTGATCTAGGTAAAGAGTCTCTGACCACTCACGGCTGATCAGTGTAAACAAGAAGAGCCGTTGATCGAGTTTTCCTCACTCGCGTCTGTCAGATGCGAGTAGAGGAGAGCTGAACGGCTGCTCCTCTGACACGGGGGAATCTGTGCTGATTATCAGTGCAGCCCCCCCGAGAATTCCCACACTGGACCACCAGGGATGCCCACCACTAGTCACCACCAGCTATGCCAATCAGTGCCAATCCGTGCCGCCTATCAGTTTGTGTACCCATCAGTGCCGCATATTAGTGCCCCCCTCATCAGTGCCCGTCTGTGCAGCCCCATCAGTAAAGGAGAAAACGCACTTATTTACGTTTTATAACAGAAACAAGAGAAAAACGTGTGTTTATTTTTTTTCAAAATTTTTGGTCTTATTTTTTTTTCCAAAGATTTTATTACAGTTTAATAAACTTTAAAAAATTAGTATCAATAACAAGCTTTGTGTACTGCATTATACATATTTTCAGTTGAGACAAAACTATTTGTAGCAGTATCAATGACATGTAGGACATAGATGTAAAACAATCAATCAATTGTATCTGGACCTATACCCTATACCTTGTACATTGCTCGTTTCATAGGTCTTGTGTAAATTCATGTAATGGTGTGGGAAGACCATGCCTGCGAGTAATAGGTTAAAACACGTATTCCGTTATCGAAAAATTTGGATTATTCTCACGTGCTGGTTTTATACATGTATATTCTGGCAACGACAAGCATCCCATTCACCCCAAAAGGGAGCTAGCTGTGAAGGGGGGATGGTATATTTTGTGATGTAAATGTTTCGTTTTGCCGGCTTCTGAGAGTGAACTGCAGTTTTTATATGCATAATTGCTAGGTTAGTTGGTTTTCAGGAATGGGGGGAGAGGGTGAACCCTGAGTGCCTCCTGTAGGATTCAACTGTGGTAGGGGTGCTGTGTGCTCGTTTTTTATTATATTGTGGATATAGATGTACAAGTGTTCAGGTGGGAAACAAGGTATTATCAGATCTAATGAGGGGTGTGGGAGGAGAATTTGGGGAAGGCAGAGGTGAATTTCGGAAGTGTTCCCAGCATGCCCACGTTTTTTGGTCTTTTTTTTTTTTTTATTTTTTTTTTTATTTAGTAGAAAATAAAAATCCCCCAGAGGTGATCAAATAGCACCAAAATATCTTTATTTGTGGGAACAAAATGCAAAAAATTAGTTTGGGTACAGTGACTGCGCAATTGTCATTTAAAGTGCGACAGCACTGAAAATTGGTCTGGGCAAGAAGGTGTATAAGTGCCCTGTATTGAAGTTGTGTGTGTATATATAATTATACACACACACCAAATATCCCACTGATAAAGTCATCTACTTTAAGTGGAAATAGAAATGAACATGATTTTTTTTTTATTAGCAGCTATATTGTATAAGTTTTCTATAGTGTATTTTATACACTCTTTTATTAAGTACTAGATGTGTTTTTGAAGGATTGAAATCCTTGGAATTGTCATAATTCAGACTGCAGTGCCTCTTCCATCATAAAGCCATTATATATAGACTTATCTTAAAGCTTTGGTAAAAGAATCATTAGAAATTAATTTGAAGATATATAGGAGTGGCAACCTGATGATGAAAGGTGAATGAGAAGTGATCCAACATTGTAATTAAACCCAGTGATAAAAGGGAAAGCACTGTGGTGCTGTGTGAAGCACATTATGTTAAAGAGGTGAATTGACTATTGAAGAAATCATTGTTAGAAAATTCCATTTAACTCTGTTTTTGATCTGATTGTGTTGAAATAAAAAGGTGGAAAAAGAAGCTTGTTAACGAAAAAAAAATGGGGATAACTTAAGGCATTTACATAATACTGAAAGTACATATTTTTAGCTTCCTCTGAGCATTGAATCTAAGACTGCTGACCCCACTGAAAGAGTAGTCTGCTTTGTGACTCATGCGTTTTTGGGCCTTCCCAATTCTGTAAGTGATATGCATATATGCGTAATATGTTGAGAGGAATAGATACAGTGGATATAAAAAGTCTACACATCCCTGTTAAAATGTCAGGTTTCTGTGATGTAAAAAAAATGAGACCAAGATAAATCATTTCAGAACTTTTTACACCAATGTGACCTATAAACTGTACAACTCAATTGAAAAACAAACTGAAATCTTTTAGCGGAGGAAAGTTAAAAATACAAAACTAAAATAATGTGGTTGCATAAGTGTGCACACCCTCTTATAACTGGAGATGTAGCTGTGTTCAGAATTAAGCAATCACATTCAAACTCATGTTAAATAGGAGTCAGTACACACCTGCCATCATCTAAAGTGCCTCTGATTAACCCCCCCCCCCCCCAAAAAAAAGTTCAGCTGTTCTAGTAGGTCTTTCCTGACCTTTTCTTAGGCTAGTTTCACACTGGGGCGTTGGGGGTGCTGGCGGTAAAGCCGATTTACCGTCGTTTTAGCGGCGCATTGCGGCCGCTCGCGGGGCGGTTTTACCCCCGCGAGCGGACGAAAAAGGGTTAATACCGCCCGCAATCCGCCGCTGCAGCGGCGTTTTGCGGGCGGGTTCGGAGCGCTGCCCCATTGTTTTCAATGGGAACGGGCGCTATAGGAGCGGTAAATATACCGCTCTATAGTGAGCCAAAGATGCGGCTTGCAGGACATTTTTCAGTGTCCTGCAAGCGCACCGCTTCAGTGTGAAAGCCCTCAGGGCTTTCACACTGAAGACACAGCAACAGCTGTTTCGGGTCGGTTTGCAGGCGCTATTTTTAGCGCAATAGCGCCTGCAAACTGCCCCAGTGTGAAAGGGGCCTTAGTCGCATCCTACAGCAAAAGCCATGGTCCGCAGAGAGCTTCCAAAGCATCAGAGGGACCCCATTGTTAAAAGGTATCAGTCAGAAGAAGGGTACAAAAGAATTTCCAAGGAATTAGATATACCATGAAACACAGTGAAGACAGTCATCAAGTGGAGAAAATATGGCACAACAGTGACGTTGCCAAGAACTGGACATCCCTCCAAAATTGATGAAAAGAGGAGAATAAAACTGGTCAGGAAGGCTCCCAAGAGGCCTACAGTAACATTAAAGGAGCTTCAGGAATATCTGTCACTTACTGGCTGTGTAGTACACGTGACAACAATCCTCCTGTATTCTTCATATGTCTGGGCTATGGGGTTAGAGTGGCAAGATGGGAGGCTTTTCTTGCAAAAGAAAACCTCCCAAGCCCGGCTAAATTTAGAAAAAAACACATCTGAAGTCTCAAAAGCATGTGGGAAAATGTGCTATGGTCTGATGAAACCAAGGTTGAACTTTTTGGCCATAATTCAAAAAGATATGTTTGGTGCAAAAACACTGCACATCACCAAAAGAACACCATACCCACAGTGAAGCATGGTGGTGGCAGCATTATGCTTTGGGGTTGTTTTTCTTCAGCTGGAACAGGGGCCTTAGTCAAGGTAGAGGGAATTATGAACAGTTCCAAATACCAGTCAATATTGGCACAAAACCTTCAAGCTTTTGCTAGAAAGCTGAACATAAAGTGGAACTTCATCTTTCAGCATGACAACGACCCAAAGCATACATCTAAATCAACAAAGGAATGGCTTCACCAGAAGAAGATTAAAGTTTTGGAATGGCCCAGCCAGAGCCTAGACCTGAATCCGATTGAAAATCTGTGGGTGATCTGAAGAGGGCTATGCACAGCAGATGCCCTTGCAATCTGACAGATTTGGAGTGTTTTTGCAAAGAAGAATGGGCAAAAATTGCCAACTCAAGATGTGCCATGCTGATACTTATTCCCAAAAAGACTGATTGCTGTAATAAAATCAAAAGGTGCTTCAACAAAGCATCTTATTTTAGTTTTTTAGTTTTACTTCCCTCCACCTAAAAGATTTTTAGTTTGTTGTTCAACTGAGTTTATAGGTCACAATAAAGGTGGAAAAAGTTCTGAAGTTATTTATCTTTGTCTCATTTTTTTACATCACAGAAACCTGACATTTTAACAGGGGTGTGTAGACTTTTTAAATCCACTGTAGGTGGTCCACAGTGATGGTCTTCTGGGTAGGTCTCAACATTGGGACTTGGTACTCTGTACCACATGAGGATAGTTTGAAGGCCTGTATTCATTGTCAGTAGAATTTCTCCATCAAGGGTCAAGAAATTGGTTTATTTTTACTATGCTGTGGTAATAGTGTTGTCTTACAGACCAATTACGGACAGGGTTGCATGTATTTATGCATCACATGCCTGCCACTCATTATGTGGGTGGGGAGAAAATATACAAAGCCATGCATGTGCTCCACAAGGATGTAGGCCTGTAGCAACCCTTCTAACATACTTTTTAATGTGCATTGCAAGTTAGAAAGGAGAAATGTATTGCAATTAACTAGGGTTGCACCGATGCCAAACATTTGTACTTGTACTCTTGCAAATGCTCTGATGCTTAACCCGATACCTGGATGGGGATGATCGGTGCGGCGGTGGGGGGAGTTGCAATCACCAATCCTCCTGTATAGCTTTCAATAAAGCAACTGACAGCCGCGTCGTCCTCCGTTCCCCATCCACGTCCTCCTCTGGTCCCCCAATCCAATGTCCCGGATATGTTAAATAAATACAATATTAAATACAGTAAATATATCCAGTGTTTCAGTACGGTTAAATCATGTGTAAATGATTATCAAATCAATGTCCAAATAAAAGATGAAAACTTCCTGAATCTTCACAGATCCTCAAAAAATGTGCCTAATATGAATTCACCACAGTGCTCCCCTATACAAATGCACTCACCTTAAAGAATGTGACCACACAATTAAGTTTGGTCAAAATTAACTTTTTAGTCACTCTGGACTAACAGGTTGTTTTCCTCCTTAGTTCTCTGTCAATTTTCTTCCGTAATGGCTCGATATATATGTGGAAAGAGCTCCATATAGTGCTTATATCATTTTAAAACATTATATCATTTATTAAAACTTTTGTACATAAAACTCACATTTATTGGGTGCTTCCACGCACCAACTGTATACAGCTTATATCAAATTAATCCACAATACTGCAGCAAATTCGTGCCTTGGATGATGCAAACGTGTTACGTCACAGGGTCATGTGACTCGTCAGGGGGATTCCTATAGTAAGGCAAGACGCCATCTACTTTCTAAATACTGCTTCTACTCCACCCCATTGATTTTAGTTCATACAGGTGTGTTGTGTTTGATAGTGGCATCTGCCGCTCACATAGAGCGTATCTGTGCCGTGTCTGTGTCTGATGGAAAACGATCAATTCACCTGAAATCTATATGTGTATGTTGACATAAATAGTTCAATATTGTTGCCGTGCAGTGGATTAACATATTGTAATCATCTTTACCATTCCTATGCAGCATTTAGGTGTGTACAATAAAAATGAATAAAATTAAAAAGTACAAAACTGAAAACCATATGAATTGCATGAATATGAATAACATAATTAAATGAATACGTTTAAATAGCAGCCTAAAACCTGTTCCCTTTATATATCCATACATAAAGACATTAAATCAGATGTGTGAACCCCCTATTCATTCCCTCAATCTATTCATCTCTTAATTATTACTCAAACTGTTAAAAAAAAAAAGTCAAAGTCAAATTCTTTGTTTAACCCCTTTGGCACCATTACAGACAGCTCATGGAGCCACCATGATTCTCTTTTGGTTTAGTTAGTTATAATTTACCTTCAGCAATTTCATCAAGTAGGGGGGTCCCCATATTTAAATTTTTATAAAAAAATTTCCAAGTGTGTCTAAGAGTGCCTTTCACAGATGTATCATCTTATGCAGCTCTACTAGTTCAGTATTTTGCAGGAGTAAAATCTTGAAGTGAAATGTGATTAGGTAAGATAAAATGCTCTGCTTGATTTAATGTGTGGCAAAGTGTGTCTGTGTGCGTTCCAGCCTCCTGATTGCCCTTACTATATGTAAATTTGGTACTGCAGATTCCTGTTGTCTATGAGCACACAGTGTGCTGACAGATATGATATGAGCAAGTCCCTCAGCCATCAGTAGTCACTTCTCTGTCTATATACAGAGAATATTGCTTCCTGTGGTTTCTTATTACACCACTGCGTTCAGGCAGAACACATCCACATGTGCCATAGTTTTGTTCATAAAGTGATCACAAAACACGTGTTGTGTTTTTTGTTTTTCTGCTTGCTGTGCACTTGACCTAAGTTTTATTTTTTTTTTTTTTTTTATCGTTTGAACAGCTAAAATAGTACAATGTTCTTTAACAATATTCCTGATACGTGCTTTGTTTATGAAACAAAGTCTTTATTCAGAGAACCATATCTTCATTAGATGGCTTGAGTGAAGCAGATGTTGCCTAGTTTTCTATTCTCCATGTGATTTTTGCAGATGACCAGTTATAGGCAATAATGGCAAAACACCAATCTACTTCTGGCTATACACGTCTAGATTTTCTTTCGAAGATTTTAATTTTAAAGAAGAAGTAAACCCTGATGGGTTTACTTCCTCTTTGTTTCCCTGCAAAGGTAAAGCATAATGGACTACTATGCATCGCATAGTAGCCCATTGTATGTCACTTACCTGACACAGGAGCCAGTGATGTCACCGATGTCCCCTGTAGCACGAAACATTCATCTTCCTTCCGGGTATCGCTGTATTTGACGGCGCGCGGGTGGGAACACACAGCTATTGAAATTAAAGCTTTTATGTTCCCGGCGCTCTGATATGAAAAAGGCCTGTAGCTCATGAACTCATTAAAGCCTGGCGGACGAGTGGCATTTAATTTAAAAATCCACCTCGTCTGGGGTTGAAGTAATTTTTGGTCTGTTACCTCCTCTAGGATCCTCGGGGACCCTTTCGAGGTCGTCGGTGTGACCTCACAAATGCGCTTCTAGAAGAATGGTCAAACATTCCCATAGACACACTCCTAAACCTTGTGGACAGCCTTCCCAGAAGAGTTGAAGCTGGTATAGCTGCAAAGGGTGGGTCAACTCGATATTGAACCCTACGGACTGTGTGTGTATATTAAAAAAAAAAAATAAAAATAGTTTAGACCGAACTAAAGCGCACTGGGTTCTCACATGTACACAAAGTTTCACCATCATTGTATTATGTAATTTTTACAGTATTCCACTGTCTCCATACCAAATACGTGCTGCAAATATTACATTTACAGGGTCTCGCTGACTCTAAATTTTAATTCTAGGCAAAACGCTTTTTAGATTGTGTAAAATTATAACCTCTATCAGGTTTTTACTGCGGCTTCTGTTACTTTGGGGAGATTTAGTTCCTCTCCTGGCAACATTGGTCACTGGGATAAGGAAGTGAGGGGAAATCTAAACTCTTACTCTTAACTAAAGTTATCAAAAATGTATTGCATATGTTCAGGTTTCCACAATTCTGTCCAGGTAACTACTGTTTTTCAAACGGAGGACAGAAAATGGTAGGGGCAATCCCCCCAATAGTAAAATATACTGCAGTAAAAAAATAAAGTTCTAACCCCTTACTATCCAAAAAAGATTTTTGGTTAAAAATCCACAGTAACCACGATTAAAGGGGAGGGCCAGCCGGAAAAAAAAAATTAAGTCAGCAGCTACTAACACTGTAGCTGCTGACCTTTTAATAAGCAGACTTGCCTGTCCTGGGTGCCTGCAATGTCGGCCGCCTGAGACCGATCGTCTCTCAGGTCTCGGTTCCCGGCGCCGCCATTCCACCTAAGGGAAACAGGCAGCGTAGCCTTGCTGGCTTCACTGCCCGTTTCCTACTGCGCATGCGCGAGTCGCGCAGCGCTTTGTGAATGGGGAACACGTTGTGTTGTGGGACACACAGTTCCCATAACACACCGCGCCTCATTCACTAGAAGGTGGTGCTAGGAGCAGAAGACCGAACAGCTCCGTGGAACAAGAGGCAGATTAGGAAGATCTGCCTAGCAACAGCCATTTTTATGAAGTGTTTTTTTTTCAGGGTGGCCCTCCACTTTAAATTCATTTTAGGAGACATTAATTAAGCAAATTAGTGACACAATTAGATGCATATCATGCTGGCTCTTCTTTAGCAAAGTCTGTGTGACAGTTTTTCTGTGTAAGGGCAACCCCTGCGCTTGTAATCCTAGGTAGGCAACTAAAACCGATTTGCACAGGTCTGCGACAGATTTACAAAAAAGATGTCCGTTGTCAATGCAAATAGACACACAATTAAGCGATCAGAGGAAGGCTTTAGAACCCATGGCAGGGGACTTTGGGATTGTGTTGATGACATCACTTTGAGATGCTTCTGAGATGATTCTTCTGTTCTGTGTTTATTATGCTTTAAGCAAGTTTTGCAACCCTCATAGACTTGTATTGCAAAGTAAACCCCACTTAAAGTGAACAAAAGCTCATCAACACAGGCCTTTATTCAGTCTCAGTGCTACTTTATAATAGCTGAGCATTTATAAATGAAGGTGCAACCTCCATATTAACCCTGCTTCATGATCGGTCACACTGCTCCTGCAGCGCGTTGCTGTAGGACAGAATT
Organism: Lithobates sylvaticus; assembly: GCA_028564925.1. Classification (NCBI taxonomy): domain Eukaryota; kingdom Metazoa; phylum Chordata; class Amphibia; order Anura; family Ranidae; genus Lithobates; species Lithobates sylvaticus. Next base: position 130,719,953 of record CM053036.1, on the reverse strand, counting down.
GATTTTCCTTATTGTGTTGTCAGTATTCCAATAGTAGTAGGTATACATATACACATGTAGCTGATAATTTTACTTTGTAATAAAGAATGTTCTATCACTTGGACTTCAAGTATTATACTAAATGTGTATATGTCTGTGGATATATGGATGCATATTTATGTATTGAAAGCACACTTCCTGCACCAGTTAACACCTACACTTCTTCTCTTGACCTTCGTAAAAATACAAGAGTTCCATTTTTTTTTTTTTCTTTCAGTTGTCTCACTCATCTGGCTCACTCATCTGTAGTGCTCACTCATCTCACACAATTACGTCCTATATCTGAGCTCCCGCTGATTTTTACATTTTCCTGCATGTTAGTGGGCAGGTAGTTTAAACAAAGTAGCATCTCAATATTTTGGTTGTGAGATAAGGACTTCAAGGTTTGGAATATTGGTGATGTACTACCAGTAAGAACAAAGGGAGCCCCCAAAGTAAAAAAATATCGAAATTTGCCCAGTTTAGCAGGGACCGACCAAGGTTCCGTCCATCTATGGCCGTTCCTGATCGAGCAAAGTCAATCTAACAATCGGTCTGTCGAACAGGACTATTGCAAAAATGTTCTTGATCAGCTGGCTGCATCCACTGATTATTTTCTGACAGCTGTCAGAAAATGTCCCAGGAGGGAGGATTCTTTTCATCCGTCTAGCATGTGTGAATGGGGAAATCTATTTGTTACATTTTATTCAAAAACCAACATCAACTGACTAGCACTTTAGCTTGGCCACCGCATCCCTTGAGTTTGATGATGGCCTGCCACTGTAGCAGGCTGACTCATGTAGAAATCATTTAATGCCATGTGCATGGGAGAGTGAGCCAAAGGGGTTTATTTACTAAAGGCAAGTGCACTTGGAAGTAAAGTCGCTAAAGTTCCTACTGGAGATTGCAGGAGGTACTGTAGAGATGCACTAATATTTAACACCTGCGATGGAACGTCAAAACTAGAAAAAGATCAGAACGGTTACATAATGATTTGGAAGTATTGTTTCTTTAAGTAACATCAGAATTCTCCTGTGCGTGCAGAAAGTACAAAATAATGTTATACACAGTCTGTAACTCTCCAGTGGTTATGTCACCATTAAGCCAGTCTGTTTCTTCTCAGCCGTTGTACAGTTCTTTGGACTGCATAATGGATCTTGAGAGTGCAAGTGTTTTTACTGTGGGTTTTCAGACATACACCAGCGAGGACCCCACGGAGCTCGCTGAAAAACCATTTTCATGCTACAGTTAGAGAAAGCTGGAGAGAGCTTCAGCAGAATGTGAAAATGAAGTCTGTAATCAAGAGCATAAGAGGGAAGGTAATGGTGGTTTGTTTGATCGATGCCTCTTCACACCTTCGGTACACAGATTTCCAGCTACTTTCTCTCTTAGACTTGTTGCTAAAAGTAGGTAAACGTATATCTGTATACCCACTGAGGAGCTCATATAGGAGTCTAGGGTGACATTTGTTTTCATGGCTTTTTATAGTGTGAGAATTGTTTTGTTTTTCAATATTTGGCTCAAATCCTGGAATCATGACTACTACACATGTAATTTATAGATTATCTGATCAAATAATTTAAACAATTCCATTCTAAATGTAGCTGTTTTCTCATTTATTGTTATTAGATAAATGTTATATAGATGAAAGAAAAAACAGATGATCCTATGATCTGCATGATGGCATATGCCTAATACATGTATGCAGCTCCCCATAAACTCTGGAATTCTCAGTTTGCATTCCAACATTTAGTAAAGTATTTCCATTGCAGAAGGTACCATGTCTACCATGTGATTCTTATAGCAAATGGTCTAGTAGGCGGTGGGTTGGAGATCTGTAGGGGATGCACAAGTAGAGCAGAACGCAGTCTTCCCATCTCGCCTCTGAAATATTCAACAGGGCACAACGAAGAGGTCATGAAATATTCAATGGTTCTAGCTCTAATGTCATGTTAATGTCAAGAAAAGACTGCTTTACATCAAGTGAATGTGAATCCTAACCAGAAAATTGTACCGTGCTCTAAAATCCCACAGCACCTGCAGCACCTTTTCTTGCATACTGTCTTTTATCTCCCTGCAAGACACATTCATAATAGATGTGTGTTTATACAGCCAAGTACTGTGCTTAGGAGAATTAACCTAGATGGCAATCCCTGTGTGTGCCTGTTACAGATCAGCATCTTCATGACACATCTCTCAAACTATGGCAATGACCGCCTGGGGCTGTACACGTTTGAAAGCTTGGTGAAGTTTGTGCAGTGCTGGACCAACCTCAGACTACAGACTCTGCCACCTGTCCAATTGGCTAAGAAGTATTTTGAGATCTTCCCCCAAGAGAAGAACCCACTGTGGCAGGTAGGTGCAAATATTCCTTTTATATAACACTCCTGCGGCCTTGAGAGCAAAACACTCAGGTGTGTCATGATTACATAAGATTTTGTATCTGTTGCATTTTACTTACTGCTAGCCAACTTGTGTCAAGCACACGGGCGCGGGCCGAATCCAGCCCTCTAGGCCATTTCATGTGGCCCTCGCACCCAGGAGGAGGGGGTTGAAGTAAGATGTAAACAGCCTGTGAAAGAGCTGATTCTTGCACATTGTGTATAGCAAACCCCTAAACTCTGCTCGTAGTGCATCCCTGAACTCTGCGCTCTGTACGTAGCACATCACAGAACTCAGCACATAATGCACTCCAGGTATTTATTGCTTCTTTAAGATCCTCCCACTGTTAGTGCAATTTGGCCACACTCATCGTTCATTGCGGTTCGGTGGGGGGTGTGGTTAAGTTCCTGCACCTATCCTCTGAGGAAAAAAAAAGCCCTGCGTAAATGTACATAGTCTTACAGATACAACCGACTCTTTTGAGGACAACCATAATGCTGATGCGGCCCACAATGAAATCGAGATGGACACCCCTGCGCTAGCCAGAAGTGCTCCATTCTGTGTGCCGCTCTGTATGGCCATGTATGTATTGATTTTCCTAATGCATTATTGAAGAAATTAAAAGATAAAAAATGAATAGCTTCAATTCAGAAGCTTTAAAGCGGAGTTCCGCCTGGGGAAAAAAATTATTAGTCAGCTATAAATACTGTAGCTGCTGACTTTTAATATAAGGACACTTACCTGTCAAGGGAGCCAGGAAGCGAAGCCTTGTGGCATCACAGCCTGCTTCCTAATGCGCATGTGCGAGTCGCGATGCGTGTTCTGAATGGTCCCTGCTGTCTTCTGGGACCTGTGTGTCTCCCAGAAGGCAGCAGGGGGGAGGGGCTGGACACTGCGTAGTTCGCCGCACAGTTTTTTTTGAGAATCAACACTTGACAGGAAAAATGACTTTAATGGATTGCTCTTTAACTATACTAAGTTATGTAATAAGCTATTCAAATGTGTCCCCATTAAGATTATAGGTCCAAGGGTAGGCCTACCTCAGGTATATGAAGTGCCCATTTTAAAAATGGTGCCCACAAAGGGGTTTTTCTAATACAAATCCTACCAAGTCTTATCCAGGGACATAGATTGAGAAGTTTCAAAGCCAAAAAAATAAATAAAATAAATAAAAAAAATAAATGTACAGTTGTGCTCATAAGTTTACATACCCTGGCAGAATTTAATTTCTTGGCCATTTTTCAGAGACTGTGAATGATAAAACAAAAACATTTCTTTCACTCATGGTTAGTGTTTGGCCGAAGCCATTTATTATCAATCAACTGTGTTTACTCTTTTTAAATCATAATGGCAACAGAAACTACCCAAATGACCCTGATCAAAAGTTTACTTACCCCAGTTCTTAATACCGTGTATTGCCCCCTTTAACATCAATGGCGGCTTGAAGTCTTTTGTGGTATTTGTGGATGAGGCTCTTTATCTTCTCAAATGGTAAAGCTGCCCATTCCTCTTGGCAAAAAGCCTCCAGTTCCTGTTAATTCTTGGGCTGTCTTGCATGAACTGCACATTTGAGATCTCCCCAGAGTGGCTCAATGATATTGAGGTCAGGCGACTGAGACGGCCACTCCAGAACCTTCACTTTATTCTGCTGTAGCCAATGACAGGTCGACTTGGCCTTGTGTTTTGGATCATTGTCATGTTGAAATGTCCAAGTACGTCCCATGTGCAGCTTCCTGGCTGATGAATGCAAATGTTTCTCCAGTAATTTTGATAACATACTGCATTCATCTTGCCATCAATTTTGACCAAATTTTTGGTGCATTTGTAGCTCACACATCCCCAAAACATCAGCGACCCACCTCCGTACCTTTCATCATAGGCCTTGTTGACTCCTCTCCAAATGTAGCATTTATGGTTGTGGACAAAAAGCTAAATGTTGGTCTCATCACTCCAAATGACTTTGTGCCAGAAGGTTGGAGTTTTGTCTCTGTGCTGTTTGGTGTATTGTAAGCGGGATACTTTGTGGCATTTGCGTAGTAATGTCTTCTGGCGACTCGACCATGCAGCCCATCTATCTTCAAGTGCCTCCTTATTGTGCATCTTAAAACAGCCACACCACATGTTTTCAGAGAGTCCTGTGTTTGACCTGAAGTTATTTGTGTGTTTTATTTTGCATCCCAAACTATTTTCATGGCAGTTGTGGCTGAAATTTTAGTTGGTCTACCCGACAGTGGTTTGGTTTCAAACAAACCCCTCATTTTACAGTTCTTGATTAGTTTGAACACTTCTGATTGGCATTCTCAATTCCTTGAATATCTTTTTATATCCCTTTCCTGTTTTATACAGTTCAACTACCTTTTCCCACAGATCCTTTGAATATTCTCTTGCTTTCCCCATGACTCAGAATCCAGAAACGTCAGTCAGCACTGGATGAAAGATGCAAGGGTCTGTCAGAAGTCCAGAAACTCATTGACCTTTTTTATACACACACACACACACACACACACACACACACACACACACACACACACACACACACACACACACACACACACACACACACTGCAAGCAAACAGATCACAGGTGAGGATGGTTACCTTTTAATAGCCATTCAAGCCCCTTTGTGATAATAAATGGCTTCATCCAAGCACTAACCATGAGTGAAAAATGATTTTTTGTTATTCATATTTTCTGAAAAATGGCTAAGAAATCATAAATTCTGCGAGGGGATGTAAATATGAGCACAACTGTGTGTTTATGCATGTTTTATATATATATATATATATAATCTCTATCCTTTAACTTGGTTAGAACTATCTTAATAAGCCTACAGCCGACCCACAGGCCCCTCTCTACTTAACACCACCAACAAACAATCCCATTACTGTCCAGGGAGCAATCCAAGAGGCCTTATGGTATTGGAGGGTTTTTATGAAGCCCATTGAATCCTAATTGATGTAAGAATGCCTCTGCCAGCATAAATATTGTACAAGTGTGGAGCATTGGCAACAGTTCCTTCAATCCCTGTCAGAAGAAACAAAAAAAACACCCATATCATCTGACTCTGCATGTGTCGTCATGCACAGTGGCGCCAGTGCAGTGATTATACTCCAGGTGAGAATCCTAATGTACCCCCTCAAATGCCATAAATGACACCGAAGTCAAAAGGCCTCTGGGGAAGACTTACTTGGGCATGTTAATCTGAGCAAGAGAACACTCCATTTGAGGCATATTCTAAATGATCATCAACCATAAGAATTCTCAAGACCCAGATTTACAATTGTTAATACAGACAACCATTCAATTTAGTGTAATGTGTCCAGATTTATGCTGCCTAGAATGTTTGACATTTTTTCCCCCTCTATATAGAACCCTTGTGATGACAAGAGACATAAGGACATCTGGTCTAAGGAAAAAACTTGTGATAGGCTCCCTAAGTTCCTTGTTGTCGGACCCCAAAAGACAGGTACATCTCGTGATGATTTCCATAAAATGTACCAGGGTGACTGGCGATGACTGAGCTCTCCTCACTGCCATATATTTGGATTATTCCAACAGGTACAACTGCACTATACACCTTCCTCACCATGCACCCCGCTGTCACCAGCAACTTCCAGAGCCCGGTTACCTTTGAAGAGATCCAGTTTTTTAATGGACAGAACTACCACAAGGGCATTGATTGGTAATTATTCTTGCTATACACATATACTGTGTTTTGGGGAAAAGCAGTATACATTTTTTTAAGCATTTCTTCTATCCCCTTTTAGGTACATGGATTTCTTCCCTATACCTTCCAATGCCAGCACAGATTTCATGTTTGAAAAAAGTGCCAATTATTTTGACACAGAAGTGGTACCAAAACGGGCAGCAGCTCTCTTACCCAGAGCCAAAATTATTGCCATTCTAATCAGTCCTGTTGACCGTGCTTATTCCTGGTACCAGGTAAGTGACTACTGAAAGCCATAATTCTCATTCCCAATAGCACAGAAGTCTCCTGATGTTAAACCACATAATTAGAAAGTCTGATTACAGGTGTCATTGCTCAGACATTCTAGACCAGCTAAACATTCATTAATGGACAATACAATATGGGGTGTAGACAAAGTGGGCTTTTAACACATCTCACCCAATTTACAATTACATTTCTCCAATTTCCTCCAGTCCTATTAGAGCTGTATTGGCATTATCAGATTCCCTTTTCTTTTCAATAAAGAAGTGATAGGTAAACATAGAGTTCTCTGCATAGTTTAGATCGTATTACTTGTGCAGTTAAACTCATATTAAACCCAAAATGTAATATTGCAGTTTAACAATCATTACATGTGACTACATCAGTTTCCTTTTCTTAGGCTTTTTCCCCATTTGTTTTCATATGGTGATTTGGCCAGTAACACACCTCCTGTATTAGACTGCCCCCACTCTGGATGAATGATCATGGGGCACAACAGACAGCAACATTGTCAGTCTGGGGGGATGGGAGTGTTAGATGTACAACCCCAATTCCAAAAAAAAGTGTGACGTGTAAAATCTACATAAAAACAGAATGCAATGATTTGCAAATCTCATAAACCCATATTTTACCTACAATAGAAAGTAGAAAACCATCAAAAATCAAATGTACCATTTTTAGGAAAAAAATTATTTGTGATTTTGAAATTGATGGCAGCAACACGTCTCAAAACGGGGCTGTGTTTACCAGGGTGTAGAATCGCCACTTCTTTTAACAACGCTCTGTAAACATCAGGGAACTGAGACCAGTTGCCGTTTTTTTTGGAAGAGGACTGTTGCCCCATTCTATCCTGATATAGGATTCTAACATCTCAACAATCCTGGGTTGTTTTTGTTGTATTTTTTCATTGTAAGGTGGTGCGCCAAAGATTTTCAGTTGGTGAAAGGTCTGGACTGCAGGCAGACCAGTTGAGCACCTGGACTCTTCTACTACGAACACATGCTGTTGTCAATAGCTCATTTCCTTTTGTGCATGCCCCAAAACACTTCATTGAAGGCATGTGCTTTAATGAAATGATGATTGGGGCAGCCTGCTTTGGATCAGTCAGATATGAGAAACAAGATATCGGTCACTGATCATTTTTGTCATAAGGGTGTGCTTAGTCTTTAGTTGTACCACTGTGTGTTTGCAGCTGGACACTAAGACTTTTAGGCTTCAGGATTACATTCCACCAAGTGTATTCATTACAGAGGTCAGGTTGACATTCATGGATTTGTAACTGATACCCAGACACTGTCATACGATTATTACATATCGTAGTAGCTTTAACAGGTGACAACATATCTGCAGATTGTAGAAAGTAGCTGGAACATAAGAACATGCAGAACGATAAAACATGCAGATAAAGCCAAGGTTGGGTGCAGTAAAAATGCCCAGAAGTGTTAGGCCACAGTGAAAATATGTGGAGGCAATACAAGTGTGCTTTACATGGCCACACAAACTCCCTCAGTCCAAAGCAAAAAACTAACACTGAAACACAGGATTTCCCTAAGTAAATTCCGGCATGAAAGTGTCATGTACAGTAGGTACAATAAATGGGTTTTCAGTCATAACTTTAGAACCGCAAAACTGATGGTATAAGACATAAAAGAATATGGGTCAACACCAGAGAAGACTTCCAAAGCGGTATAAGAAATAATGAGATGTGCTGAATAATAGAAATTCGGTCTGATTTGGATAGTGTTCACTTCAAGCATCCAATCTTTTCCAGTAACCTTTCGGTAGCTCACTTCTAACTTTTTAGTATATCAGACACATTATGTGCAAAATTCTGCTAGTTACATTTTGCCCACCTTACACTGCTTAGCAAAGCTTTTGGTAGCTATTGATTAGTCCTAATAATGAAGGAAGTCTATCAAACCTACATGATGGCTAACTGGTTTCTCAGTTGTATTAACCGATTGGGGGTGGGGGGAATGGGGTAGATTGCATAACCATGGGGAGAGAATGTTCTCTGCACCTTCATATTTATTACACAAGAGTTGGTATTATAGGATTTTGTTATAATCTAATTAATGAACAAATAAGAGGGCAAATGATTACTAATGCACATGACCGATATCAAGCAGTGACATTTTGTATGGATTTTCTTATCCTCTGTGCTTCCTGTGGTTTAGTGTCCATGTGTTTAATGCATTTAATAGAATGGTCCTTAAAGGTTAATAGTTTAGTGGCGTTGCGGGCGTTGGCATGCTCTCATTTTAATATATGCTGTCATGATTAGCCTGGATGAGCAGAGTTTGCGGCCGCAGTTAAAAAGCTAATTATTGCCGAATAAACAAGATCCGAAACCTGAAATAGTCTACAGAGGTTTCAGTATCGATTTAACTATTCGTGGTCACTTCCGCAAAAATGTTGGTTTAGTCAGTTCATTATAAAATTTGTATTGTGTGCCAAATTTTTTTTTTTTTTCTATGTGTAATACGTAAAAATCTCAGGACTCCCTGACTGTCCATTTTTTACATTGTGAGCCCTCCAATGTCTGTGCAGAAGTCCGGACCACAGTTTTCCAGTTCTCCCCTTGAATACACAGCTTCATAAGTGTGTTAAGGCATCTATCCAAAAACAACCAGTTTATTGTCCACACTGTACTGCTAAGTGCAAACTACAAAGGGGGATGTGGGAAGGGCTGGGCTACTGGGTAACCAATAGATAAGTGAATTCCAATGACAGGCATTTGTAGGTATTAGTAAGTGAACTCGAATTTAGATTTTGTTTTCTCTTGTAAATGCTAAAGAATAACAAATAGCTTCATACAATACTTATTCAATTTTTTTATGTCACGTGATATTTGCCAGCAGCTTATTAAATGCAAATTTTCACGAATAAATACACTTAAAGCGGAGTTCCACCCAAAAATGAAAACTTCCGCTTTAAGTGCTGGTGACCCCCTGACATGCCACATTTGGCATGTCATTTTTTTGGGGAGGGGAGCGGGTACCCCCCCCCCTTTTTTTTTTTTTTTTGGGGCACCCAGCTCCCACGGGCTCTGCGGTGCTGGAAGGAAGTTCACCTCTCCCACCTCCCTCCCTGCAATCTTTTGGGAAACTTCACAGGTCCCAGAGGATTGCCCAACCATTTGCAGTACAGCTCGCTCGGCTGTGAAGCCACAGCTGGGTGCCCAAAGTTAGAATGTTGGTGCTTTGGGGAGGAGAGGCTTCGTGAGCCTGCATTGCTGGACCATGGGACAGGTAAGTGTCTGATTATTAAAATGACTTTTAAATGGGTGGAACTCCGCTTTAAATGAATTTTAGTGAGCACAAGCGCAATATAATACCCATTTTTTTTTTTTTAGTACAATATAAAATGTTGTTTGCTTCAAGTAAATAGATACCAAACATGTCGAGAATTAAAACTGCGCATGCCTGTGAAATAGCAAATGGCTACAGTAGCTAAACTTGACCATTGGCAATGCTTTAAAAGCCTTTTACAGGTTATCTGTTTAGAGTTAAACATGAGCTATGGCACTAGAATTATTGTTCTCACTCCAAGGTTTTTTTAATTCAAAATTTTTACACTTAGTTTTTTTAATTTAACTCTATTATCATAAGGAGTAAACAAGCTCCCAATAGGTTTGGGCAGTGATGGGTACTCTCTATTGAGACATGATGGGTCTAGTAGACCCCTGATCATTCCTCTGCCCTCTAGGGCTGCTGATGCAAACACAGATTGTGTTTGATCATCTGCTTCCCTGGCTGTACTGGCCTGGGAACGACCGCAGTGAAACGGAAAGTGACAAAATCCTCATCGCTTCTATGTTCCTTCATCACAAAGGAGATTGGGGAACGGATATTCCTCCATCTCCTCCGTGGGCAGCTGACTTGACTGCTTACCGAGGGGGTTGGGGCACCTTTCCAAGAACTGTAAAAGTGATCGAGTGGCTGTAAAGCCATGATCCTAGTATAAAAGCTTGCTGCACCGGCTGTATATAAACATAAGAAAAAAAGAGAGGACGCACTGACCTACTGCATTATCCACCAAATTTATTAAAAATATCTGATAAAACCAAAAAGATGAAACTTGATCTTGAAAACACGCTCATCGAGCTACATAGGTGGCTAGTCTCACATACTGTTTGGACTACCAGACCAAGGCAGGGGGTCCTAAATGGAACCCTGTTGGCTGGCGTGTTTCAAAAGAAGGTTTCGCCTTTCCCTACAAGCACAGAGAGATTTTACCTCTAGTGGTGCTCTCTGCAAAGATGGTGGCGACCCGTGGAGAGGAAATGACGCAGGAGTCCACAGTAAGTGCTGGCTGGGAAGCATTTCCAGACCCATTTCCGGGTCCCTACGGTCGACGTGGAACCACACATCCTTCTATGTCAGGCATTCAGTGACCCCCTAAGAAAGACTGACACTAAATACATCACACCCTACATTTCTGGTCTGCAAGTAAGCACCCCCCTGGTAAGTGCTTGCACAGCTGTATCCAATCTAGAGAATTGCTGGCTTATGTGGTGTCTTAAGCACATTGTGATCCATGTATAGATCAATGCATCATGTCTATTTTCATTTACACAGGTCAGATGAACCTAAGTGTATGACCGTCCGGCATTGCAGAGGAACATGCGTATTTGGCTCCCATTATGGCATAGTTTGATTTTCCCCGATCTTGTTTATTTAGATATCACTTTAGCTGTCTTGCCCTCCCTTATTCCTCCCCTTGGGAGGGGCCATGGCTCCCACGTTGTATGTGGGTTTAGGGTATCCGTACCATTGATCAAACCATTTGTAATCCGGCTCTGAAGGAGGTCAGTCCTTCGAAACGCGTCAGCCAACAAGGTCCAATTTAGGACCCCCTCCCTTGGTCTGGTAGTCCAAGCAATTTGTGAGACTAGCCACCTGTGGCTCCATGGGCAAGTTTTCAAGTTCATGTTTGTAAATAGACATCTTTTTGTTTTTTTCAGATATTTTTAATAAATTTGTTGGATAATGCACTAGGCCAGTGCGCCTTTTTTCTTTTTCTTTTTTTTTTTTTCTTGTATTCTTTCTAGACGACCCCAGTCCTAGAGAGCAGCAAGGCATTTAAGAGATTATCCATTCTCTAATCAAGTAATACAACACTATAGAGTCAGTTCACTCATGTACAGGAGTAGGTTGTTTTATTTGTTCGTATACAAACATACACTGGGCAGCAAGTTGGTAATCGCTTGGCCTGTTTGTCTGTTTTGGATCCAATTACTGTTTAGCTCTCACCTGTAGAGCACTAGACTGAGACCCAGTAATGGTGGGATATGTGGGTTCCTAACAAAGTGTTGGTTCTCAAACTCAGTCCATACATTAACCTGAACAGTACTATGCCGCATGCCTCATGTTTGAACACAAATAGAAACTTCGGACACAGGAATGTGAAGATGTACTCTACTGTAGGCTGCGCAAGCAGGGCAATAAATGACACCATGAAATTACATGATCAATGCACATCTTATGTAGGTGAAAAACATGAGGTGCACGTAGGGAGGTTTTATAATGCCTTTTAATGTATTGAATTGGTATGACACTGTCCTAGTCTTGTATCACACATAATGTTGGGAAAGGACTATGCTCCTAAACATTGTAAATCGTGATGAGGAGCAATGTTCTGTATTAAGAGTTGGTGGCAGCTCTTTATACTTCTATATAATGAGTAATGACTTTGTGCTTTTCCCTGATAGCACCAGCGAGCACACAATGACCCCGTGGCACTGAACTACACCTTTGCTCAAGTAGTAACTGCTGGATCACATGCCTCACAACAGCTGAAGAACCTTCAGAGTCGCTGTTTGGTCCCAGGATGGTATGCTACTCACCTAGAGAGATGGCTGACGTACTACCCACCCAGTCAAGTAAGCCTAGTGGGTATAATCTAGTCCAACATGTATAGTTGTTTGCACTGTGCCTGTACTATGCTTCTTTGTAAAAAAAAAAATAGCTAACATGAAATTCTACATTGGGTGTTTTTTTTTTTCTTTTCTCCAGCTTTATATAGTTGATGGGCAAGAGCTGAGGAACAACCCAGCCGCAGCCATGGATAGTGTCCAGAAGTTCTTGGGAGTGACACCACATTTCAATTACATACAGGCATTAAAGTAAGTCATCAAAGCATAGGCCCGTATTCATTGGTTTACTCATATTCCATGTAGTTACTCCTGTACTGGATCCCCTTTCTCAGCGCCCAATCAGACAGGGAGGCACCAGTAAGAGAAGTTTCCAACATCCTTCCCTGAACAGAATGATCTGTTTTATCCTAGTCTGTTTTGAATATGTGCCGGTGTCTCCTAAATTTGGAGAAAAATGGGGATCTTGTGCTCTGTAAAATCATTTCTTGATTAGTTGAGGGAAACCGTTCTTGCCTTTTTTTTTGTTTTTTTTTGTTTCTGTTCTCAGTACTTTCTGTTTGTGTTATTATTCTGTCTTGGTACCGCTAACAGCTGGTACATCTCACAGAGGAGCATCAGTCTATTGCAGGGGCGTCAGACTCAGTTTCATTGTGGGCCACACCAGCATTATGGTTGCCCTCAAAGAGCTGGTTGTAACTGTAAGACTAGATGTCCAGAGCACCCCCAAACCCCCTTACATCAGAAGTTGAGAGTCCCTCACCCTTTCTTAATTTACAGTACACCCCACTTACCTGCTTCTGGGAAGAAGCTGGGGGTGGGGTTGGGAAGCAGAAAATTCAAGGTCTGGAGGAGGGCAGGCATCAACTGCCAGAGTCTGCTGAATGCTGAGACAAGGTGGGGCAGAGACCAGAGGGTGCTGCGGCTGCACAGAGAGGCGCAGAATCGGTAGGAGGAGTTCTCTCCTCCCTTTTGCTGCCAACTGCTGAGACAGGGTGGGGAGGCAGAGAGGAGCGCTGGTGGGGGAGTTCCGTCTTCTCTGCCCCTAACTGCAGAGACAAGGTGGGGGCGGAGATGAGGGGGTGCCGCAGGAGACCGTGTGAGGGCCACATGAAATGGCCTGGAGGGCCATATTCGGCGTGTTTGACACGTGGTCTATTGTGTTCCTCAATTTACTCATCTTAAACTCTAAAGAAAGCACCAAAAAAAAACAAATAGGTGTGAGCTTTGGCAGGAAATATTTAAAGCCAATCCTAAAAGCGCGTAGTCCGTTTTTACAATTGAATGATAAGGCGTTCTTTAGATTTACTGTATTTAAAATGTGCAATAGAACATTGTCCTGATTTTACTACGAAAGCCTATTAGGAGAAAAGAAAACATTTCCCCCATATATATTCAATGAACAGGGCTCTCTGGGTTGGCATAATCGAGTACTTTTCCTTGCAGGGGATTCAGAATGAAAAGTCTCCTTGAGAATTCTTCATCCCAGCGTTCCATATATTTGTACATCATAATTATATCCTCTCATAGGTGCCTATTTTCTAATGTAAACAAATTAGTTAGCCCGCTCTTTCCTCATAATGCAGCCCTTTCATTCATTCCCTCTGACTGACTTCTTTACAATGACACTTTTTGTTCTGCCGGTACTTCTACCCAAAGTAAATTGAAAGTGAGGACTTGGCTTGGTTAACCCTTCACCGCTCGAGATGATGGTTTCCTAACATTCCTCTCCCAATTCCTGAAATGGAGAATAGCATCCCCTGATATAGTTCTAGAACATCTTTGATCCTGAAGGTTTGCCTGGTCTTTTACCTTGTCAAGGAAATGTGCCATTACTAATCTCCCTCTAAAAATGCTGTTTGCCTGACAGTCATGCTGATCTTCTGACTAGCAACCTAGAAAAAGCATGCAGCGCATTTGTATACTTGTTGGGGGTCAGTAAGTAAGAAAGGACTTCATGCTTTTTTTTTTATACATTAAGGCCAGCAATGGCAGCTTCAAGCGGTATTAAAACAAAAAAAAGTATTATATTGCAGCAATTCTTAGATGTGGTGGCTGCATTCGTTTTCTATTTTTCCTTTTTTTTCACCTGGTGATCTGGCCATTAAGTCTGTTATTTTTAAATTTCCTTTAACAGACCACAAATCGCACAATTAAATGCGTTTTTTTCAGTTTTAAACGCATGGATTTTTTTAATGCGTTTTTTTTTTTTTCAGTTTTAAACGCATGGATTTTTTAAGGGTTGGAATGTAAACGTGGTTTTACCTCATTCTAAAAACTGTTTTTTATTCACAGCACTATCGCACAAATATCACTTAATCACTGGTACCACAAAAAGGAAAAGGATCCACTTATTTATATATTTACATATGGTTTTATGTATTTATTTATTTATGTATACACACTCAGTGCACGGATTTTAAGGAGGTTTTACACATCACTTGAATAGTATTATTGCACAAGCAATTTTTAATCAGATCTACACGATTTTTAAGGTTGATTGAGAGCGCACCCATTTCACATAATTATTAACATTGTGTGTGTATTTTAAAAACCATTTCTTCTACGTGTGAGAACACTAATATATGGGTTGCAGCATCATCATTTGGCTATCTTAAAAACATTGTTGCCGTTCTGTCTTTTGAATACCCATTCTAGCGCTTAAGTACACATACCTAACACTTTAACAGACCAAGCCGTCCAGCAAAAGTTGCAGTATAGGGTTAAGACAACCATTTAACACTGATATTTTTTTAGCTTTTATTTATGTAAAACCGTTACCACAAAAGGAAAAAAACAATGGCGCTGTAACTGCCCAAAAAGTGTTAGTTGGAGTTCAGCTTTAATTTGTTGATGATGTCCAGCTAGTGCATCTAACACTATCCTCTTCCCAGACTGATAATGCTGCCATCAAGGTGTCTGTTCTGTCTTCATCCATAGAGGAGACACCTTAACTCCTTGGCCACACCACCTCCTGGTCCTTTAAGGGGTTTCAGATGCCGGGAGGCGGGGTTTCTAATCATATGACCGCCGTGATTGGCGGTCACATGATCGAAGAGCATCCCATCGCAAGTAGAGATGGGAAGCTTACCATTAGCTGCCAGTAACTGTACCGCTCCCGGCACAGCTCTGTTTATCTTTAGGTACGCATATATGCGATCTTTCCGTGTTGAGGATCACCTGCTGAGAGGCTGCATATATGCGTATTGCCGGCGTGAAGGAGTTAAGATGGGCAAGTGGCCAGATCACAGGTGCCACCACATTTAAGGATTGCTAAGCTGCAATATCTAGTTTTTCTTGGTTTTGAGTTTGATATTTTGCATTGTTTTTAGCACTGGTTCTTTATAGGAAAGCTGCATACAGTGATTTCATTCTTCCTTCACTCTCTGGCAGCTTTATTAGAGAAACATTGTCCACACCAGTAAAGGATAACGCTGGTTATCGGTGCCGATACCCTCACACAGATATCTGATGAATCCAAAATCATTGCTTACCTCTGGTGGAAGCTTTGTACAATAATGTACAGCCAGATAGAATACATTTTGTAACGGTAAAATAAATGGTTAGACTCTGGTGCAGCCCCTTCATATAACTTTCTGGTCTCTGAAAACCCTGATAATAACTATTATATCTACAGATCATGGGACATTGGTGTAAACCATTTTAGATCTAAGAATAAATAAATATTATATGGAATGTGTAGTACTTGGCATATTTGACACCCAGGGCTGCTCTATAATGCAACACCCCTAAATTATTATTTTGATAGGATTAAATTTGTGTTTTAAAACTGATCCGATGTGCTATTTAGATGTGTTCCCATAGAAGGTAATAGCCTGGAATTTGCATCTGAACTGCACCGCAGTGCTCAAAAAAATGCACAGGACTCTTCAAATTTGCACTGCCACTGCAACAAGCATATGTGAACCCTCCTTTCTGCCTAGGTGGTGACCATCCACATCAATGAAGGCATATTCTTTCTTTCGATATGCCCCGCTACAAACCACCCAAAGGAGATTGCTGTTCACTGTCTGGACATAGAGCCATCAGTGCTTACCTCAGAGCTACACATTCCATCCGGAAGACTGACTCCCATTTCACCCTAACCTAAGGACCTCACAAGGGACATCCTGCTTTAAAATCCACCATTGTTGGCTAAACGCACATCTTGCAGATGCATGCAGATTGGTAAGCGTTTCCAGGAGATTCTGTAATCAATCATCTGCTGCCCAGCTTTGTAAGGCCACCACCTGTTTTTCTGCTCATACTTGTTCCAACTTCTACCAGGCGGATGTCCAATCACCTATGGAAGCAGTTTTTGGCCCCAAGGTTCTTGCAGCAGCACTCCGAGTCCATTGACCCCTCAATGTTGGGCCTGTTGGTACAGTTCTGTTTGCCTTGTTGTCGTCCAACCTTCTTATTCATTGCTTGGGAATATCTCAGGGTCCATGAATATCAAGCCTGTGTCCTGTATGGTGACCTTTTGTTAAGAGAAAAGGAATTTTGACTTGCCTCTATCAAGTATCTAGTCCAATCACCTAAAGGTACCCACCTATAACCCAGGGTCTGTGAATATTACGCCCATGTCCTGTCTGTACTCCAAGATATGGAGTTTACAGGCAAGTCAAAATTAAGTTTTATTGCTCAAGTAAACTAGTATCCCTGTGAAGGACCCATGGTTCAGAACTGGTGGTCTGGCTATACATTACAATTAAATTATACAGTCTTTTGAATGTTTAGGCAGGCATCCACAATCTAAAGGAATCTCTTCTGAGATTCCAATATATTGTGAATTGTGGCAAAGGTGAGCAAACGCCCATTCTCATATTTCTTTTACTGCGTGTGATGACACCATACAGTGACTGCAAGTTGTGAATCTATTTCTCTCTTGTTCAAATTTTTTATTATATAAATCTCAACAGGATGCATCGAAAATAAAACTTCCACCAGGGGGAGGCAGTAGTAGTGTACTGACACATTGCAGAGGTAGGGACACAGCCCTTTGTAACTGAACATACAGAGAGGAATAGGAATAAAAATAATAAACAAGCCGGCATAAAATGACATAAGGCTACGTGGTATGGATTAGTTTGGGGACACTTAGCAGATTGGTGGTAGGTGAGATCCAGGAACCGACAATCTATTTCTCTTTAAATGTGAGGTACACCTGTAGCACACATCAATGTTTATTTTTTGATGAAAAAGGGATGCATTCCGTGTCCCTGAAATATGTTGGTGCTAGGGAGCAGAGTTCAGAAAACCTATTACAAATAAAGTTTAGTGACACTGAATAGTTCCAGCTGTAAAAGGAAATGGTAGTAACATCACAAGGGTATTCCTTACTACAGCCAGTCTGATGTAGGTGTAACTCCAGGTAATCAGTGCACACAATCAATTTACTTTGTGCATTACCTGCCAGAGGATTTGTGATTTTTATTCAGCTGTTCTTATAAATTGTATATCTGCCCCAAAGATCTTAGTACTACCTCTGGATCACCTCCCACATCATGGTAATTCATTACTCAGTGGGTAGGCTGGAGGTACAGAGGTTACACAGGAACTGCCTTGCTGAATTAAGAAGTGTGTCTGTCACTTGCCTGGCTATGCATAGTAGCATGTGTGTGAATCACATGATTGATGGAGTTAAAAAAATGTTTTTTGGCAGGATAGACCTGTGTATTGATATTGTGCATTTCTTTGTACTCTTATAAATGTAACAAGCTTATCAGATGGAACATTTTCCGACAGAGCGCCACTGTTGGGCAGAATATTTTAAAACACGTTTAACACTTACATTTTTTTTTATGTATATTTTTATAGGTTTGAAGAATCAAAAGGATTCTGGTGTCAGGTGGCTGACAATGGAAAAACAAAATGCCTTGGAAAAAGCAAAGGCCGAAAATACCCCGACATGGAACCTTCGGTATGTCTTTTACAAGCAACTGATACAAAAATGCCAGACTGAAGAACAGGCTTCATATCCCTCATAGTAACCTATCAGCTTCCCAGTTTCCTGTGGTTGCAGCAGGTTAGAGAGAATCTGATTTGGTTTTTAGAAATCAACATTGGCTGTCCAAGCAGAACTAAACACGCTCAATCTACTTTAGCACCCTGACCAGTCTGCAGCCCCATACACAACAAAGTGCGATTTACCTTGTGTGTTGTGACGCCTTTCTGCCGGAACTAGAATTAACTTTTGCAGCAATTTTAGCTACAGTAGCTCTTCTATTGGATCAGACAAGCCAGCCTTTGCTCCCCATGTGCACTAGTGAGCCTTGGTCCCCCATGGTGCTGGTTTCTCTCCCTTAGAACTTGCCAAAAGTGGTCTGACCACTACAGACCGGAAACATCACACAAGAGCTGCAGCTTTGGAGTCATTACAATTTGGCCCTTATCAAAGTTGCCCCCTTTTTTTTTTTTTCAGCTTTTGACTTCAGAGACAAAATGTTAATTTTCTGCCTAATATAACCCACCCACATTCAGAAGCCATTATCACGAGATAATTAGGTATTCGGTTTAACTGTCAACGGTCATAATGTTATAACTGATTGGTGTATGTAAATATGCATGTACATAGGCAGCCATATATTCACACTATACTGTATGCAGTTTAGCGCTAGCGTACAATGAATCAACCCCATGTGTACCTTTTTATATATATATATATATATATATATATATATATATATATATATATATATATATATATATATATATATATATATATATATATATATATATATATAAAAATGTCAGGTGTGACCTACTGGCATACAGTCATGGCTGAAATTGTTGGCACCCCAGATATTTTTCCAGAAAATCAAGTATTTCTCACAGAAAAGTATTGCAGTAACGCATGTTTTGCTATACACATGTTTATTCCCTTTGTGTGTATTTTAACAAAACAAAAAAAGGGATTAACTTAATATTTGATTGCACACCCTTTGGAAAAAATAACTGAAATCAGTCGCTTCCTATAACCACCAATAAGCTTCTTACACCTCTTAACCAGAATTTTGGACCACTTTTCCTTTGCAAACTGCTCCAGGTCTCTTATTGGAAGGGTGCCTTTTCCCAACAGCAATTTTAAGATCTCTCCACAGGTGTTCAATGGGATTTAGATCTGGACTCATTGCTGGCCACTTTAGAACTCTCCAGCGCTTTGTTGTCATCCATTTCTGGGTGCTTTTTGACGTATATTTGGGGTCATTGTCCTGCTGGAAGATCTCGGACGCAAACCCAGCTTTCTGACACTGGGCTCTGCGACCCAAAATCCTTTGGTAATCCTCAGATTTCATGATGCCTTGCGCATATTCAAGGCACCCAGTGCCAGAGGCAGCAAAATAACCCCATTGAACCTCCACCATATTTCCCTGTAGGTACTGTGCTTTTCTTTGTAGGCCTCATTCCGTTTTAGTTAAACAGAATGATGTGCTTTACCAAAAAGCTATATCTTGGTCTCATCTGTCCACAAGACGTTTTCCCAGAAGGCTTTTGGCTTACTCAAGTACATTTTGGCAAACTGTAGTCTTTCTTTTTTATGTCTCTGTGCAGTAGTGGGGTCCTCCTGGGTCTCCTGCCATAGCGTTTCATTTCATTTAAATGTCGACATTAGTTCGTGCTGATACTGATGCTCCCTGAGCCTGCAGGACAGCTTGAATTTCTTCGGATGGTGGATAAGCGGCCCCAAACAAGTTCCAGACTATCCTGCGTTGCAACCATTCATCAATTTTTCTCTTCCGTCCATGCCCAGAGAGATTAGCTACCGTGCCATGGGTTGCAAACTTTTTGATGTTGCGCACTGTGGACAAGGGCAAATCTAGATCTCTGGAGATGGACTTGTAACCTTGAGATTGTTGATATTTTTCCACAATTTTGGTTCTCAAGTCCTCAGACAGTTCTGTTCTCCTCTTTCTGTTGTCCCTGCTTAGTGTGGCACACACAATGCAAAGACTAAGGCCACTTTCACACTGAAGCGCTTCTAAACTGCCAGTAAAAACACTGAGCGCTTTTGAAGAGCTTTTCAGGCGCTTTTGAAGAGCTTTCCATTAATTTCAATGGGGAGGGGATTTTTTCACAGCCCTGCCAGCACACTGTGAAAGCGTTCATTGATTTTAATGGAAATAAGTTTTCGTGAGCTTTTTAGGCACTGTTTTTAGCGTGAAAGCGCCTGAAAAGCGCCTCAGTGTGAAAGTGGTCTAAGTGAACTTCTCTCCTTTTTTTTTATTATCTGATTTATGGTGTGATTTTTATATTGCCCACACCTGTTACTTGCCCCAGGGGCATCACATGCTTGAAACAATCTTATTTATCCACAATTTTGACCAGCCCATTTTAGGAATTTTGTGTGACATTATGTCCAATTTGCTTTTTTTCCTCCCTTTTTTTTTTTTGTTTTGTTCCAATACACACAAAGGGAATAAACATGTATAGCAAAACATGTTACTGCAATACTTTTCTGTGAGAAACACTTGATTTTCTGGAAACATTTCTGGGGTGCCAACAATTTCGGCCATGACTGTATAAACTCTGTAAAGTTTCATATAGATACAAAAATAGGGAGGAACAGGCAGGCATGATATGTGTCATGCTGGTAAGTGCTAAACATGTACATTCAGCTCAGTCCAGTGTTCACGTTTAGCCTGTGGCAGTGTTTTAAAACCTGTCTAACCACTATTTACCTGATAATTGATGGCTGCTGGTGAATGCAACTATCCCCTATCTGTCCATGGGTTATTGTTACCTGGTGCCAGTGATGATACAATCCTGCATGACTGACCTAGGCAGACAAAGCACTTGTTGGTACCTAGGAGGAGGTTTAGGCACAGGGACATTAGATGTAGGCTGGCCCTACATGGTGCAAACTTCTTTCCTGCAACCATGGGTTGCAGGAAAGAAATTTGCATGATTCCCCCCAACAACACAGGCATTGTTGACAGGGGAATCGGCAATTGTCTTCTCCTGGTGTGGGGGGTGTTGAGAAGACAGATTATCGGTAGTGCCTATAGCAATTGCTAGTGATGATTGCAAGAGAATCTAGCAGGCTTGTTGTACCCAAGTTGATTGATCAACTTGGTACATTCAGCCTGCCCATTAATGGGGTTCGAAGTGCAGCTGTTTCCGGCTGAGTTTTGAACCATGCGTGGCTGGCCTTCGTGTGTAATCAAATGTTTTCGAATCAGTACTAGAAGATGGTGACTGTCAGCACCACATAGACACATGTGTGTTTTCATTTTGTCTACATATTATGTTCACTTGGTGATGTCGAAAAGAGAATTGTCATTTTTATGAGCCATATAAACCTGGATGGTGTTATCGTGTGTATATTATGCACATTGAGGCCTAACAAGAAATCTGCTGGTCTTTCCACAGACACGGAGCTACCTTGTAGACTTTTACCGGGAAAACAACATTGAGCTGTCTAAGCTGCTGAATCGATTGGGACAACCTCTGCCAACCTGGCTGCGAGAGGAGCTCCAGAATTCCAGCAGGAGTTGAACTTGGCCTCCAGGTGGGAGGGAGTGACCATTTCTTGTCTCTGGTGATACGCAGCACTACTACGACTGTTCACCGTTACTTTTGGGAGCACACAGACTTAAGTTCTCATTGCTGTGGAATGTGGACATCTGGTACTGCGATCAACATCACCATGTGATCATGACTGGGCCTCCTGGGACTGGATAAAAGGGGTCTTCAGTGACTACAAATGCACCTCTTGTGGGAAAGTGTTAACCTTTTTGTTACACGGTATCATCGTTGCCAGAATCGCACAAATAAAACTGCGTACTCGGAGCACAGAGGAAGGCCAATCATGATTTTACAGGGCATGTGCCATTCTGGCTATGGATATCCCTCCTGTGGCATGTGTATGCATTTACAACCAGGAGAAGCTACAGGTACTGTGGGTTCTTCCAACTGCAAGGTGACTCAAGCTGTGGCAACGAAGACCATTTTTGGCACTGGAATCTGATTTCATGTGTTTTATGAAAAGTCTGGGATTATTTCCCCACTATTTTTCACAGGCTGACAGTCAAGGCAATCCTAGGCTCAGAGAGGATAGTGGTATTTAGGAAGATTTCTTGAAAAATTGAGTCAACAATCATGCTTTTCTGTATAATCATGGTTTTCCTTTCCGCATAGGGCTTGTTGAATGTAAACCAGAATAATCTTGGTGTGTTGTGAGCGATCACATGGGCTAAAGTGGTTTATTTTTCACAATGCTGCTCTGTGTAATAGAAGATGTGACATTGACCCTGCCTTTTGTCCAACCGATCTAACGAGGGGAAATCACATTACTGTCAGTTGGATTTCTATTTGAACTGATATTTTAGTTTTGCAAGCATTTGTTAGTGTAAACTCTCTGGATTACAGTATTCAATTTCTGAACTTCTGACCAGGAAGTCCTGGGCAACGAGGTTCATGATTATGTGCTCAATCTGTTGTGGGGCCTGTCAATGGGCTGTGCATTGTTTACATTTATAGTGTAGGTCCACGTTAAAGGGAACCTTTACTTGGGTCAAGCAAGATCCAGTTCTGTAGGCTGCCAGCATCATCTAACCCACCAGGAGCAGTTACTTCTGGTGTGGAGATGTCATTGTGGGTTGATTTACTAACATTGGAGTAAGCAAAATCTGGTGCAGCTTTGCATGGTGGCCAATCAGCTTGTTCAATTTAAGCTTTGACAAAAATACCTGGAAGCTGAGGACTACCATGCACAGCTGCACCAGATTTTGCGCACTCCAGTTTTAGTAAAGTAAAAGCTTTGTGTATCAGTGATTACCACAATGACTTTCTGCACTGGATAGTAGCCTCCAGTAAGTAAGGCAAAAGTATCATTACTTGTACTAAACCCCAAGAATCACCTTTTGCCTGGAGTAAACACAAGTTACAACCAGCAGTGTGGCTTAACCCTCTTGTGCAACACTGTGGTTCTCTAGCTCCTGAGAACGCTTGTAGAAGTTGAACACTGGAGGGCTGTATGTTTGGAATTTTCACCCACTAGTCTCTACTAATATACTGAAGGCTGACACAGGTCAAGGTTCTTTTGGACAGCCAACATTCCATTTAGTCAGACATTAATTAGCTTGGCTATGGCTTTCAAGGCAGAAGAATAATGAAATGCAGAGCAGACACAGCACTGTGTTTTTTCTAATCTGGGTTGGTGATCCCAAATGAAAAGGACACTTTAGCATGGTTTTAGTATTTAACCTTTTCTTTTCAGATGGGTTTTAACTGTCATTCCACAGCAATGTGTTTTAGGGTGCCACTCTATAAAACATGTTGTTGTCTTAACAGACTGTGAGGGGAGGGAGAGCAGATGGGGCATTTTCCACAAGCTTCTTAAGTTAAGCTGTAGGTATTGTGTATTTTGTAAAATGGTCCATTTACTCTTGTATGTTGAAATGTAAATAGTATGCAATATAGCATTTTATGCCATGTACCTTTTTTATTTTCCAGGGGGGAGGGGTTACAAATTGTGCAACCAAAAGCTTACACACAAGAAAAAGTTACATGTGGTATATTTTGTCAACAAGCCCTCTGTCCCCCTGCTGCACTGAACCCTCATGTATTGTGTCATTCACATTGAATGATGATAATGGAGAAACTTTTGGCTCTCGCAGCTGAACACGTCTAAATAAAAGCTAGAAGTAGCATTTGTGGATTCACTAAATGTCTTGCTGTTGTGACTTGCACCATTTTATATAATTGTATACATTGCTTTGGCAGGTATCATCAGAGGCCCAATCACCCCTGTAGTAAATGTGGACTGTAATATACTTGGGAATGGGCTATATAGCGGGCATCCAGTTTATGTTGTCTTAACTCTAGAGGGATGCAGGAAAAAGTATTATGTGAAGATGCAGAAACTACATGCCCTGAATGTTTAGTGTTAAGCCAGACCTAATGACACTAATCATTGCCTCAGTATAGAGCTGAACTACTCCTGTGTGCTTAAAGTAACACATTACAAAGAACAGCAAATCAAACATTTGCTAAAAATTGGTTTCTGATTTGCTGCTATGGGTCATGTACTTAACTTTGGCCCAAGTCTTTTTAATAACATGGTACACTTTCACACTTATACGACTTGTCCCACGATTTGGGACTGCAAAGTAGCATGACAAGTCCTTCCCCATGACAGCCATTCATATTAGTACGACTTAATCTTTCCGACTTCAAAGTAGTCCCTGCACTACTTTGGTCCGATTTTTGATGCCACTTACACAGGCATTCCTTGAAATTGTGGCAAAAATCGCACAAGTGTGAAAGGGGCCTTAGGCTGGCCATACACTATACAATTTCCTTTAGATTTACCTTCAGCTATGTAGTACAAGGGCCTGCCTGATTGCATACAAATTGAAAGGGCTTAGGTGTGACCTCATATTATATGGTTTTGGTAAATCTAAAGGAAAGTTGAACAAGAAAATTGTATAGTGTATGGCCAGCCTAAGTGTGAGAAATATGGGAGCTTACATTGCTGACCTTAAAATGTTAGTTGCCTGGCTGTTTTTGATGCTTTGACAAACATGGATATCAGGAACCACAAACCTAATCTGTACATAGAATAAGAGTCATGGAGAGTTCTGAAAGGCTGATTCTTGGTGAGAGCTTCAGTAATTCCCAATTGCTGACCTGAAAGAAGGGGAAGTATTTGTGTGTAATTTATAAATCTGAGAGGTGGCATGACCCTGATCTGAACACTTGTTTCAGGTCAGTGCAACTGCCAGCCAACTAGCATTTTCAGAAAGAGAATACCAGTGGGGGCTCCCATGCTTTACTTTACCATCTACCTTAAAAAAATAAAAAAAATTATTAGAATGGCGTACAACAGGGTTTGTCAAATCTAGGAGCCAGTTTTTTTTAAATCCTCTGCCCAGAACTGCATGTCTGGGGCATCGGGCAATAAGAATTGCTCATGCCAAGCGGAAAAAGAACAATATTTAACCACTTAAGCCCCGGACCATTTTGCTGACCGGAGCACTTTTTGCGATTCAGCACTGCATCGCTTTAACAATTGCGCGGTCGTGCGACGTGGCTCCCAAACAAAATGATTTTTTTTCCCCCTACAACTAGCTTTCTTTTGGTGGTATTTGATCACCCCTGCAGTTTTTGTTTATAGCGCAAAAAATGAGAGGCAATTTTTCCTATATATTTTTACTATAATGAATATCCTCCAAAAATATATAAAGAAAATTTTTTCCCTCAGTTTAGGCCGACACATTTTTGGTAAAAAAAAAAAAAAAGTAAGCGTTTGATTGGTTTGCGCAAAAGTTATAGCGTCTACAAAATAGGGGATAGTTTTACGGAATTTTTATTAATAATTTTTTTACTAGTAATGGTGGCGATCAGCGATTTTTTTTTTTTTTTTTTTTTTTTTTTTTTTTTAATCGTGACTGCAATATCACATTGGACACATTTTTGGGACCAGTGTCATTTTTACAGAAATCAATACAAATGCACTGATTCCTGTGTGAATGGCACTAGGTGGCATTGTAGGGGTTAAGTGTGTCCTGGGGAGTGATTCTAACTGTGGGAGGGCGTGGCTACGCACAGGGAGCAGCCATCAGTGACACTGTCGCTAGGCAGAACGGGGAGATGCTGTTTACATTAGCATCTACCCAGTCTCCGGGACCTGACTCATGAAGCTTGTAGTGGGCACGTGCAGGCAGTCTTTTAAAGGGCAACGTACCTACATGCCATTCTGCTGCAGTATATCTGCGTGAGGCGGTCAGCAAGCAGTTCAAAATTATTATTTTTTTTTTTTTTAAATCAACTTTTGTTATAAGATTTTGCAAAAAGTTTTTTTTTTTTCACTGATGTGCTCTCATAGGCTGCATTGATGAGGCTCATAGCTGCAGCGCCGCGGTGTGTGAAACTGTATAGAGAGAAAAGGCAGACAAGTGCAATGTGATATCGGAGGTAGGCGGGACCCAGCAGCTATCCAGCCAATGAATTGGGCTGTTTAAGAAAGGGGTGGGGCCACATACACTTAGTGGCCCACACAGATACCATCCCATTGGCTGGTGTTAGCTGGGTTCCACCCACCCGATATCCAACCTCAATTTGACAGCGTCTCTCTCTACATACAGTTTAACACACCGCAGTGCTGCTCTGCCAACAGAGTGGAGCAACCTCTCGCCATGTCAGCGGCTGCTGCACCACTCTCTTCCTACTCCATCCCCACTACCACCGCTAATCACATTACCAGACAGTGCTCTGTGTCTGGAGGGCCTACGAGGCGCCTCCACTTTCCTGGCCAAGACCCCACACCCTTCCCTGTAGCAGAGGCACCTGTCACTGACAAAAGCCCAGGCGCCAGGGCACAATTTCTAGTCACAAGGGCGACCTGGGGTTTGTTGAGCCCTGGCGTACAATCCCTGCCTTCCTCTAAGGCAGCATGTAATCTTTTGGTGTAACTAACCAAAGTTTCCTAGAGTGATGCATTTGTGAATAGTACACAGAATTTCCAGCATGTTCCAATGGTTTCCTTGCTGTCAGACTACACCCCCTCCCTTAAAGTGACTGATTGCTGGTCACTGTGCCCAGTCTTTTACCAAGTTAAATCCACACCAGAATCTCTGTAACATGCATATCTCATTCTCATCCACCACACTTACCATTCTAAATGTTACTAGAACAATCAGACAAAGGAAACTTAATGTAAAGAATTGTTTCTCTTTTAATTAGGAAACAAAAATAAGACACAAAAGCATTAATCTAACAGGAAAGAAAACCAACAAAAAGGACAAATACTCTGCTTTTAAGTGGACATACATAATGAAACTTGAAAATCCCTGTTGGGGTTTTGGCTGGTGGTAAAACAGACACCAGTTCTCTGACAGAATACGGCATAAGCCCCCATAGAAATGCTCTGAGAATATTGGCTAGGAGAAAGGGAAATAACCCCTTTTCTGTATATCTGTAAAGGAATCAAACTTCAAAACTGTACTATGGGCCCAATGCCAGAGCATGTGCCAACCACAAAAAAAAAAAACCACAACAAAATAAATATTTTATCCCAAGATGGGACTAGACAAACATGCACCCCACGGCAAATGAACCCTAAGTAACTGAAGGAACAGTTAGAAGATTGAACAAAGACCCAGCCAATATCACCAAAGCCAACATAGGAAGTGAGGCATATACGTCAACAAGTGTTCTGTAATAAGGAATGACACAGTAAACCTGTGATTGTATTAACTAAAATAAAAAGTATATTTATATATATTTATATAATTAAAAAAAAAAAATCCAACCTTGTACAAAGAGTCTATATAGCTGCAACCCTATCAGTTCTTTCGCTGTACGAAAAGCCGGGAGCTGGTTCTTATGTCCTGCTGGCCCTAAATAACCATCAATGAGATCTTAATGCTTGACCAGTACAGTGCTACAGTCCTTGATGTGGAAGCTGTTAATTTTGCTACTTGCTTTGACCACAATTTTGACTGCTGTTTCTGCACATTGCTGGTGGGGTCAAGGTGAGTATGTAGCCATTTCCAGTGATACCCTTTGCCACAACTCCTTGGTCTGTTTGCCCCTCTTCAGATTCTGTAGAATGTCATTAAACTGCATGGCTCCCAAAGGGGTGAGACAAAATGCACTCCTTGCACTGCGAATGGCATTTACAAAGTCGTCATAGTCCGCTGGGGTAAGGTGTATTAAACGATGGTGGATGTACTGAAAGAAAACAGATTTATTACTTTGGTCCTGCACATACAGATCATATTTTTTTTCAATAGACAAAATGTTGCTCACTCTTATGCCTTAGTGCACCAGGTAGTTCATGGCCCGATGCTTGACTCAAGAAATTGCATGCAAAACCTGATCTGACAATTACTTGGCATTGAACATTATTCTTACAAATTAGTGTGTGTGTAATATATATATATATATATACACACACACACACACACTGGCCACATCTTTTATGCTTGTGTGATGGAAGCCGTGAACACATAAAAGGCCCAATCTACACAGTGTTTCTCTCTCCTCCTCCCCCCAATCATATATTTGATCTTTCTACACAGTGTTAAAGTAAATCTGTGCTTTGGCAATGTTAGCAAAAACAACAGCTTCACTTTTAGGGTGGCCTTGCGTAATGTTCTTGGCCGACTTCTTGCTATTCGATTTGGCTACTGGGAGGAAAGACTTGTTTTCACTGCCCTGGCCAGGGGGGTAAGCAGCATTATTTGGTTTACACTAAGATTGCTTGTACAGCAATAAGCTTATCATTTTTAATGGCATCCATACATGTGCCATTTTTTTTTTACACGTGTGATTGGCCACAGCTATCACATCATAGAGGTCTGCTGCAATTTGTCACAGCAATCACTTGGTACCAGGGCCAGTACAGCAATTTGTCTTTCACTGTGTCTGGTGCACAAAGCAGATCTTGGATCACATGAGAGTGGAGAACCTCCTCCTGAGATAATAGTACACCTACCCAGCCATATTATTATAATAGGTTGGGCATGAAACCTCACACGTTCATAAATAAAATATTTGGATTGAATGTCCTTTACCCTTAATCAGCCATAACTGACTCTTCTTAGCTATACTTGTTACCATTATTTTATTTATCTTTGTGTATTTTTAATGCAACACTATAAAAACGAAACAAACTTTGAAAAAAAAAAAAAAGAGAATTGTTTCACGAAAGCCTAGTTTGTCGCTAAAATTCCATAGGCAGTATACAGGTATGAGTGCTAAAATGGGTAATCAACAAGACACAAGTGGCCTACAATAATTCATGTTTAAATCCTTGATCTACCTCTTCCATGTGGATATAGGAATGTAAACTTCAACTCATGTAAGAGATACAGTCAAAACTAATTTACAAGCAAACAGCAAAAGGTCACCATTGTTGTTTCTGGCAACAAAACAGCAAACAAATGTACTGGCGTACTTTCCCATGAAATGAACAGACATAATGTGAAGGGAAAAATAGACCATTAAAATATTTGTTGCTTAGTCATCTTCTGAATTAAACATCTGCACAGATAGTGCTTTAACTTGGGGACTAAATAGAAATGCCTGATGGCAAATGGCAGTGCAGGGTGTGTGGAACATTGTGTGCTCCATAGACAGAAGACGTTTAATGCTATGTGCATTGAGACATCAGAACGGAGTGCTCAATGGGCATTTCTCATTACCGTCAACAGCAAACAACTGCTCTATACCCACAGCACTTGGCCTGGCATTTTTGTTATAAAGAAACCATGTTCAGTCTGGCTGTGAGGTTGAAAAGGGACATGGATCCATCTAATAGCCTATCTCCAGCTTCTTTAGGAAGATATCTAAAAGTGTTTTGTTTTCAAGTGTACACGCTCAGCTACTAACCACTTCCTGACAGAGGGGGAGTGCCACATTTTTACTGCTTTAAAAGTAAAGAACTCTTTCTGCAAGCTAAGATTATAGTCTGACTGCTTTGTTGTAAAGTCTCCCAGGATGTGTACAATCCCCCGGCCCGATAGAGAGGATCTTGTATAAAGCCACCAGAGAACTGAATTCATTCTACTACAGGATCTTGGGTAAACAAGCTTACTAATACCAAAGTAAGTATAAAGCTATATAAAATATTAACGAGAGAAATGAAGCAATAATGAAAACCTCTCTTCCATAGTACATGGCTGAAAGCAAAAAAAGCAGACTAGACCCAGACCGGCTTTTACTGCCACGTATAAGAGTGACAGACCAAAGTTCAACAGAATGCTATTCAACCTTTTCTATACAATTTGTGAGTAGTGCACGGCCTCAAGACATTGTAAAGCATACTGAAACATTTTTGTCACCAATTAAGGCAGAAATTCTGTCACTGTTTATACAGTTCAAAAATAAACCATGCAGTTATTCAGGAGACAACAGCAATGTAGATTAAAGCCTAGCTAAACCCCCAAAACATGTAATCTTTATATTGCAGCTTACCATTCCTTAGAGGGCTGCATTTCTGTTTTTCCGGCTCTTTTCTCCAACTATTGATTCTGCCAGCAACGGACAAATAGCACTCCCTGCACTGTATCTAAGGACTTCAATGGGCTGCCCTACAAGCAGCAAACATGGCAGAATAGTGCTTTAGGTGCCATTCATTGTTAAGGGCTCCCCAAACACACAACTGGTTAATTTTAGGTATATAAAAGGTGGCCAAACACTATACAATCTGATTCTGGTTTATCAAAACTATATAATAGCTGTGTCCTCCTATCTATCCAATCAGGCAGGCTCCATGGTTGATAGCCGAGCTAAAGGTATTTGTACAGTGTAAGGTGCACTTTACAGACTTCCAGGGATACACTTCCCTGTTTTCAATACTACAGCTCTGCTCCATATAGGCTGCTGATCACTCAGCTCCTGCACATGCTGCCAAATGAAGGATCTATGCACAAAGAAGGTAAGGTAGAAAGAGATCGGCCAGCAGAGGAAGACATTGAGGTTGATTTACTAAAACTGGAGAGTGGCCAACATGTACAGCTGTAGCATTCTTTGTGCAATCAGCTTCTAACTTCAACTTTTTAAATTAAGCTTTGATAAAAAAAAAAACCTGGAAGCCGATTGGTTACTGTGCAGAGGTGCACCAGATTTGGCACTCACCAGTTTTAGTAAATTAACCTCGCTGGCCATGTATTCCAGGAGAACTGTGCTCACTGACATTGCCTGCATTGAAGAAGCATGCTACTACAGAGGTGGCTAGATGGAAGCAATCTCCTGGAGGGGGAGGGCAGGTGCAGGGTGTTTTAATAAGGTCAGCTGCTGAACTACTGCCTCACATTATGAACAGTTTTCATGTCTTATAGGACATACACTAGGAAGTCACGTCAAAAGTGCCGACTATGCCCAGGGTGTCATCTGCACAATTCACAGAAGCTGTACTATTGGTTCCCACAATGAAAATGGCTCTATGAATGGAGGAGGGGGTAGATAAATGAATGATCTGCCTACTCTATTCATAGAGTGCTTTTTTGGAAACGGCTTCTATGTAGCCTCTACAGAAGATGTGGAAAGGGCGGGCAATCAGTACACTTTTCATTTATTATAAGTACTGTGCCTGTTTTTTTTATTTCCTTTTTAAATCCCTAAAATTAGCTTTTTATTTATGTGTAAAATAGCAATTGTCTGCCTGTGTGATATCTCTGCTTTTTCACCAGAAAATTATAAGATGTAGAAGCAATGCACTCAACCTTTACAGCTTCATGAATTCATACTGATAAAAGTATGAACTACACAAGGGAGACCTTTCAATGGACATGGAGGGAAAAAAATGGTCTTTTTGGTATACATCTGTGACACATCAATATGTGGAGGACTATTCTGGTTGCATATAGTATTTCTTACCTGCATGTAGGACTGCTGACAACGTTGAACCAGCTGATGGAAAGCGGGGGTGCGCAGGTGGTTATGGATGTGGGCGGGGTTAAGTCGCTGAAGAGCCTCCATAATGATTTCCTGTAGGACAAATGGACTGAGCACGCCTTTTGCTGCCCCGACACAGAACTGATGCACATAATTCACTCCTAGGAAAAAGCAAAATGGGTTAGAAAATAAGTGTTTATACTTTAACAGTTGACTATGTATCAAGAACTGCATGACACAGTCTGTGATACCTCAACTTATTATTTTTGAAGCTGCACTGATGAATGACAGGGAGTGAACAAAAAGCATTCTTCCACAAACACTGAGAAATAGAGCCTGTCATCCTTCCTTCGCTTTACCCTGAATCAATGTATTCAGAATTTAAAACAGCCTGAACTCGAGGGACTCCTCAAACTTGGCAATCACGTAAGTGTATACAACTACAATATAACCCATGTCAAACACCCGCTCACATGTACATCCAACCTTGATTTTCCTTGCCTCTAGGCCTCATGCATATGGCTTTATTGTTTTTATAAACAGTCCATATGCATGGAAGGTTTGTGCCAACATTTACATGCATACAAAATAAATGGACCGCCATTGCGGCTCGCAGCGGGCATGTAAATATCAATAATTGTGTAGGTAGCTGTGCCTCTGAAAACACTCTGTTGATGTTTACACCTCCACCTGTACGAGTCATTGATATGACACAAGTCCGAGGTCAATTGGCGCTGCCTCCTACACATTGTTGATGTATGGGGTCAGCAGTAGTGTCCATTCACACTGTACACAAACATTATCACAAAATGTTTACTTGCCTACAGCATAAAATCCAGTTCAAGGCAGAACTGCAAACGCAGATTTTCTTGTTTTGGTTTACACGCGGATGGCCACAAAGGAGCGGTGTGCATCGGGCCATAGCATGCTGCATTCACATAGGTATGAATTATGGATCGGTTTGCAGCAAACTACACCCATATGCAGGAGCCCTTAAAGTGAAAGTGTGGGCGGACAGCTAAATACCTGGTTTGATATTCTACAAGACAAAGATTTGTAATTCTTGCCAGCGTTTGTATCATGCACAGGCACACAGGTGACGCACATCTATAAGCTCAGAAATTCAGTCTCCTGATTTTTGTTATCACTGCTTTGCATCCAGCCAGATCATTGAAAAGTCAATCAACAGCCTCCCCTCAGTACAGTGAGCAGCCAGCTGACCCGGGGAGCAGTAAAGTCAACCCAGGAAGCAGCGATCTTTACTGAAAAGCAGATGCTTGTGTATTATAAGATGGCTGAGCAAAATCCCAAATCATTCTGCAGGTAGAACAGTAAAAAGGTTTTTCAATGATTTGTGCTTTTATGTGGGATGCGTGTTTGACAGACAATCCCCTGTTGGAAAAATCCCTGTAAAATGCAGCTGTTCCCTCCCAACAGCGATCACCTCGTTCACATGGCACAGATTCCCTACAAATGGAGGAATAGGAAATTGGAGGTGATGCCCACTGTAATGGGATTTCAGCTTTCACATTTAACCACTTAAGGATTTTTTTTTTCTTTTTTAGGACGTATATACCCTGCATTTAAAATCCTGAAGAAATTTTTTTTTCCAGAAAAGTATTGGGACGCCTGCCTTTACACGCACATGAACTTTAATGGCATCCCAGTCTTAGTCCGTAGGTTCAATATTGAGTTTGTCAACCCTTTGCAGCTATAACAGCTTCAGCTCTTCTGGGAAGACTGTCCACAAGGTTTAGGAGTGCGTCTATTGGAATGTTTGACCATTCTTCCAGAAGCGCATTTGTGAGGTCAGGCACTGATGTGGATAAGAAGGCCTGGCTTGCAGTTTCCACTTTAATTAGTCCCAAAGGTGTTCTATCGGGTTGAGGTAAGGACAAGTTCCTCCACCCCAAACTCTCTCATCCATGTCTTTATGGACTTTTCTTTGTGCACTGGTCCAAATCATTTGGTGGAGGGGGATTATGATGTGGGGTTGTTTTTCAGGGGTTGGGCTTGGCCCCCTTAGTTCCAGTGAAGACATTTTGGACAATTTCATGCTCCCAACTTTGTGGGAACAGTTTGGGGATGGCTCCTTCCTTTTCCAACATGACTGCACACCAGTGCAGAAAGCAAGGTCCATAAAGACATGGATAAGTGAGTTTAGGGTGGAGGAACTTGTAATCTATAGGCCTA
This sequence comes from Lithobates sylvaticus, assembly GCA_028564925.1. Lineage (NCBI taxonomy): Eukaryota > Metazoa > Chordata > Amphibia > Anura > Ranidae > Lithobates > Lithobates sylvaticus. Next base: position 130,686,189 of record CM053036.1, on the reverse strand, counting down.
AAGATTACATAGAAAATATTGCCTAAAAATGCCTTGTCCCCCATAAAGCAATGTGTACCCAATTATCTTAAAGCAGAATTTTAGGCAATAGAGGGTTATAACCCATCAGATTTATTTATTTTTTCCCCATCATCTGTGTCCCATTGCAGAGATTTCACTTCAATTCCTGTCCAATAACCAAAACAGGAAGCGAGAGGAAATCCCAGCAAATTAAGGGAATCCCTTGGGGACCCCCAGGTCACCAGAACTAGTGTCCCAATTGGAAGATTTCCCATCTAATACTTTTCTGGGGACAACCCATAATTTGTTTTTTTTTATACTTTCAATAATAATGGTAAACAGGACAAATAGAGGGGGTGAATCTCCCTAACGGGGGCACAGACAGAAATAAAAACTGACAGGGGGTTGAATCCTTCTCCACTGTATCCAAAACAAAAAAAAAAAAAAAAAAAAAAGAAGGTTTTGCCTTTAGTTATACTTTATCGCTATATAAACAGGCACATTGAGAAAAAAAATGTTCCATCAACAGGGGTTTAAAGGCCCGAGAGCGGTTAATGCAGGTTGAAATATGAAATGTGACATTTGATTGGCTAGTACGACAGACCTCCACTTATAGAACAACACCCAAAGAGCCAGGCGAAGTCGTTGTTTGATTAACCCATTAATGAATAGAAGAGACACCCAACACGTACAATGTCATTTCAGTGTGACAAGCAGAACACTCCCCATCCAGCACAAGCGTTCTCTGAAAAGGTCAGTTAACAGAGGATGCATAAACCTGGTCTCATTACAGCAAAGTGGCTGCTGCAATCGGAGAAGCTTGGCATTTACTGCATTCAACACAGGATTAAATATTTCAGCTGCAGAGAATAGGGCGGCTTATCGTTCAGCAGGTCCAGCCCATGATACATCATTAAATGACCTTACCTAACTTGGCAGCTAAACTTAGCAGCCACTTCACATCTTCTGTGTATGGGGGGCTTCTGGAGAAGTTGTTGGGGTGGTCATTGTGAGCTCTGCGTCCCAGCATCTCTAATGCCAGCATCCCTGAGAACACAACACATTTTACGTTAGTATGTAGTAAAAAAAAAAAAAAAAATACAGTGAGAGTATATCTTATAAAAGCATTACTTCTCTCCTACAAATATCAAATCCCCCTTCACTACATTTCTCTATTAAAGCACATCTACATCCAAAACGTTTTTTAGACCTGGATAGAATATATCGATATCCAAAACTTTTTACGATAAAATAGAGAAGGGTTAGGACAGCTCTCATGTTTTTATTGTGGTCTGTGTCCCTGCTGATCACAATTATGCCCAAGACACAAAGCTGACGTCTTGATGAAACGCGTAGGGAGTGACCCACACTATCATCATCAAGCACAAGACATTTTAACCATGTAAGTGCATTTTGTAGATATTAAAATATGTTCAAGGATTTCACACTCATGTGGCCTTTTTTTTTTTTTTTACATGCACATCTGCAATACTTACGGTACATGCATCGTGTGATTTTGTTTGCGTGATTGCAGTGCGCTTTGTCACGCAACACAAATGTGATGCAATTTTGCCGCAATTGTTGACAAATTGCGATGCAATCGAGCAAACAAGATCTCCAAACTCCAGCTCACACTGCAGTCGGACAAGCCATTTCAGTGACAGTTTTCTTTTCTTTTGGGATAAAGGTTTTATATGAATAAATAAAAATGAACCATTGTAAGCATTGGTCAGAGGTAAATGCCACATTCGGAGGACAGCTTGGTCTGCTGAAAAAAAAACAGACTTAACAGAATTGGTAAGCTGCAAATAGAATAAATGTTTGCTTTTGGGTTTAATACCCCAATGATCACTGGGTGGGCAAGGTGGGCAAGCTGGGCCAGTGGTTCAGAAATGCTCAGTTTGCCATAAACAGGTTTTTGTGTCCAGCCCACCTCCTTTTTCCAAGACAGCATTTAGTATGGTAGGTGGAACTATGACCCAAAAGCCCACAAGACTCATCTGCAAGTATCAAGAGGCTAAGTTTTATCATAATTAGGCCTCTTTAACGTATATGTAAACCCTAACTAAATGACTGAATGAATTTGCTAAAGTACGGAGTACTGAATAACTACAATGCTTGTTTGTCAGGGGTGCCAGCGCCTAGACCATGGGTCTTCAAACTACGGCCCTCCAGTTGTTCAGGAACTACAATTCCCATCATGCCTAGTCATGTCTGTGAATGTCAGAGTTTTACAATGCCTCATGGGATGTGTAGTTCCGCAACAGCTGGAGGGCCATAGTTTGAGGATCCCTGGCCTAGACATTAGTAACGGGGAGAGAGAACATGTTCTGTTAGAGACTTCCATATAGGAGACTGTCCAGAAGTGACAAACAAGGCCATACATGTCAAATTACTTTTTGTTATGTTGAGATGAAGACTGACCCAGAATGTGTCAAAAACATGGAGAGGAATCTTTGCTCCTAGTACACATTACAGCAAGCAAGCGTGCAAGTATGGCTCCATGTACTACTCCAGCAGAGTAGGGTTATGGACAGCGGCAGAGCAGCCAAGTCTGTACCGACTTTAGCCGGATACACACTTGTTTTTTTTTGTGCATGAAAAAAAAAACCCGACAGCTCTGGTCAGAGCCGCTGTACTAACCATGCAAGGTTAGTCCAGCAATCTCCCCCACTGAGCTGTTGTGTTCCGACACCCCCCCCAGAACACTTGGATCAGCTGATTGGGAGTTGGTTGGCTGCTGGTGTTCCAGAATGCACATCCAACATACACACAGGCTGAATTACGGACTTTTTTTTTGAACCAGCTGTTATCTCGCGACATTCGGCCCGTGTGTATGGGGCTTTAGATTGTGGAGACCCGGAGCAATGTTTTGTTAGTATGGAGAATGTCCTCTTAAGAGACTGCCTTCTTATAGAATTGTCATCTGACAAATTGCCCATATCCTACTGGTGGTGTAGTGAGTGACATTGCTCTGGAGAAAGTAAAGCCTCAGCCCCTGAGAAAGAGATGAGATGCTTAGTGAATCTGGTTGAAAAAAGTCCACCCAGGTCAATCAAAATAGAAAAAAAAAAAAACGCACACAAAAGTAGAAAACCTCCATATATACAAATTCTATACCCACAGTTGATCCAGACTAAGGCCTAAAAAAACAAAACAAAGCATGATCCAATTTGCTCCAGAGAGGAAAAAAATTTAATTCCTAATCCCACAAAAGGCAATTGGATATTTCCTGGATCATCCAACTCTAAAGGTTAGTACCCAGTTATATTATGTACATTTAGGAAAAAATCCAGGCCTTTTTTTTAAAGCAATCTACTGAGCTGGACTGAACCACCTTATAAGGGAGTCCATTTCACATTTTCACATCTCTTAATGTGGAGAAGCCTTTCCATATGTGGAGATTAAATCTCTTTCCCTGAAGATGTAAAGAATGCTACCATGGCCTCTGTGATGACCCTAAAGTAAATAACTCTGAAGGCGATACCTTGAAACGCGTCCTATTGCGCATTTCCAAGGGCAATGTCAGAGAAGGGTGGATCATGGTTTTCGCGGCTGCATGTCAAAGCCAGTCGGCGGTCCAATCCATCTCGCAGCAGTGCTGAGGTTCTGCCTTCACTGGATCATTTATGGTTTTGGCCGAGGCACAAGTGTCCCTGTCAGAGATTGGAGTCTTCCTCACTGTACGACACTGCGGTATTCCACCATCCGTCTGTTGGTTTAACCCGTCAGTGCATTTTTTGAATACATTTTCTGGATTTGATTTACTACACTATGCAGATTTTTTTTTTTTCTCTCCCATTTTTGCAATAAATGTAGCTTCCCCTCCAGATCGCCCGGCCCCTTTCACACTGGGACGGGGTCAGCGGTAAAGCGGCCATTTACCGTCGTATTTGCGGAGGTATTCGGCTGCTAGCGCTGCTGCAGCAGCGGTATAGCCGCGCTACCCCATTGATTTCAATGGGCAGGAGTGGTGGAGGAGTGGTATACACACAGCTCCTTCACCACTCCAAAGATGCTGCTAGCAGGACTTTTTTTACCATCCTGCCAGCGCACCGCTCCAATGTGAAAGCCCTCGGGGCTTTCACACTGGAAACACAGCAGTGGCTGTTTCAGGGCGCTCTGCAGGCGCTATTTTTAGCACTGTAGCGCCTGCAAAGCGCCCCAGTGTGAAAGGGGCCTTAGTTAGATCAGTCTTTTCCTAATTAGTGTTGGGTTACCTATACACTTGTGTGATCTGAGCTTGTGTTTATCTTTGATCCTACTGATCACCAGTTATACTTGGCCCTGGTTCACACTGGTGCAATTTGTCATGAGATTTGACAGTTCCAAATAGTATGACAAGTCGCACCCCATTGTTTGCAATGGAACCATTCAAATTGGCGCTACTTATGCTGCAGTGACTTTGAAAAAAGCTCCTGCACTTCTTTTTTCCAATTTCATTGCAAAATGCATAGACTTCTGATAAATGAAGTCACAAGCCGCAATGAAATCAGAGGTGCAAATTGCACTGATTTATTTTTTTGAAATTGCCTTGAAGTAGCGAGATTTCAAAGCCACACTGTATGAAGCATCTATCTTATGACATGATTAGGCAGCTTTCACGGATGACAGGTATGATTAGTGTTGATGATCCATTGGAGGTTATTACGGGATCTTACTTTTAGTTTACTTTTGTAAGAAACTTGCCTGATCATACCAGTTAAATATATTTGTTTGTTTTAATGCATTGCAAAAAAAAAAAAAAAAAAAAAAGGCTACACTGCCAGCTTTACATCTCATTCAGGCGAGTTAACATGAAGGGCTTGTGTACGCCAAATATAATAACCCCCTCAGCAAAGGAAAATTCCACTTTAATAAAATAAGTGCAACAGTAAGATTGCATCATTTTTAATGAAACAGTTACCTTTCAATCTGTAGCCATCTGATTTTCTAAATCTGCCATAAAATTCAGATGTTATTTCCTTGAAACCATGACAATCAGGATAAAATTGGGAGTGCTCTGTATGCAAGAGATATCAGTTTCTGCACGTGCACCCCCTACGGTTTTCCCCTGTGTCCTCCCTACCCCCCCCCCCCCCCCCCCCCCCCCCCACAGTATTCCCCTGTGTCCTCCCTAACCCCCCCCCCCACAGTATTCCCCTGTGTTCTCCAAACCCCCCCCCCCCCCGTCCAAAAAAAGTTGTGTACGCCCATACACCGGGTCGGCAATCTATGGCCTGCAGCTGCTAAATTTCCAGCCTGCTAGTGCACGTGGTGCATTCACGTGTGCCCGGCCCACTGGCATTCTAACCACCTCGTGCCTGTGCTATAAGCCGGAAGACGGCTATAGCACAGGCCTCAATTATGCTCCCTACACGCCTGCATCTGAGAAAATCTGTGTTGGCTCTGTCCCTTAAGACACAGCCAGGCATGTACGGGCCATCGGGACTACTGGGAGTTTCCCGGTGAGCTGATGGCTCAGTGGGCCGGTTTGAGTGACAGCCTGTCAAAGTAATGGCTGCATGGCCCGCACAGCCATTACTTTGAGCACTGCAAGGGTGGACTGACCTATCGGCACTGTTGGGGGTGTTGTCCCTGTGTTTGCCGCCCCCTGTGTCCTGCAAAATTAAAGTGGGCTGGTCTGAATGAAGTCCAGGGCCAATTTTTGGTCCCAGTCCAGCCCTGGACACAGCCAATCACAGATCATGGTAAATGACCAATCAAATATAAACATATGAGATCAGCTCTCATTGATGGCTCTTTTCTCACACAGAGAACGCTTGTGAGGAGGGAGAGCGATATTGGAGCAGAGCGAGTGTTTTGTCCTTGCCAAAACAGTGTCCACAGTGCCATTATTATCTTCCTCATTTATTAACAGGTGAATGCATGCATTCACATACTTGCGTTCATACTCCATGCATTCACATACTTTGAATCCAGTCCTTAAAGTGGTTGTATACCCTAAAAATTAAGTTGCACCTACAGGTAAGCCTAGATTAAGGCTTACCTGTATGTACAAGAAATATCTTCTAAACCTGCACGGTTTAGGAGATATTTGAAAAGAACGTTTTACAACGTTGTCTACGGCGCATGCGCGCCGTAGACAACGGTGCATTTACAGGGTTAATCCCCATCTTCAACTGCGGTGAGCCGCAGTTGAAGTGTCCCGCGCGCATGCGCGGAGCGACGTCCTCACCGCTCTGGCCAATCACAGCGCCGCAGCGGCGCTGTGATTGGCCGGAGCGACGATACCCGGAAGGGTATCTGTTTAGCTATGGATGCGGCCGGAGGGGGAGAAGAACACGGCGTCGGGGGCCCCGATCTAAGGTAAGTGATGCATAATGAGCTAGTATGCTAGTCATACTAGCTCATTATGACTTTGTCTTGCAGGTAGATAACCCCAAAAAAAAAATTTCAAATGGGTATACAACCACTTTAAATGGAAAACGGTTGCTGACCCCTGCCATACACTGTACATAAACGTAGATCATATGAACTTTTCTGGTAAAACATGCAGTAGATAAAGGATAAAAGTCCTCTCCACAGTACATAAAATTTTACTTACCAACACGATAAGCTGAGTGGAGGTAGTGTAATCCTTGTGGACTGACTGGCTGACTGTGCTGTTCATCCTCAGCAGGGAAGCCTCCAGTAACTATTTGGGCAGGCTGGGTGCTAATTGTAGTTATGGTAGACCCGGGGATTGTGGGAAAGGTGGCTCCTGTATGAACGCTTCCTACTGAAATCAGAAATGGTAGGACATTAAAAGACGTTAAGGACAGAAGAGGTTTCTTCATTTATAGACAAGGTGGTCCCAACTTCACATAACCTTTTGGCATTTTCCACATTCTTCCATTAAAGGAGAAATTTGGGGTGCAAGAACAAAAAATATACATATTCGCCTCCATGTTCCAGCATCGGTCAGATTCTGCAGTTGTCGCCAATTGTCTCTAAACCCAAGAACCAAGCAATGACATGATCGCTTAGTTCTAATTCAGCCCTGAGCAGACGGCAGTGACCATCAGTAACCGCGCTCTGCCCCGCCCCTCCAGTACTCACTAGGGAGCTTGGCTGGGGAGGAGCAGGCTCAGCAGGCCTTGGCTCTCAGCCATGCTGGGTGCTAGAGCCAGTTGTCAGAGCTCTGGGTGGATCCAGACAATATGGTTGGGATCCTTCCAGACCCTGGAGCAATTCTGTGATGGCCGCTGACAGCAGGCTTTAGTCCGCTCTCAGCTGACTATGGGTCACAAGAGAAGTATGGCAAAAAATCCTTATCCCACTGTGTACATGATTCTTGCAGACCAACTCCACCCATTCGAATAGAATATCACCAACAGAAACATTTGAAAAGTTAAAATAACACCTTGGAAACCTAACAAATATCTGCAAATAAACCATAATTCATAGTTCCTACAATGCATGATTCTTGTAACACTCCTCACACAATATGAGCCTTTACCCATCAGTGCTGTTTCCTTAAAGGTTCAACAGCCCCACCGTGAAATGGTCCTTTTCAACCTAATAAAGGTCTGAAGAGATACTCAGAAAAATAGAATAAGGGAGAAAAAAAAAAAGGGATGAAATTTCTTGGGAGAGGTCCTTCTGAATGTAGTATTTAAATTTCTACAAACAGTATAATGAATGATTTCAACAACAAATGGAAATCGAATACTCACACACAGTATATAATAGTCAAAGTTGCCCAAATAGCAGCTAGCACTACTGGAAAGGAGAGTGTGAATATTTCTGTCTTTGTTCAAATGCAGGTTGCACTCAATGCTTGCTGGGGTTTAGTTCGGACAATCCTGTGCTAAAGAACAGGATCCCAATGTATGGTGAGGATAAGGATACAAGCCCCAAAAAGCCCCCGTTCTGTGACGGGCACCTCTGCAGATCTCCATTCCTTGTTTTTGGGGGATTTCTATCCTCAACCTTAAAAGATACAGGAAATCAACAGGAGGTTAAAAGCTCCATCCCTTCTTCCATCCCCCAGTTTGTTTCAAGTAACTGATCAGATCTTATTATTGCATGAAAGGGTGCTGTCACAAAACGTCATGAACATTGCATAAAGGTAAGAATAAGTAATGTTTTCCACATCAGTCAATCACAGTAGTACAGGATGAAATTTATTTATAAGATGTGGGGCACCGTGGGGGGGTCAGATTAACAGTTTTCATATTACTAGGTTTAGTAACACTTTAAGTGGGGGTTTTCCATCTTCCTCTGGATCAACTGTGGGTATAGGATTGGGTATATGGGATTCTGTGATTTTTTGTATTGGTTGAACTAGATGGACTTGTATCTTTTTTTCAACCTATGTAAATTAAACCTTGCGCCAAATATTAAAAAATTGGTGGCACACACTAAACAAAAAAGGGCATAAAGTGAGGGGGTGCTATACAAAATATATAGCGCAGATATAGAATTAAAAAGATAACTTCAAATTTCAATAACAGTACATATTATGGTGCCCTCCTCAGCACCAAGATTGTCCGCCTTAGATACTGAAATAGGTCGCCACCGCTCAATAGACCTCATCAGGAAGTGCTTCCTGATGACATCTATTGGTGAAACATACGTCAAGGCGTAATTTCCGGTCACGTCACTTCCGGATCCCTTCTTTCTGGCAGTGGAACCCACGCCAGCTCCAGGTGGAGCGGAGCGGTAGCGACCTACATCATTATCTATGTGCCGAGGAGAGCACCATACTATGCAAGCAGCCTGTATATGTTTTAGCATTTTAATAAATGATAATATCCTATATAGTTTTCTCTGGTTTATGGTGACATGGTGGAAAGGAGAGGGATGTTGGATCCCTAACTGGTGTACATGAAGGGTCACAAGGAAATTGAGCACCCATGCATTTTATGACCTTTTTAATTAAAGAGGTCAAGGCAATCTGGTGAGTGTTATTCCAGTAGAGCACATTGGGTGCAAAGGAATATGATAGTGTAATGACATTTTACATTTGAAGAAAAAATTTGTTTTGGTTTAAGAAGAAAAATGAACTTTATTTAAAGCACTATTTTTTCATTTTTTTCTCAAAATGTTTTCAATTATTTGCACTATAATATGCACGTGCACTTTCATTGTTAACAATATTGTAGTTTTACTGTTATGGAAGTTTGAATCACTTTTTATTCTATATCTGCACTATACATTTAGAATAGCGCTCCCTCACTTTATGCCCTTTACTGTACAACCTGTCTGGGATATTTCATAAAGCAGTGTAGTGCTGAGCAAGTGCTGGCGCCACAAAAATGGTAGACTTAAGCAGGCCAGGAGAAAGAGGATTACTGCAGAATATGCTTTTATAATGGAAGGAGACAGGTTTTCTATGGCAGGAAATCGTATAGAAAGGAAGAGGCTGTTTGTAATAGTAGCAAAACCAACCTTTGCAGAGTTATAAATCAAACAGGTTCAAAAGGGTAGATTACACCTAAGCCAGAATGCATGATTTTGAAAGAAAGATCTCCTGCTGTCACCAGGTTAGGCTGCCATACATGGATCTAAATGCAGTCAGTTCAGCAGGGGCAAGATGAATTTCGATCCATGTATGGGCAGTGAGCTTGCATAGCAGTCGATCGACCGATCGACTGCTATACAACCACCCTGTGGAATTTCCCCTGCTTGATCAGCGCGGCAGGCTATAGCCTGCAACAACTATTAGTGCATTCTGACGGTGGGGAAGTCACTTCGATGTCAGAATACAATAGCTCAGCGGGGAGGATTCCCCCATCCACATCAAACTATATGGCCTGACTAACCTATGGGCTTCCTTAACTAGAAAGACAACAAAAGCCGCCAAGAACTTCACTACTTTTAATATGGGGACCTTAGAATAAACAATGGTTTTTACTGTAATAGACAACATGCCAGTTTAGCCTGCACCTGCCTACCAATTCACAGCAATAGGAAAAATAAGTTGTCTTGTGGGTCCCTGTCATCCATAAGTACATTCTTTCTGAACAGTGGTGGTCACTGGGTAACCTTCTGCATTCTTCAGATCACGTCTGTGTTCAGAGGCACTACACATGTAGATTGGGTATAATATTACTAACAGTTTATATATTATGATCAGTAAAATCCCTAACTGAGCCCTTCAAAACTAGACACCCGCCCCATGCCTGTCAAAAGACAGCAGAACATTAAAGTTAAATGAACAATGCTACAACCAGACTTCTTGCATTTGTTCAGAGCAGTCAGAAAAACGGATATTGGTATTTGGTCATTTTGGGATGCAGTACATTATACATTACTTTATACATTAATCTCCACCTTAATAAATAAAAGCTGCCGTAAGCAAGTAGAGGGTTGAAACAAAAAAATAAAAAATTCTCTTTCCTAGGGGAAAAAAAACAACTGAGTGGAGCAAGGGAAAGTTTATGTTGCCTAGAACAATTGAAATTGCATTCTACAAGCCACACATTTTTTCTTAAAATTAAAGCAAGACAGTTATTCCACAGTAAGATATGCGAGTTAGCCTCCCAAACAGTTTGAAAATTAACTTTCCTTTGCATTGCCATCTAAAGTCGATCGGGTCTGTTGTTGCTACAGCAACATCCTTTCTGTTCCAAGTGTGCAAAGGGAATAGAGTGACACCTAGAGGCAAAGATGTAGTACTGTATTATCTGCTTCTCCAAAAGGAGTAGATGCTCTCATGAGTGTACAGGATAAATGCACATGTTCACTAGAGAGTGAAATAGTAATGTACAGCCGATTACACACAAATGTCATTGTATACACCAAAGCTCACTTACTTGCTACATTAGAAGACAGTGAAAGCCCTGCCTCTGTGTGGAAAGGGTGAACAGCAATCTGGGTCATTGAAGGAACTGGTGCCCCTGGAAAGGAGACGGCTGTAGCTGCTATGGAAGGCGTTGTAACTGTGTAGGGGTACTGTGCTCCAATGAACGCCGGGTGGACACCCTACAAAATGAAGAGACAATTACAAAAAGGTACAACAGATTAAGCAATATACCTACGAAAAAGCAAACTGGACACGAGGCGTCACCCAAAGCTGGAGCTTTAAACTTCTACCCAGAGTCCTCTGGATGGTTGATATTTATATGGGATGGCTCTGCTTTTGCCTGCACAAGTGTTTCAGCTTGTCACTTCAGTGACACAATTTTATTTTTACATTTAATAAATGGACGATAAAAAAGGACCATAAAAGTAGAAATTGCTGCTAGAACTATTCTTAAAATGTCTCTCACCCACCTTCTAACGTCTATACTAACTACCCTGTAAAAGGAAGATGCATTTATCAGTCACATGATCTCTCCAGCAGCTGGCTCCAGAGAAGAGGAGACAACGGATGGAATGCCAGGACAGGGATGTCACCCACGGGCTTACTACGAGGAATCTGGTGTCCGCTGTCCCTCCCCTGAAGCCAGCCGCTGGGAGCCAATCACCTGACTGGACTGGAGCACCCTGAGAATAGGCAAGTATAAGCATTTTTCTTCTACAGGGCAATTTGTATAGGTGTTCGCAGGGGGTTGGGAGCAGTTTTAAGCCTAGTTAGTTCTAGCCCAGGCTTCTACTTTTAATCTCGATCAATAATTGTTATATGTAACTCCAGTCTCTGACTTGTCCTTTCAAACCCAAATCCAATCATTGTCTAAACCTTGCTGCCTTGGGGGGGGCGTGGCCTAGCGCATGGAGCTGTAGGACGCACTTCGCGGCTGCTCCCGGTCCTCACGACACCCTCGGGGATTTAACCGCTGATCCAGTGACGATACATACCCCAAACTGCTCCGATGGGGAAGGGGAAGCCTCGGGACCAGTCCAAGCCCAGCAGCGATCGAAACCAGGGGGACATCGGCCGCTTTGTGACCCGCTCGTCCGCGGCCTTCATGAACCAGAAGCCTTCCAAGATGGCGCCGGCGTCCACCTCACCAGCCCGCTCTGAGCCAGCGGACGCCATACAGGTACACAGCAGGGGCCGCTCAGCCTCCCTAGCGGACTTAGAACCCCCCCTATACAACCCTCACAGCCCACACAGTCTCTCCCAGGCATCGCTGTGCTCAGGGGATGGATGGGACATGGAATCTCAGATGCACTCCATGCATGCTTATTTGCGCTCTCTACCCACTAAACATGACTTTGAGCACTGTGTCTCCCGCATGGAGAAGAGCTATAAAAGGGAGATAGCTGACCTTAAGAGGGACCTGGGGGCACGCATGGAAGACATAGAAGACACTGCAGATGGCATCTGTACCACCCTACAGACACATGAGGAGACCCTAAACTCCCACACAGTTATGATACAGCAGCTTATGTACCATCAGGACGACATTGAGAACCGTAATAGAAGGAACAATGTCAGAATACGTGGTATTCCTGAGTCAGTGGAGCCCAAGGACTTAGCTGGGGCAGTGACCGCCATCTTTAACCAGCTACTGCAGAAGCCCAAAGACGCCCACATAGAGCTAGACAGGGTCCACAGGACCTCTGGCCCCAGAAACACTGACTCCTCTTTTGTCAGGGACACGCTCTGCAGGGTCCATTATTACAAGGTCAAGGAGGAGATTATGAGAGCTGCCAGTACACAGGACTCTATCCGTTTAAATGATGTTCCAGTTATGCTCCTGCCAGACCTCTCACGCCAGACCCTGGCTATGCGCCGGGCCCTCAAGCCCATCACTGCAGTCCTCCAAGAGAAACAAATCAAATATCAATGGAGGTTCCCCTTCCAACTCCGAGTCCGCCATGAGGGGAAGACCGCACTGTTTCGCACACTGGGTGACCTCCCCAGGTTCCTAAGCACACAGGAACTACCCCAAATAGCCCTGCCTGACTGGCCTATACAACCCACGACCCCTGGCCTTCCATTCCAACCTCAATGGCTGAAGGGTGGCAAACACAAACGCCAAAGAAGCTCCCCACACGGACCCCCTGATGATTGAAACCAAAAAGATGGACGCTGTCACAACTTATTGATCCAGCCTGCGGGCCCCCCCTCACACCACGATGACTGGCACACGCTAACTGCCAGTTATTTACTGAGGTGGGGGTACACAACACCTGTGTACCTTGCATCCCCCAACATCTGAACTTTCGGATATGCTGTTTCGCCTCATTTGATCCCACAGGAGGCCCATCCTGCTGGACACAAAGAGCTCCCAGGCCAGACTCCGCTCTAATGCCAACCTAAGACTGCCGACATATAACACACCACTGCTCGGACAGAAGGCTAGACCAGACGCAGCTAATGTGAACCACCTCGAATTGCACTTACACGGGCAGTGTTACCTACTTCCCTTGGGTGATCAAGGACACTACAAGAGTACATTATACTACGCCAAGTCAGTCGGTCCTGCCACTGACTCTATTTTTCCCCGTTTTTTGCACTTTGTTTCCCACCATCATTATTTTTTTTACCCCCTATACCTTTTTAATTTTTTTTATTTTTTATTTTTTCATTATTTGGACCAGGCCCCCGGGGCCTGACCTAGCCCATGTTTTATAAGCTTTGTGAACAATGTTATCGGTTATCCTTAGTAAACCTCTGTTTTGGCACCCCCAGGGTGTAGGGGGCCGGGAAGCACTCCATGCGCTTTCCACAGTTACCCCCCACTAGGACCACGAGTGCCGATTAGTGCACTACGTCTCTCTTTTTGAGAATTAGTTTGATACAGAAGATTGTCGTTTTACTATATATTTTCCTTGCTTGTTTATTGCTGCCACACTGTGGCCTGATGTCTCCCCCTCTCCTTCTCTCCCCCCCTATTCCCTCTCCTCTTCTCTCACCCCAAGCTACCCCCCCTAACCCCCCCGGGGTTTGGTCCGGGCGGACCCCAATACCGGCACAGGTAAGGATCCATAATCACACACCCCTCTTATACCTCTGTGATGATGTCACCTGATAACGTAACCCTAGCCTCCTATAACTGCAGAGGCTTTAATACTCCAGAAAAGAGAAGCCAGGTGTTATACCACTTCCATAAAGCCAAGACCAAAATTTTGCTGTTGCAGGAAACACACTTCCGGGAATCAGCGATCCCAAAGCTTAAAAACCCCCACTACCACCAGTGGTTCCATAGCACGAACCCACTATCGAAATCCAAAGGGGTTTCAATAGCTTTCCACAAGTCATTCCACCCAGAAATACTGGACTCCCTTATTGACCCGTTAGGACGGTACATATTTCTCAAACTAAAATGTAATTCTTCTATCTTCACAGTGGCTAATGTCTATGGACCCAATCAGGACCAGGCGTCCTTTCTCTCTAAGGTGGTTGGTAAGCTACTCTCATTTGGAGGCCCGTGCTTTATATTAGGTGGTGATCTGAATGTAACCCTTTCTCCGGCCCTGGACTCCTCCTCGGGTAAGTCAACCTTATCTCACAATGCACTCACACAGATAAAGACACTCCTGCACTCTGCACAACTTGTGGATGTGTGGCGGGTGCAACACCCGTTCGAGAGAGATTACAGCTGTTATTCTGTAGCACACAACTCATATAGTCGTATAGACTACTTTTTAATCTCCCAAGCCCTACTAGACACACCGCTGAAGGTTTCCCTAGGGAACATACTATGGTCTGATCACGCCCCAGTACACCTCAGCCTGGCCCCACCACGGTTATCCCGAGACCGGACATCGTGGAGATTGAATGACAACTTATTAAAAGACACTCCATGTGTTGCAGCCATTAAACAGGCGATCCAGGACTTTATTGAGGTCCATCGCTCTGATGACACTAACCCGCTGACCAAATGGGAGGCCCTGAAGTGTGTACTGAGAGGTGTCTTCATCCAACATGGTTCCCGCCTTAAAAAAGCACGGACCGCGGAAATATCCCGGCTACTAGCGACAATAAAATCGCTTGAAGCATTGCACAAGAAAGACTCAAACCCGGTGACTTACGTAGACTTATCTAATGCCCGCAGAGAACTCCTCAGCCTATTAGACGCACATTCCCTCATAGCCAGAGACAAGGGCCGCAACCATCACTACGCTTTCGGGAACAAATGCGGACAGCATCTAGCCAGGGTCCTACACCCCAGGCCCCCACGTAAACCGATACCCTACATCTGCACACCTGACCAACGGAAGATACATAACCCCCAAGGCATATCAGAGGCCTTTAAATCTTATTACGCTGACCTATACAACCTGCGCCCCCAAACAGAAACTGACATCGGGCGGCGTACACGCTTAACTGAAATGACGGACTATATAAGGGAGACTGCCCTGCCACAAATTGACCCCGAGCACACATCTGCCCTAGAAGAACCACTAACAACGGCGGAATTTATTCTAGCCGCTAAGGGCTTAAAATCAGGAAAATGCCCAGGCCCTGATGGCTTTTCCCCCAGGTTTTATAAAGCGTTCGCCCCCTCACTCTGCCCACTATTAGCCTCGACGTTTAATGCTATCGATAACGCACACCCACCCTCACACAACCTACTGTCCGCTAATATATCAGTTATACCGAAACCCGGTAAAGACCCTTCACAATGCGGGAGCTATAGACCGATTTCTCTTCTCAATATTGACATCAAACTCTATGCCAAGGTCTTGGCGACCCGCCTCTCCCCCTATCTGCCCACCATTATACATAGAGACCAGGTAGGTTTTGTCCCTGGACGCGAGGCCAGGGACAACACCACGAAGACCATCCACCTCATCTCCTACATAAGGAAACACAACTTAAAGGCTTGCCTACTCTCGTTCGATGCGGAGAAGGCCTTTGACCAAGTAAATTGGGACTTCTTACGCCTATCTCTAGAACAAATAGGTCTTGGACCTACATTCGTGTCCAAAGTAATGGCACTATATTCTAATCCCTCCGCTTCGGTCTTAGTCAATGGCACTTCATCCACACCGTTCCAGATCTCAAATGGCACGCGACAGGGATGCCCATTATCTCCGCTGCTATTTGCCATAGTAATAGAACACCTAGCACAGGCAATACGAGGCAACACTTCCATCCTGGGCATACAGACACCCTCCGCAGAATACAAACTATCTCTTTATGCGGATGACCTGTTGGTCTACGTACAACAACCACACACATCCTTACCCTCACTGTTACTGGAATTCAATCGATTCGGGAAGTTCAGCGACTTTAAACTAAATATAGCCAAAACGGAAGCCCTTAATATTTCCCTCCCCACACATACTCTAACCCAGGTACAAGCCAATTTTCCCTTCCAATGGAGTGCCAGGAGTATATCTTACTTGGGAATACAGATACCGGCCGATCTATCGGAACTGTATGCCCTAAATTATCTGCCCCTGGTGACCCGTTTACGTAAAGACTTAGATGACTGGAACACTACTCCCTTGCCATGGTTCGGACGCATAAACACTTTAAAAATGGACACACTCCCCAAACTACTCTATATCTTCCAAACAGTGCCCATCTCAGTCCCAAAACGCTTCTTCAATCTCCTACGTTCTATGTCCATTCGATTTGTGTGGCACCAAGGTATGCCCCGCATCAAACACACACTTCTCACATACCCCAAAACCCAAGGAGGTGCGGGTCTTCCTGACTTTGAGCTATACCACAAAGCAGCTCTCCTGGCCAGAATCACTGAATGGTTCCCACGCCCCCTCAATAAAGCATCCACTATGGTAGAACAGGACCTATCTCCCCACGATCTTCGAGCTTTGTTGTGGGGACACGGGCAATCTATACACCTATTCTCAACGTCCCCGCTAACAGCTGCCGCCTTACATCTGTGGTATAAGAAAGGGATGCAGCCCCTACTGTCCTCGGAACCCTCACCCCTTACTCCGCTATTCGACCACCCAGATGTACCTCAGGGAGAAGGATCACTCACAATAGGCCCCTATCTCCGCACTGAGTGGCCAGTGGCGAGGTCATTTGTAGACACCACCTCTGGCAAACCGGTTCTACCGGGGGGTCGGGGTAATTGGCTCACAGCCATAAGGATCACATCATTCTGTTCATCTCTCTTCTCCTCCTCTCAGATACACAGACCTCTCACAGAATTCGAACAGCTGTGCTCTCTCTCCGAACCTCCACAACACTCGCTCTCCGCTATGTACACACTACAACATACCCTCCTACACAAACATCCTCCATCTTACACCAGGAGGTGGTCCAGGGACCTGGGAAAGGAATTTACCGACACCGACTGGCTGAAGTCATTTTATTTTACGCACAAGACCTCAACGTCATGTTACAATCAAGAGAAAAATTTCAAGCTGTTAGCAAGATGGTATAGGGACCCTCAAACACTGCACAACATCTTCCCATCCGTGCCTCCCACATGCTGGAGGTGCGGCTCGGCTGATGGCAGTTACTTACACATATGGTGGGAGTGTCAACTTGTGCGCCCCCTGTGGACACAGGTTTTTTCAGTATATAGCAATCTGTATGACAAACCTCTTTCTCCATCCCCTGAAATTGCCCTCCTATCTATGCTCCCAGGCTCTATACCATCACAAAAACGCTCCCTACTGCGCTTCTTCCTCTCAGCCGCTAGACAAATAATCCCCATGTTCTGGAAGACCACCACCAGCCCCCCCCTATCTCTATGGGTTTCCACCGTCAATGACATTATGCGCATGGAGGAAATGTTAGCCTTGGAAAATGATTCCTTCGAAAACTATAAGCTCCAATGGCTCATATGGATCGAGTTCTCCTCATCGGATTCTCTGAAAAAACTAATATCACCACAGGGAGTGGGCTGAGCATCAGCCCAGCCAACCTGATTGAACGTGCTGTGCTGGGACCCGCCCGGGCCCGCCCCCCCCCCCCCTCCTTTTCTCTCTCTCTTACCTCCCCCCCCCCTCCCCCCCCCCATATCTACTCTGCTCCCTCTCTACCCCTCTAACCCTGTTACCTTATTTCTTTGAAGACCGATGTCAACCACTCCCCAGGGCTCACCCTAGACGGGTGCCCCTACAGTTAATATGGCATGTATTGTTGGCTTTAGATAATATTACACCCCTGGGACCAGGGGCCGTTTATTTTATGCTGTTTGAATATACCTCATGCCAAATGATACTCACTGTTGACAATTTGATGTTACATATACGATGTATCCTGTTAAACTTCAATAAACACATATTTGACTATAAACCTTGCTGCCTTTACCTCCATAACATTTCCAAAATATGTCCCTTCTTATCCAATGACACCAATAAGCTACTCATTTATTTCCTTTTTATCTCTTACTTCTACTATTGCAACTCATTCTATATAGGCTATCCCCCCTTCATCACGAATGCTGCTGCCAGACTCATTAACCTTAGCAACCGCTCCGTGTCTGCCAATCCACTCTGCTAATCCCTCCATTGGTTTCCGATAAATTAAACTCAAAATGCAAAAAAACTTACAAAGCCATTCACAACTCAGCCCCCAGCTACATCAGCAACCTAGTTCCAAAATATCACCCAAACTGTCCTCTTCACAAGATCTCCTGCTCGCTAGCTCCTTCCTCACCTCTTTCCATGCTGGGATCCAGGACTTCAGAGCCTTTCCCATTATATGGAACTTTCTACCCCAAATCTGTCTGGCCATCTTCTACTCTCTCCACCTTTTATGAGAAGCCTATCCCACCTTTGCCTACCATTGATTCCCCCCCATTCTGTTAGTACCTTTTGTACCACTTGCCCCTCACTTTTATATTGTAAGCCCTCATGAGTTGGACAAACACTTATTAGTCCAAGTAACAAATGTAACTGAGGGCAATACCTGCGAATTTGGTGTAACCTGTTCCAGTACCTGCCTCCTCACCCCGAGCCCCTTCTTCTGTGACAGTGGGTAGGGTTTCCTATCTCCAGCAGCCGCTATCATTTAAAATCGGCACAGCTGTGATGGGCTCTGTCCACACAGTCACATCATTCATTTACAGAGATCTGTGAATGAATGAACTACAAGTCCTATCTTCCATGGTGGCAGACGAGTTTGTAGTTCTCAATGGACTACAAGTGCACTAATTGGTGCACTCTTAGTTTATTCAATCTTCCTCTAGTTTTCTAACTGAAAGCCTGTACCTAGGTATGGGCAGAAAGCTGGAGGGGGAGTATGCAGGAGCCTGACACGGAACCCACAATCCACTGATTGCGGGTGCAACACTTTGTAGGCTCCTGTGTTAAAAATAGTAAATGAACATTTTTTTACCTGCAAAAATATGTGCATATGTTTTACTTAAAAGGTGAACTTAGCCTTTAAAACTTGACAGGAGCGCTTTAATGAACCTACCCTGTGACTGGACAGTAAAAGAAGGAGTAGCACATTGATGAGCTCATCTCTGTTTTCTCCTATCACAAAGACTCCTTGTTCTGTAGCACAACATGCTGGCTCCTTGTGTTGATTCCCTCTCTAAACTTTGCTGTTCTGACTGTACTGAATGCAAAAGGCTGATCCCAAGTCAAATTCACATACTTTTACTGCTTGCATTAAAGAAAAAAAATTATATTCATAATTGGAGAGCTCCATCATGTATGTGTTTTATATCTTCCTGGAGTGTAGCTTTAAAAAAATAACATTCTGTTCCTAATTTATTTGACATCTACCAGAGTACCACCATAGTTCAGCTGTAAGCATGCAGTATTCTGTCAATTGTGATTTATAAAAAAAAAAAACAAGGAAATTAGCCACATAAATTAACCATCAATGAAAAGAAAACCACTGAACTAACATTACATCCTAAAATCATATTACCTGTGTGTACAATGTCCCGGGTACTGGGAAGACGGTGGGTTGTGACATTTGCTGCCGAGGAATTCCAATGTACTGGGGAGTACAGACTGTTGGTATATGTGTTTGCAGAGTGGAATAAGGGTGTAGTCCTTGGGTGTGAGGATGAGCCATTGCAGTATGTGGGGGGTAAATTGTTGACCCAACTGAAATCACTGGAACCACAGTTGCTGCAGTCACTGCTGCTGCCACAGTTACAGTGGATGTATCTGTTATTATCCTGCTGTCTGTAAGTCCACGCACAGCTTCTACCACAGAACGTGCCGCTCCTGCACTCTGTAGCACACAACTCATATAGTCGTATAGACTACTTTTTAATCTCCCAAGCCCTACTAGACACACAGCTGAAGGTTTCCCTAGGGAACATACTATGGTCTGATCACGCCCCAGTACACCTCAGCCTGGCCCCACCACGGTTATCCCGAGACCGGACATCGTGGAGATTGAATGACAACTTATTAAAAGACACTCCATGTGTTGCAGCCATTAAACAGGCGATCCAGGACTTTATTGAGGTCCATCGCTCTGATGACACTAACCCCCTGACCAAATGGGAGGCCCTGAAGTGTGTACTGAGAGGTGTCTTCATCCAACATGGTTCCCGCCTTAAAAAAGCACGGACCGCGGAAATATCCCGGCTACTAGCGACAATAAAATCGCTTGAAGCATTGCACAAGAAAGACTCAAACCCGGTGACTTACGTAGACTTATCTAATGCCCGCAGAGAACTCCTCAGCCTATTAGACGCACATTCCCTCATAGCCAGAGACAAGGGCCGCAACCATCACTACGCTTTCGGGAACAAATGCGGACAGCATCTAGCCAGGGTCCTACACCCCAGGCCCCCACGTAAACCGATACCCTACATCTGCACACCTGACCAACGGAAGATACATAACCCCCAAGGCATATCAGAGGCCTTTAAATCTTATTACGCTGACCTATACAACCTGCGCCCCCAAACAGAAACTGACAGCGGGCGGCGTACACGCTTAACTGAAATGACGGACTATATAAGGGAGACTGCCCTGCCACAAATTGACCCCGAGCACACATCTGCCCTAGAAGAACCACTAACAACGGCGGAATTTATTCTAGCCGCTAAGGGCTTAAAATCAGGAAAATGCCCAGGCCCTGATGGCTTTTCCCCCAGGTTTTATAAAGCGTTCGCCCCCTCACTCTGCCCACTATTAGCCTCGACGTTTAATGCTATCGATAACGCACACCCACCCTCACACAACCTACTGTCCGCTAATATATCAGTTATACCGAAACCCGGTAAAGACCCTTCACAATGCGGGAGCTATAGACCGATTTCTCTTCTCAATATTGACATCAAACTCTATGCCAAGGTCTTGGCGACCCGCCTCTCCCCCTATCTGCCCACCATTATACATAGAGACCAGGTAGGTTTTGTCCCTGGACGCGAGGCCAGGGACAACACCACGAAGACCATCCACCTCATCTCCTACATAAGGAAACACAACTTAAAGGCTTGCCTACTCTCGTTCGATGCGGAGAAGGCCTTTGACCGAGTAAATTGGGACTTCTTACGCCTATCTCTAGAACAAATAGGTCTTGGACCTACATTCGTGTCCAAAGTAATGGCACTATATTCTAATCCCTCCGCTTCGGTCTTAGTCAATGGCACTTCATCCACACCGTTCCAGATCTCAAATGGCACGCGACAGGGATGCCCATTATCTCCGCTGCTATTTGCCATAGTAATAGAACACCTAGCACAGGCAATACGAGGCAACACTTCCATCCTGGGCATACAGACACCCTCCGCAGAATACAAACTATCTCTTTATGCGGATGACCTGTTGGTCTACGTACAACAACCACACACATCCTTACCCTCACTGTTACTGGAATTCAATCGATTCGGGAAGTTCAGCGACTTTAAACTAAATATAGCCAAAACGGAAGCCCTTAATATTTCCCTCCCCACACATACTCTAACCCAGGTACAAGCCAATTTTCCCTTCCAATGGAGTGCCAGGAGTATATCTTACTTGGGAATACAGATACCGGCCGATCTATCGGAACTGTATGCCCTAAATTATCTGCCCCTGGTGACCCGTTTACGTAAAGACTTAGATGACTGGAACACTACTCCCTTGCCATGGTTCGGACGCATAAACACTTTAAAAATGGACACACTCCCCAAACTACTCTATATCTTCCAAACAGTGCCCATCTCAGTCCCAAAACGCTTCTTCAATCTCCTACGTTCTATGTCCATTCGATTTGTGTGGCACCAAGGTATGCCCCGCATCAAACACACACTTCTCACATACCCCAAAACCCAAGGAGGTGCGGGTCTTCCTGACTTTGAGCTATACCACAAAGCAGCTCTCCTGGCCAGAATCACTGAATGGTTCCCACGCCCCCTCAATAAAGCATCCACTATGGTAGAACAGGACCTATCTCCCCACGATCTTCGAGCTTTGTTGTGGGGACACGGGCAATCTATACACCTATTCTCAACGTCCCCGCTAACAGCTGCCGCCTTACATCTGTGGTATAAGAAAGGGATGCAGCCCCTACTGTCCTCGGAACCCTCACCCCTTACTCCGCTATTCGACCACCCAGATGTACCTCAGGGAGAAGGATCACTCACAATAGGCCCCTATCTCCGCACTGAGTGGCCAGTGGCGAGGTCATTTGTAGACACCACCTCTGGCAAACCGGTTCTACCGGGGGGTCGGGGTAATTGGCTCACAGCCATAAGGATCACATCATTCTGTTCATCTCTCTTCTCCTCCTCTCAGATACACAGACCTCTCACAGAATTCGAACAGCTGTGCTCTCTCTCCGAACCTCCACAACACTCGCTCTCCGCTATGTACACACTACAACATACCCTCCTACACAAACATCCTCCATCTTACACCAGGAGGTGGTCCAGGGACCTGGGAAAGGAATTTACCGACACCGACTGGCTGAAGTCATTTTATTTTACGCACAAGACCTCAACGTCATGTTACAATCAAGAGAAAAATTTCAAGCTGTTAGCAAGATGGTATAGGGACCCTCAAACACTGCACAACATCTTCCCATCCGTGCCTCCCACATGCTGGAGGTGCGGCTCGGCTGATGGCAGTTACTTACACATATGGTGGGAGTGTCAACTTGTGCGCCCCCTGTGGACACAGGTTTTTTCAGTATATAGCAATCTGTATGACAAACCTCTTTCTCCATCCCCTGAAATTGCCCTCCTATCTATGCTCCCAGGCTCTATACCATCACAAAAACGCTCCCTACTGCGCTTCTTCCTCTCAGCCGCTAGACAAATAATCCCCATGTTCTGGAAGACCACCACCAGCCCCCCCCTATCTCTATGGGTTTCCACCGTCAATGACATTATGCGCATGGAGGAAATGTTAGCCTTGGAAAATGATTCCTTCGAAAACTATAAGCTCCAATGGCTCATATGGATCGAGTTCTCCTCATCGGATTCTCTGAAAAAACTAATATCACCACAGGGAGTGGGCTGAGCATCAGCCCAGCCAACCTGATTGAACGTGCTGTGCTGGGACCCGCCCGGGCCCGCCCCCCCCCCTCCTTTTCTCTCTCTCTTACCTCCCCCCCCCCCCCCCCCCCATATCTACTCTGCTCCCTCTCTACCCCTCTAACCCTGTTACCTTATTTCTTTGAAGACCGATGTCAACCACTCCCCAGGGCTCACCCTAGACGGGTGCCCCTACAGTTAATATGGCATGTATTGTTGGCTTTAGATAATATTACACCCCTGGGACCAGGGGCCGTTTATTTTATGCTGTTTGAATATACCTCATGCCAAATGATACTCACTGTTGACAATTTGATGTTACATATACGATGTATCCTGTTAAACTTCAATAAACACATATTTGACTATAAACCTTGCTGCCTTTACCTCCATAACATTTCCAAAATATGTCCCTTCTTATCCAATGACACCAATAAGCTACTCATTTATTTCCTTTTTATCTCTTACTTCTACTATTGCAACTCATTCTATATAGGCTATCCCCCCTTCATCACGAATGCTGCTGCCAGACTCATTAACCTTAGCAACCGCTCCGTGTCTGCCAATCCACTCTGCTAATCCCTCCATTGGTTTCCGATAAATTAAACTCAAAATGCAAAAAAACTTACAAAGCCATTCACAACTCAGCCCCCAGCTACATCAGCAACCTAGTTCCAAAATATCACCCAAACTGTCCTCTTCACAAGATCTCCTGCTCGCTAGCTCCTTCCTCACCTCTTTCCATGCTGGGATCCAGGACTTCAGAGCCTTTCCCATTATATGGAACTTTCTACCCCAAATCTGTCTGGCCATCTTCTACTCTCTCCACCTTTTATGAGAAGCCTATCCCACCTTTGCCTACCATTGATTCCCCCCCATTCTGTTAGTACCTTTTGTACCACTTGCCCCTCACTTTTATATTGTAAGCCCTCATGAGTTGGACAAACACTTATTAGTCCAAGTAACAAATGTAACTGAGGGCAATACCTGCGAATTTGGTGTAACCTGTTCCAGTACCTGCCTCCTCACCCCGAGCCCCTTCTTCTGTGACAGTGGGTAGGGTTTCCTATCTCCAGCAGCCGCTATCATTTAAAATCGGCACAGCTGTGATGGGCTCTGTCCACACAGTCACATCATTCATTTACAGAGATCTGTGAATGAATGAACTACAAGTCCTATCTTCCATGGTGGCAGACGAGTTTGTAGTTCTCAATGGACTACAAGTGCACTAATTGGTGCACTCTTAGTTTATTCAATCTTCCTCTAGTTTTCTAACTGAAAGCCTGTACCTAGGTATGGGCAGAAAGCTGGAGGGGGAGTATGCAGGAGCCTGACACGGAACCCACAATCCACTGATTGCGGGTGCAACACTTTGTAGGCTCCTGTGTTAAAAATAGTAAATGAACATTTTTTTACCTGCAAAAATATGTGCATATGTTTTACTTAAAAGGTGAACTTAGCCTTTAAAACTTGACAGGAGCGCTTTAATGAACCTACCCTGTGACTGGACAGTAAAAGAAGGAGTAGCACATTGATGAGCTCATCTCTGTTTTCTCCTATCACAAAGACTCCTTGTTCTGTAGCACAACATGCTGGCTCCTTGTGTTGATTCCCTCTCTAAACTTTGCTGTTCTGACTGTACTGAATGCAAAAGGCTGATCCCAAGTCAAATTCACATACTTTTACTGCTTGCATTAAAGAAAAAAAATTATATTCATAATTGGAGAGCTCCATCATGTATGTGTTTTATATCTTCCTGGAGTGTAGCTTTAAAAAAATAACATTCTGTTCCTAATTTATTTGACATCTACCAGAGTACCACCATAGTTCAGCTGTAAGCATGCAGTATTCTGTCAATTGTGATTTATAAAAAAAAAAAACAAGGAAATTAGCCACATAAATTAACCATCAATGAAAAGAAAACCACTGAACTAACATTACATCCTAAAATCATATTACCTGTGTGTACAATGTCCC
Source organism: Lithobates sylvaticus (assembly GCA_028564925.1). Taxonomy (NCBI): domain Eukaryota; kingdom Metazoa; phylum Chordata; class Amphibia; order Anura; family Ranidae; genus Lithobates; species Lithobates sylvaticus. Next base: position 130,661,026 of record CM053036.1, on the reverse strand, counting down.
GGGTACTGGGAAGACGGTGGGTTGTGACATTTGCTGCCGAGGAATTCCAATGTACTGGGGAGTACAGACTGTTGGTATATGTGTTTGCAGAGTGGAATAAGGGTGTAGTCCTTGGGTGTGAGGATGAGCCATTGCAGTATGTGGGGGGTAAATTGTTGACCCAACTGAAATCACTGGAACCACAGTTGCTGCAGTCACTGCTGCTGCCACAGTTACAGTGGATGTATCTGTTATTATCCTGCTGTCTGTAAGTCCACGCACAGCTTCTACCACAGAACGTGCCGCTCCTGCACTGCAGCCAGTAGCTCCTTCTCGTGGAACTGGAGTCCCACCGGCCATCTGCTCATACAGCCAGTACCACTGATGAGCCACTTCAAACAAGACCTCTGGATAAACACCTCCTCCCTTAGCTGCATCCTCTACTGCCATGCATGCCTTCTCCAACATCAGGTTGTCCTGGGCAGATAACAAAAGAAGTTATTTAGCCTGCAGTGTTCCGATTTACTGTACAAGATCTTTGTGTATAAGTTCACCCTATGCACTATAGACATGGTTAACGCGCATGTAAACCCTCACCTTGTAAAACAACCCATTCAATTTAAAATAGTAATGAAAGGCAAAACATTTGTCTATAGATATATATTACAAAAAAAAAAAAAAAAAAAAATACACAAACGCTTGTTTTCCCTTTACTATAAGTGATCACATTCCCTCTGTTCTCAGCTGCATAAGAGACCGGAGACAGCTCTTATACAGCCCTAAACAAAAAGTGGCCAAAGCTTTAAATTCAGCTATACCACATTTTTTTTCAGATAACATGCCTAGAGTCCACTGATGTATCAACTAACAAAAATATTGGCCTTTTAAAATTAGGCACACCCATATGTCCATACATACCTGTTCCTTACACTGTACCAGAGCTCGCTGGATCTCATTAGGATTTAATGCATGGGCATGAGGGAGGCAGCTCAGAGCCAGTTCAGCTGCAGCTCGCACCATGTTAGAATCTCTGGCTCGAGAAGCTCTGTCTGCCAAGGATGCCACCTCTGGAGGAGTTAGATGCCCATCCCAGCACTCCACAAGGATATTCAGGGCTGCACTACCAATCTCCATGGCTTGGCCTGAAATCCAAAATTAGGTAGTCGCGTTATTTACACATCAAGCAGCTAAGGAGAGAGGAACAATCAGAAAACCTTGCCATAAACAGATTACTCTTTTCTCTTTCCACCTCATATTTTTTTGCTTAAAGGGGCAATTCACCCAAGAATAATAATCTTCAACCAAGACGGCACTTCAGTGGTACAACCATTTACATGAGAGTATCTTTGTCACCGTTTGTCAATTTCACGTACGTAAAAACACAGCTATGGCGTTTCTTCAGGGCAAAGTCAGGAACTGATCCACAAGCAACAGAAAGACAATGGGTTAATTGACAGACATCCACATGTCTGTAATACCAATTTAGGGCACACTAACAAATAAACTAGCTTTCCCTTGTTTTTCCACCCATATGTTTTTCTCCTTCCATCCCATATTATATCCAAAGAGTCTTTGTTCACCTGCCACTTTCTAGTTACATTGCCATATGATACAACTTACACACTTAAAGTAAAAGAAGAAAATACAAAGAAAAGGGAGCAAAACAAAGCAAAAAGATAATACAAAGTAGTGGCAAAAGTGCCAACAATTTAGCTTTCCGGTTACTTTAGTGTTTCTCACCAGTTATCCAGGAAACATGTGAAGAGTACGTCCTAGAAAGCCAGTTTGGAGACACAAAATTGTGCAGGCCCAGGGCATAGAGACCTATTTCAAAGGCACACAGGTGCAGGTTGCGATGGGGGCCTTGATGTCCACCACTGGATGAAGGATGTGTGAATATGGAAGTGCTGCTATTCCCCCCAGCTTTAATGAGGACAGTCTTTGCCAATTCAAAATAGAAGTGAGCAGCAGCTTCTGAAGGCTGATTAGGGACATGCGGAGCGTGACTCTCCAGACGACGTCCCTTATACCTAGGTAAATGAAATAACCAGAATTATACACGCCAACATTTTGACCAACATGGAAATAACTAAAGCTCTATATTAATGAACGCTGTTCTTACCTGCCCATCTCCACTGTCTTGGCTCTAGCTCCACCACTTGCTCGCCTGCTACCACTAGAGGACGATGAACCAAGTGAGTCACTGGATGAGCTACTAATGCTGTCACTGTCCTGTCCTCGCCCCCATGGGGTGGCTCCCCAGCCTCCACGAAGAGGTCGGCGACTAAGGGTTGGCGAACTGTCAGATGTGGTCTCTGGGGCACTGCTATCAATACTGGCCATTCCTAAAGAGTGCAGATAAAGTAAATGCATTTTAGATGATGAATAAATTCACACCAACAATTTGTTTTACATAACTCTTAGCTCATTTAAACACCTACTCTAGGAAAGAGGAAGCAAGCATGTCAAAGAGATCACCTACACCTGTCTGTACTACTACTATTATCTTTCAGACCATCACAAAGGGTCTAACCATTACTGTCTAAACCCAGGAAAGACCACTGGAATTACACAGGTTAAACACATGTGGTTTTACAAATTGTTACCACAAATTTAACAGCATACGTACATGTAAGCCCAAAAAATATATAAATGTATAAAAAAATTCAGAGAAATAACCATTTTAAACAATTACCTGTATGCTTCTTTTTCTGACGCACTGGTGACCCCCAACATCGACCATTATAGCCTCCCCGGTTACCAAGGGCTAGTCGGCTAGGAACTTTCACTTCCTGCTTATACACCTGTGCTTCCCCTGCAGGCTCACTGGAAGATTTCTGGTTGTTGTCTGCAATAAAAGAATACATGTTTGTTAACACATACAGAATTCACCCTTTAAATATATCATTCACTTCCGTTTGTTAGACATACATGCAAGTGAACCAGAAAGAAAAACACTATAAGGCTTAGTTAAAAAAGCAGCAAAGATCCTACCCGCTCTGCGGCTAATTAGGTCACCTGTTCTGGGGATTTTAAAAAACAATAGCTACCCGAAACCTAGATTGGTGACCTTCAAACAGCGGAGATACCAGGGATAGATATGTTCGATCATCCTCCCACAAGAACACGCCAAGCCACATAGCTGGAACTTGGCCTTGGGGACAGTTTAAACATTCTCTCCTTACTAACCCCCACCAGGCACCTGTGCAGCCATATGAAGAACTTCTTTATTATTCAACTTATTTTATAAGAGAAAAATGCTGTTTATACTATTTACAGTTCATAGGTTTAGATCTTCTCTTTAAGACGTGACTTTTTGATATACATGTTGTTTAATTAACCACTTCAATACCCGGCCATAGTAAAATGACGTCCTCTGGTTTGTGCAGTGATATCTGAATGATGCCTATAGCTACAGGCACCATTCAGATATCAATCTTTCCGGCCGGTGATTCTGTGCACGATAAGAATGATCATAGCGGCAGTTCCACCGCTTGATCGTTCTTATAGGCAACGGGAGGGGAACGTCCCCCCCTCCCGCCGCCATCCGGTGATGTCGCCCGCCACCGGATGATGAGCATAGAGATTTCTGGTGACCGGATGGTCACCAGTCATCTCTATGACCGTCGGAGGCCCGGGCGCGACGTTATGACGTCACGCCCGGTCCCCGGAAGTAAACAAAGCCGCGATCGCGGCTGTCGGCATGAGATCGGTGAACTTTTTACCGATCTCATGCTTTCCAGCCTGGAGGAGAGATGTGGGGTCTTATTGACCCCACATCTCTCCATAAAGAGGACCTGTCACATACATTCCTATTACAAGGGATGTTTACATTCCTTGTAATAGGAATAAAAGTGATAAAAAAAAAAATGTAAAAAAGTAAAATTAAAATAAAAAAAGAAATAAAAAAAAAATAAAAAAAATAAAAAAAAATAAATTTAAAACACCCCTGTCCCCGGGAGCTTGCGCTCAGAAGCGAACAAACATGTAAGTCCCGCCCACATATGTAAACGCCGCTCAAACCACACATGTGAGGTATCGCCGCGTGCATTAGAGCATGTGCAACAATTCTAGCACTAGACCTCCTCTGTAACTCTAAACTAGTTACCTGTAAAAAAAATTAAAGCATTGCCTATGGAGATTTTTAAGTACCGAAGTTTGGCGCCATTCCATGATTGTGCGCAATTTTAAAGCGTGACATGTTGGGTATCTATTTACTCGGCATAACAACTGGGAGTACAATTGGGGGAATCCGTAGTGGAGAAGGATCTGGGGATTTTGGTAGATCATAAGCTCAATAATAGCATGCAACGCCAAGCTGCGTTTTCCAAAGCGAGCAAAGTCCTTTCTTGTATTAAGAGAGGTATGGACTCCAGAGAGAGAGATATCATTTTGCCCCTGTTCAAATCATTAGTAAGACCTCATCTGGAATATGCAGTTCAGTTTTTGGCACCAGTTCTCAAAAAGGATATCGGGGAACTGGAGAAAGTGCAGAGAAGGGCAACCAAACTGATAAGAGGCCTGGAGGAGCTCAGCTATGAGGAAAGATTAGAGGAACTGAATTTATTCACTCTTGAGAAGAGGAGAATAAGGGGGGATATGATCAACATGTTCAAATATATAAGGGGTCCATATAGTGAACTTAGTGTTGAGTTATTCATTTTACGATCAACACAGAGGACAAGGGGGCACTCTTTACGTCTGGAGGAAAAGAGATTCCATCTCCAAATACGGAAAGGTTTCTTCACAGTAAGAGCTGTGAAAATGTGGAATAGACTCCCTCCAAAGGTGGTTCTGGACAGCTCAGTAGATTGCTTTAAGAAAGGCCTGGATACTTTCCTAAATGTACATAATATAACTGGGTACTAACATTTATAGGTAAAGTTGATCCAGGGAAAATCCGATTGCCTCTAGGGGGATCAGGAAGGGATTTTTTTTCCCCTGCTGTAGCAAAATGGAGCATGCTCTGCTGGGGGTTTTTTTTGCCATCCTCTGGATCAACTGTGGGTATAGCATTGGATATATTGGATTGTACGATATTTATTATTTCTTTTTTTTTTTATGGTTGAACTGGATGGACTTGTGTCTTTTTTCAGCCTATGTAACTATCTTTCACATTATATAAAAAAAATTGGGCTAACTTTACTGTTTTGTTATTTTTTAATTCATGGAACCGTTTTTTTCCCAAAAAAAGGCGTTTCAAAAATTATTGCGCAAATACTGTGTGAAATAAAAAGTTGCAATGACCGCCATTTTATTCTCTAGTGTGTCTGCTAAAAAAAAACCATACATAATGTTTGGGGGTTCTGAGTAATTTTCTAGCAAAAAAATTATGATTTTTACATGAAGGAGAGAAGTGCCAGAATAGGCCCGGTATTGAAGTGGTTAACCAATCACTGTTACAGGCTGACACATACCAATTTCTCTGTGCACAGACTCTGTAATTTTCGTTTTCTTACAACAGTCATCGTTATGTACTTTCTATTGTATTTTTCTGTTTTTTTATTTAATAAAAATTTGAACCAGAAAAAAAACAGCAAAGACTGTTTGGGAACATGCTGTAACCCAAGAATTGGAAGTAATTTTTATCCATCAGACTACAGTAACATGAAATGTAATCGGTTGATTGGGTTACTTGACATTGTGATTGTTTTATGTGCTGATGTGTCCCATGAACAACATAACTGTCAGCATTTTTAAAAGCATGTTCTATTAATTTCTTAATTTGTTTACAAGCTAACTGACATTACAAGTTATGTATAACTTTTTTTGTAGAATGGGTTTTATATATAAACCATAGGGTTATTGATCTTCTTAAAAACTTAAGAGCAGTTTTTGTCAACTCAATTGCTCAAATACCTAAAACAGTCCAGATAAAGCAATCCTAAAAGCCAAGTTCACCTTTTGGGAAAAATTTCTAAAAGCAAATTTTTTTGCAGGGAAAAAAAATTTGCATTTATTATTTTTTCCCTCAGGAGCCTGCAAAGCATTGCACCCGTGCTCAGTGGATCAGGGGTGCAATGTCAGGCTCCTGCAGACAAGCCCTGCAGCTTTCAGTCTGCACCTTTGATACGGGCTGTTTACAAGCTGTAGGACTTGTGAATGAACTAAGAGAGCACTCGTCAACCCCCTCATAGTTCATTGAGAACTACAAGCCGTCAGCCACAATGGAAGATGGTACTTGTAGCTCTCTCATTCACAGATTGCTGTGAATGATGCAGCTGTGTGGGTGGAGCCCATGTGGCCGTGCTATTTTCAAAATGTGACAGCGGGTGCGGAAAGAAAATCCCATGCCCACTGTCACAGGGAGGGGGTGAATCGGGGGGCATGCTCTGAAAGATGAACTTATCCTTAAAACATTTATGGTGTTCACAGAGAGAATGTTCAGTTTCAGGCACTTTTAGGTTTAATCTATTGATCGAAAAAAATAACGGAAACAAATAATAAATATTAAAATAATAATTTAGTGCCAAGCACAGCTCATAACAGATCAAGGTTTAACTAAGAATGGAAAAAATGTAGCTTTATCACATTAGACATTGGAAAGTTAACAAATTTTACCCCTGGCCTAGCTCTGAAATAATAGGACCCATTACAATAAATTTACAGCTTTTAAATTGTGACAAGACTACTTCACATGATCTTTGGCTATATACAATTAAGCCCAGAAATTACCTTGAATCTTCTCTGGAAAGTTCTCAGTTATTGCCCCATGGACTGCAGGGGTCACTCCTGGTTGCTGATGACTGGCTGGACTACTTGATATTATTATAGTTGTTGTAGACTGTGAGGCATGCTTAGAAGGAGACTTCTGATTGGCTGCTGTTGGTTTACTGGAGGAGTAGAAGGAGCTCAAAGTTTGTGGTTTATGAGTCTGACTTTCTCGATCCAAGAGCTTATCCAGTATCTGGGTGAATAAATGGGAAAAGGACACAAAATGTTAACTTTTCCTTAGAAGTTTGTTAATTTAGCTGCATAACTTAAAGAAAAAAATACCCCATATACCGATCTAGTAATTTAAAGCACATCCAAACAGCATAAACATCATGCCGACATCAATGCATTTAACAAGAATATTCTTTGAATAGAACAGCAGACAATGGGGAAATTAAATCAGAACTTGATGGGCATGTTTGAAGTGAAATACTGTACTGGGCCTTAGAATCCTCTCAAGCAAGAAGATAAAATGCTTTTCTTTTGTGTCCAAACACCCAGATCTCTATCCGGTCATTCACATATACTGTAGCTGCCAATTATGCATTCTGTGCCACTAAACATTGTATTCACTGTCACTGAGGAGCACCAACCACATACGGATGATCTATTGGAGGACTTCAGCAGCATGTTGAAAATGTTTTTTGCACTGACTGTCATGGCGTAGTCCTACTGCTCAATGTGACAGCTACTATAGTAACCAGTGTCTCCGTTACAGAGTTGATATATTCGCTAAACTAGTCAGCAGCAGCATATTAGAAGATATTCCACCAAGTCAGCTTAGCCTGCCAGGTATACCTTTCAGCGCTTAAAAAAAACACCTGCCAAACATAACTGATCTGTTTATGAATTTTAGATTATTCTTCAAGTTATATTTCTATGCAACTACTGCAATCTCCTTATTTAAAACATAAAGAAAAGCATTAAAAAAAAAAAAAATAAAAAACAACGTTATGGATGCACTGGCTAGACATCCAAAAACTATAGACAAGCTACCATTAAACAAAAAAGTATATTCTATACTATATTCTATGTGCTGGCAGGAAAAACAGGTGGAGAAATCCAAAAAGGTGGAAATTGCACAGATTTACATGAACAAGAGATTTCCCTTTTTGTCTCTCACTATGCTTTTCCCAGTGTTTGCCTCTTTAACTACTTACTTCCCTACCGGGCCAATTCTGGCATTTCTCTCCTACATGTAAAATATTTTTTTTTGATAGAAAATTACTCAGAACCCCCCCCCCCCCAACATATAATATTTATATACATAATAAATATATATATATATATATATATATATATATATATATATTACATACACGTGCATTTTTTTTTATGCCACACGATATATGCGCAACGATTTTTAAAATACACTTTTAATGCAAAAGACAATATAAAAGATGTTACGTAAAGTAAATAGATACCAAACATGTCACGCTTTAAAATGGCGCCAAACTATGGTTCTTAATCTCCATAGGTCACGCTTTAAAAATGTTTACAGGGTAACATTTTAGTTTACAGAGGGGTCTATTGTTTGTGGCGATACCTCACGTGTGGTGCGAACATCGAAATACATATACAGGCGCAACCTACATAAGCGTTTTGCATCTGCACATGAGCGCGAGGGGACCGGGCGCTTTAAAACATTTATTTTTTTACATCGTCTTTTTAATTTATTTTTTTTATCACTTTTATTTCTATCCCTTGTGATAGAAAACAAGGAATGACAGGTCCTCTGTATGGAGATATCTGTCTCTACTCTCCTCTACCCTGGAAAGCATGAGATTAAAAAAATAAAAATAAAATAAAAAAAAAACCTTGAGCTCTGCCTTCCAGGGAAAAAAAAAGGCAGTGTTTACATCTGCCAAAACTGGAAGTGACATCGATTCCAGCCTCTCAGGAGCATAGAGATGGCCAGGGACCATCTGATCCATAGCTGGCTCTATGGTAACCTGGCAGAAGCTTCTAATCGCATACCGGGCTCTACGGAGAGGCACCGGAAGGTGGCAGTAGGACGTCTCTTCTTGCTGCCTGTAAAAGCAATCCAGTGGTAAATTAGCCACTAGGATGGCTTTTTACAAAAAAGGGAATCGTTGGCTGAAAAAAATTAAAATAAAAAATTACCAGGATGATGCCTGTAGCTGCAGATATCATCCAGGTATAATCACTTCAATGGATGTCCTACAGGGGGGAAGTGGTTAAACAGCATCAACCTTTTAGCCTAAGAACTAACCCATTATTTGTAAAGCCCATTTTGTATTTATTCTCATTTTTTTTTTTTTTATATATACACAATGTACATATTACTTCCAAGGCCAGCCATAGACGGATTACCATTTGGACCTATATATGGGCAGGCTGGTTGTACTGAATCAATCTAGTGATTCAATACAACCAGCCTGTCCGTTTCTTCTTGTGCGATCACTGCCGTCGGTGATAATTGAATTCTGACTGCAGGGAAACCACACTGACTGTGCTGATGGTGGAATCTAGTGATTTTTCTTCCTTCAATCCATGGTTGAAGAACAGAAAATTTAATAATCTATGACACCCCCTCCTCCTAAGTTGCTAGACAGAACATCGCTCTGCTGTGCAGTGCTGTCTCCTCATCTCTCCTGTTTAGTTTACACTGTGGACCTGCAGCCTGCTCATCAGAGAAACAAAGAGCGGAGACTGTCAGGTGGTGTCGTGATTAATTACAGCTTTTATTCACAAAAACACAAGCTGACAATAGCACAAGCCAGATACTACACTAAGCTGTATCAGGCTAGATAAGTAGCCTGCTTGTGATGTTGCCAGCTTGTGTTTTAATGAGTGAAAGCACTTTTTTTAATCTGCAAATCATTCACAAAACAAGCTGACAGTTTCCACACACTGTCCTGAAAGTGGTATTAAACCCAAAAGCAAACATTTATTATTTTGCAGCTTACCATTTCTTAGATGTGATGGCTGCATTCATTTTCTTAATTCTATTTTCATCTGGTGATCCAACAAGTCTGCTTTTTAAAAGAACAAGCTCTCCAGCAGAACGTATAAGTTGCCGAGATGAGACACAGCATTTAACATCAGCAGGGGTGCTTACAATGATCAGCTTTCATTTACTTAAGTAAAACCTTTAGCTTAAATGGTGAAAAAAAAAACAGTTTGCTGTAACTGCTTATAAAGCGCGAGCTGGAGTTTGGCTTCAATTTGTTTTTGTATTTAAATCTGCAAGTACATCTAACACCCCCTCCCCCATGACTGACAATGCTGCTTTCCAGATGGGTCCCTTGTGCTCCTTCCACCAGAGTAGGGGCACTAATACCGGAGGTGTTGTTACTGGCCAGATCGCCAGGTGATAACAGAGGGGAAGAGGCTTAAGAAAAAAAAAAAAAAACGGATGCAGCCACCACATGGAACGATTGGTAAACTGCAATACATGACATTTTTGGGTTTATCACCACTTGAATATGAAGCTGCAGATCCAGACTCTGCGTGTACTGAGTAGGACAGAGGAGGCGGCGCGGCACTGCAGAATGGAGAGGGGGCAGGGATCAATACTGGCTGTAAATTCTCCCCTCCCATTAGAACACCCATATTTTTTAGGCATCGGGGCAATGAATGGAAGACATTTTTATTTTATTTAACACCCACAGCTGGCCAAGTGCTATGTGCATTTCATCTAGTGATAGATCTTTGTTAAAGTAAATGAACACGCATTCCTACACCTTAATGAATAGCCTGGTCCTGAATATTATTGTCCTAGGCCCTGACCAAATGTACGTTGCAATGGACAGGCAAATAAAATATGTCAGTCCCAAGATCCAGTTGTCACAATGAATATATGCCATTTTTACTTCTAGAATATTTTTTTAAAACAGAATTTAATTATAGTACAATATTAAGCAATTTATCACTCTATAAATTTTCCTAAGTAAACAGTGCCTAATTAGACTTTGTTCATACTGCAGCTATACAGCTAGACTGTTCAGGGACACATGTTGGCGCTATAAAGGAAATAGATAAGGGTGAATTATCGCTCTGTGCCTCAGGCATAATAAAACCCAGAAGCAGCCCAGTCTAAGACACTCTTCTGTACTCACAATTGTCATTAGTCACCACCAAGTGGGCAACATGCCTTCTGCATTAATTACAAGCATATCAAACTTATTACAATTGCAAAATCAGTGCAAACCCATCTTAAAGAATCACAGAGAACTATAAACCTAATTACATATTTTTTGGGCTCCAGCTGAGTGGACCTGGTGGGAAACAAGTGTCTGCAAACTATTGATTTATTGGGTATTTTCTTCATTTAAAATTCTGTGCTTGACCCTCAAAATTCCTTTAAAGCTGTATTAAATCCAAAAATGTATTATATTGCAGCTTACCAACCATTAGAGATGATGGCTGCATCATTTTTCTTTATTTACGCTCCCCCCTCTGATCTGGCCAGTAACACACCACCTGCATTACAGTGCCCCACTCTGGATGACGGAGAATAGGGGGCACCTTTGGAAAGCAGCATGGTCAGTGTGGGAGGAGTGTTAGATGTACTAACAGATTTAAATACACTAACTGATGGCAAACTTTAGCTAATACTTTATAAGAAGTTACAGCAACAGTTTTGTTTGTTTTTGGGAAGAGGGTTTTACTCAGGTAAATAAAAAGCTGATGACTGTAAACACCCCTGCTAGTGTTAATTGGCTTGTTTCATCTCTGTAACTTATACATTCTGCTGGGGTTTTTGTTCTTTGAAAAAACAACAGACTTACTGGCTGGATCACCAGATGAAAATACAAGAAAGCAAGCCTAAAAAAAACAAGTGCAGCCACCACATCTAATAAATGGTAAGCTGCAATATTAATGTTTGCTTTTGGGCTTAATACCACTTTAAGAACTCATTACATGAATGGGGTGTTATGCTGTATGCCTCTTCTTTAGAACAGTGGATCAGAAAGAGGGAGCTGAGAATTTTTTATTTATTTTTTTCATTTATTTAGAGTCCTGCCGTGAGAACTGCTAGTTTCTCTCTGCCTGCCACTAAAATGTTAAGCCTTCATGTAAAATAATAAGAAGCTCTAGCATCCAGGCAGGAAACAAATAAAAATAAATGCAACAGAAAAAGCTGAAAGAATATTTGCAGAATCATTTTGTTTTTCCATTTAGTTCTGTAACTATCCATGAAACAACAAATGTTTTCCTGTACCTCATTCAAAATGCTCCAACGGTGCAATCTGCTGCAGGTGTTAATTTTTGTTAAGACAAAATGTTCAAATCTAGTTTACAACTGATAATGAAAAGATGCCAGCACTACAGGCTTAATTCTGTTAAATATTACGCCATAAACCCCTCCTACACATTACAAAGCAGGGAACGCTTGATATTTTTACTCATATAAAACACCTTTAAGGGTAACCAACTATTTATATGTTATGCTATTGTAGCGCCGGGCTCCAAATGAGCACGCGCTATGTTTTTGTAAATTTAAAGTTCCTGAAACCACAGTTGGGTTTTAGGGTTAATTGTTTTAAATTCTGGTCTCAGTACTAGTTTGGCTGGATTGCAGTGTGTTCTGCTTGGCCATAGGTGTCGGTGTTACCTTTGGCAAGCATAGGAATGCAATCCGGTTGGACGCATTGGGTGCCAATCTTTCTCGGAACCAACCAGTGAGTGGATTGTCTGTGAATTCTGGGAGAGGGTACTTAAGGGACTGAGGTCACGTGCTTCTGGGATCCGGTCCATAAGATCGCTTTATCTTTTTGGTCCAGCCCTCAGGGGCCCTCATGGCCTGGGGTGCGGATCCATCTGTTTCTGAGTCCTGGGGCTGGCAAGCTTGAGGCACAGTAACTGGAAGGAGGATTCTAAGGTGTTCCGCTGCCGTCTCGGTTTTGGAGAGGCCCAGTAACCGAGAACGCAACCAGGGGAGGACTCTTTAGAAGAGGGCCACGCACAAGGCTGGCTGCTCGGTAAGAGCCTGGAAGCTAAATTGGAAGGACACCAAGTGAATCCACACTCATACGGTATCGCCGGACCGGCTGCAAGATACTGGTACCGTATGAGGGTTCTCCAAGTTAATTTCACCTTCAGTTACAACCAAGTCTGTGGCAGAGACTTTTCTGTATATGAATAACCTATAGGCTGCTAAACCTATTAAGGAGATTTATCTGATAGCTATGACGTCCAGTTGCAAATTGCTTTTCCCTGGAGTTTATAGTGAGAGATTTTTGATTTGATTTGATATTGGATTTGTATTGCGCCGAATGCGCTCCATTAGGAGCGCGTCTAGGCGCACAGAGACCCTAAAATCCTAAACCTAAAAGTTGAGATTTCAAATCGAATGTTAAAAGAACAGAGCCTAGGGAGACATTCAGTTATACCCAGTTCCAAGAGTACCTGAACTCCCTATCCTATACCCTCTATTCCTTCATTGAGAGACTGTGTTTATTTGACGTTTTGCAAATAAAAATCCCTAAAGTGGATCCAGTGTCAGTTTCTACAGTTTCCATCTACCTCGGGAAACCCCTAGACGCATACGAGGTGAAGAAGGGAACGGTAAGCCCAAAAATAACCAGTAGCTCCTTCGTGGGTTAGTGCTACACTATGTTAATGGGAACACATATAAAACAAAGTCAGTGCTATCCCAATTTGAGTGCATAAGTGGAAAGTTTTTGAAAGTTGTTGACGGTATCTCAGTCTGGCTTGGATTTTTGGGTCTTTGTTCTCTCTAGTGAAGTAGTTAGAAATTTAGGGAGTGATGTAAGAAAATAATTTAGTCATCCACTGGAGGTATGTGGGTAAGCATCTTCCCCACTTTATAGCTATACCTAAAATCTATTTTTACATTGTGAACATGTGCCCTCATGCGGAATGACCATCTTTGTACACGGTCTTACATTTTACCATATTATACAGGAGTCATGTAGCACCCACAGCTGGAGGAAGAGAGTACAGTTACAGTACAATTAAATACAAGAGGGATTGGAGGGTCCTGCTCATTGGAGCTTACATTCTAAAAAGGAAGGGTAAAGTGATATAAAAAGGCAAATACAAGTCTTGCTGACATTGTGTTTTTGACCATGGAAATACCTTTTTCAGCTTGGACTGATCATCTTTGTAGGTAATCATCAGAGCTAGTGCCAAGTCACCCTTCTCTCTTCTTGTTCCTTCACAAAGCAAAGGATGCTCAGCTTCACTGACTGTGGTCTTCATACCTGTGCAACAGAGTGAGCGTTAAACAAAAAATGCTATTTCCACTAGGTTTACACATTTTTTTTTAAAATTCAGGGAAAAAACTAAAAATGGGGGGGGGGGTGGATTTCAAAGCACTTGATATATCAGAACTGGTAGCAGGTGCTGGAATTAAACCCCCCCCCCCCCTTCCCCCAAAAAAGTCAAAACTTACAGTGGAACTCCAGCCACGAAAAATACCATCAGTAAACAATATAGATTATAGGTTGTAAAAGTGTAATTTCCACTTTTAACATAAGCTGTACCTTTTTATAGTTCTTAAAATTTGAAATAAATATCAATTCTTAAAACTGTGTTGCATTTTGTCACCCCTCACCAAAATATTATACTTTAGAGTTTCTTCAGTTTGTAAATGGCTGTTCTAGAACATGTAGCATTACATTATCTGCTGAAAACAGCACCCAAAACACACAAATCTGTCTCAAATCTGAGCTCTTTCTAAACAATGAGGTTCATTTCAATGTGGTTTGGAGGTAAAGGCTACTAAACAGTTTTGAATCAGTGTCCTTAAACATCCAGTTTACTGTCACTCAATAGGACACTATATTTTACAAAGAAAAAGGGGCACACAGTTCATTTGTTTCAACATCCATAATTCATGGAAGCACTCGATGATGCCGGAGTATAGCGAGAGTGTCAGGGCTCAGCCCTAGCTGGTTTGTGTTACAGCATATTACTGTTCTAATGGAGACCTTGTAATCAGTCCTCCAAAGGTCATTTGTGGTCTTGAGGTTAAAAAAAAAAAAAAAAAGAAGAATGAAACATGTGACAGTTATTGATTACCCTTGTTGGTTGAAATGAGAGAGGAGGTCATTCCTGCCTTCATAAATAATGATAAAAAATTAACTATACTAATGACTGATCAATAAACAGACAATGTAGGTATAGCATACATAGGAATTAATGGGTGTACAATCCGTTTGATTCCAAACCCAATTGCATGACAATGTCAATATGTACTGACAATATGCATCTAAATATTTTGAAGCTCTCATGTATGAGCATCTTTGAGAATGGGCCAACAACAGGCATTTTAACAATCACAATCTTTGCTTTTGAGATGGTAAAACTTGGCAGACATTTCTCCTCTGACGGGAAGAGAATAAAAGCACATAGACCTATCTCTGAGTGGTAAATCTGCACTTTTAGAACAATTTAAGAGAGTAAATTCAGTTTGTTACAAACGTGCATTTCTGGCTGAAGCTGCAGCTTAAACAAATTGGTTTGAGATTCAAGAAACTATTAATAGCCATGGCTTAAAGGATAAGTTCACCTTTTCAAATGAAAAAAAATAAATAAAATTTACCTTTTTTGCAGGTAAAAAAAATATGCATTTACTATTTTTTTTTTTTCTTGAGTGCCTGTAAAGCTTTAGACCTGTGGTAAGCAGATCATGGGTGCAATGCCAGGCTCCTGCAGACTGTCAGTGTAGCTGACTGCTCGTACCTCCGATATGAGAAAGCAGTTACTTCAGTTCAGGAAGCTCAATGGACTAAGAGCGCTCACCAGCACCCTCGCAGTTCATCGAGAACTACAGCCGCAAAGACTGACTGTACTTGTAGGCATTCATTCACAGAACTCTGAATGAATGAAGCGACGTGTCTGGGCGGAGCCCCACACAGCTGTGCCATTTTCAAATTGTGACAGCAGGTGCTGGGAGAAGGTCACCGACCTGCTGTCACAGAGAGGGGGTGGATCAGGGGGATAGTGGCAGGCATGGGAACAGCTTAAATGTTCCACCCAAAGTGGTGGAAAATGTAACATGTTCCCAGAGAGGAACTTATCCTTTAACTATTTATGTCAATCAGTTCTGCATCATACTAATTTAATAGCCATGTTAGACATTAACACGCTGAAGAATGGATGCCAAGACAATATGAACGTTTAATACATAAATCTAATATTATGCAACTGTGCATGTCACACTTCGTGTGCAGCCAACTGTATCTTAGTTTTAGCATGGCGAGAAAATTAATGTAATCAAACAATTTAAAAGCCTGGGAAGCAGATTACATATAGGAGCACTTAAAGCAGTAGAAGCATTATTAGAATTATGGAGCCGCTGTCCATAGAAACCAATGTAAATAATGAAGCACTACAAACAACAAACAAAAACTACAATAATGAATAATAGAAGTGATTAGCTAGTGCTTTACTTTTTCTTTGCTTCTGCTGTCATATACCAGCTTTTTAGCCTAAAAGAACATTTCTTTACACTGGGTAACCATTTATGAAAAAAAGAGTGGGGGGCACAACCACTACATTTTTGCAGGGGTCCTAGAATAATGTCCCCCCAACTATACATTCCCAAAATGTAGGCATTCTGTATACATATATATTATTTTTAAAAGGCCTTGTCATGTAATCACAGCTGGGCTTTCTGCACTGTATGCAGCCAAGGCTATGGGCAGGTCTGAAGGTGTAACTTAAAGTCACGGATTTGAAGTTGTGGGATTCTACAGTGCCGGTGGTATGTTATACAATATTGGATTACTGGGTAATATTATAAAATGCTGGTAGAATATATCCCCTCTTCCCATAAACACAAACTAACTGGTACAAGACAAGTACAAAAAAGTGCCAAATAGTAACATGTGAGTGGAGCACCATAGCAATCAATTGACCTTATACTTCCAGGTGGTCACATAGATGGTTTAAGCCCAACCTTAAAACCTAACACTTGCCCATGTGAACAATGCCTAAGTGGTTATAAGCTCCAGCTAATTGTAATGCTTGGTCTTACTTTAAATAATTATCACCTAATTAAATGAAGAGTTAAACAAAATGAGAATGGCTGATATGTATTCATGATACACGCACCTAGTGCGGCAACAGCTGCCTCGAACCCCAGCTCTTCATCCCCAGGCATCTCGTTGTTACGGTTACGACTTGGAGGACGGGAACCTGTTGGGGATACCACTGCAAAAAGAAAGCAAATTAGCTAATCGCCAGTAATCACACAGCTGTCGGTCCATGTGCTCTTACTCTAGAATATTATAAATTATACTTCCCTGACGTTGACAGCAACATAAAGGAATGCATATATAAAGGCAGCATACAGTTCTCTTTTTATTATCTATATACAGCATACTAATAACATTCTAGAAGGGTCCAAATCAAAACCTGTGTAATATACCAGATCTGAAAAAGAATTGAAAGCTTAACTCCAAGGAAACAGCTAAATACAAAAGATGAAATGCATATAAAAAGTGCTGTAAAAGAATTTGTAATTTTGTCAATTACTAGAGTTTACACTGCCCTGCCACACAACTGTGCCCCCGCCAGTATACACCGGGCACTGCAAGAAGCCGATACCAAGTCAAATTCAGGGACTAAACACTGCTTGAATTAAAAATACATTTAATTATTTATCATTGAATACAGAGCTGCATTACATTGTGTCTTTTTCACCTGCCTGAAGTACTGCATTAACCACTTCAGCCCAGGAAAAAGATTTACCCCCTTAATGACCAGGCCATTTTTTTGCGATACAGCACTGCGTTACTTTAACTGACATTTGCGTGGGTGTGCGACGCTGTACCCGAACAACATGCCCCCCCCCCCCACACACACACAAATAGAGCCCTCTTTTAGTGGTATTTGATCACCTCTGCGAATCGGATCGCATGGCTGTGAACACCCACCCGGTTATTGCAATCGCCCTATGTTTTGCAATCTGTTTTGGGGTGCTATTGATTTAACATTGACAGATTGCATGAACAGAGTGCGATTATAGTGCAGTGCAGGAAACACTCAGCATTCACTGTTTCCCACACTGCATATATGCGAACCAAACCTGAAGCTTTTTTACCTTCATGCGTGTGAAATTATCTCATCTAATGACCCAATTTTCAGTGGAAAGTGCCAAGATTTTACCATTCATCAGTTTAATACCGTCAGTGAGAGAGCCATGAGGTTTAAAGCGACACCAAACTGGTTTAAAAAAAAAAAAATCTATTAAATTATGTATCCTTAAAGTATTCTAAACCCACAAAAGTAAAATCAGTCTGTAACCCAAGGGCTCAATCCTGCACATTGTGTAAAAAGGCCATTTGATCCTGCCCTTCTTCCACAGTCCCCAAACCATCCCCTGATAGTACAGAGCCTTTTGGGCACTCTGCACATGCTCAGTTTGGTGTGTATTGCTAGAGAGGTTTTTTTTTTTTGGGGGGGGGGGGGGGTGTATGTGATCGGCACAGGGCCAATCAGCACTGTCCAAACAGAGGGTCAGGTGTCATGCAGCCTCATAGGACAGTCAGGGGAGAATGAAAACTCCTCCTGCAAAAAAAAATCACTTATATTGCTCTCAGCCTTCTCCAGATCTAGATTTTTTTGCTGCTGTGATCCAACTCCCTGTTAGAGGGTGGCTACATTCATTGTCCATGGTCCCAGTGTATGTAGGAATGTAGTCGCCCTCTTTTTCTAGCTCCTGCGGTGGACTACAGACTCTGAACCATGGGATTTGTACCAAACAAGGGCAAGTGAGGGGGGAAGGAGAGGTGCAGAACCACACGGAGGGCAGAAAAACACAGTAAGCAACAGTTTATAGATTAAGTAGTGTGTATAGATTATTTTTTAGTGAATAAGGATATTGTTTAATGTCACTTTAATATGCCCATCACATCTTATATACTGCTTGTTATGTTGATTGGATTTGGTTTTTACTCAGCATTCTTATAAGAAAATGGTAGTAAAAAGCTGTCAGACAGTAAACCCACAATGTGCCCTAGCAGGACTTTGACTGCTGCTTTTCATTATACAAGCCCGATGACTCTAGGCCTGAAGGTTCATATTACACAGCACTGCCATGTGAAAAAATCGCAAAGTGTGCCAGAATGATTGATCATCCCCATTGCTGATTCGATTACTTAGTGATAGCAGAGCTGATCATTTCATTTTCCTCCGTAGAGGTACATTAGTCAGAGATTTGACTGACTAGTGACCAAATCGTTCAGTGATGAACAATCCAATAACTGTTCGAGTTGCATCCATGCTAAACATAACAAAATTATTTAAACATTTCTCAGGCTGTAGTGACAGCATCCACTTCATCAGGACTGAGAGATGGCATATCTTATTATACCAGCCTGGATTCATAGCACTTTAACCACTAACCGCCCACAGCCATTTTCACATTTCAGCTGTGGACCTATTCGTTTTGATATTATTAAAGTACAGAAATTAAACATTTTTTTTTTCTTGAGGGGGAGGGTTGGAGAACAAATAAATATATGAAATAATAAACAAAATATTTAAAGTGTAAAAAGGTAAAAAAAAAAAAAAAAAAAGTCAACTGACAGTTTAAAAGCGAACCAGTGGCCAGGCAACAGCGAAAGTTTCATATTTGTGGCCACTAAACTCCTGAGAATAACTTGCGTTATTTCAGTGCTTTCGGCTGTGAATGTTAATAATGAATTGCTTCACAGTGCCTGCAGCTACAAAGGTCAGTGCGGTCTTGTTTTAAAGGTTACTTTACTGGTTGTTAAAGTAGATGGGACCTCAATCATCAAAATCGAATATATGATTTAGCATGTATTAAAGCGGTATTAAACCCAAAATGTAATATTTGAAGTTTACCAATCACCTGGTGATCTGGCCAGTAACACACCTCCTGTATTAAGAGTGCCTCCACTCTGGATGAATGAGCACAGGGGGGACAGCAACATTATCAGTCTGGGGGATAAGGGATGTTGGATGTACTAGTAGATTTAACCATGCCAACCACCTAACTGTAAATACACGTCATTACTTATTTTTTTTCTTGTAAAAGGTAAATGAGAGATCTGGGGTCTTTTTGACCCAGATTTCTCAATAAAGAGGACCTGTCAATGTTTACATTCCTTGTAAAAGGAATAAAAGTGCTCAGAAAAAATAAAAAATAAAATTAAGGGACAGTGTAAAGAAATAAATAGAAAGTAAGGGGAAAAAAATTAAAACATTTTTAAAGCAACCCGTTCCTACGAGCTTGTGCGCAGAAGTGAATGCACACGTACGACGGGACTACGAAGAGGCCAGTAGCGAATAGCTTTCATCCCCAAATTTATTCTGAGCATGAGTGGAACTTTGTGCGTCCGAATTCTCTACACACGATCAGAAAAAGTCCGATCGGATTTTGTTGTCAGAAAATTTTAGGTCCTGCTCTCAACCTTTTTCCGTTGGAAATTCCAAATGGAAAAAGTCCGCTAGAGCACACACACAATCGGATTTTCCGACAACATAATCCGATCAGACTTTTTCCGTAGGAATTTCCAACCGTGTGTACGGGGCATAAATCTGTAAAAAAAATTTAAAGCGTCGCCTATGGAGATTATAGGTACCGTAGTTTGTCGCCATTCCACAAGCGTTTTTTTTCTTTTGGGTTTTACATAAATAAAAGCGGATCATTGCAAGCACCCCTGCTAGTATTAAAATTGCTGTCTCATCTCTGTAACTGATGCATTCTGCTGGAGAGCTTGTTCTTTTGAAAAACAGACTTACCAGCAGGATCACCAAGTGAAAATAGAAGCCAGAAAGCCTAAAAAAAAAAATGAATGCAGCTATCACATCTAGGAATTTCTAAGCAACAATAAAAATAAATGTTGGCTTGTGGGTTTAATACCACTTTAAAATCATTCCAAAAGTCTTTTTAAAAATCTGCCGTTTGCATTAAAATAATACCTGGTGAACCTGTCTAAAGGCTATTACGCAAGCACTTCCTGTTACGAAGTGACAACGCTCTGTCAATATCTCCCAACTGTGCTTCTGTGTTATCACCCTGCCACACTGGCATGGACTATAGAATATATAAATACTTGAATGACCAAAGCCTGGTCATGGGTTCACCAAACATTTTAGGTGCTGATTTTGTCCTATGTAGAAATAATCTGCTCCTAAGAGCTACAGTCGACTGACATGTATTTGTTTGGTTTACATTTTTAACAAGCATTGAGCTGGAACATGTTTCTTTTGTGCATAATTTCTGCCTATAGCAGCTCTGATAGACATATCAGAACCTCAGTTTTCAAGACTGACAGTCGGCTCCAATAGCTGTGTGGGTGTGATCTCAGCTGGAAAGATTGTACAAGGTAAGTGACTGTATAGCTCTACAAATCGGTAAATAAACTGTAAAAATATGAAATGAAAGAATAAAAATGTACAATAAGGCAATTACATTTTGGCACACATTAGATCTAAAAACAGAATCTTTCATGGGATTCTCGTGGCGCTCCCACATTCCCCAAGATTCTCTAGGGTAACTATTTTCCTGAGCGCCCTGCAGGAATATCCCAAGTTCTGGACCACAGCTGTCACTGAGAGACACCAAGTCCAGGTCTCAATTTAGAATGACGAGGGGTCATATAACTGCTAAAGTACTACCTAAGCAGGTTTGAAACAGCATCTAGGGTGGCTAAAGTTTAAGTTCACCTATTCTAGAAAAGAATAAATGTACCCATATTTGCAGCAAAAAAGTGCATTTATGGTTTCTGCAAATAAGACTGCAAAGCACAACCATGATCCTCCAGGTTTATGTTCATACCAAGTGTCGCAGCACCCAGCATTCCCCCTCTGCTCTCCACCTCTCCAGAACATGTGGGGAGCCATGCAGTCAATAACTTGCCCCTCACACACAACACCTCCTGTGTGCGAGGTGCCAGGCTGTCAGATTCCCTGCTACAGCTCACTAGTCTTCCCGCACTGTGCCCCCCTGGAAGACAAAAGAGCTTGCCCCCAGCCGCGCTCCTGATGTGGCTGTACAGGCAAGGGGCAGAGCATGTTGCAAGGGCAATCTGATGCTAAGCATCAGATTGTGCCCCAGAACAAACACATCTACCTGGGCTGGGGAAACAGTGCCAGAATTCTTCTGCCAGTCCCCATGGATAATACATGTGCCTAAGGAACCCAGATTGAGGTCGGGCCTCCAGGCCCTGCTTCTGCCTCTCATTGCTCAGCCGCCTCTCTGCTTGTGCACTCTGTGGTTCTGATCCGTGGCCAGAGTGTCCAACACTTCCTATCCCTCCAACTAAAATCTTCCTGTATAAACCCTTCTGAACCAGCCATACATCACCCAAGACCACCACACCAGCAGCCGAGGGCCATCCAACCTACTCAGCGCGAGTCCCTGAACCTTCCTGTCTCTCCTTGTTGTGCCATATTACCACTCGGAATATCCTTTCCCCTTGCCGTGCCTATTGTCACCCTGAAAACGGTTTCACTTTTTGCTGTGTCATATTGCCTTTCCATAGACGTTTAACCCTTGCTGTGCTATACTACCTCCCAAATAGTATAGTTTTCCCTTGCCATGCCTTACTGTCTCCTTCTGGACCGTGTCCTTTTTCCTGCACCATATTTCCTCACCATGGACGCTTAAGGTGTTACTAAACCTAAAAATGTTTTTTACCTTAATGTATTGTTTGCATTAAGGCAAAAAACAGTTTCCCTGTGCCCCCCCCCCCCCCTTCGCTGTATGAAGAGTGAGGGGAGAAGAGATCAGCTCTGTATGGCCGCTCTGATGTTTGTTATTTTACTTTTTCACTTTTTTTTTACTTTAGTAACACTTTAAGCCTTGCTGTGCCACACTGCCACTCAGAGGATTGTTTCCCTTTCCTGTGCCTTTCTTTCTGTCACCTTGTTCACGCGTCCTTTTTGCTGCACCAGATTTCCTCCCCATGGATGCTTAACCCTTGCTGTGCCAAACTACCACCCAGAGGATCATTTCCCCTTGCCGTGCCTTATCACCGTGTGGACTGTGTCCCTTTTGCTGTGCCATATATAATCTCCATGGACACTTAACCTTTGCTATGCTATACTACTGCCCAGAGGATCATTTCCCCATGCCGTGCCTTACTGTTGTCCTATGACTGTTCCCCCTTTTGCTGTGCCATATTCCCACCCTGAGGATCATTTCCCATTGCTGTGCCTCATTGCTGCCTCGGGTACTGTTACCCATTTTGCCATGCTGTATTCCAGCTCCATGAACGGTTAACCCTTGCTGTGTCTATTACCACCCTGAGGCTCATCTTCCTGTGCTGTGCCTATAGCTACCCGTGAACTGTTAATCCATGTTGTGCCCATTGCTACTCTGAACTGTCTCTCTGTGCTGTGTCCTAACGCTATCCCTCCCGTACACCCACGTTACAATAAAATCCCACGTGTTGGGTTGCATGGACAATCACTGCACTTTTGTTCCACTGAGAACTACAAGTCTGTCTACTGCAAGGAAGGAGGGAGAGCCCCTGAAATCATGCTTTTCCCTAAATATGGGTGGAACACAAAATATGATCCAAAATGGAAGTTAGCCTTTAAAAGAGGGATGGCTCAGATGTCTGGCAAGATGGAAAACACTAACTAGTACAGGACACGTAGTACTGGTGAACATTTTGTGTTTTAAAAAAGGTACACAATTTAAAAAAACACAACAGGAATAAAAATAAAATTTTAAATAACCTGAGTTATGTCAAAGATGGTAAAGCAGGTCTTTCTTGCCCTCTTGTGGCAAATGCTAGAATTTTATCATTAAACACTTCTATTACCCAGAATGCCTGTAATGTAACATTTTAGAAACCGAAGAACGTTGAATCACTTTGATCACTAGAGCTAAATGTATATTTAAACCCCAATGATGACCCAAATATTTTTACTTTAGTTTTGGATAACAAGGGAAGGGTTAGAACAGCCCTTCTCAACCTGGGGGTTCCTCCAGAGGTTGGTAGGGGCTGTAGCTAATCGACTTCCCATCTGATAGTTCTGGGTCTTATTCCATTTGGCAGAGCCAGCAGCATGACACTACTAAACCTTTTGGCTGTCTGGAGGGGTGTAATTCTGACCATCACAGTAAGGGAGGGCACATTCTTCCCAATAACTACCAATGTTGGGGCCATTTTTCCCGCTGACCAACAATGAATTGGTTTTGGCAGGGGTTCCCCTAAGACCTGCAAATCATTGCAAGCGTTCATCTGGGGTAAAAAGATCGAGAAAGGCTGGTTTGAATCTGTCATGTTTTCATTGCGTGCTCCTCATAAGGTTTGCCCTTGCTTATTTCCCAGACACAAGGGGAGTTACCAACAGAAGAAACAGGAAATCTTCCTAGTGGGAACACAGCAATAGAACATTATTAAAAAATATATAATAATTATGCAGATTTTCTTAAAATGGATAACCTAAACCAAACTGGATTTTCTGGAGAAAAAAAAAAAAATAGTAAAAATCTGACAAAAGTAAAGCTATCCTACTCAGCCCAAAACGTAAACGCTCAGGTAGAGTTGGGCTTTAATTACTTTTAAAAATTAATCTGTATGGTGCAAGATATTAAACTGAAAGTGGTTGTAAAGGAACACGGTTTTTTACCTTCATGCATGAAGGTAAAAAAACCTGTGTACAGCAGCCCCCCATAATATTTACCTGAGCCCCCTCTCGATCCAGCGATGTCAACGAGAGCCTTGCACTCCCGATTGGCTATTGGCAGCAGCAGGAGTTAATCAGGAGACGGAGGGGGTGGGGCCGAACTGCGGCTCCGTGTGTGAAAGGACTTGCTTTCCTGCTTGCTGTGGGAGCAACCAACAGGAGGGAGGAGCCAGGAGCGCCAGCGTGGGACCTGAGAATAGGAGGATCCTGACCACTCCGTGCAAAACCATTGCACAGAGCAGGTAAGTATAACAGGTTTGCGATTTTAATGAAAAAAAAATGAAAGCTTTACAATCACTTGAATGTATTCCTTAATAAAGCAGCCACGCTTAAAACCACACAACTACAATTTTTAATAGCAGTCTTACCTGGAGTACATAGGACATCAAAAATGAAACTGGCCAACATAAGAGGGAGAACAGGCCGATAATCACACAAAGTGCCATCCCGTAACTCTTTAGCTCGCTCACGAATAGTGTTCATTTCATTGCAGTCCAAAGGAATCTTCTTCAATAGTGACACAACCTCAGACTCCTGGTATGCCAACTTCACCTAGAGAGCCAAAACACAATTCTAAATGCAAACTCAACATCCATCATGGTAAGTGAACCTGTCCCCAGACTATTCACACTAATGTAGTTACATAATCTAAGCAAGCAGTAAAAGCCCTCATACACTTCTGTCACAATAGACATCTTCAACATTCATCTTAGAGGGCACCGAAATGTTGTTTTTTACTGTCTAAGTGTCTATTGCAACACAGTTTTGGCAGCTTGCTAGCCCTCCAATCTAAAAACATGTCTGTACACCCCATCCCTATACAGCTGTAAAGACATGCTGGTAGGTTAATTGGCTTCTGTGTAAATTGGCCCTGGTATATGAATGTGTGTTAGGGACCTTAGATTGTAAGCTCCTTGAGGGTAGGGACTGATGTGAATGTACAATGTAGATGTAAAGCACTGTGTAAATTGATGGCGCTATACAAGTAATAATAATAATACACTTAACTGTGCAGGAAAGGCCTGTACAGCTGCTGCATCTCTCAGCTTGTCATTTATTTTTAAAGGCTGGTTGCACGGAATACCTGTCACTTCCAGGCATATATACACGGCCCCCTGAACTGATGTACAGGTCCCATTAGCCCATATGAATGAGGCTTTAGGGTGGCCACACATGCTTCAATTTTTTTATCTGATCGATGTGCGAATTAATCAAAATGATCCAATTCACAAGCAATCGAATGCCCAAACTTCCCTTCCAATCAATGATGACTCAGTTTAGATCAGATTTAATCAATGGGCTTCCTCGATGTACATTCTTACTTGAGATTATGGATTGAAAACATATACATCTTAGTGAGATGCCTCATTTAATATAGATGCAGAGTTCTTTTTTTAAATACATCTGCAGGCAGGAATCTAAATCGGTTAAACTGTTGAGGATCCTAAAATGGCACTCGGAAATAGCTGAAATCAGGAAAGAAAAAATTAATTATTGCAAACTTGCTAAGAGCTGCCAGCTGTACAAGATGAATGCTCGGATAAAATGAGAGCCACTCAGTTTGTGTTCCGAGTCAGTCTAAATGCAGTATTGATGTGTGACCATATGGTATCTCAAAATATAACAGAGAATGCAAGAACACAGACCAACCAATGAAATAAAGCTAATCATTTCTAGTTGCACTATATTTTACACTGGTTTTGTTTGAATCCGAAATCCGCCCCAAAACATTTTACTTTCCTCATCTTTTAGATGAGATACAGCATGGAGTTAAACTGCTAACCTGCAACAAGATGGAGTCGCCAGAAACCATTTCCACATAAGTTATAAGTGAACTGTTGATAACCTCTTGTTGGGTTTGGAGTTCTTTCTTCTACTTTTAGCCTTGTCTAGACAATGTAGGCATGAGAGGATGTCTAAGACTAGGCCCGGGATGGTAGCCATTGTTACTGATGTGTGGGATGATGGTTAGAGGCAGGTGGATAGGAAAAGACATAAGGCCTTGTGCCTTTTGGTTAAGATTTTTCCTATTTTATGGGTTTCTTTCTTGTTATTTACAGAAACTTTACACATGGAAATTTCATACTAAAAACCATGAATACAGCTGGAAGGATTAAGATATTAAAGCCTCTTTTTTTTTTTATAATTAAAATAAAAAGACACACTACGTACCTGCTTTGTGCAATGGCATTGCACAAAGCAGTCGCTTACCTCCACTTCGGAAAAACCCCCGCTGGGCCGTGTACATCCATAGACACACACTGAGCCAAGCCTTCTACTCTCTCCTTACAGGATATGACTGACAGCAACAGGAGCCTATGGCTCTCGCTACTGCTGGAGTCTCCTGTGAGACCAGGAAATTAAGAGTGAAGACCTGCTGCCGGGACAGTGCTGGATCGCTGTCAGGCTAGTTAGTGGGGATTTGACCTTAAACTGGAACTTTAGGCTAGGAATGAAAATTGGCAGACAGGCAGGATTTTTAATGCAGAAAAGACATTAAAGTGATTGTTAAGGATCGTTTTATTAATTTTTTTAAAATAACAAAAATGTCAATACTTACCTCCACTGTGCAGCTCGTTTTGCACAGAGTGGCCCTGAACATCCTCTTCTGGGTTCCCCCGGCGGCTCTCGCGGCTCCTCCCCGCATCAGATAACCCCCGGGGTTACCTTGCGGGCATTCTCCTGAGTCCAGCATTTGCGTCCACAGACACGAATGCCACACTGGGCCCCCACTGGATTTGAATAACAGCAGCGGGAGCCAATGGCTGCGCTGCCATCAATCTATCCAATCAAGAGCTTGGATACCGTGAAGAGAGGGAGATGAAGGGGCTCAGGTAAGTAAAACGGGGGGGGGGGGGGGGGGGGGGGGGGGGGGGGGGGGGGGCTTGTGACTGCCAGGTGTTTTTTCATCTTACTGCATAGGATGCATTAAGGTGAAAAAACACAAGGGTTTACAACCCCTTTAAAGCTACTTACCTGCTTGTCTGCCCCTGCACAGTAAGCCGCGCAGCTCGCTGCACAAATTTGACCATGCTGAATCTGACAGAACTCCTGCAAAAGCGTGGGAGTGACATCATCATGGCCTGGACAATGACAGCGGCTGGCGATTGAGACCCAGAAAAGGCTGAGCCGGGTGCCGGATCTTGCCAAAGCATGAAGCGGCTCTGTGGCTTCAGCCAGTGGTCTGCTGAAAATGGTTCACAGGAGTGCAGAACGAACGAACGAACAAACGAACGAATGAGCTTTGGCTGTACTTCTCCTTTAAAGCCTGTGTCAGCTTTGTATTGCAATCTTTCACTGTTGGAGATATAACTTCTTACTTTGTTTCTGCCCTGCCAGGACAGGAAGTGATGATTCATATTTCCATAGGGGAAACAGACAAAACCAAAAACATGACAAATGGAATGACGTTTTGGGGCAGACCTTTCCCTTCCTCAGGCAGACAGAGACCTTTGTCTATCTTGAAACGTAGCATTGTTTTTTCGTGTGATTTTCATGAGGAAGATTCATGATGTACATGTGATTTCACTTTGATTTCCCCAACAGCAACTCCATCTGCTGCTAGTTACTACATTAATTGTAATTTCAATGCTTTTTGAAGTGAACCGCAATTTCTACTACAGATAAAATCAAAAAGGCATTTTAGTTCAGCAAGGAAGGGACAGAACATTGACAATGTTTTTATTGACGTATGGCGCCTTCCCATCCCGGTGACAACCACTACCCCTAGTCCATGTACCGGTATACCAGGCACAGGAGGTATGGAAAAATCTCACCAACGGGGGTCACATATAAAAATACTGTAAAAACTGTCAGGAATGTCAACTCTTCCCAACTCTGTCAATAATTCAATTTACATTTCAACTGGATGTAAGCTTTAATCCACAGCTGCAGATGTAACTTATATGATGCCAATTATATCAACAAAGGACAGAAATGAAGAGCTACACATTGGTCCTAAAGATTTAGATTTATGAAGAAGACAAACCTCCAGGGCCTTGGTGGATGCAGGGGGTCTCTGAAGTTCGAGAGCAAACATACCAATACAGAAAGCCAGGTTGTGGTACTCCTGACGCTCACTTAGTACAGTCAGAAGAAAAGCAGCTTTGGATAGGGTGTTTGTAGCAATCCAAGTCTGCTTAGTTGTGGAAACTTTGTTCTTTTTACCCTGCCAAAAAAAGCAAAATGCATTGCAAGCACAAAGATATTTAGGAAATGCTAGTTTTACATTTATTTAAAAAAAAAAATAAAAAAAAAATTATTATAAAACATAAGCACATATTTTACAAATTTGAGAAAAAGCAAGTTTGGGACTTTTCAGCTTTGGAAATTTGCAAACTGTTATTGAGTTTTATACATTAAATGTTTGCATTGAAAGCCTTCATAAAATCATAACAAGTATGTATTTGTGTGCTACAAATAAACTGCACTTTGGAAAAACACACACATATCTGAAAATTTCCTGTTTTCAACCTACTCTAGTTTTAGAAATGTCCCCCTATAGTATTCTGCAGCTCACAAAGAAGACAGGCAGTGTTATCAAAGCGAAATAAATCATGGGTATGGAGTCCAACATTCCCTGCATGATAATATGAGCCAGATTTACTCCTGACGGATTGTTTACAAAGCAGTACGTTCATCTATGGCTTAGAAAAAATTGGCACAGTTATTTTAGCTGGGAAAGATCTGGAACCATAATTTCTACAAAATAAATTTCCTGCCTAAACAACTTTAACCACATGTGGTATTTTGGCACACACAAATAACACCCTAAAAATGTATTTAAATAAGATAAGTTATTTACTGATCCCTAACCTCAAACTAATCTTAAAGCTGAACTCCTGACAGATTAAAAAAACACCATGTAAATATGTGTTCATTAAAAATAAAATACTGTAAAGCTCGTCATACACGGTTTGCAATTTGTCCGGTTCAGCAAGGACTAATCGAATTTCAAATCAGTGTGCGGCCATGCTGCTCATTTGATAAACGTCTGTCAAAGGGACATGATGGAAATGATTTCTGAATCAGCAACTGCAGCCAATCAGCAGCAGCCACTAATCAATGTATTCTGACAGCTGCAGCTGTTAGAATACAACCTCCTGGTGAGGGCGATACCGCCATCCACCCCATTTGTGTGCATGACCAGCTTAAAGCATAGACGGTTCGAATCTCAGCCGGTTCCTGCTGATTCAAAACTGTGTATAGGCGGGCTGAATGTACCAAGTTGATCGATCTATCAACTTGGGCACATCCAGCCTGGCAGATTCACTTGCGATTATCACTAGCGGCTGCTACAGCCGCTAGCAATAATCACTGTCTGCTCCAAGCTAGGACGGCAGACAATTGCTCTGCGGGAGGGATTACCCTGTCAGTACTGTGTGTCAATGTGGAAATCATAGTTGCAGGAAAAAAATTTGCACCATGTATGGCCTGCCTAAGTATGTGAATTTGTCTTGATTTTGGCATTGCAATCCTTTGTACAGCAGAACTCAGGTTGGAGGCAGGAAAGGCACCACAAAGTGCCAGCAGATCAGTAGTGCTCATGTGCTGACAAGGAACATGCTAACAGGAGGAGAGAGCATAGTTAAAGAGGGATGAGCTCATCAGTCTGCTGATTCTTTAGTGTCCAATTACAGGCTAGGGGGCAAGAAAAGGGCATAGTAGCATTACTTAAACTGCCATACAGAAAAGTCAGGTCCATAGGGTGGCTGCACTGTCTTAACCACTTCAGCCCCGGACCATTTGGCAGCCAAAGGACCAGAGGTCTTTTTTCAATTTCGCACTGCACTGCTTTAACTGGTAATTGCGCAGTCATGCAATGTTGTACCCAAACGGAATTGGCGTCCTTTTCTTCCCACAAATAGAGCTTTATTTTGATGGTATTTGATTGCCTCTGTGATTTTTATTTTTTGCGATATAAACGGAAAAAGAGTGAAAATTTTGAAAAAAAAAGATATTTTCTACTTTTTGTTATAAGAAAAATCCAATAAACTCAATTTTAATCAAACATTTGGGCCAAAATGTATTTAGCCACATGTCTTTAGTAAAAAAAATGCCAATAAGCGTATATTTATTGGTTTGCGCAAAAGTTATAGCGTCTACAAACTAGAGTACATTTTCTGGAATTTACACCGCTTTTAATTTATGACTGCCTATCTCATTTCTTGAGGTGCTAAAATGGCAGGGAAGTACAAAACCCCCCCAAATGACCCCATTTTGGAAAGTAGACACCCCAAGCTATTTGCTGAGAGGCATGTTGAGCCCATTGAATATTTTTTTTTTTAGTCCCAAGTGATTGAATAAAGACAAAAAAAAAAAAATGTTTTCAAAAAGTTGTCACTAAATGATATATTGCTCACACATGCCATGGTTATATGTGGAATTGCACCCCAAAATACATTTAGCTGCTCCTCCTGAGTATGGGGATACCACATGTGTGGGACTTTTTGGGAGCCTAGCCGCGTACGGGGCCCCGAAACCCAAGCACCGCCTTCAGGATTTCTAAGGGTGCAAATTTTTGATTTCACTCCTCACTACCTATCACAGTTTCGAAGGCCATAAAATGCCAAAATAGCACAAAACCCCCCCCAAATGACCCCATTTTGGAAAGTAGACACCCCAAGCTATTTGCTGAGAGGCATGGTGAGTATTTTACAGCTCTCATTTGTTTTTGAAAATGAAGAAAGTAAAGAAAAAAAAAAATTTTTTTTTTTTTTTTTTCAATTTTCAAAACTTTGTGACAAAAAGCGAGATCTGCAAAATGCTCACAATACCTCTCAGCAAATAGCTTGGGGTGTCTACTTTCCAAAATGGGGTCATTTTGGGGGGTTTTATGCCATCTGGGCATTCCATGGCCTCCGAAACTGTGATTGGCAGTGAGAAGTGAAATAAAAAAATTACACCCTTAGAAAGCCTGAAGGCGGTGCTTGGTTTTTGGGGTGACGTACGCGGCTAGGCTCCCAAAAAGTCCCACACATGTGGTATCCCCGTACTCAGGAGAAGCAACAGAATGTATTTTGGGGTGTATTTTCACATATGCCCATGGCATGTTTGAGCAATATATCATTTAGTGACAACTTTTTGTAAAAAAAAATATATATATATATTTTTTTTTCATTATTCAATCTCTTGGGACAAAAAAAAAAAAAAATTTAATGGGCTCAACATTGCTCTCAGCAAATAGCTTGGGGTGTCTACTTTCCAAAATTGGGTCATTTGGGGGGGGGTTTGAACTGTCCTGGCATTTTATGCACAACATTTAGAAGCCTATGTCACACGTCACCCACTCTTCTAACCACTTGTAGACAAAGCCTTTTCTGACACTTTTTGTTTACATGAAAACATATTTTTTTTTTGCAAAAAATTACGTTGAACCCCCAAACACTATATATATTGTTAAAGCAAAGGCCCTACAGATTAAAATGGTGGGTGTTGCATTTTTTTTTTCCACACAGTATTTGCGCAGCGATTTTTCAAACGCATTTTTGGTGGAAAAAATACACTTTTTTTTATTTTAATGCACTAAAACACACTACATTGCTCAAATTTTTGATGAAATAAAAAATATGATCTTAGGCCGAGTACATGGATACCAAACAGGACATGCTTTGAAATTGCGCACAAACACGCAGTGGCGACAAACTACATACATTTTTAAAAGCCTTTAAAAGCCTTTACATGATACCACATTAGATTCACGGAGGAGGTCTACTGCTAAAATTACTGCCCTCGATCTGACCTTCGCGGTGATACCTCACATGCATGGTGCAATTGCTGTTTACGTATGACGCCAGACCAACGCTTGTGTTCGCCTTTGCGCAAGAGAAGGGGGGGCAGGGGTGCTTTTTTTTATTTTTTTTTTATTTTATTTTTTTTTTATTTATTTAGCTTTTTTATTTTATTTTAAAACTGTTCCCTCCATTTTTTTCTTTTGTTATCATTTTTATTGTTATCTCACGGAATGTAAATATCCCCTATGATAGCAATAGGCAGTGACAGGTACTCTTTTTTTGAAAAAATTGGGGTCTGTTAGACCCTAGATCTTTCCTCTGCCCTCAAAGCATCTGACCACACCAAGATCGGTGTGATAAAACGCTTTCCCAATTTCCCAATGGCGCGGTTTATATCCGGGAGGGGGGACATTCCCTCCCACTGCTTGTAAAAGCAGTCTAGAGGCTAATTACCCGCTAGAATTGCTTTTACATGAAAGCCGATCACTGGCTGAAAAGAATGATACCAAGATGATACCTAAACCTGCAGGCATCATTCTGGTATAACCATTCAAAGTCCAGCAACATACTGGACGTATATATTGTAATCTTTATTTTTCATGCAGCCTCTTGGCTGAACGAAAAAAAAGAGATTGATTGGTGGGTATGCCCACCATTAGAATACCTCCCTTCATCCACCCACTTCTAATGATGGGCATACATGCACCATTTATATATGCCGAAGCATGGGGGCATCCTCCCACAAAAGTTATGCCATGTACACACGGTTGCACTTTTCCACGGGGCAAGGCTCCGTCGGAATTTCGACCGTATGTACGCAGCATTAGGAGCCAATCGCTCCCCCCCCCTGCTGCCCCCATGCTTCGGCATATATGCTCTTTTTTTTAACTGTGGTGGTGAAATCACCTCCTACAGTGTTGGAGTCGCGTCTTTATGTATCGTGGGAGCAAACACTGTTGCTGTCAAGATAAATAAATCCGCGCTGCAACTGAATGGCGCACCTGAAAACAAAAAAATGGTTAACACTAAAACACAGTAAACAAAATTACATACCTGAAAAGCAAGCATGATAAAACATAATAAAACATTGCAGAATAGAATGGAGTAAAAAAAGAGCAACAATAGAGAGAGAACAATAAAACGACAACTATTTTTTAATTTTTTTGAGATTTACAGGTAAAAAAGCTCCTGACTGTTAGCGACTGAATCAAAACGCTACCACAAAAAAAACTGTTAGCGATCGCAGGGATCAGGCCTGACTCTGCGAACGCTGCAGTTATGTGTGCTTAGTGTTTTGTAAGTGACAGTGATCGATCGATACTGCACTTGGGTGGGCTGGGCTGGGCTGGGCGGAGGGGGGAAAACGCAGGTGCTAGCAGGTATCTGGGCTGATGCCGCTAACAATGCGTTTTTTTGGAACCCTAAACTGCTGGGACGCTAGTATAGATCTGATCAGATCAGATATTGATCTGTTCAGATACTGTACCACTAAGGGAGGTGTATGCTTTGTGCGTGGGTGTTTGCGGTGCTGGCACTAACCTGGGGCGACACAGACCTTATTTGACCCTAAAACCTAATTGAAATCACCCGCTGGGCGATCAGGGGGTTAAACCGTTATTGGATAATAAATGGCGGGTGCCCTGACAGTATAAAAAACAAACTATCTAACCAGCGTCACCCGTAACAGTTATACGGTGATCACTGGTGAAAGGGTTAACTAGGGGCAATCAGGGGGTTAAAACCTTTATTAGGTATTATATGGGGGTACCTGACGCTATATAAAAACCTGACGGGGAACCTAAATAACTAACTGGCTAACCAGCGTCACCAGTGACACTTATACAGTGATCACTGGTGAAAGAGTTAACTCTAGGGGCAATCAGGGGGTTAAAACCTTTATTTAGGTTGTAATATGGGGGTACCTGACCTATAAACCTATTTATAAACCTATATAAACATGGCGGTTACCTAAAAAAAAAACTGGCTACCTAGCGGCACCAGTGACACTAATGCAGCGATCAGAAAAACGATTGCTTAGTGACACTGGCAAAAGGGAGTGAAAGGGTTAACTAGGGGCAATCAGGGGGTTAAAACCTTTATTTAGGTTGTAATATGGGGGTACCTGACCTATGAACCTATATAAACATGGCGGTTAACCTAAAAAAAAACTGGTTACCTAGCGACACTAATGCAGCGATCAGAAAAACGATCGCTTAGTGACACTGGCAAAAGGGGGTGAAAGGGTTAACTAGGGGCAATCAGGGGGTTAAAACCTTTATTTAGGTTGTAATATGGGGGTACCTGACCTATGAACCTATATAAACATGGCGGTTAACCTAAAAAAAAACTGGTTACCTAGCGACACTAATGCAGCGATCAGAAAAACGATCGCTTAGTGACACTGGCAAAAGGGGGTGAAAGGGTTAACTAGGGGCAATCAGGGGGTTAAAACCTTTATTAGGTAATATATGGGGGTACCTGACACTATATAAAAACCTGACGGGGAACCTAAATAACGAAATAACTAACTGGCTAACCAGCGTCACCAGTGACAGTTATACGGTGATCACTGGTGAAAGGGTTAACTCTAGGGGCAATCAGGGGGTTAAAACCTTTATTTAGGTTGTAATATGGGGGTACCTGACCTATAAACCTATTTATGAACCTATATAAACATGGTGGTTACCTAAAAAAAAAAAAAATGGTTACCTAGCGACACCAGTGACACTAATACAGCGATCAGAAAAACGATCGCTTAGTGACACTGGCAAAAGGGGGTGAAAGGGTTACCTGGGGGGCAATCAAGGGGTTAAACCTTTATTAGGGGGGGGGTAGGGGGCTACCTTGGACCTAAAACTAACTGCCCTGACAGTTATTACAGTCACACTGACACTAAATGCAGTGATCAGTAAATAAATGATCACTGCAATTAGTGACACTGTGACTGGGGGGGGGGGGGGGTGATCTGGGGGGTGATCTGGGGGTGACAGGGGGGTGGAATATGTGCCTATGTGTACTGGTGTCAGTGTACTGTTGGTGCACTAACCTTTACATCTTGTCTCCTCGGCGTTCCGGTCACATAGACCGGCGCACCGAGCGTGACATCACTTCCTCTGCCTGTGTTTTGATTGACACAGACAGAGGAAGCATCTGATTCGCCAGGAGCGATCGCGAGGGGGTGGCCAGAAACCACTGGCCGTCCCCTCATCCCGGATCGCTCCTGAAGCGATCCCGACCGTCCCCGCCGGCCGGGGGGGGTCCGATCGGACCCCCCACGCGCCTGAAGAATGGCACGTACAGGTACGTGATTCTGCCTGTACGTGCCATTCTGCTGACGTATATCTACATGGGGCGGTCGGGAAGTGGTTAACAGACATCTCCAAAAGGAATGTACGGATCTACAAATCTTTTGGCAGTTCAGCTTTAAATCTAGATATAACGCTAGTGTACCATGTGGGTTAATGTAGCATGATTTGAGGGACAAGTCTTGCATCTGAGCTGCTTTTGTTTGCATTTACCTTGACTTGACAGAATAGAACCTGTTGTTAGACTAAAGCTGGATACGCACTCTATAACTTTTGTTTGATTTCCTTTAGATCTACTAAAACTATGTAGTGCAAGGGCCTGCCTGATTGCATACAAATTGAAACTGTTAAGGTTTGACCTCATATTATATGGTTTTGGTAAATCTAAAAGGAAAAAAAAATCTAAAGAAAATTGTATACTGTGTATTCAGCTTTACCAAAATGAAGAACGAAGCAACAATTGCATTTTATATCCTCCCAAACTGCTTCAGCAAGGCAGTCCAAAAGCAAGAAAGAAAAAAAAAAAGGCCATCTACATAAGTTCAAAGTCTAAACCTTACTCTTAACCCAAATCTCAGGCAGAGTTTTACTATCATGACAATAAAGACAATTACAGGGACAGTGCTAATGATAGATGTCACGCTGAAAATTTCATTTTACAACACAAATCTGTGTGATAAAACTTTCAATGTCTATAAATAGTTCCCCAAATTATTAGTACCAAAAACCTTGCTCATAAAATATTCATGCCCAAAACCAGAGGACCCGTTTGCAAATGGGATCCAGATTAAAGACAAACCCGGCACCTTTGTTTAGAGCCTCTCTTATTGTATAATATAAGCCAATAATAGAATGTGCATAATTGGAGTAAACAAGACTGTCAAAGCCCTTACAAACTTAAAACAATTTGCCAGAATATATTCTCAGCAAGTTTTACCTTTTCACAGTAACCTGGGCAAAGCTGATAACATTATTTGCGATTACACTGCAGAATGCAAAAGGCAACACTGGATTTTTGCACTTCTCAACCAGATATAACAAAATACTTGTAATGATATACTTAAAAGACCTAACAGAAGCAAATACGAGAAGTTTGTGTTTCCAAATTACATATACTTTATGTCCATTTTTATTATTGGAGACATTTGTTGAGTTCCTTACCTTTGTTGGAGGCTGCTCCACCTTCAGGTCAGGTGGGTTAAGCAGTAGATCCTGAGCTAGCTCCACTGTAAGACGACAAGCTTCATTACTATATCCATGAGCATACAGAGCCTCAGCACAAGCAAAAAGCACCTGTAAACAATAAACAATCAGGTAATTTCAATGCAATTACAAATCATACAATAAAGTACTATAATGAGCTGACAAGTCATTACTATGATATTCCAGGGCAAGCTGCTGCTTACGTGAATGCCTCGTTCCATGCCATGGAATAAAGTATCAGCCAAATTACAAAATTGCCTAATAAGGCTTCATTCACACAGGCGTACTGATCTGTACACCCATTCAAAGGGCCATTTTCACCCATGTAGGATGCACAAGTGTTCCAATGCAGTCGCATACAGGCAGCCTGATCTAAGCAATGACATGAGGGTGGCTGCATAGATCTCCAAAGCTCATTCCTGGCTGTACATCGGTGTGGGAACATTGCACAAATCAGAACATAGACTGCATTCCGATTCCTGCATCGGACCCTCAAGGATGTACAGTCAGGAGTGCGATAAAGATCTGCGCACCACTCCCCTATCATTCATTTGAACAGGCTACCTGCACGGAACAGACGTGCATCCGATGTGGGTGAAGATAGCCCTTCACATTGGTGTATGGATCGGTCTGCCCGTAGGAACAAGGCTTAAAGGAACTGCTGATCCATGGAAATAAATCTGAATTCACAATTCCTAGGGTCACCATACAGGTTACAACCTGACAGTACAATTAACTTTAGATTTACCAAAACTATTTATTAGGACCTACCTATTCCATCCAATCAATTTGTATTCAGTCAGGCAGGCCCTTGCACTACATTTTTGGTGGAATTAAACGAGATTGTGTGGTCTTGTGTGGTCGTCTGAACAGAAGGCTTATTGGATTCCCATTGGAAACACTGGTTAAAGACTTTTCCTCGTCAGGAAGTGAGGGGAATGTGCCACAATAGGGACACAGATGGCAATAAAAACCAGGAGAGGCTCTAACCCTTCTACTTGCCTCTTGTTCCAATGACAGTAGTAAAATGTGGATTTTCACATAACTTTCTGTCCGGATGAAAACCGTAACCAGGACAAAGAGTGTGAACCTCCTTAGCGAGTCAAAGACCACAATATAAATCTGACAGGAGGTCATACTATAAAAAGAAATAGGATTTTTGTACTCACCATAAAATCCTTCTCTTGGGGTGCATTGACAGACACAGCTTCATGGTAATAAGCAACCAAGGGTTATACTGCCAGCCCCCAAAATACTATAACCCCTCACACCTTGCCAGTTGTAGCAGGCAGTCTATATATATTTAGTTCACATATATTGTAATACATGTTTAAGCTGACCAACTGCGTCAAACTAATACCTCTTCTGGCCAGTCCTTGCCACTGCAAATGCTATGGTGGACACCATACCAACAAGAGACACAGCTTCATAGTAAGAAACAAAGAGACGTCCAAAAGTAGTCCAAAGTGAAGGCTAGGTAAACCAACACAGCCCAACCAGCCGAACAAGAACAAACCCATACCAAGGTGAAAGCAAGGGCATTAAACAGCCGCTTGTAGAACTGTTCTGCCGTGGAGCCAATGCTGTTCAGTTTGTTTATTAATGATATAGGGTTTAAAATCAAATGATCAATTTCAGTTTTGCTGATGATACCAAATAGTGCCGGGAAATAACTTCAGTATGGGATATAGCATCATTACAGGAAGACCTTGACAAAATAGGGGATTGGGCAACAACATGGCAGATGAGGTTCTATATTGATAAATGTAAAGTTTTGTGTTCCAAAAATGCACAGGCAAAAATACACATTAGGGGCTCCCCTGGGGAAAAAATAAGTGATAGAAAAAGGATCTGGGGGTGCTTGTAGATTACTTTTCTCTTTCTAGCCTGTGAAGTAAAAGAACAGCAAAGTTACGAAGAGGGATGGAGGACCTCAGCTATTGGGGTCTATTACACAGATTACATTTATTCACTCTGTAGAAGAGGTGCTTAAAGCGGAGTTCCACCCAAAAATGTAACTTCCGCTTTTGGGATCCCCTCCCCCCTTCCGGTGTCACATTTGGCACCTTTCAGGGGGGAGCAGATACCTGTCTAATATAGGTATTTTGCTCCCACTTCCGGGCATAGATACCCGAGCCACCCGTGGGTATCAACACCACTTCCAGCACCTTCTCTGTTCCCCCCCCCCTCCCCCCGCTGTCTTCTGGGAGACACAGGTCCCAGAAGACATCAGGGACCAGTGGGAACACGCAGCGCGAGTCGCGCATGCGCAGTAGAGAACCAGGAAGTGAAGATGCAAGGCCTTACCGAATATAGCGGCCGCAGCACCCAAGATCCGAGTATTCCGTAGTCAGCAGCTGCAGTATTTGTAGCTGTTGACTTAAAAAAAAATTAGCGGAGCTCCGCTTTAAGAGGGAATATGATTATAATGTACAAATATATCAAAAAGTGACTTCAGCAACTAAATAAAAAGTAATAAACTGTTAATTCTAAGGTCCCTGAACAGGACACATGGCCGCAATTTGAGGTTAGAAGAAAAGAGCTTTAACTTTAGATGACAGTAAGGGAGTTAGAGCAGTAAAGTGTGGAACTCCCTTCCCCAGTAAATAGTACTAGCTGGAAGTATTGACAACTGAAAATAACTTTTAGATGTCTTCCTCTGAAAGCAGAGCATACAGGTCTAAGGAAATAGGTAGAGAATAAAAATCACACACACATACACGCACAGATTGAACTGGATGGACCTTTGTCTTTTTTTATAAACTATACAACTATGAAATTAACATCCGCAGGGGCAGATACACTTAGCTTGTTGAACTTAGAGAATGTGTAAACAGCAGAACAGGTAGCAACCTTATGGAATTGAGACAAAAGCTTGATGACGAAAAAAAAAACCCTGCCCTGCTATAAAGGGTATTAACCGGAAAAGGGGGCACTTTATCTTGCAACCCAGAGGCCTGCAAATCAGCCTGTCCAATCCACTAGAAATAATCTGGAAAACCTGTTTTAGGACCTTCTGGAGTAACAAATAAGGAATCTGTTGATCTCAAAGTCGTAGTGGCTGAGAAGTAAACCAACAGCTTTCACCATAACCAGACACTAGAAAGACAGCTCCTTGGGGTGAACTGGAGCTGGACACTGGAAAAGTAACATGATATCTTCTAAAAGGTTCAAGGTAGAGAACACTCTGGGGAAAAAAAGCACTAAATAGTATCAAATCATGAAAACCAAATGGAGCTCCTTACAAGCCAATCCTACTAGACAGTGAAAGGTTACCTTACGGGTTATCATCTAAGAAATGTCCCAATTTGTTTTAAATGGGGGTCTTACAAAACTGACAATATAAAATTGAAAACCCATGGTTAGAGCCGGTTCATACTGGGGTGACTTGTCAGGCGACTTAGCCGCCTGACAAGTCGCGTTCCTTTCTGTACAAAGGAACCGTTCTAATAGGAGCGACAATTACATCAGACTGATTTTTTCAAATGCACTAAAGATGATCTGATAGGGACATGCCCCTTTTGCCTTCTCCTCTATTGAGAAAAGTTTCTCTGGATTTTGCTGCCTGGGACACTATCTGTGCATGGGGGAGAGTTTGACCAGTCACAGGATTCTTCTCCCCCATTCACAAATAGTGTAAATCAGTGAAAGAGGTTGTGTCCCTGTCTGATCTGCTTTAGTGCAGCTTAGCCTGGAGACCTGAAGGTCTTAACCCCCACAACACTGGAAGTTCAGCCACAGGAAGAGGACAGGAAAGCTCAGAAGTGAAGATTTCAACCGAGTCCAGCAGCCTGCCCATTGTGAGACATACTTCATTAGAAGTAAGTAATGTAACTAGAGCTGTAGAGGGGAAAACACTTTTTTTTTAGCTAAACTTTAGCTTTAAATTAATAAATTAGTACTATAGTAAAATGATTACCTCCATTCTATTTTCCTGGTCAAGAGGCTTTATTCCTGCAAATATATCTTGCTCTTCTGTCCCCTCATCTGCCTTCTCATCTTCTTTTTTAGCTGCCTCTTGAGGGTTTAAGTAGTAAGCTTGATAGTCATCTTCCTCCTCGCCCTTTTCATGGGTCTCACTTTCCTCTGTGCCTTTACTTTCCCCTTGACCACCTCCAATTACTCCATTTTTGGCTACTTCTTCTGGTTTGAGGCTTTTACCCTCCACATCATCTGCAACAATCGGGTCCTCTTCTCCACTGCCAGCAGCAGTTAAAACTTCCACCACCAGATCAGCATCAACCGTAGGCACCGACTGACTGACAACGGCTGAAGGTTCCAGGCTTTCTGAATAATACACACCTCCTTCATCCTCAAAGTTGTCTCGATACCTTCTACTTAAAGGGGATTCTATGAAGCTAAAGGTATTGCTGGCTTCAGCTCCAAGTGCCAAGCTGCCATCATCAAGACTCATTTCAGCCATGTCTGGTTCCAGTGAACTGTCTTCACTGCTCATTCGACGCTTGCCACTGTGCTTACTGGCCATACACTTACTTGCTGGAATCTTTGTTTTGGTAACAGTGGTTTTATATATGCTTTTTTCTCCCCCTTCTGCAGAAAGCCGTCTTAACACCCTTTGAGGTACTTCAGAAGCCACTTTCCTCTTTCCCACAAGCTCCTTCGGGCGTACGGACATTTCCTGAGAAGAGGGACGCGATCTGTCTCCAAAAAGCAGGCAGCTCTCATGCCCTTGCGCCCGACCACCTTCACACACAGCTTCTGTGCACTGTAGTCGACAGCTTCTCTGTTGAAAGGCTTTAACCCAGGAGAAAGAGTTTTTTTTGTCAGTGCTGCAGTAGGTGATTCCAGGGATGGGGTATGCTTGTTCCCAATTGAAATAACATGCCTCCACTGCCGGTTTGAAGCCCTGGAAGAGTTTATCTAAAGACTTTTTGTGTTGACCCCTCTTAACGTTCTCAATCACTTTTAGTTGCCATTGACGTAGCTGGGAACAAAGGTCCCTCCGTCTGTTACAGAAAGCAAGTGAACAACAAGGTATTAAATAAAACTGTGATAATGTAGAATACACAAATAACATCACTATAAAAGTAAATCGGTGATTTTAAAGTAGATCTACACCCAAGAATAAACATTTGATATACTGCATCTTACCAGTCCTTAGTTTCGGTGGTAGTATTAGTGTTCTCTGTAGCTACCTGGTGATTCTGCCAGTAACACACTTTCTGTCCAAGGGTGACAACACTTACTCACTGTACTGTATCTGTGTACGAGTAGTGTTGTCCTCCTAGGACAGGAAGCGTGTTAGAACTATAAAACTCCCTGTCTTCTCATCTCTCAAATTGAGATGATCTGTTCTATTGTCTGCAGAGAGAATGTAGGCAAAGCTGATAATGTTTCAGTGCAGCATTGTTAGCTCACTACAGAAGGCGAGTTTCCCCATAGAAGTCAATGGAAACGAAGACAACTCGTTCCAAATTGACATATATTGCATGCAATACCGCATGTGGCCAGAGGATGGGGGCGCTGGAGAGACTTGGAAATACTCTGAGACCACTCAGATGCACTTGGGAACGTAGTATTTCCGAACGGCTCTGAGTGTCACCGGCGTCCCCGTACCTCTGGCCAAATGCGGTACTGTACACCGCAGTGGCTTGAATCCTGCTCATTTTGCGAGACAACACTCGCAAACCGAGTCAGGATTTTTTTTTTTAATTGCTCGTAGTTACTCTCAATCCGAGGTTCCACTGAGAGACTTGGGAGTTTACATTAAATTAATTTAAAAATATTGATTTTAATAAGCAAATTAAGAACATCACTTACCTTTGGGGACTGATGGTAGGGTCTAGAATGGCCAGCCTCCAAAGGACAACCATTTCATCACACATACTGGCACATGCATGAGCAGCAACTTCTGACTGGCCATTACTGCGACCAGTATGACCACTAGCACTGCTATGAGAGGCTGAAGTGCGTACATTGTACCACCACCCTGTAATCTACAAAGGGAACACAAATTAAAATGCTGCACTTATAAAACAAGCCATAATAAAATTAATAGTGTTTAAAGTACATATTTACAGATACAATATTTTTTAATGTTTTTTTTTTGTCAGGTAAATTAAAATATTGCATAGAATAAATACTACACATTTACCGTTTGATACATGACAGATGCAAAGCTAGTACTCCAGGGCTACAGATAATGGGCATGAACAACAAGATCTCAGTATTCTCAAACCTAGCTATGCTTATGTGATAGCTTGGTAGG
The DNA here is from genome assembly GCA_028564925.1 of Lithobates sylvaticus. Taxonomy (NCBI): domain Eukaryota; kingdom Metazoa; phylum Chordata; class Amphibia; order Anura; family Ranidae; genus Lithobates; species Lithobates sylvaticus. Next base: position 130,618,253 of record CM053036.1, on the reverse strand, counting down.
CTGTGGGTATTGGTGGGATCCCTACTATTGAGGGGTGTGGTTTTGACTTTGTACGAATGCAGGGGCAGCTTTGAGTGTGATGTTTATTTGGAGCATACTATAGCAGGATTTTGTATTTGAACTTTAAAGAAAAAGAAACGCCCCTGAGTTTTATGGATTTGTATTGGTTTCCCTTAGCTTTGCTTCCTGGGGTTGACCTCTGTTTGCAGTGACGGTCACCCCCATGTACTCCAGTAATTTGAAGCCAGTTCCCCCATACTGGTTGGGAATGGGGGAGTCACTCCTGCCAGGGATGTTGGTGTTGTTGCCGCCGGGGATGTCGGGCAGCACCTAATGTGATTTATAAATAATGTGGTAAGAACTCATGCAAATGCGAAATTAAGTACGATACGTGTATTATGTTTATACGATTATTTTTTAGTACACTGTATATTATAGATGTTCCTATACTATGCCCCGGAGGAAGCAGCGTCACTGGCTGTGAAACATGTCGGGCTTACAAGGCCATGCAATGATATAGATGGTACTAAGATTCAATGAGTTGGACATTGTACATTACTTTTGTGTCGTCACTGTTTTGGCAATATAGTATTGAACTGTGATCTAAAAAGGTGAAAATTGCACTGATTATTTACATGAACAAGAGATTTCCCTTTTGTCTCTCACTATGCTTTTCCCAGTGTTTGCCTCTAACTACTTACTTCCCTACCGGGCCAATTCTGGCATTTCTCTCCTACATGTAAAATATTTTTTTTTGTGCTAGAAAATTACTCAGAATGCCCTAACATTTTATATATATATATATATATATATATATATATATATATATATATATATATATATATATATATATATATATATATATATATATATATATATATACACACACACACACACACACACACACACACACACACTCTCTATCTCACAAAAGTTAGTATACCCCTCACATTTTTGTAAATATTTTATTCTATCTTTTCATGTGACAACACTGAAGAAATGACACTTTGCTACAATGTAAAGTAGTGAGTGTACAGCTTGTATAACAGTGTAGATTTGCTGTCCACTCAAAATAACAACACACAGCCATTAATGTTTAAACTGCTGCAAACAAAAGTGAGTACACCCCTAAGTGAAAATGCCAAAATTGGAACCAAAGTGTCAATATTTTGTGTGGCCACCATTATTTTCCAGCACTGCCTTAACCCTCTTGGGCATGGAGTTCACCAGAGCTTCACAGGTTGCCACTGGGGTCCTCTTCCACTCCTCCATGATGACATCACAGAGCTGGTGCATGTTAGAGACCTTGCGCTCCTCCACCTTCTGTTTGAGGATGCCCCACAGATGCCCATTAGGGTTTAGGTCTGGAGACATGCTTGGTCAGTCCATCACCTTTACCCTCAGCTTCTTTAGCAAGGCAGTAGTCGTCTTGGAGGTGTGTTTGGGGTCGTTATGTTGCAATACTGCCCTGCGGCCCATTCTCTGAAGGGAGGGGTTCATGCTCTGCTTCAGTATGTCACAGTATATGCTGGCATTCATGGTATAGCCTAGGCCATCTTTGTGTAGAGCAGCAATTCTATTTTTTTTAGATCCTCAGAGTTCTTTGCCATGAGGTGCCATGTTGAACTTCCAGTGACCAGTATGAGAGAGTGAGAGCGATAAAATTTAACACACCTGCTCCCCATTCACACCTGAGACCTTGTAACACTAACGAGTCACATGACACCGGGGAGGGAAAATGGCTAATTGGTTGTCACGTGAAAAGATAATAAAACATTTACAAAAAGGTGAGGGGTGTACTCACATTTGTGAGATACTGTATATATCCACAGGTGAGGCAAACAGCGCAGCACTGCATGCAATCAGACCATCTCAAAGGACGCATATAAATGAGTCCAGGATTGCTGCACTTAAAATGTAATTTAAAGTGGAAGTCCAGCCAAACCACTTTCAGCATTACTCTTTAACCGCTTCCCGACCGCCTAACGCCGATATACGTCGGCAAAATGGCACGGGCAGGCAAAATCACGTACCTGTACGTGATCGTGCATGTGCCTGCCTGTGGGTCGCGCGCGTGCCGCCAGCGGCGCGCTCGCGACCCGGTCGGGAGCTCCGTGACCCCGGCCGCGGGACCAGCGGACCCGATCGCCGCTGGTGTCCCGCGATCGGGTTACGGAGCTGAAGAACGGGGAGAGGTATGTGTAAACAAACCTCTCCCCGCGCTTCCTACACTGACTGTCAGTGATCGGCGGTTCCCTGTCATCGGGAACGCCGATCAATGACGTCAGACGTACAGCCACGCCCCCCCTACTGTAAAAAAACACACACGTCACACTGACTCTTCCCCGCCCCCTAGTGGTTAACCCCTTCACTACAACTGTCATTTACATAGGAATCAGTGCTATTTAAATAGCACTGATTTCTGTATAAATGACAAATGTCCCAAAAATGTGTCAAAAATGTCCGATGTGTCCGCCATAATGTTGCAGTCACAATAAAAATCGCTGATCGCCGCCATTACTAGTAAAAAAAAAAAATATTAATAAAAATGCTATAAAACTATCCCCTATTTTGTAAACGCTATAACTTTTGCGCAAACCAATCAATAATCGCTAATTGCGATTTTTTTTACCAAAAATATGTAGAAGAATACGTATCGGCCGAAACTGAGGAAAAAAAATGTTTTTTTATATATTTTTTGGGGATATTTATTATAGCAAAAAGTAAAAAATATTGAATTTTTTTCAAAATTGTCGCTCTATTTTTGTTTATAGCGCAAAAAATAAAAACCGCAGGGGCGATCAAATACCACCAAAAGAAAGCTCTATTTGTGGGAAAAAAAGGACGCCAATTTTGTTTGGGAGCCACGTCGCACGACCGCGCAATTGTCAGTTAAAGCGACGCAGTGCCGAATCGCAAAAAGGGGCCTGGTCCTTTGGCTGCCAATTGGTCCGGGGCTGAAGTGATTAAAAAATGTTCCCCCTACTCGCCAAACTGTGACACTATGAATTTTCATAGAAGGGCAAAGCAGGCACATTTCCTCAAGACCCACTGATCATTCTAGCAGTGCCCCCTGAGAACCAAGGGGTGTCAGTCACAGCTGCTGCACCCTCTATTGTCCATACAACTTATTTATTTAAATTTTTTTTATTATTATTATCCACAGTGGTGCGCAAAAAACTGTAAGTGTACAACTACTATAGGACCAGGATTATTGGAATTAGAAAGACATAGCTTCAGAGCCCATCCACTCTCTGTACCCCCTCAGCAAATCCTTTACAGCAGTCGGTGTGTGGATGAGACAAATTGTCTGTGCATGGAGATGCAGCCTGTAGGCAAGTAACAATATTGAGAGAAAGGATAATTTGCACAAACCACCACCCCCACCCCTCCCCCCTCCTGTGCACACACCTAATGCCAAAACTCAGGAATTCCTTGGCAGCTGACAATGTACTACATATGGTAGCTTATACTCTTTGTGTGAATTCAGTGTTTTTTTAATTGCATACACCTGACTTGCTGTGCTCCTTTGTTGTATTAGCAGATAGGGAGGTTGATTTACGAAAGTCAAATATATTGCGCACTTCAAGTGCAGTTGCTCTAGATCTGAGGGTGAAGCTCTGGAATGGGGGGAAGCTCTGAAATGAGGGGAAGCTCTGCTGACTTTTTATCATCCAATCATGTGCAAGCAAAAATGTTTTTTTTTTATGTTCCTTGCATGCGATTGAATTTTCTTTGCAAACTGAAGCTTTACGCCATGTACTAAGCTCTGGAGCAAGTGTAATTGCACTGCACAGTATATTTGCCTTTAGTAAATCAACCCCTATGTGTGCTGCATAAATATACCTAGTAAGGAGTGCCATAGATTAAGATGAAAAAGATCAAGCATGGTCACGTTACCTCTTTTTTCTCTCTAGGTAGAAAAATTCTAGCTAAATATTAAAATTGTGACAGAATGAGTCAGAACAGGCAGATGTGCATAAAAAATGGATTGCTGCATACTGGAGTTTTGATTTAAAATAACATTGACCAAAATACCTAACATTTACCTTTAATATTTTGCTTTGATCCAAATGATTAAACACTAGACAACTAATGTTTAACGTTATGAACGCTAGGAAAGTGCAAAGATTTTCAGTACTAACAGCCATTACATAAATAACGACTGAAAGATGGATTTTGCATAGAAATTGCCACAAACTACTTCAGATTCAATTTACAATTCAAGTCACAGACACCGCTGCACTAAACATTAGTTTCCTTGGCAGTAAAATTGTATTTTTAACATAACACATCCTGCTGCAACTACGCAGCACATTTCTTTAACAGAGAGAGAGAAATATTTTGGTCTCCAGGATAGTGATTCTACTCTGATTACTGAAAATAAAAAAAATTGGAAACAAAAACTGTGCACCGGCATTCTTGGTATAAAAAAATAAAATGTGTAAAGCCCAACTTCAGAAAGTTTGGAAAGGGATTGAAATTCTGTCAGGTTTTTATTGCGGTTTGTGACTTACCATCATATTTTACATCTATTCCATGGTGAAAAGGGGACATTAGGACTGTTCCAGTCTTCACTGCAGGGCAAATTTCCCATTGGTTACAGTCCCCTCTAACTACCTGTCAGAGGACAGGGGAAATGGGGACACGGGATGACTATAAAAAACAGACAGATTCTAACCCTTCTGCCTTTCGTCTGGATTTGAACTTTAATCTTTAACATGTGACAGACATGTTGGTATTAACCACTTCCCATCCGCCGTACCTTTATAAACATGCTCGGACGAGAAGGGCGTTATCTCCTCATTGCTGCAGCTTTGATTGCGTTATTTTTTAGGGTCGGCAATTCCTTACAAAGTAAAAGTAATCCTAGCGGCTAACAAACCATTTTTTATTGAAACACAGTTAGGACCCCAGTCTTAGATTTTGGAGTATAGACAAGGCATGTAAACACTGGAGGGGCAATGATATGCCGAAAAAGGTGTCGCAGTTGAAGACCAAGTGGATATATGAGCTTGATACTTTGTATCCACTTGGCCTCAACATTGACATCGACCTGAACTGTTTTCTAACCAATCATTATATAAATGTATGTGTAGGAGTATTACAAATAATGTTTGCAGATATTTATAAATGAACAGTACACTGATGTGGGAAGGTATTTATATACATTTTTTTTATATATTATCTATATAGTTATACATTTTATATATTTTTTCATATTTGGAATATATGTTTTTTGGGCATTTTTAAACCCATCTCTCTATTTTCCACTAAAATAGAGAGATTATTGCAGGAAAAGTTAGGTATTCATCCACTAGATGGCAGGGTAGTTACAAAACCCTATGGGAGAATAGAGTGCACCCATGTAGATTATGTAATAGTATTCCATTTAATATATCGGGTAAAAAAAAAAGAGCTTTTTTTTGATTTTCATATTTTATAAATCTACGTTTTAAAATGGGAAATCAGAACAATTATGTATAAATAGAAATTTTTATGGAACCCGCAACAGAGTACACAGCTGAATTATTGGCCATATTGGAGCCTACCAATTGGTAAAATAAAATTTGCGGTAAAATGCTGGCACCGGACTACCTCTAGGCACCATCTTGGTGAAACGCGTTGAAGCGCATGTTGCCATAATTTTTGGTTCCCGCATGACGTCACATCCAGTCCTATACTTCCGGCTACTGGAACGCACGCCAGCTCATGTAAACGATGCGGCGGAGCATTCTAATAATGAAAGCGGTTTACACTGGTGACGGTCTAAGGACACTATTACATGTGAATGTGACTTGCATATTTGTGGGAACGTTTTTAATTTAGCAATACTGCACAACGATTTAATATATTTAGCATTCTCCCCAGTGCGTGGCTGAGTGGTTGGAGAAAGAGAATTGTTGGGGAGTGGAAGAAGAATATCAGACCTGCTCTGGCTGAAAATCTTAATGGAAAACCAAGTGCTTTTGGCCTTCCTTTACTCAGGGGTTAATCTCTGTGGTGAGGTCTATTTGATAACCTACAATCTTGTGGTGTTGGGCAAAATTTGTCACTTGGATTTAATTTGGACTTTTCTTTTTGCACACAAAATTTATGAACTTACTTATTTTATTGAACTTACTGAAACAATAGTAGTGCCGGACCTTTTTTCTATTGTCGTTTGTATCATTAGTGATTCACACTGAAAAAGGGGAGCTGCACATTATTGATATATTAAAGCGGAGGTCCGCCCACCACTGCAGAAATTAAAAGTCAGCAGCTACACATACTGCAGCTGCTGGCTTTTATTAATAGGACACTTACCTGTCCTGGAGTCCAGCGATGTCGGCACCGCAGCTGATGTTTCCATCAGCTGTCGGGTACTGCTGCCGCCATTGCGGGTAAGGGAACCCGGCAGTGTAGCCTTATGGCTTCATGCCAGGAACCCTACTGTGCATGAGCGAGGCTCCGCTCCTCTTTCCTACTGGCCCAGCGACAGGGGGGGAAGAGGAGGGAGCCGAGCGGTGATGTCAATAGCCACGGGCATGGCTCCTGGAAGTGGGAACAGGATACCTGTCAAAGATGAGGGCCCCCAAGGAAAGCCGCTCACTCCCGAACCACCCTATCTGCGTCTATTGACAAGGGAAGAGAGATGCCGCTCTAGGAAGGGTGTCTGGAAATGTAGCTTTCCTCAGAATAGGAACAGCAGGTGCTGGCTAAGCATAGATAATTGGATTAAGGAAAGATTCTGGACAGCCACACTCAAAATCAAATGCCTTTATTGAAAAAAGGGGGTAATAATCCAAAAAGAAAAAGCCACAGCAAACAATGGATCACAGAAAGTTACGCGTTTCACACTTTCAAAAGTGCTTATTCATAGCGTCTATTGACAGACCGGGCATCTCTGCCACACCCCCTGCTCCCTCGTCACAGCATTTAATTGAAAGTAGCAAGAGCCAATGGCTCCCACTGCTATCAATTTGCCCAATGAGGAGGGAGACAGAGGCGAGAGCTGCTGCTATTGTGCACGTTGCCGGATCAGGCTCTGGTAAGAATAGGGGGGGGGGGGGCTGGGAAGGATTTTTACCTCAATGTATAGAATGCATTGAGGTAAAAAAAAAAAAAAAAAAAAACTTAAGGCTTTAGAACCACTTTAGGCAGGGGAAACTAGTGGTGAAAGGCAAGATATTCAAAAAATTCAGTTAGGTGCCCAGCAACACTTCAAGCTTTGCTGCCCTCTTCAGATTGGGAAGATCTTTAGTTCTAAATAACAGAACAAGAAAAGAGAGCACCAGCCTTGTGCATTATCACAAGCACCATTTATTAAACACAACAAATACACATGTAGGCCTCATGCACATTGGAGTTAGCCAAGCTATTCCGAACACCTTTTTTCCTGGCACGGAAAAAGCAGTGTTAAAAAAACGCCTAAAGCCCCGTTTTACAAAAAGGCGTTTAGGCACTTTCAGACGTTCATTCAATTCATTGGCCAGAATAATAATGGATACGACATGCCTAGTGTTTAGACACGTTTACCTTTTCAGCTGAACACTCCTCTGCCTCTAAATGCCTGTGTGTGCGCAAGGACACAGACAAACATGGAGGAGCATTTAGAGGCAGAGAAAAAAAGTCAAACGCCTCTAAAAGTGCTGTTTTTGACACCCAGTCTGCTTGAATCCTTATACTCACAAGAGCCATATGTTAGTGAGCACAAAAAAAAAAAAAAAAAAAAACTTAATCTACAAATCTGTCCTGAAACCAAGGACCAAATGTCTCAGATAATGTCCTGGACAACACCCCTCAGTGTATACACCAGTTAATGCGTTTTGAGGGCTATACCCTCGTTTAGAGCCGACTAGTGCACCAAACAATAGCTGTTTAAATAAAACTATCACACCCACCATAAGCTGATACATAGCTCCTCCTTCTCCAAAATGAGGGGAGGAGCCACAACAAAGATTAACCCCCTCAGGAGCAGTAATGGGCCACCTCAATGACCTTCAGATGTCATACACAGGGAGATCAAAATACACTTCTTAACCACAAGCAAGTGAGGTGAACATATAATGCAGGGGTCTCAAACTGGTGGCCCTCCAGCTGTTGCGAAACTACAAGTCCCATGAGGCTTTGCAAGGCTGACCGTTACAAGCATGACTCCCACAGGCAGAGGCATGATGGGACTTGTAGTTTCGCAACAGCTAGAGGGCCGCCAGTTTGAGACCCCTGATATAATGCATCTCCCCATTAAAATGAACAGCAAATGTTTAAAACACCTCCGGGTACAGCGGTTTCCAATAATAACATTATTAATGATAAAGAGAATTCATAGACAGTAGAATATAATGTAATGTACCTGATAACCCTCATGTCTCACATCTTGAACTTGCCATTTAACTGAATGCAGAAGAAAAAACACCCGGAATGCACTTAAACAGCTATTAGCAAAAGTATTAATGTGCTGGAACGCACAAATGAAGCAGAACGGAAGTGACGTGTGCAATTGAGAAATGCAAAAATGGGAAACTAAACAAGACCCTGGAGACCAAGAATGGTTACAGTCCATTTGAAAGTAACAGACCTGACACTGCTGGTGGTGGAGTATTTGATCGTTTTTGTACGTTTGCCCACTGACAAAGCAATGATCAGTCTATAATTTTTATGGTAGGTATATTTTAACAGTAAATAAAGCTGTTAAAATAAATTTCAACACGTTTTGTCAAAAAAAATAAAATAGATTTCAACAGAACAAAATATCCATAAAAACGCATTTTTAAAAAGTTATAAATGGATTTGTATTTTAATGAGTAAAAATAAGTATTTGATCCCCTATCAGCAAGATTTTTGGCTCCAAGGTGTCTTCTATACAGATATCGAGCCGAGATTAGGAGCACGCTCTTAGGCTGGGTTCACACTGCTGCGATGCGGGAACGCTGCAAATCTACTGCGGGTTCCTGCATCGCATGTCTCCTGCCGGCAGTTCACACTGCCCTATGCGAGCTGCTGGGAGTTTCAGTGAAATGTTAATGACACCCCCATATCAGTTTGCATATTGCAGTGCGATCTGAAAACTCGGACAGGAATCGGATCGCATGGTGAGAACACCCATGTGATCCGATTCTGCTGCGGACCAAAAAAAGGGTCCTGTGCGAGTTTAAGCCGAATGCGATGCGAATTTAGCCATACTATCTGTATGGCTGAAATCGCATCGCACAGAGATCGCATATGATTTGCACTGCAGTGTGGTGCGAATCATATCCGATCTCGGACATCGCAGCAGTCTGAACGAAGCCTAAAAGGAGTGCTCCTAATCTAAGCTAGTTACCTGTATAAAAGACACCTGTCCACAGAAGCAAATCAGATTCCAATCTCTCCACCATGGCCAAGACCAAAGAGCTGTCCAAGGATGTCAGGGACAAAATTGTAGACCTACACAAGGCTGGAACGGGCTACAAAACCATCGCAAAGCAGCTTGGTGAGAGGGTGACAACAGTTGGTGAGATTATTCGCAATGGGAAGAAACACAAAATAACTGTCAATCTCCCTCGGTCTGGGGCTCCATGCAAGATCTCACCTTGTGGAGTTTCAGTTAGTGGTGCAATGGATCGCCACCAATCTGTGATCCGAATGGGTCAACCAGTTCAGATCGGCACACCACGCGATCGGCGGAGCGCTCCGCTGCCTCGGCCATAGAAAAGGCTGCGGCTTCGGCCTAGCTTCGGAGCGGCGGACATCTTGGTACACCCAGCGGCGGCCGCCGTCTCGTCAGGCAGTGATGATTCGTCGCCACCATCTTGCTGCACCCCACACTCCTGCACAGTAATGATAGAGTGAAAAGGGGGCAAGCGGACATCTTGTTACACCCACCAGAGTTTAAAATTTCATAGTTATCTTCAACACAAAACGGAGCTTATATGCTTAAATACAGTATTTGTAAATCCGACAGACTGTTTAGATGTTCAATTTTAAAAGCAGCAGCAAACTTGCTGATCTTACATGGTTGCTAATGTGACAGAACACCTCCGATTTTCACATTTAACATCTAAACAGTCCGTCGGATTTACAAATACTGTATTTAAGCATGTAAGCTCCGTTTTGTGCTGAAAATAACTGTGAAATTTAAAACTCTGGTGGGTGTAACAAGATTTGTCTTGTCTTTTTTTTTTTTTTTTTGCTGATCCGAAAAATGATCCGATCCATGACTCTGATCTGAGGAACGATCCGATTCGTGAGTTTTTTGATCCGTTGCACCCCTAGTTTCAATAATCACGAGAATGGTGAGGAATAAGCCCAGAACTACACAGGAGAATCTTGTCAATGATCTCAAGGCAACTGGGACCATAGTCACCAAGAAAACAATTGGTAATACCCTACACTGTGAAAAACTGAAATCCTGTAGCACCCGCAAGGTCCCCCTACTCAAGAAGGCACATGTACAGGCCCTTCTGAAGTTTGCTAATGAAAATCTGAATGATTCAGAGGAGAACTGGGTGAAAGTGCTGTGGTCAGATGAGAACAAAATCGAGCTCTTTGGCATCAACTCAACATGTTTGGAGAAGGAGGAATGCTGCCTATGACCCCAAGAACACCATCCCCACCATCAAACATGGAGGTGGAAACATTATGCTTTGGGGGTGTTTTTCTGCCAAGGGCACAGGACAACTTCACCGCATCAAAGGGATGATGGGCAGAACCATGTACTCTCAAAGCTTGGATGAGAACCTCCTTCCCTCAGCCAGGGCATTGAAAATGGGTCATGGATGGGTATCCAGCATGACAATGACCCAAAACACATGGCCAGGGCAACAAAGGAATGGCTCAAAAAAGAAGCACATTAAGGTCTTGGAGTGGCCTAGCCAGTCTCCAGACCTTAATCCCATAGAAAATAGGTAGAAGGGAGCTGAAGGTTTGAGTTACCAAATGTCAGCCTCGAAACCTTAATGACTTGGAGAGGCTCTGCAAAGAGGAGTGGGACAAAATCCCTCCTGAGATGTGTGCAAACCTGGTGGCCCACTACAAGAAACGTCTGACCTCCGATTGTCAACAAGGGTTTTGCCACCAAGTACCAAGGCATGTTTTGCGAAGGGGTCAAATACTTATTTCACTCATTAAAATGCAAATAATTTTATAACTTTTTTGAAATGCGTTTTTCTGGATTTATTTTGTTGTTATTCTGTCTCTCACTGTTAAAAAAATAAATAAAATATATCTACCATCAGAATTTTAGACTGATAATTTTTGGCAGTGGGCAAATGTACAAAACTAGTAGGGGGATCAAATACTTTTCTCTCTCACTGTATGTGTTGTTAGAGAAAGACAGAAAACCAAGTGATCAGTGCCATGCAGAAAGACTGCTCTTCCAATAAAAAAATCCAATGTTCATTGCTCACACATAATAGATAATGGTAATACATCCATATTTGACAATAACTAAAAAAATCACTGATGTTTAGAAACATCCAGATTATTACATATATATGCGACAAACTATTTGAAATGCTATTAAAATATATTGTAAACATTATATTTATGCAAAAACAGGAAGAATAAAGGTCAAATTTAGGAAACCATTATCAGCTCTACTCGTAGCTCTACTCTCCAACATGCCCGATTCCCTTCCAGTACCATTTGTCAGACATCATTCAGACCCTTGTCCATTTTTCACCTATGTTCCTCATTGCAACACAGACCCAAATCATATCAAATACTTGTTTGGGTATGATTGATAATCATTATATAATTTCCCTTCTTAAACTAATTTGTGGCACTTTTAATCCGGATTTAATAAGTGCCACTGCTTTAACTTTTATCAAGCATTTGCACACCTGTACAGTTTTTGGTTTTGCGCTAAAATACATTTCTGTGCTAGATTTCTATAAAATCTGAAAAAAATAAAAAAAAACTCAATATCGCCCATAACGGTTTCTTATATATGAAAACATGCTTGGAGAACGAATAAAAACCCAACAGCATTATTAAAAAGGTAGTGCATTGAAGCCAGTACTGTATTATGAGGTAGACCCTTGGCAGCTTAGCATGCTGCTGTGACCCTTGTTGACATTTTTATATGAAAACCCCTTTCCTCCACAGAGAAAATAAGAGACATCAGGTCCCATAGATATTTTACAACATGTTAGAAAATCTCCATGCATAATGATGAGTACTTTGTCATTGCCAGACAGGTGCACAGTTTTGTTGTATTGGTTCAAGTGTGGTCATGCTTAATCCTATGTGGATCCCACCAGTCAAATTATATTAAAAGGCATTTGAAAAGGGTGGATTCAGATTACAGTGATATGTTACTACATGCATATAAACATGCATTATTTTGCTTTTTGCATTAAGGCAGCACATTCATTTAGAATTTTATCAAAACAGCATACCAGAACACAAAGATGGTTCACACCTGTGCATTGTGGTGCACTAAAATGTACATGCAATGTGACGAAAAGGGGTGTCAGTCAAAATAAACAGCACTGCAACAATCTGCACATTTCTGTGTGCGCTACACAGTTCTGTGCATTATCATGCAGTAAAAACACATATGATTAAAGCCAAGATTATTATCTTTTGTGTGCAGTCTTATTCTGTGACAGATAAAAATGCCCAGGCTAAATTAGGTAGACATTCACTCTTCACTCACTGTTGTTCTCATGTAGCAAAGATTGTATTTAAGATAAAGTGATCTACAGTAAAAGTTAAAATTTTATTCAATTGTTAGTAAAAATGTAACCGTAATAATATGCAGAAAAGCATTTGAGGATTGTGAAAAAGCTCAAATGCACACACATTCAGGTGCATGCCACTTACATTTTGAATGTGTTTGCTATGCTTCTGAGTGCCTCCAAAGTTGCTTCTGCATTTCCACTGACTTGTATAAGGAACAAAATAGCTCTGACACAAACAAACGTCTGTGTAAACAAGCCCTTTGAGATGCTTCCTAGGGCATGATCCATACCTGTTCATAAGTGAGACACTGGTCTGTTAGGATCTCAAGTAAAGGGGCTGCATTGGTGTCCCGTCTCTTGAACATCTCCCGAACAATGGACAGAAGATTCCAGATACCTTCAGGTTCCCGTCCACGTAAAGGGCGCAAGAGACAAGCCCATTCTGCTGCAGCTGGTGGTTCAGTGGATGAGAGGTACATGGAGTTGACATCACTGTTGGGAGTAATAAAATAAACATTGCTTGAAAGACCACTGAATCGTTACAAACTGTTTTAGAGGATGAGAGTTTTTCCATAATAGAAGGGTGTTAGCCATTAAGGCCTCATGCACACGAGACGCTGTTAAACGCGCGTTCAGAGGCAGTTGGACACTTTTTTCAACTGCACCTGAACGCATGCAATGTTATCCTATGTGTCCATGTACACAGTCTCGTTTTTTCCCGTTTTTATGCAGTTGCGTTTAACCTCGTTTTTCCAGAAGCAAAAAAATGCGTTCACTTTGCTTTTCCACGTTTCAGACGCAAAACGCAGCTAAACGCGGCTAAACGCAGGCACCTGCGTTTAGCCGCGTTTGCGTTTATAAGCCTTTTTAAAAGGAACCCAATTTTTTGGACCAGAAAACTCAGAAATATGATGGTAAACCATAAAAAAATACTAGAAAAATTGGTTTAAAATGTCGTAATTAGTTTAGATAGTTCATAGAGCTTATATACTCACTAATGCACACATGTTTGTGAAATGCATACATGTTTGTGAAATATCCAACGGACATTCGCTGTGCCATCAACGGATGGGTCCAATATCGCCAAGCTCTGACTCTGGACCTCTCATGCAAATTTGCGATGACGTTGCTCCCTCAATAAGAGCAACATCAGGAGCATTTCCTGACATATATTCAATTCGGGATCCATTTAAAAAAAAAAAAAAACACAGAAAGAGGCAAATGCAAGTGTACAACTGCTCTCTCTGCTGCTGCTGCTGCTCACTCTGATGAAAATGACAGAAATAGTTAATACATGCTTTTTGAGCTTGGGGAGGGTCTATATGATGTTATCTTTACAAATGCTTATAGACGCAAACGTGTCTAAACGCGTCTAAACGCGGCATTAAAACACAGCAAAACGCTCGTTTTTAAACGCAGGTTTCTGCTTTTTAACCACTTGCCTACTGTGCACTTAAACACCCTTCCTGCCCAGACCAATTTTCAGCTTTCAGCGCTCGCGCACTTTCAGTGACAATTGCGCGGTCATGCAATGCTGTAACCAAATGAATTTTTTATCATTTTGTTCGCACAAATAGAGCTTTAGTTTGGTGGTATTTATTCGCGACTCCGTTTTTTATTTTTTGCGATATAAGCGAAAACATAGCGGAAATTTTGAAAAAAAACAATATTTTCTCCTTTCTTTTTTAAAAGAAATCCAATAAAATCAAATTTTGTCATAAATTTAAGCCAAAATGTATTCTGCTACATGTTTTTTGTAAAAAAAATTCCGTTAAGTGTATAATAATTGGTTCGCGTGATCACAGACATATGTACGCAAATGATCATGTAAAAGGGGTGTGCAGGTGATCACGGACATATGTGTGCAGATAATCATTGGCACATGTGATTTTAGTGGGACATATGTGAGGGACATGTGTTTTTATTATTTAGGGACATGTGTGTTTTGGGGACATGTGTGTTTTGGGGACATGTGTGTTTTACTGTGGGGACATGTGTGTCTTACTGTGGGGACATGTGTGTCTTACTGTGGGGACGTGTGTTTTACTATGGGGGACCCTAGACTGGTGATCAGTGAGTAAAAAAACATCTCATACTCACTGATCACCAGCCGGCTGCAGCGATCCGCTCTCCTCTCCTCACCGACGACTTCCGTGTGAGGAGAGGAGGGCCGATTGCCTAGCAACCGGCTGTTTGTTTACATCACATGACAGCTGTGATTCGTCACGGCCGTCATGTGATCAGGAGGGCCAATCACCGTGCCCTCCTGCCGATTCGAGATGCGCCGTGTCCGGGTGACACGGCCGCATCGGGATCGCGCCGCTGCGCGGGCACGCGCGCGCGCGATCCCTCTACTTCTGAAGGACGTTCCTGAACGTCCTATCAGAAGTAGATGGCTCCCACCCGGCCGTATATCTACATTGGCCGGGTGGGAAGTGGTTAAAACACGCGTTCAGCAGAGTTTGCATCTGCGTCTCGTGTGCATGGGGCCTAATAGAAGGTTGAAATATGTATATAAATATACAATTTATTTTCTTAAAATTGTTTGGTTCTTTAATTGGCTAGTGCATCAAGTAGATATATTGTGTAAAGTGCTGAATATTTTCAAAAATACCTGAAAACAACAGGAGAAGGTCCACAAAACTTATGAAGGGTCTTCTTGATGTTATCACTCAAAGTGGATTCATCCAGATACCAGGTGCTCTGGTCAGATGCAGAGGGTCCAGCAGTGGGGTCTAGAATAGAGAGCCAGTCAGTAGCTCACTTTAAAATGAATGTTAATACTCAGCCCCATAAAATCATGCCATAGAATGTCAATGCTAGAATTCCCCCTTTGCTGGTTACTGTGCAGTAAAGTTACAAAATAATTTAAATTTCTTCATCACCTTTTTATATTACAACTTTCCTGTTGTGCCATAAGACTTAACAATGACTACTTGGCATTAATAGATGAGACGAAAGCAGCAATGTGAACTTAAAGTGAAACTTTAGTCCGAAAAGCAAGTCCTGTTAGATGACTTCAGGCTGGCCCCTTTTGCAGGTATAGCTATGTAAAGAATTAAAAATAAGTGCCTCTACTATTTAAAATCCAGTAATACACCGGCTCATCCTGCTCGGCACATGCTCAGTGGCTCTCTAGTTTTAGGCATTGTGCCAAATTTGTAAAGGCCGATCTGCTGACAGCCTAAAGGTTTACTGCTGTTCGGGGGCTCTGGGCTTCAGCAAAATGTCAGCCTTTAGCAAGAATAAGTAGGAACAATGCTGGAGGCAATTTACAGCACACACTGTTGGTAGCATAAATAATGTGGAATGCATGTTCCTTGCTAAAGAACATTTTTTTATCAAGTTGCTAAGGGTAAAGTTCCACTTTAAGTTTCCACACAGATACACAATTGTTCCATATTGCAGAGGACCACCGATACCTGGAGCTCCACACACTGTATTGATGGCAGTTGATTGAGAAGAGAGCAGTTCATCCAAAAGACGTTGAGCAGTGGGGAGGATCTGAATAACAGGAAATTAAATTAGGTAACATGTTACTATAAGCCTGTGTTAATGGCTCGTTTGCTTCCAGCAGTTTTTGCATTCTGCTACTAAAGTATGGGAATGCAAAACCCACTTGGAGGGCGTGAACTGTGGGTCACATGCACCTGTCAATGAATTCTGAATGATCTCAGCGTCTCAAACTGATGTCAATTTGATGTACAACCCCCAATGACCCAGTTCCCTAAAAAGGTTGCAGAATACTGAATGAAAGAAATGCACGTAATATGTACATAGGACTGTATACTCACTTGTTGTGGCAGCTCACTGATAAGATACTGGGCAAACTTTTGGAGCTGATCTCTCTGCAGCCGAGATAAGGATTCTGAAACCGGGGCTCGTAAACAGACAGCCGACGCCTGTGTGGAATAGAACAATTACATGGATATTTCAGATCATTTATGTAACCATAACAAACCTAAAAACATGACTAATATATTGTGAGGTATGCACAAGTGCCATACTATACACTTCACACTTAAAAGCAAAAGTAAGACATGGTGGGAACAGCCTTGATTTGCCACCATAAAGTGCAAGTGTGAGCATACTTGCACATTATGACAGTTATCTTTGGGTGTGCTTTCCTCCAACTTTGTGAGGTCCAAGCTCTCCACATCCTCTCCATCCCCACTACTGCCATATCTTTCCTCTTCTTCTGGCTCCATTTATTCTTGCTTATCCTATTGGGCAGGCACTGATGTTACTACTGTGCAAGCACACAGGAGTGACATGATTGCAACACCAAGCTACTGTACATTCTCCTGTAAGATGCAAGTCTGTGCATGCGCGCTGCAGTTAGTGTACAGATAAAAAATAGCTGGTGAGCAAATGTTTTTGTTCAAAATGATTTAAATTATATTCTAACAAAAACAAAAAAAAAAAAATAGTGAAATAGTTTATGGAATAAAAGCCAATGCACTTCTTGTGATGTAATTTCCGCCCTCAGATACTGTGATGCATCCTGATTAGAGGTCGACCGATATGGGTTTTTCTCTGGACGATGTTGATATTTAGAATTCACGGCGGCCGATGGCCGATATATGATGCTGATTTTTTTTGGGCCGATATGTTAGGCCGATTTTCTTTTTTTTCCCCCTTCATCTCATAAAATCTAAAAAAAATCTAAAATCTCACACGGAGGCGTTTTTCAGGCGCTTTTGGGCTAAAAATAGCGCCTGTAAAGTGCCTGCAAAACGGCTCCCCTGCAGTCTCAGTGTGAAAGCCAGAGTGCTTTCACACTGAGGCGATGCGCTGGCAGGATGTTAAAAAAAAAGTCCTTTGGAGCAGTGTACACCGCTCCTCCACTACTCCTGCCCATTGAAATGAACGGGCACCGCTGTCGAAGCGCCTGCAAAGTGCCCCGCTAGCAGCCGAAAAGCGTCGCTAAAATGACAGTAAAGCACCGCTAAAACTAGCAGCGTTTTACCGTCAACGCCTGCCTGCTCCAGTGTAAAATCAGCCTTAAGTGATACAGAAAATTTCTTACATTTATTAAACAAAACAAAACCTCCAATCATCGATCAGCGATTTTTATTGTGACTGCAACATTATGGCGGACACATCGGACATTTTTGACACATTTTTGGGACCATTGACATTTATACAGCAATCAATGCTATTTAAATGCATTGATTCCTGTATAAATGACACTGGCAGTGAAGGGGTTAACCACAAGGGGCAGTGTAGGGGTTAAGTATGCCTAGGGGTGTGTTTCTTACTGTGGGGGGGGGGGCGTGGCTGTCAGCTAGTGAATGCTGATCTCTGCTCCAATCACAGGGAGCAGAGATCGGCGTCACTAGTTGCTAGGCAGAACGGAGAGATGCTGCTTATTTCCGCATCTTTCCGTTCTGCCTTCCCAGGAGACGATCGCGGGTGTCCAGATGGCACGGATGGCAGTAAGGAGGGACTTATATATACGCCCTCCTGCCTGTCCATGCCATTCTGCCGATGTATATCGTTGTGCGCCGGTCGGGAACCGGTTAAATATTAAATACACAAAAACAGGTAATCAAAACTTTTGGACGAAAAAAAAAATGGGCTAACTTTGCTGTTTTTATTTATTTTTTTATTCACTAGTGTAGTTTTTTCCCCAAAAATTGCGTTTGAATGACCGCTGCGCAAATACCGTGTGACATAAAATATTGCAACAACCGCTATTTTATTCCCTAGGGTCTCTGCTAAAAAAATATATATCATTTTTGGGGGTTCTAAGTGATTTTCTAGCAGAAAATACAGGATTTTTACTTGTAAGCAACAAGTGTCAGAAAAGATTTAGGCTTTAAATGGTTAAACTGAGAACTTCTCCACACAGAGTTGAGTTCATTGATAAGAAGAAACATTGTATCTCTTTCTCACACTTGGCAGGCTGCCCAGACAAGTCAAAACTTCAGGCAACTTGCATTGACTTCTATCGGAAGTCATATGCAAGTCGCGCTGAAGTTTTAAAACCAGCCTTTTTTAGCAGCACAATCGGCCGATGCCGATTAATTAAAAAACGCCAAATATCGGCCGATATATCGGCCAAACTCTAATACTGATACAGGCAATATACTGTATATGTACATTGATGCAAGTGCGTTGGCTTTTACTCCTTTTATTTAATGAACGTTACTTCACTTTGTAAAGCACTCTCTTCTCTCCTTGGCATTGATCATTTTACCTTTTATGTGGTACATGCAAAACACCCAAGCGGATACCTGGGATCCCTTATAAACGCTTAATTTGACTAACTTGACAAAACAAGGACTCGATAGCGTCTGTGAGTGCAGGAGAAGTTTGGGGGCACCTGGAGTGCACCTGAGTACCACTTTTCAGAACACCACCATTTCATTGGATGAATTTTGATACAAGTCACAGATTTAGCATTTGGGAATAACACAAGCACTAAGCACTTTACTGTATTGGACTTTTAAGCACTATTGTCAACGTTGGATTGTTTTTATATATTGTTTGGTTTGCACACAGAGTTTACCTGTTCGTGACGCAGCACTGCACCCTCTGTGGGGTTTTTACTATTTCAGGTTTTCCTCCATTGAATGAATTTTGACACAAGTCACAGATTTTGCTTTTGGGAAATCACACAAGCACTGAACACTTTACTGTATTGCTTTCTATGCAGTACTATTAATGCTGGACTGTTTTTATATATGGTTAGATTTGCACATTTACTTCAATTGTTCATGTCAAAGTGCTGAACCCCCGTGTGAGCGAGGTGGTTCAAGAGCCTGCACCTTGGGGAAAGCTGGAAGGATGAGGACGTGACGCGGACACTCTCCAGCTGGGGGAGGGACCTGAACGTGCTGCCGCTGACGCCGAGTGAGGATGCGAGAGACCCGGGAGATGCCGAGGCCGTTGAGCAGCGAGCAGCGTGAGAGGCTGCAGTCTGCCTACAACATACCGGCAATCTAGCGGGAAGACTCGATCTCGGTCCTGACCCCCCCCGTCCGCTCCGCTTGTCCCGCTTAGCCTACTCTGCCTTAAACTGCAGTGTAGTGGGGTAGCGTATCTACAGCGACCTGGACCCCCAAAGAGGAGACCCGCACTAGCCGCCTGTCTTACCGGGCAGTCCCTGGAGCCCTCGCCGCTTTGTATTCCACATGATGCCGGCGTAAGTGAAGAGCCGTGCAGATACCCCCCCCCCCTGCCCCCCCCAGCGCTACCTTCCCAGCGCCCCTCTCCAGCTGAAAGATACAAGATCGTAAACTACAAGACGGAACTGCAGAGCCAGAGAGATCCCAGAACCCAGGACTCACAGGGCTCATAGGTGGTAAGAAGGATCCACAGCAGTAACCTCAATTGTTAAGGAAGCCAGACACGACATGAAAGAAACCTGAGGTATGGTAAAAATATATACTGATATTGATGCAGGATTGCAAGACAGGTTGCCGTGCTACGTCTAAGGGACTGTTTTTTTTTTCTTTTTTTTTTTTTACTGCTTTCTCTCTCTGCGACTGTGCTCTCTACCTCTCAAATTAAGGACACCTTGCTCGCAGTACATGCTGAAAAAAGCGGAAATTGAAATGTACAGCTTACGCAAGTATTCCTACATGTAAAACGGATTTGTGAGAAAGGGATAAATTTGTTGCATCACAAAAAAATATATCCGCTCACAAAAGGACCCTTGATAAAGGTACGAAGTACTGTAAAAATAGACACGGACTCAAGGACTATAGGACTGTGTGCTGAACTATGCTTTCAATTATGCTTTAAGGACTGAGGTTTTTTTTTTTTTTTTTTTTTTTTTTTTTTTTGTGGCTTTTCTGTTGTACCTCCTCCCTCACAAGTGAAGGATATCCTGATTTGCAGCCTACAGGGAAATAGGCTAAAATGCTTATACATTGCACCACCTTTAATAGACTTATCGGCAAAATGGAATGGTGAAAAAGAGAGGTCAAAGACTGGTGACAAGAAGCATCATATTGTTATACTGTTATACTTATACTGATAAGACAGGACGCATTGATCACAAAAATTTACCATCCCCCTTTCTTGTTTCTTTTTTTTTGTTTTTGTTTTGTACAACGCCCTATGAAATGTTTAAAAAAGCGTGAGGAGCTTGTTCTCAGCTGGTGGTCCTTGTGTTTTTCTTCCCCCCCTCCTAGGTGGGTAAATACACATTTAGGATAAAACGGTCTGTGGGCATACTATCAGAAAATTACGAAGAAAGAGCTCAGTTTAAATTAAAAGCCCAGCAATATCTGTGGTAAACGGTGACATAAATGTACCGAGAGGTGAAGGTGTACGGAAGTGTGCATACAACCAGGACTTAAACCCTAGAGCCTATAGTACCGAGCCAGAATTACAAGCAGCACCCTAGAGGACGAAACTTTAACCAGAGCTGCCTTGCAGTGAATTTCATCAAAAATACATAATAGAGAAGGAGGTTAAGTGGGCTTAAGGAAAGGATAAAGGAAAAAAAAAAGAGAAAAAAGACTGGGCCTTTACTCTTCAGCCGTGTTTCCTCCCCAATACCCTCAGAATGGTGGGACTCTGACGTAGGCTGAAAACGTTGGGTCAATTCCATTCTTGGGCATTACACAAATATAAAGCCGGGAGTGTGTCCGAGAGTTTAAGGCTCAACTGGGCCTGGGAAACCAACTTTAAATATCTGTGCGAACCCTCAGTAAACCCCAAAATTCAGTTGACGCTTCTGCTATAAAATAAACATTTAGTAGAGGAAAACTGGGTTAGAGTGAAAGGTGTAAAATTTCCGACCATCTAAATCCTATATACAATCAAAGGGAAGAACAAGGAAGAAAAACAACAACAAAAAAACAAAGCTCAAAACTGGGTAAAAGAATAAGAAAGAGGGATAAAAACAAAAAAAATAGTATGACAGGAAGAACAACGAGAGGGAGTGAACATAAAACATCAAAAGGGCAATTAAACACCTCTACGATTAAACACTACATGTCAAAAGCGTCAAGCCCTAAGGCTGCAAAAACAGGGAAACAACCTGACATACAACAAGAGAAAGGCGAAGACATTGGGAAGGATAAAGGAGAACCCCAGCCTCAGAGTAAAGAGACAGATATGGAGAGGGGCGCTTCCGGAGGGAAGGCTGCAACAGATCAAATCCCCACGAAAGTGGAAATTATGGAAATGTTCTCAAGACTTGAGAGCGTAATAAAGGCGGAAATTCTTTTGTTGCGCACCGATATGGGACACTTGCTAAAACGAGTGGAGGACATAGAGGAAAAAACAGATAACCAAGCCCAGCAAACACTGAAACTGAATGAAACGGTTAAATCAATGCAACTGGAACAGAGGAAAATCGCATACAAATTAGAAGATCAAGAAAACCGAAACCGCAGGCAAAATCTGCGAATTCGAGCAGTCCCAGAGGAGAGAGGAGAAGATCTGGTGAAAACTATGAACACAATCTTTAACCCCCTTTTAAATAAAGGAGAAGAAGAGACCCTCAGGATTGAGAGAGTACACAGATTAAGAAAGCCTAAAAACATCGCTGAGGACAAGCCAAGAGATATAATCGTGAGATTTTATTCTTATGCGGACAAAGCAGCAATTTGGACTAGTTTGCGAGAAGGGCCCCCCATAAGATTTGGAGGGGCGGAACTACAAATATTCACAGACCTGGCCCCCGAGACACTGGCGAGAAGACGCCTACTTAAACCCCTTCTGGAACAGATGCGTGTACAAAAGATTAAATATAACTGGGGATTTCCCGCATGCCTGATAGGCACCAAAGATGGAAGATCAAGGACACTACGATTCCCTGAGGAACTAAATGAATTCTGTAATCATATGGGCCTGCGGCCCCCTATACTACCAGGGTGGGGGGAGGGAGAGCCGTTAAGTGTGCGAGATGGACTAAACTAGATCCTAAAAAAGGAAAAAGGGAAGGGAAAGAGAAAGGAAGAGAGGAAGAGGAAGAAAGAGAGGGGAAAAATAAGAGAAGAGAAGGGAGGGAAAAAGAGAGAAAGAAAAGAGAGGAGTAGATGTCTGGGAGGAGGAGGGGAAAGGAGGAAGGGGGGCGAGATGATCGTGTGGGATTCGAGTGGGTGAGGGTAGGAACGTGGAAAAAAAATTTAAAAAAAAAATTTTTTAAGAAGCAACACACGGCGGAGAAGAGGGGAGTGCGGGAGGGAGGCGGTGGGAGGGGAGGGAGGCGGTGGGAGGGGAGGGACCGGGGGGGACTAGGGTCTCATATATAAAAAAAAAAAAAAAAAAAAAAAAAAAGGGGGAACACCTCCTAAAGTATTGAGACCTTTCTTTCACCCGGAAAACTGAGATAAGGGAGAAGGTGATGAGAGGTGGCGGGCACAGTCGGAGTACCACCCCAAGGGAGAAGAGATCCAGATGGGAGAGGGTAGAACTCCCACAGGGATGTCTTGGGCCAGAACGTGGCCAAGGGGGATGGGGGGAGGGGAGGATGGGAAGGAAGGGAGGGTATTAGGACAGGGGGAAGGAAGGGAGGGTACCAGGGCAGGTTCCACCAAGAAGAAAATTGTTTACAATAAAGGGAAAAGGAAAAGAGGCAGGGCCTACATAAAGAACGATGAAAAATGAAATAAACATAGTAACATATAATGTAAGAGGGTTGAACGCCCCCAGGAAGAGATTGCGAATTTTAGAGGAGCTCAGGCAATACAAAGCGGGAATTGTGTTTCTTCAGGAGACCCATATCTCCCAAGAAACAAACGTCAAACTGTTTTCAATAGACTTCCCGACCTGGTATTATGGGGACTCCCCTATTACAAGAGCCAAGGGAGTGGCGATTGGCCTTGCTAAAAAAATTACTTTTACTGTAATAGATAGGATGACCGACCCGGAAGGGAGATACCTCTTCATGAAGGGTAGATTAGGAGAAAGAATATTTACACTAGCTAATATCTATAGCCCGAATCAAAATCCTATTATATCTCTCAAACAAACTTTGAAAAAACTTATGGACTTCAAAGCAGGGGATCTGATCCTTGCAGGAGATCTGAATTTCTGTGTAGACCCAACGATCGACAGTACGTCCCGGGTGCAGGGGACAAGTAAAGCAATGCTAAAAATGATAAAACAGAAAATGCATCAGTACCAACTAGTAGACGTGTGGAGGGTGCAACACTTAAAAACACGCGATTATACTTTCTTCTCCCCTGTACACGGGACGTACTCGCGATTGGACTACTTCTGGACAGAACATAAGCTACTAGAACAGATCACTTTAACAAACATTGAAATAGCGACGATCTCAGACCATTCCCCGGTAACAATGAAGATGGAAATCCCAGGCCCCTCAAGACAACCCTATTCATGGCGATTAAATGAGGAACTGCTCCAAAATGAGAAGTTAGTAATTAAAATACACGAGGAAATAGAACAATACTTTAAAACTAATGATACGGGAGATGTCTCAGGAGCCACTCTATGGGAGGCCCACAAGGCCTATATCAGAGGAGTTCTCATTTCCATTGCGACCGGGGAAAAAGTTGAAAGGGAAAAAAAAAGGAAGGCCCTGACAGAGGACATTTTGAAACTCGAACAAGAACATAAACAACACAAAGGCCTACATCAGGAGACATTCCATCAGCTGATCTGTAAAAGAGAGGAACTTGGGGATATTATGGACCAGGAGATTAATAAAACCTTCCATAGATTGGCTAAAGAAAGAGCCCTGGGGGGAAACAAAATGGGCAAACATCTGGCAAATATGCTGAGGAAAAAAAAAGAAACCAACTTTATTGAAAAAATTCAAAATAAAAATGGGGAAATGCTTTATAAAACCAAAGAAATTACAGAAGAATTTAGAAACTATTATAGAGCCCTATATTCGATTAATCAAAAGGAATGTAAAGATAAAAAAGGAGAGAAGATTTTGGAATTTCTGAGTAATGCTAAACTACCTCAGATTTCTTTAAGCGATAGGACTCTCTTAGATAGACCAATAACAGAAGAAGAAGTCGCCCAAGCGCTAAACGATTCCGCCCCAGGAAAGAGTCCCGGCCCGGATGGGTTCATGATCTCATATTTTAAAAAATTTAGAACAATATTAATCCCTAGATTATGCCAGTACATGAATGGGCTTGGAATCAACTACGATATGGGGAAGGAAGCACTAACAGCATCCATCACGGTCATCCTTAAAGAGGGGAAAGATAAGTCGCTGTGTTCAAACTACAGGCCAATAGCCCTATTAAATGCAGATGTAAAGCTTTATGCCAAGGTGTTGGCAACAAGGTTGAAGGAGTGGATGACAGACTTGATCCATCCGGATCAGGTGGGATTTATTCCAGGGCGGGAGGGGAGGGACAATGGAGTGAGAGCAATGTTCCATATTCGGGCTATGAAAAGTTATGAGACCCCAGGGCTACTCCTGTCGATCGACGCTGAAAAAGCGTTCGACAGGGTAGACTGGGGTCTCATGATAAAAACGCTGGAAATAATGGGCCTGGGACCTAAAATGATAAACTGGATACAAGTGTTGTATAAAAATCCCTCGGCCCGGGTAAAAGTTAACGGTACAATGTCCTTGCCTTTCGAGATGAGGAACGGAACTAGGCAGGGTTGCCCATTGTCACCGCTCCTCTTCGTCCTGACGCTCGAGTCCTTACTCTCGACAATTCGTAACAACCCAGATGTGAAGGGGATTAGAACGTGTGGCGAGGAACATAAGTTGGCGGCATTTGCCGATGATGTTCTGTTCTTCATCTCGGAACCAAGAACTACATTACCGAATCTCCTGTAAATTTTAAAAACTTATGGGGACATATCAAACCTTAAAATCAACATGGCGAAGTCAGAAATTATGAAGGTCAATATTAAATATCAGGAAGAAGAAGACCTAAAAAGGGCTTTCCCTTTCCCATGGAAAAATAGTTTACAATACTTGGGTATAAGACTAACAAGTTCTATGAGAAAAACCTATCAAATGAACTATATTTCTTTGCTAGACGAAATCAGGATGGAGACAAAAAAAAAAAATCACAACCCGACCTCTGTCTTGGATTGGGCGTATAAATGCTATAAAGATGATCATAGTCCCAAAAATATTATATAAATTTCAGATGGTACCAATCCCTCTCCCACAAGCATTTTTTAAAACCATAAAATTGATTTTGGGGAAATGCATATGGCATAACAAAAAACCAAGAATAGCATCCTCAGTCTTAGAAAGAGAGAAAAAACAGGGGGGACTGGCGGCCCCAAACATAATAAAATACTATAATGCAGTTATATTATCAGTGGTGGAATGGGCAATAATAGGAAACGAAAAAAGATGGGTCAACTTAGAAATCACAATGAGTAGTACACAGTTAAATAAGGAAATTTGGAATCCCCCACGTTATAGGAAGATGGGAATAAACACACACAACCTGACGCACAATGTGTTTAGAGTATGGGATAAAGTACACCGACAGCAAAATTGGACATACAACTCACCTTTGATATTTTTAAAAAATAATGATTATTTCCCACTGGGGAAAAATACAATTGCAGGGAATTGGATTAAGAAAGACACTGCACAGATAAAAGACATTATGACAGGAGGTAAATTAAGCACTTACACGGATTTAAAAAAGAACACTGAGCTAATGGAACTTAATGAATGGAGGTACCTACAACTAAAGCATTTTATAGAGAGACTCCCCTCCCCTGTAAGGGAGATGAATGTGCTGAGACCTCTCGAGTTACTTTGCGAGAAGGGGAAGTCACGTAACAATATAGCCCGAATATATAAAGCATTAAAAAATGTTGAGGAGGGAGCCCCTCCATACATTAAGAAATGGGAATTAGAATTAGGAACACAAAGAAACAAACACATTTTAGAAAAAAGTTATCAATTAACACATAACTCAGCTAAAGATTCGAAGACGGCCGAGATGAATTTTAAGTGCTTAGCAAGGTGGTACGCCACCCCAGAAAAGCTGAGTAAATTCCAAGTAGGGGAATCCCCAAAGTGTTGGAGGGGATGTAAAGAACTCGGTACAATGACCCACATTTGGTGGGACTGCCCGGTGATTAAGCAATTTTGGAAAAAAATTCTAGAATTAATAAAAATCATTACAAACAAAGAAATACCGGAAGACCCTTGGGTCTGTCTGTTCCACGGAGTCGAGAGCCCAAGTAAGAAATATAGAGAATCGGTTGTCTCCACCATGATAAACGTAGCAAAAAGTCTCATACCCAGAAATTGGCGGGAAACGGAAAGCCCTAAAATACAGGATTGGATAATAGGAGTAAACAATAGTTTCAAAATGGAGAGATTAGATTTAGGGGGGAAAGAAGAGGAAGGGAGAGTTTACAAAGATAAGTGGGATAGTTGGACAGTATTTAAAAAAACGTGGAAATATGTAGAAATAATGAATTAATAAAAGAAGAGGTAAAGGATAGAAGTGGAGAAACGTTTGAGACTAAGGATTGGAACCATGCCCCTGGGAAGGGGGGAGGGAGGGGTGGGGGAAATAGGGATAAAAGTTTCAACAGTAAAATGTGCGAGTAATAACTTTATGATTCTGTAAAGAACGATCGGTTGATTCTTTTTATTTTTATTTTTGTGAAAAATTTTGAATAAATAAAGAATTTTAAAAAAAAAAACAAAGTGCTGAACCCCCTGTGGGGATTTTACAATTTTAGTTTTTAGAATGCTTTGGCACTTTGTGGCAGCAGCCTGGGTCCATTTATGCATTTACTTACTTTTTAGCGCAGGTGTGCATTTATGTTTTATTTAATAAAGCCCTACCTGTTGGCATTTTATTTTTGTTTGTTTTCCTTCTGCTTTAAGTAAAGGGAAAATAAAAATCCAAAAACCAAAAAACAATTTATTAATGCTAACATTTTGAAAGGTCTGGAATAAAAAGACGTGCCTTTAACCACTTCGCATCCGGCCGTAGCCGAATGACGGCCACAGCGCGGATGCCAAATCCCGGGAGGCCGTCATATGACGGCCTCCCCTTTCCTCGTTCCCTGTGCGCGCTCACGAGCGCGCAGCAGGGAAATTCTGTGTTGGCCGTGTCCCTCGGACACGGCCAATCACAGATCGCTGTAAACGGCCAATAACAGCGGCCGTTTACAGCGCGATCGCCCTGGCCAATGAGAGAAAACATATGAGATCATCTCTCAGCGCCGCTCCTCCTCCTCACACAGAGACAGCGTGTGAGGAGGGGGAGATGAACGGCTGCAGCGCCGTAAGTGTTTTACAAAAAATAAAAAATAAAATAAAATGCCATCTGTGCCCACTGCCACCACTGCAATCTGTCCCCAATGTCATCTGTCCCCAATGTCATCTGTCCCCAATGTCATCTGTCCCCAATGTCATCTGTCCCCAATGTCATCTGTCCCCAATGTCATCTGTCCCCAATGTCATCTGTCCCCAATGTCATCTGTCCCCAATGTCATCTGTCCCCAATGTCATCTGTCCCCAATGTCATCTGTCCCCAATGTCATCTGTCCCCAATGTCATCTGTCCCCAATGTCATCTGTCCCCAATGTCATCTGTCCCCAATGTCATCTGTCCCCAATGTCATCTGTCCCCAATGTCATCTGTCCCCAATGTCATCTGTCCCCAATGTCATCTGTCCCCAATGTCATCTGTCCCCAATGTCATCTGTCCCCAATGTCATCTGTCCCCAATGTCATCTGTCCCCAATGTCATCTGTCCCCAATGTCATCTGTCCCCAATGTCATCTGTCCCCAATGTCATCTGTCCCCAATGTCATCTGTCCCCAATGTCATCTGTCCCCAATGTCATCTGTCCCCAATGTCATCTGTCCCCAATGTCATCTGTCCCCAATGTCATCTGTCCCCAATGTCATCTGTCCCCAATGTCATCTGTCCCCAATGTCATCTGTCCCCAATGTCATCTGTCCCCAATGTCATCTGTCCCCAATGTCATCTGTCCCCAATGTCATCTGTCCCCAATGTCATCTGTCCCCAATGTCATCTGTCCCCAATGTCATCTGTCCCCAATGTCATCTGTCCCCAATGTCATCTGTCCCCAATGTCATCTGTCCCCAATGTCATCTGTCCCCAATGTCATCTGTCCCCAATGTCATCTGTCCCCAATGTCATC
Organism: Lithobates sylvaticus; assembly: GCA_028564925.1. Lineage (NCBI taxonomy): Eukaryota > Metazoa > Chordata > Amphibia > Anura > Ranidae > Lithobates > Lithobates sylvaticus. The sequence goes on along the minus strand of CM053036.1, from coordinate 130,589,543 downwards.
TGTCCCCAATGTCATCTGTCCCCAATGTCATCTGTCCCCAATGTCATCTGTCCCCAATGTCATCTGTCCCCAATGTCATCTGTCCCCAATGTCATCTGTCCCCAATGTCATCTGTCCCCAATGTCATCTGTCCCCAATGTCATCTGTCCCCAATGTCATCTGTCCCCAATGTCATCTGTCCCCAATGTCATCTGTCCCCAATGTCATCTGTCCCCAATGTCATCTGTCCCCAATGTCATCTGTCCCCAATGTCATCTGTCCCCAATGTCATCTGTCCCCAATGTCATCTGTCCCCAATGTCATCTGTCCCCAATGTCATCTGTCCCCAATGTCATCTGTCCCCAATGTCACCTGTCCCCAATGTCACCTGTCCCCAATGTCACCTGTCCCCAATGTCACCTGTCCCCAATGTCACCTGTCCCCAATGTCACCTGTCCCCAATGTCACCTGTCCCCAATGTCACCTGTCCCCAATGTCACCTGTCCCCAATGTCATCTGTCCCCAGTGTCATCTGTCCCCAGTGCCATCTGTCCCCAGTGCCATCTGTCCCCAGTGCCATCCCCAGTGCCATCCCCAGTGCCATCCCCAGTGCCATCCCTAGTGCCATCCCCAGTGCCATCTGCCAGTGCCATCCCCAGTGCCATCTGCCAGTGCCATCCGCCAGTGCCATCCCCAGTGCCATCTGTAGTCAGTGCCATCTGTAGTCAGTGCCATCTGTCAGTGCCATCTGTCAGTGCCACATATTAGTGCCATCTGTCATCAGTGCCACCTGTCAGTGTCACGTGCCATCTGTTATCAGTGTCGCCTGTCATCAGTGCCACGTCAGTGTCACGTGTCATTGTCCTGGTGCTCCAGGGCCTTCAAAAGTAATAGGTAGTCAACAATTTAGATGTGTAATTTATGCTCCTAGAACACGCGATGGCGCTCCCTGCATGTTGGGCCTCTCTATGTGGCCAGGCTGTGGAAAAGTCCCACATATGTGGTATCGTAATACTCAGGAGGAGTAGCAGAATTTATTTTTGGGTGTCATTTGTGGTAAACACATGCCATGTGAGAGAAATAACCTATTACAATGACAATTTTGTAGAAAAAAAATTAAAAATAAAAAAATAATTCATTTTTCAAAGAATTGTGGGAAAAAATGACAACATCAAAAAGCTCACCATGCCTCTTACTAAATACCTTGGAATGTCTACTTTCAAAAAAGGGGTCATTTGGGGGGTATTTGTACTTTCCTGGCTTGTTCGGGTCACAAGAAATGAGATCGGCCACCAGTACATCAGATGTGATCAATTTTGTATAATTCGCACCACAGATTGTAGAGTCTGTAACTTTCACAAAGACCAAATAATTTCCACTAATTTGGGTTATTTTTACCAAAGATATGTGGCAGTATAAATTGTGGCCAAAATTTATGAAGAAAAATTAATAATTTCCTAAATTGTATCACAGAAACAAAGAAAAATGCGTTTTTTTTCAAAATTTTCGGTCTTTTTTCAATTATAGCGCAAAAAAATAAAAAACCCAGAGGTGATCAAATACCACCAAAAGAAAGCTCTATTTTGGGAAAAAAAGGACAAAAAATTCATTTGGGTACAGTATTGCATGACTGAGTAATTGTCATTCAAAGTGTGAGAGCACCGAAAGCTGAAAATTGGTCTGGATGGGAGGGGGTGTTGGTGCCTGGTAGGCAAGTGGTTAATAAAACCAAAAAAAAAGAAATTAAAAAAAAATTACCCATTTACTAAGGTTATAATAAGATGCAAGATGAAGTAGTCAAACTAAAGATACCACATCCCAATAATGAGAGTATATATTAAGGGGGGGGGGCGGGGGAGGTAAACCTCGGGACTTTTAAACAGTATCAAATGTCTAGATCAAAATACCATAAAAAGTTTGGTATTTTGATCTAGACATTAGAAACCGTTTAAAAGTCCCGAGGTTTGTTACCTCTTTTTCTCCCCCCTCCCCCTTAATATATCCCCGTTTACTAATTTTTGGAACAGTTTACTTCTATAGGTGGTCCACTCTTTATGGCACAGCTACAGGTTTACTTGCTAGCAGTTCCTGCACTTATACCTATTATTTTGCTCATTCAAACATTCTGCAAGAGAAAATTGCTCACTCAACCTTGCCTATTCACATTGCAGAATTCGGATATTAGGATGCCTTTGCTAGTTACCAGTTCATAAGTCTATATTCTCTTTCAAGTTCCAAAAATTCTAGTTGGGTGCAAATCTACCATATGTGTGATTGATTCAGAAGTGACTACATAAGTGCAATCACAGAATGTAGGGATACAGGTTTTCCTTTTTTGATGGTACTATGGGGGCCAAGGTGCAAACAGTAGAACGTAGTGGAAGTTGTATTCAAGCCTCCCCCTTACTGCAGGTTACGAACATTGTGAATTCGAAAGAGGCAGAGGGCAACGACGTGGGAACACCACTTGGCTCCAGCTCCACAGGTACAACTGCAAGATGTAATTCGGCAGCGGTCAAACATCACAGCTACGTTGTAGGCCCCTTTTGGAGGCAGCATTTGTGGCGGTACCACCGTAGCGCTCAAGTGAAAACCTGCAAAAGAGAGGAAATAGGCAGAAATACTTACTATTATTTAAGGTACTATATGAAACACAAAATAAAGCCCCACAAACGGAGATTCAACATAAAGAGCCCAAATTCAACCCCAACTTGAACGGTTATCTTTGTTATGTACAATTTAGATATTCTCTATGCAACTGAGCTGATCCTTCTTTCATCTTATCAGTCAAGTCACAAGAGGTATAGGAACCAGGGATGAGCTCAGGCATGTTCAGGCACTTGTTCTGAAGGCCCCTGAGCTTTCTGCCAGGAAGCGGTCAATCATAGGCGGTGGAGGCATTACCTGCCGTGCAGCTGCACGTATACATGCCCCTTACATGTGTGTGGCTGTGGGGCAGGTCATGCCTCTGTTGCATATGACTGGCTGTCCACTTTGACAGCTTCCTGGTGGGATAAATCTGGGAGGTTCGGACCCGTGTCCGAAAACACAAGCGCTAACCCTCATTAGTGACACGTATTGGCAAGTAAGGGAGACAACTGCCCATCTGTGGCCACCCAGAGCCAAAAAACAAAAAAATGAAATAGTTTAGCACAATATTGTTTTTACTAGTTAGTTTTATGACAGCCATGTCTAAAAAAAAAACTAACTTTACTCACTAAGGATCATGTGAGATAAACTTTCATTGACCTAATGGCATTAAACACAATTACAAAAGCCATGTGTGCAGCTAGCAACTAAAGTTGAAAGCAGTATGGCAAAGCATACATTACTGGGTAAGGACAGAATATTCAAGTGTGACGTGGCAAACCCGTACCTCAAGCGGTCTGCTCATCCTTGAAGGCTCTGTGTACAGTATATCCAAAAGCCAAATATAACCGAGAGTAAGAATAAAGCAAAACAGAGCATGCTGCAGGTATAACACCCAAAACACCCTTTAATCAATAAAATGCACCTCCAGTGAAGGTACTTTATTCCCAGGTTGCCAACTTGGTCATCATTTAATGTAAGCCACTCTGAAAGTTTTTTCACCCCTGGTTTGTTCAGTAAACTTTACAGCCGTTCACTACCACACAATATCCCTTATTTCACCAGCATTTAAAAAAAGGAATAAAATAAAATGTAAAAAAAATAATAATAATTTCTGCATCTTTACTGTAAGTGAACATTTGATGGGAGTGGATTTTCCTTGTCAATATGCTTTGCCTGATCAAGCTGCTTTGCAAGCACATTTTATTTATATTTTATTGATTAAAGGGTGTTTTACCTGCACTGTCTGATGCACTCCGTTTTCCTTTATGCTTGTCCCTGGGAAAGAAGAATGATAAATCCCTCCACCAAAAAAGGAAAACTTAGGAAGCCCATAGAGGAGTCTATTTTTTTTATTAATCAAACCAGTGAGTTTAACTAAAAACAAAAAAATAAAAATAAAATTTACTTGAGTCCCCCATCCACTCTGTGACTGTGGGAATCCTCCTGGTTTAAGCTAAGGTTTTTGACAGCAGGGAGCTTTCCCAGCTGTCAAAATAATCTGATCTGTACTGCCGGCTGGCTTTATTAGGAGCGCTACACCAATAATCAAAGTGTCCAAATGATTTTTAATTACTTCATATTGCGATAGGATAAAACAGTCAATGCCTCCAATAACTTGACAAAATGGGGGAATGCATGGTGTAACCGACACACATTTATTTTATTTTTTTTACATCAATTAGAGTGACCCCATAAAAGTTCAGAACAAATGAGCTTTATGTTAATAAAAAAAAAAAAAAAAAAAAACGCTAATTACCATGCCATTCTGTACCTTGGGCACCTTTAAGAATTACATTATTTTGTTTTTGCTTTTGACGCTTATGCTCAAATACTCATATAATAAAGTGCATAGGTTATTTGACAAACTATGTTTTCCTGTTATGCATTTTACATATATCATTTCTCTAATATGTATCCACAGACATCATAATTTGTGTGAGTTAAAATAGTAAGTGAGAAGCAATGACTCATATTTGGCCTTTCTACACATACTCTTGACACATGAGGTTATTCTAAGAAGCAGACAACAAATAAAAAATGAACATGCACTGCAAAACCGTTAAAAGCAGAACACAGATTTTGTTGAATAAAAAGGAATTTTGTTATTTAATAAACCATTTCACATATTCAGAGAGTCACTGTCACTTTACCCATTCAAAGTGATGGCCTACCTTTACTCATCTACACTCCCTTGCCATCTCCTGGCTCATTCACATTTCTCGCTTCCGAGCAGATATTCCAGGTAGGGAATAACAGGTGGTTTGCCCATGCAACAGTTTATGGGCCGAGCAGCCAAATGCCAGGCCTAAATGCTGTCACTTGGGGTGGGCAGTAATATCATCAACCCAGGTAAGCTCCAAAATCATTGGACTACAGAACTTCTTACCTCTTCGGTAGTTCATAAGTGCGCATGGGTTAGTATACCCTGACGGGGGGGGGGGGGGGGGGGAGGTGGCCCTCTGTCACTCCTCACTGAATGGGCAGGTGGAGTCTAAAGAATCCTTTAAAACTGCCTCCATAGTAAAAATGAAAGTGAATGAAAGCTGCCAGTCAAGTGCCTCTATGAAATTAAAAACCATAGATAGCAGTTTAAACAGTCAGCATGGATAAACATCCACTTGAATTTTTCCTTTCATTGGACAGGATTTAGCCAAAATAAAAAACATTGAACATAAAAAATGAAATGGGGAGTTTGACAACCCTTGTGACTACAGGGCAAGGGATTCAAATATGCAGTATCTAGATCAGGGGTGCCCAACCTTTTGAGGAGTGAGGGCCACTTTAGCGCCGTTGGTAACCGGTTGCAGGCCACAATGAGCATAGCGGGCAGATGACCAGTCCGTATCCACTCGGCATATGCAGCAGACACAGCACGCTCTACTCTATGGGCCCCCCAATCCGATCCGCCCATACAGATCCCAATCCTTCTGTTTTTTTAAGTGGATCGGATTGGAGAAAGATGTGTGTAAACGGACACTAGTCCATTTACATCTGCCGCTCTATAGAGGTAAATGGAGGGTCCGATTGGGTCCACCTGAAAAACAGACAGGCGGGCCGATCGGACAGATCGTGTGAAAGGGGGCTAAGGCTGCTTTCACACTGATGGACTGCGGTTTACCTGCACCTCTACTGACCTAAATCTTCACTTCTTCCTCAGGGTTCCTGCAGGTATCGCTGGCTGCTGCTGTTCCCCAGGCGGGAATGGCTGGTGGCTGCTGCTGCTGGCTGTCCTCCAAGCCTGGTACTGCTGGTGGGTATTGCTGGCCGGTTCCCAACCCACCATCCCCGAACATCAGTGTGACAGAAGCCGCCGCTGGAGAAAGCATGTGGCTGCAGTAGAGGGCAGAGCCGATGCTTCCTGTATCGCTCCTGTCACAGGCGGAGTACATTTGGTATCACTCCACCTGTGACAGGAGCCGGCGCTATACAGTAAGCATCGGTTCTGCTTCCTCTAGAGCCGGCTTCGTTCTTCACACTGATGCTCGGTGGGGACGGGAACCCGCGATCTTGGCTTGTTGATCCGCCATCTCAAAGCAGGAGGAAGCGGACAAAATCAGAGGGCGCCCAAGGGCCAGCGGTTGGGCACCCCTGATCTAGATGCCGAATAAAGGCATTCAAATCCATAGAATACATCCATTCTCTTCTTTCCAATTCTCGGTGGAGAAGGAAAGTAGCACTTACCTCTCGCTCAGCTCTGAGCCCTGCAGTAAGGCTCTAATGGCCATTTGGATTGCTTTAACAGCCATGACAGTCAGAGCCATGAATTTGAAATGTTACAATTGAAATATTTACCAATCTGTAGAGGATCTTTTACAGCTCGCATGCGGAATAACTGCTCTCCCCTCTGGAACTCATCTGCACTTCCATTTGCCAAACAGGAGTAAAGCCTGTAGAAATGTGCAGAGAAAACATTACTATATAGTAGATCTGTATATATCTTTAGCCTTTATTTTTACTCCTTATCCAACATACACCCACTTGTTATAAATTTACTGTAAGGGCACTATGGATGTCACCAAGGAATGGAAAATGAATATCGGCTATTACTTGTTGATAAATAGATTCTAAAAAAATCTTAACAAAACTGATATATGCATCCCTGTTTAAGTGGTCCCCTGAAACGTGAAACCTAAGAATAATAGTCTGAAAGAACTGTGGTAAAGTTTGGCTATTGTGTAAAATGTTCATCCACTTCCAATTTTAAAAACTGGACAGTATAATCTGTCTTTCTAGCAAAGAAAATTTCCCCAAACATACCCAACATCAGCCAAACAAGTAGAAGCCAAGCTTCTTTAGACACTCCTAGTACAGCCGAAGAAGACCACATCATAATGTTGAATAGTAGTCCCCTAAATTCTAGCATTTCTACCTTGCCGGATGACGATCCTCTAGATTATTAAGGGGTGATATCTGCCTCCACATTGTACCACTACCACATATCTGCTATTCTAAACAGATGCAATACATTGGGATTAATGACTAGCTTAAAGCCAATCTACAGGGGAAATAAAAATGCTCCTCTGCAGTGGGGCTGTCCCCACACTGTAAACAGTCAGAAAATCACTTTTTCTTACCTAAACTTCCGTTCCTACAGGCTCCTCCGTGCTGCAAGACCAGCCCCTGCAGCCTCTTCTTCCCTTTGCTCCAGCAGTCAGATGCTCCCTGACACCATGATGTGAGGATGCCAAAGAGCAACCCAGTGACCAAGCATAGGGGCAGCGCTATCTTCAGAGGATCAGGCAAGTAAAGCTGCTTTTCCATCCCCTAGACCAGTGGTCTCCAAACTGCGGCCCTTTGCTTGTCTTTATCTGGCCCTTGGGGCGCCATTCCTCCCACAGATACAAGGCACTATTCCTTCCACTGACACCAACAGTGGGGCATAATTCCTGCAGCCGATACAAACAATGGGGCACTATTCCTTAACAGGGCATTATTTCTCCCACTGGCACCAATGAGGAGTCATTATTCCTTCCACTGACACAAACCATGGGACACCATTTCTTCCAATGACACCAACCAATGGGGAACTATTCCTCCCACTAATACCAACAATGGGGCATTAATTCTGCCATCAATACCAACAATTAGGCACGGTTCCTTCCCCTGATACCAACAATGGGGCACTATTCCTCACATCAATACCAACAATGGGGCACTATTCCTTCCACCATTACTAATGATGGGGCACTATTCTTTCCACTAATACTGATGATGGGTCATTATTTACTCCCATTGATGTCAGGACATTTTCTACTTACACTGGCCACAGTCCCCTAAAAGTTTTAAAGGACAGTAAATTGGCCACTTGTTTAGAAAGTTTGGAGACCCTGCCCTGGACAAACAAGCATTTAACCCTTGCAGTGCATGGGTAGCCCCACTGTAAGGGAGCATTTTCACTTTTCCTGAAGTTCAATTTTAAATAATTACTAAACCCAGGACCCTGCCTTCACTATATCTGGTCTCCCACAGTACACAGAACTGCAATTATTTTAGTAAATATAAAATTGCTAAATACTTTTTCTCATCAGCATTATATAGGAGTCTTGTGACTTCTATCTGCGTCTGGTTAAAGCTTGTAGAAGGAGTTTTCATTCTCTTCTGACTGTCTGAGTGCAATGACTGCATGACTCCTGACCCTCTGTCTGGACAGTGATGATTGGCCCTGTGCTGATCACATGCACCCTCCCAATAGAGAAAAAAAAATAGCAATACACACCAAACTGAGCATGTGCCGAGTGAATCCAAAGGCTCTGTTCCATCAGGAAATGGATTGGGGGCAGTGGAAGAAGAGGAGGATCAAACAGCCTTTCTACACAATGCGCATGATTATCCCTTAGGTTCCACAGCGTGTATAATAAGCATGCTTTGCTTCATATACAGAGTGATGTTGTGGGTTTAACAACACTTTATAATTTACCTGTAGCCAGCCTTTAAAGAGGCCATCCAACCCCCAGGCTATTATGATGCTTTGCACAGAACCTTGCAAAACAGACAAGAATGCAGAGTGACTGCTGCTCATATGGCTCAGTAACTCTACAACTAGAGGGAGGCTTGATGCAGGGGGGACTCAGTCTCAATGGTCCATCCACACAAGCCCTTAAAGTTTACAGTATAAAAGAAATAAGTCCCTACAGGTGCATGCGGAAATGTGAATATATGACCACAATAGACAAAACTCTCCTCAACAACTCACCTTATGTCCTCTTCATTTTCCGGAAAGCTCCAAAATGCTATACGCAACTGCAGCTGCTCTGGTACTGGAGGATACACCTTCTCCACTACTTCGAATGGAATGTGAAATGCCACCTGTTTTGCAGACAGCTCCACCAATGGGTTCACAAGTCCATCTAAAAAGAGAATAAATATGTTTCAGCAAAACGTTTAAGTCAAACTATCAATACAGTTTTACTCACAATATCTCACTTTACAGTAACTTGCAAAACCAAACCTCATTCTTTATCTGCAGGAAGAATTTTATTTTTTAGCAAGAAACAGAGTGCCCGATAAATTTTCAATCAAGAAAAGGTGTTTTTTAGTAAGGAAACTGTGGTGCTATAAAATTTAATTCTGCAATAACCACCCCCAATGTTGGTAGCAGCGTCTGCAAAAAAAACAAAAAAGCCAGCATTGATGTCAGTGACTACAAAACTTTCAGTATGCAGATTCCCCCACAGCCCCCCTAATACTTACCTGAGCTCAATCCCAATCCAGTGATCTGCACAAGAGAGGCCGCTTTCCCGGGTCTCTGCCTCCTCACTGGCTGAAATGCAGCTGCTGTCAATCACAGCCAGTAAGGAGGGAGCAGGGGGCAAGGCTGAGCCACATTCTGTGTGTCTTATGGACACACAGAGCGTAGCTCGAGAGCCAGCACGCACAACTTGCTTGCTATGGGGGCTTGCTATGGGGGGCACAAGGTGAAGAGAAGCCAGAAGCGCTGGCAGGGAACTCAAGAAGAGAAGGATCTGTTTGCTCAGCGGGGGATCTCTCCGCTGATCACCACTGAGCAGGAGGATAACAGGTCCGTGTCCGCTCTGCTATGGACACAGCCTGCTCTCCTCTATGGAGCGGTCGGATGGAAATGTACCGTCTGTCTGTTTCCATTCGATCATCATCTGATCCAATGGATGGATAGGGAACGGATCCCCATACTTCTGTTCTTGGCGCCCTGGATATGATGCCAACGGTTGTCAGCAGACAAGTCAGCTGACATCCACCACTCCATAGAGCGCTATGGATGGTCCGATCAGAACTTTTGTGTTAAAAGGGGCCTTAAAGACAGCAGGTAAGTATAACATGTTTGTTATTTTTAGAGAAAAAAAATATATACCTTTAATATAATTTTAAGTCTATGCACAGTATACATTTGCCACAGTCCTTGCACTACTACGGAGATACTTAGTAGCCATCAAATGTAGAAATACACTTCAGCCATAAAATTATGCCCACTAAAAAAGGTAAACCGAATAACATTGATTATGTCATGACAATGGCACCCAAAAGTGGGTGGGATATATTAGGCAGCAAGTGAACATGTTGTCCCTGAAGTTGATTTGTTGAAAGAAGAAAAAAAATAGGCAAGAGTAAGGATTTGATTTATTTGGACAAGGGCCAAACTGTAATGGCTAGATGACTGGATCAGAGCATCCCCAAAACCACAGCTCTTGTGCAATTATCCTGATGTGCAGTGGTCAGGACAGATCAAAAGTGGTGCAAGGAAGGAAAACCAGGGAACCAGCGACGAGGTATGGGCAGCTAAGGCTCATTGATGCAAGTGGGAAGCGAAGGCTGGCCCATGTAGTCAGATCCAATAGAAAAGCTACTGCATCTCAAAATTGGTAAAAACAAATAAAAATGTTGCTGGTTCTGATATCAAAGGTGTCAGAACACACAGAGCATCACAGTTTGTTGCGTATGGGGCTGTGTAATGGCAGATCCGTCAGGGTGCCCATGCGGACCTGTGTTCAGTCAAAATTAACAATATTAATTTTGGACCTGGGAAGGCCTGTAAGTATGTAAACATATACAAAACAAACACATGCTCATTAAATAATGTGCAAATGCACAATTATTAGAAGCAGTAGAGAAAACATGTTCTCTGCAGGTCACAATGTGGGTGCAGTACAGGCTGGTAAAAGCAGTAAGGGATCTGACAGGCACAGGGGTAATTAACCGATATGCCATTTTGAGTGCCAATGTGTGACCAACAAGCTCAGGGAGATACCTGGCAGAGCTGCAAGCACTGGCAGGAGAGCCTGAAATCGGTACAGTAGGGATTTCTGCAGATCCTGTAATAAAGAATGGGTGCATGGCTCCTGGGGTTTGCACCATGCAGGCGCAGTTCTGGTGCGAATATGGAGAATTTTGCCTTGGAGATCTCCCAAAACTGCTCCTCCACTGTATTAATCAGCTGCTCATGCTATTTCCTTCAAGTGCTTGCAGCGCTACCAGTTATCTCCCTGGGCCTGTCAGTCCAGGTTACAAAAGGTCACACAGGTCCAGTGCTTGCAGCTCTCCACTGGGACATCTGTTCGCATGACTCTCTAAACCTGTCAGCTTACTCAGAGAAGAAGCCAACAGGCTCATAGAGGTATGCCGACAGTGGTGGCATTGAGGGCCAGACAGGAACAGCCAAAGGGCTGGATGTGGCCCAGGGGCTGTAAAATGCCTAGGTCTGCTCTATTGTTTGTATGACGTGAGGTCCATTAGAATTTGTGTCAATGCTTCTCTTAGACAGATTCCCTGTTTGTCATTCCAGAAGGTCCAGAATTTATAAGTGGATTTGACAGGTTATTGTGAAGGCCTATGAGTTTCTAAATAAAATGCCTAAACGACAAACCGCATGTGACCTGTTAGACCCGAGTACTCAAGGATGCCAAGTCAAGTTTACCCTAATTATGAATTTTATCAATTATATTTATATCATAGGATAACCATGTTCACTTGATCTGTGTATCCATTCAATAATATTTTATTTTTTTAAATTGTGATTGCTTGTACCAATTGTGTCTCTTCCATGTATATATTAAATATGTCAATATGATTACTACTACTTATTATGCTATGGTATGCATGATGTATTATATATTACTTATTAATTGAATTGTATTTAATGTATTGGATTGATTAGCAATTCCTTTTGGTTACACAGATCTCCCCTTTCAGGGACTTTGACAATTAATTTACTTCTAGATATCCTAGATTACTTCAAAAGTTCATACTCAGGGATGTTAAGTCCAGTTTACCCCAATTATTAACTTAATTATATTTATACCCCAGGATAACCATGTTCACTTGATCTGTGTATCCATTCAATTTTTTAATTGTGATTGATTGTACCAATTATGTCTTTTCCATTATAAATATTAAATATATCAATACGATTACTATTTTTCGTTATGTTATGCATGATTTATGTATCATATATTATGATACATTACATAATACTCATTAATTGAATTTAATTTATTGGATTGATTAGCAACTTTCTATGGCTACACAGATCGTTCCATATAGGGACTGTGACAATGAATTTATTTCTAGGTATCCTAAATTATTCCAAATGCATATCCATGCCTCAATTAAAGTCCCACAAGCCCTCTTCTTTAATTTTTCTAAATAAAATGCCTACTTTTCTGGACAAAAAACAATCTACTAGGGCAGCTAGTGCCTTGGGGTCTTCATCGTCAGGCCTCTATGTCTTAAATCTGCAAGGCTGCAACGTGGTTTTCTGTCCATAATTTCTGTAAGTTGTACAAGGTTTATGTGTCCCACCTTCACAAATGCTAGATTCGAGCAGAAGGATCTACAAGCAGCTTTTTATTTTCCTTGGCATCAGTTTGGTTTTTTTCTTGGCAAGTAGTTCACCTGTTTGGATGTGCCCATCCCTTAGTATGGACCGCTTTTGAAGAGTCCTAGGTTGCTTAATATAAAGTTGTGTCCCTCAATGGATGATAAAGAAAATTTGTATTTTTGACTTACTTTAAAATCCATACTATACAGGTATCCTGCAGACATTGCTATCGTTCTAGTACTTTACAAAGTTTTGAAAGGGTTGAATATATTCAGAGGAGAAGCGGAAAGCCCTCAGATATTGAATGTTCACTAAGCTGGAATCAGGTTTCAGGCAATGGAAATGTTATAAAGCCTCTGAGAAAAGCTATTTCCTTAAGGTGAAAATGACTGATCCGGTTTTCAGAATAAGGCAACACTGTCCATTGTCTGCATAATCCAATGTTTACTGTCACTGCAGTTTATATTACTGTAGTACTCAGGCCAAGACTTAAAAATGTACTACTTTGTTATTGCTGGAATAAGGTCAATATTAACAAACGTCCACCTTTAACCACTTCCTTACAACAATATCCCAGCATATATTTAGAAAGGAAAACATCCTTTTAAAAGCAACACACACAAAAAGAAAACCACACAAAAAATTGAAACAATCATTTTAGAAACACAAAAGAAAAGCCTAAAAGGTAACCATCAGAACTGTAATAAGAAAGACAGACACCACAACACGACAAATCAACTGCAGTAATAGGACAAGGGGCAACTATTCCCACACCCAGCAGGCAGGGAACAAGGATTCCGATTCAGTTAATTGCTTCTCTTTACATTCATCTTCTACATTATACTGCAACATCCTCTGTATAAATATGCCATACAGAAGCAGTAACTAAAAAGGTTGTTTTTTTTTTTTTTTTTACACAAACTGCTATATATTTATTAACAATTCACCTAGTCATTCATCCAGTGAAGCTGCATGCACATTCATTCTGTGCGAATTAGGCAACAAAATGTTCTTTAGGCTACTTCCTCTTCTGAAGGAAGGTTCTTTCTATGGACTATGGATGCACCGATGCCAATATCGGTGCCGATTCCAAGCATTTGAGCGAATATTGGTACTCGCCCAAATGATCCCAATACCGAAACTTTGCAGTGCAATTTGCGCCAATACAAAATGAATGGATACAAATCGCACTACAAAGAATTGCATGCGATTTGAACAAAAATGTGGTGTGATGCCTGTCCAAATTGTGTGTGTAGAAAAAGATTAAAGCACCATCTAGTGGGCAGTTTAAAAAAATGTTAGAAACTCACAGTACATATCTGGCCACATGCAAAACAATCTACATAGGTGTCCCAGTCCTGCCGATAAAAGCAAATCAGTGCCGCTGGAGGAGATTTAGAGGCAGTCTGCCCCCAAGCTGACATCTCTTCTGCCCTATACCCACGGGGTCCTGGAACTTCTCCAGCCCTATGAGCACCTCCAGCGGCCCTGGTTTGCTACCATCGGCGGACCAGGACACCTATGAAGATTAATTTTGCATGTGACCAAATATGTACCGCAAGTTCTAAAAAAAAAAAAGGAAACTGCCCACTAGATGGCGCTTTAATCCCTTTCTATATACACACACACACAGGAGTGGTAGGGGAAATCGCATGAGATTCAGACAGAAATAGCAGCACATTCCTGTGCAATTTGCACCAATTTTTTTGTATTGACACCAATCGCAACGCAAAGTACCGGTACTCGGTAAAAAACGGTATTGCTGCGACCCTATTACAGTAGACGAATGCTAGCAGGTGTTAGCAAACCAAAAGCAAACCATTGGTTATTTAAAGATTTCTTCTAGTGTTTCCTATGCGCCTCAGCTCCATTGGTTTTTATATGAGGTTTACTACTGCCCATAATAAAAGAACATTTTCCAAGAAGAGAAAATAGCCCACAGAACATTTGTTTGCACTTAACTCGTACTGAACGAATGTACATGCAGATTCACTGGGCAAATGGCTATGCAATTTTTTTTAATAAATGGATCCCCAAGTGTACATAATTCAGTGTCACCATTCAGAGATGTCAAGCAGCATATTTGCGGTCCTTTGACCACAAAACAGAAAAATATACCCTTTTACTTTCAAAGAAAACCACTCATAGAATATACATACATGTAGGTATGCCCGCCCTCTTTGCAATATAAAAATAAGCATATATCCTTTTTATCCATCAATACTAAAGTATGCATCATCCCTAAAAGTATAATCCAAAAACCACAGAAATGGGACTTTATATACACCTCTAATAGTAAGCAGACATTGGTTAAAAATATCAATCTTTATTGTGTACAAAAGGTTTAGACCATGGTTGTTACATCAAAGATATATAAAAAAAATAATAATAATAATAATTGAATGTGCACAAGGTCAACAGATTACAGAAGCAACCTATCTTCAATACATCCCAGTTTCATTTGAATACATGGATACGGGGTGTTTTTCTGCTGGGCTCCACGTTTAGATATGGACATCTCTCTGCATCGCAGCAATCACTTTTCTAACAGGTTATAAGCTATTTAGAAGTGCCAGCCTGAGTTTCTTTAATCTTGGATACTCTATGCTTACCGCTTTGATCTTTCCCCCACGGGGCCACCCAGGGCTTGATTTGGAATACAGCACTACCTTATTTCATGTGGATGATGGTTTTTGAGTTTTAAATGTTATATTATTCAATGTGGACAGGAAAAATTTCCTGAAGAAGTGGGGTTCCCGCAAAACGCATTGACCCTACTATGCTGACCATATCAACATTCCAACTGGGAAGTTTTGGAGATAGGTTGATGTTGTAATAGGTGCATATTGAATGAAATGGTTTTTTTTTTGTTTTTTTTTTAGATCTTGGATATAACCACCATGGTTTTTAACCATTGTATACAATAAAGATTCATGTCATTTTTAAATTGATGTGTACTTACTATTGGAGGTGTATACAGCATAAAGTCACATTTCTGTGGCTTTTGTTTTTGGATTATACAAGATAAATTCAGGCATACAAAATTAAAAAGAAAGACATGCTTGAAATAGATCACAGTGTGTGTGTGTGTGTGATGAATCTACATAATGAGTTTCACTTTTTCAATTTAATTACTGAAATAAATTAACTTTTTGGAGGATATAATATTTTTTTTAGATGTACCTGTATACTGTATGTGGGCAGTTTGTTACCCTCTGCACATTAGTTTCCATTACGCATACAAACATGGTCTAGGCCAGGGATATGCAATTAGCGGACCTTCAGCTGTTGCAGAACTACAAGTGCCATGAGGCATAGCAAGACTGACAGCCACAAGAATGACACACAGAGGCATGATGGGAGTTGTAGTTTTGCAACAGCTTGAGGTCCGCTAATTGCATATCTCTGGTCTAGGCAATATTTGTGTTTGTAATCATTGTGCCAAGACCATGGTAAAACGAGAGATCACATTTGCCACCCCCCCCCCCCCCCCTTTCCCTTACTTTCAGCTTGCTGGTATAAACTCTCACTAATATGGAGAATGAAGAAAGAGCACTATATTCATGATGTTCTAACTGCACAAATAACACTGACTCAATACACACTATTTACAAACACCTCTGGATGTTGGCTTAGGATACAATACTAGGAGGTAAACTTATACCACAGTCACTCCTATTTGTAATTTGTAGACCCCTGTGTACATTTGTATTGGTCTTTGGTATTTTGATCTCTCTCTTTCGGGGTCTTCAGCAAGCATTTTCTATATTTTCAGCTCTGCTTCCCTCACCATGAATTCTCATTTTTCTTGGTGTAAACTCCAGATTGTATCCTAAAAGACAAATCCAAAAGGGACAGTGAGATTACCTATACTGTTCATAGTAAATGGGAAGACACAGGACTTCAAGTGCAGTGATCTCTACACTAGAGTTTCTGAGAGCTGTACAAAGTATGCGGGTCATTCAAGTGGCAGCTACTAAAGCTAACATATTTGTTTTGGATGTACAAACCCTTTAAGAGAAAAACTAAAAGCAGATATATTACTCACATGCATGTTTTCAACAGCTTCCAGGCAGGTCAAGTTTTTATTGCTGCCTTTGCCCCTCACTGGGGAGATTTACTCATCTATTTGATTGGCAATTATCCAGAAAGAAAGTGATGGGAGAATTCAAAATGTTATCCCCAGAGCCAGCAGTAAGGCCCGGTTCACACTGGTGCAACATGCGCTCCGACTTTGAGAGCACATGTCACATGCGGCCCAATAAGTGCAATGGAACGGTTCTAATAGGAGTGACTTGAGTCAATTAGACTTAGAAAAAGGTTCCTGCGCTACTTTTGGTACGACTTCAGCACAACTTGCTTCTGTTAAAGTCGTATGCAAGTCTTGCCAAAGTCCTGCTGGGATGCCAACTTTGAAGTCGCGGCAGTGTGAACCGGGCTTTAGGGAAAACCTTCCAATGGAGACACCATTTAAGAGGAGAGGGGGATTCTCCTCACTTCTGAAAGATTTCCTCCCTCTGTACTGCCTCTGGGAGAGGAAGTGAATAAAAAGTTCCCCAATGGTACATAGAAGAGCTGCACGATTAAATCATTAAAAAATTGCAATCTCGATTCATCCCCCCTCCCAATCTTAATACAGCATTTCCACGATTCAGTGCAGAGCCGTTCTTTGCTCACAGCTGTCAAAAGAAACAAAAAACAAAACAGGCACCCTGCCAAGTTTATCACAACATTCCTTAGCGCTGAGAGATAACTATAAAAACAATGTAACGTTTGGTTCTTTTAGGGCGGGTTCACACTGCTGTCAGACATTGCATGTGATTCGCACTGCACTGCTGTGCAAATCACATGTGATGTCTGTGCGATGCAAACTCAGCAATACAGAATGTATGGCTGAATTCACATCACATTCAGACCATCCTCATGCAGGACCCTTTTTTTGGTCCGCACCAAAATCAGATCACATGGGTGTTCACACCCCTGCGATACGATTTCTGCCCGAATTGACAGTTGGCACTGATATGCAAACCGATCTGGGGGTGTCATTAACTTGGTATTGACACTCCCAGCAGTTCGCTCAAGGGCAGTGTGAACTGCCGGTGGGAGACATGCTATGCGGCAATCCGTACTGGATTCGCAGGGTTGCCGCATAGCTGCATTGCGAACTGAGCCTTAGAGCAAAGGAATGAACTTCGATCTGTAAATGAGGTCAGTTTAACCACTTAAAGACTAAACCTGTTTCTGACACTTGTTACTTACAAGGACTGGCAGCAGAGCGGTTTTCCTGTGCTGGATCAAGTAGCCAATATGTGATTCAGCACTTCTGGGTAGGGGTTGCACATGGCTGCCGAGCCCGCTGTGTTGTGATTAGTCACAGCACAAGCCAATTAGTGGGTGCCGGCATATGATGGACTACCGGCACCTGCTGATCATAGAAGAGGATGACAGGAAAGAGGTCTGTGAATGTAAACAATACAGAGCTCTGTCTTGTCAGCAGGGCTGTGACGGTTTTTGTTTCCCTGAATAAAAACTGGCACATCCCTTAGTAAAAACAGCACAGTGAATGCACTAAGAACTGTTAGGCACACATTTAACCCCTTGATCCTCCTAGATGTTAACCCCTTTCCAGCCAGTGTCATTAGTGCAGTAACTGGGTATATCACAGATCACTGTATTAGGCTGGCTTCACACTGGGGCGGTGCGGGGCGGCGACGGTAAAGCAGCGCTATATTTAGCGCTGCTTTACCATCGTTTTTCCCGCGGTATGCGGCCGCTAGCGGGGTGGTTTTAACCCCCGCTAGCGGCCGCAAAAGGGTTAAAAACCTCCGCAAAGCGCCGCTGCAGCGGCGGTTTGCGGGCGGTATCCCCGCGGTTTCCCATTGATTCCAATGGGAAGGAGCGGTATAGGAGCGGTGAATACACCGCTCCTTCACCGCTCCAAAGATGCTGCTAGCAGGACTTTTGTTGCGGTCCTGCTAGCGCACCGCTCCAGTGTGAAAGCCCGCCGGCTTTCACACTGGAGTGAATGGGGCCGGTTTTTTCAGGCGGTACACAGGCGCTATTTTTAGCGCCGTACCGCCTGAAAACCGCCCCAGTGTGAAAGGGGCCTTAGTGTTACTGGTTCTCACAAAGTGTCAAAAGTGTCAGATTGCCTACCATACTAACAAATTCACGCTATAAGTCGCTGATCGCCGCCATTACTAGTATTTAAAAAAATAAAAATTCTAGTATATTATACCATAGTTTGTAGTTACTATAACTTTCCCACATACGAATATACGCTTAATAGGAATTTTACCAAAAATATGTAGTATAATACATTTTGGCTTAAATTAAAATGAGGAAATTAGACTTTTAAAAAATTTGTATTGGATGTGTTTTATAGCAGAAAGTAAAAAAAAAAATTATATTATATATTTATTACAGAAGTGGACTGGACTCTATAGGCCACAACAATGTTTTTTTATAGCAAAAACCATACATAAGCCCCTGCTACATGCAGACCCATCAGCTTTGGCATTAAACCAAATTAGTACACAAGTAAGACACAACAGAAAACAAAAATGCAAATGCTTCTGGCTTTATAGAGATCTCACCATATGGTCCCCACAGCATGGAGAATAACAGCAAGTATTTGATTTTCTACCGCAGTAGTATAGAAGAAATGTACCAATCAGGTGACACTGCTCTGCAGATGAACATTACTTGTATCTATTAGAAATGACTCTGGCCCTTGCAGTTGTAAGAAAATGTCTGTGAACCAATAATAATAAAATCTTATTGAAATATGTATAGCTTTTTACATTACATAACACACACTTTATCAAAGTGTTTACAAAAATCAAGGTTATTACTGCAATAACGCTTGTATTTAGTGCAAACTCCCTACTTCTTTTCCACATTTCCATGCATCGACATCAGTTCTTTTGTACCATACTGCCTTGATACGCATTTTTTTTATGCGTCATACTAATGAGTATTTTTATTTGTTTACAGAAAGAGCCAAAATAAAAGTATTTTATTTCTATAACATGTGTTACAGCATGCTTTGACATGCTGTAATGTGTTGCATTGCATTTAAATGCAGCATATTTCATTTTCACCCAACATACATCATCACAACACCACTGTGAACAGAGCCTATTGGAAACAATGTATTTTGGCTTGGTATTGTATCAAACAATGCAGCCAATGTGGTGCAAACAGGTCCTCCCTGGAAATAACCAACTAGCTGCTGCCTGAACTTACATCGAGGTCAGGAGGTATTTTGGCATCTTCATACAGAAATAAAAAGAATCAGTATGATCATATGTCTTGGATGACCTTCAGATTACACCACAGCATTTCAACAGTACTCAGATCAGGACTCTGAACTGGCCATTCTAAGATATAGAATGCATCGTTTGAACCACTTTTCTTGATGTACTTCTTTATTTTATATCACGGTCATAGGGCAGGATCCAAACGTTGCGTTGAGTTAAAGCTGAATTTCAGGAAATCAGCTACTTTGTAAAAACTGCACGCATACCATGAGTTTAATGTTATGAGGTGCCAGCTGCCTGGTAGACTTATTTTTTAATTATTCACATCTGACAGGTTTATTGGGCTCCAGGAAAATAACTTTCAGAGCTCTGAGGCTGCTCGCTGTAGTCTCAGTTGCTTCAAGAGCAGAGCCCCTGGAACTGCTATGCCCATCCCTCCCCTCCTTCTGTCCATTCACAGAAGCCTTTGTATTATGTGAACTAGGGGTGCACCGAATGGGTTTTTTGGTACCGATACCGAAAATGAAAAATACACTAGGCCGAAAACCGAAAAAAATGACCGATACCAAAACTTATTTAAAAAAATATATATATTTTTTATACAGGAGATGGTCAGAGACTGGGGACATGGTACAGGAGATGGTCAGAGACTGGGGACATGGTACAGGAGATCAATGCAGCCTCACCAGTGCCCGTCAGAGGCAGCCAGCCTGTGTAGGGGTAGAGAGTGCCACCGCAGCCTGCTTGATTAGAGCACTGGGAACATAACAGCTTTCATTTCAATAGCTGTGTGTTCCCCGTCATGCGCCGTCACATACAGCCCCTCCTCTTTGTCCGGGCACTTTGATAGACAGATCACCTGTCCAATCCTGGGACGGGTGATGTGTCTATCAAAGTTTCCCGGACAAGGGGGAAGGGCTGTATGTGACAGCGCGTGGCGGGGAACACACAGCTATTGAAATGAAAGCCGTTATGTTCCCGGCGCGCTAATCAACCAGGCGGCAGTGGTGGCGGCTCTCCTCTCTCTTCTGCGCTATAGGACACCTGTGTGATGGGCGGCACCAGGGACGGGGGCACGCCCCATTTTCAGCTTCATTATCGGCCATTTTTCTATTTCGACAAATTGCCGAAAAGGCCATTTTCGGCCGATATGTTTTGGCGGACGAAATTTCGTTGCATCCCTATAGTGAACTCATTCAAAATGCAAAGGCTTCTGTGAATGAGCGGCAGAGGAGAGGGGCGTGAATAGCTGCTGTGTGTGCTTCCCTACCCTCAAAGCACATGCACCTAATCGGACCACATAGCAACCAAATCATTTCTTTCAAAGGGAATCTGGTAATTAGATTTCTCTTAGGCTACTTTCACACTGGGGCATTGCGCGCGCTGGCGGTAAAGCGGCGCTATATTTAGCGGCACTTTACCGCCGTTTTAGCGGCGCTATTCGGCCACTAGCGAGGCAGTTTTAACCCCCGCTAGCAGCCGAAAAAGGGTTAAAACCGCCCGCAAAGCACCACTGCAGCGGCGCATTGCAGACAGGTTTGCTGCGCTGCCCCATTGTTTTTCTATGGGAAGGGGTGCTTTAGGAGCGGTAAATACAGCGCTCCAAAGATGCTACTTGCAGGACTTTTTTGACTGTCCTGCAAGTGCACCGATCCAGTGTGAAAGCCCTCGGGCTTTCTCACTGGAGAGACAGCAGCGGCTGTTTCAGGGCACTTTGCAGGTGCTATTTTTCACGCTGTAGCGCCTGCAAAGCACCCCATTGTGATAAGGGCCTTAGACACATATTAAAGAATATGTAAACCCAACACTTCATATTCCTGATATGTGCCTGCTGTACCATGTTCTCTTGTATTGCTTCCTTCATGTGTGTAGCATCGTGGACTACAACTGAAAAGTACAGTAATCCTCCGGTATATCGTATGTCCCTCTAGTGCCCAGCGTTACCAACTGACATCATATTCGTGAGCCAAACTAAAGGGATTGTGGGGTTAGTAGTTCCTCAGAATGGCAATTGCTTTGCATGACTATACACCTGGACTACATATGCCAAGGATTTTTGCTACCATCAGGGAGATTGCTGGGAGGAGCTAAAAAAGAAACCTGCCCTACGCCCTCTTCCACCTGGGCCTGATGCGCGACGGACTTCTCCGTGCATGGAGAGCGGGGTCGCGGCCTACCACGCGGAGTACAACAGTCCAACCCAGATGAGAAAGGCCTAGCACTGCTTGCTGTTCTTCAGACATCCATCCAGCACCCCATCAGTCATCCGACAACCCGTGCTTCGAGCTTCACATCGGGAGATCGTCACAGTGGATCCGCTGCACGAGCATCGCTCCGGGAGCTGCTGTATAGAAGGCATTGAATCGGTTGTTGGTGAGAGGGCAATTGCCCACCTTTGCAAACCTTTCCTTATTACTTCACTGGAACACTGTGTACAGACAGCTTTACCTTGGGAATACTTTAATGCACCTATCTTTGAACACTGTACATAGACATCTTTAGCTTCTTCCATTTCACTACTTGTTGTTGCACCTTATTGGATATAATTAATGAGCTCTGACTGCCGGTGAAGCCCATCGGGCCTGCAAAGGGGACATTGCTGTCATTACTACTTAAAGGGGCCTCATACCATTTCTATTAAGCCTGGCCTGGGTTCCCCCTTTAGAAGTTTGTCAGGATAAATACTTAAACTTTGCTTATCCTTTCAGGTTCAAGCAGTACTCTACTGTACATATGTGTATATAATATACTGTTATGTACATATCTACAAATTATCTTGCCTTATGTTATTGAGGAGGATTCCTCTACTGAGCTAGGACTGTTACCCAAAGCTTAGTAGATCCATTGCCTCATCTGTGTAACAATATCCTCTTTAAATTGTTCCAGTAAACGTTACTTGAACATAAACCCACCAAGTTGTTTGCCTTATTACTTTAAGGGGGTGCAAAGAGTTTCAGGTGGGTTGGAATGTTCACAAGGTCATGGCGGTGCAGATGAGCAGGTAAATCCAAGCAGTCGGCAAGGGGGGTCATGCTACATGTGAAATCCCTGGTGTTGCTGTCAGTCCCTCTGCTTTCCTATTAAAAACTGACCACACTAAGCAGGAGAACAAGCCATGGTCAATTCTCTAGCTATGCTGGGAACTCAGCCTGCTCTCCTCCAATCATCAGTCTCTATCTCTATCTACACACACACACACACACACTTTACCTTTTACTTCAATTTTAAACTGACTGGGTTATTTTACGTGATCGTTTACAATCACTTTAATTCATAGTGTGCCTGCACTTTTCAAAGTTGCTGGAATTCAGCTTTAAAGATTTGGATTTTCATGTCTTGACATTCTGCTGAACAATGTCTTGATACAAGAGGGAATTTATCAGGCCCTTAATAACTGTAAGCATTCAAGGCTGTGAAGCAGAGCCATGTTATTCCCTTCATCACGATTCAGAATTGAGATAGGATTGGTGCAGCTTCTTGCTTTATCCAAATATACATATGTAATATATATTTACCAAAAAGTTAATATTTTGTATGCTGCAGTGATGTGGAACATCAAGATGTTTTGTTTTTTTTAGCAAACCTTAGACCTTAGAAGGCTAGGATGTGTTTTTTTTGCAAAGCCAACTCCCCAACTGTCCCAGATTCTGTAGGACTGTTCTGGGATTTCAACACAATCCAAGCATCTTGAAGCTCCTGAAATTCTTGCCGAGTGCCCAGCGGTGCAACCACCCAACATTTACCTAGGAGTGCTCCTATACACCAGTAGAAAAAGATCCACACGTGTGCAGTAGTCAGGCCAAGAAATGAGTGTGCCCCCATGTTGGTTGGAGGGTATTGGGTTCTGTTCTCTTTCTTGGTTCTAAATCGCTGCCATCTGCTTTCGTCAGGATTACTTTAAACCTGGGGAGCTTCCCAGGTATTAACCCTTCTCGGACACTACAGCCCACTGCTCTGGTACCAACCACTCCCCGATTTACCATCACCTAGGTAACCACACCCCACCAACCACAACTTTTCCCTGACACCCAACCCCACTTCCCAAGTATTAACCATTTCCTGACAACCCAACATTGTCCAGGATACAGTGACTGCAGAAGTGTGTGTGGGGATGTGGGGGGGGGGGGTGTCAAAAAGGCTACAGATATATGTGGGAGGGTAGAGTAGGGATTGCATAGGGCCACAGGTGTGTGTGTGTGTGTGTGTGTGTGTGTGTGTGTGTGTGTGTGTGTGTGTGTGTGTGTGGTACAGTGATGTCAGAGTGTGTCAGGTGCGAGTACAATAATGCAGGGGCCATGGTGGTAGAAATATGCATTAGAAGCAACAATGGAAGAGGTGTGCAGGGAAAACACCACTGAACCACTGGGTTGTGGTTGGTACAGAGGTGGAAATGGGGTGAGTAGTGGTGGAAGAGCAGTATGTGGGGTGCTGTGTGAAGTACTCCTGACCTCTGCACTTTGCATGCTGGGAGTGCAGGGTGTGCAAAGTACAGTACAGCATTGGTGCAGTCAGAATTATGTCACACATTACATATAAATGACTACCATACTCTTTACACTACATACCTGCTCAGGGCCGGTGCTACCACTAGGCAAACTAGGCAGCCGCCTAGGGTGCCATGATGCCTAGGGGGCGCCCGGCCACTGGTTTTCCTACTCTCTTCTCTCTGCAGCAAGCAACCAAGTCTCAGCATCAGCAGGCAGCCATCCTTCCATTCACAGATAGGGTCAGAGGCGCAGCGGCGGTGAAGGACTGTGTCTGTGTCCCAACTCCTGAATGAATGGAAGCAAGCAAACATTCATTGATGGGCGCTGGTGAGGCTGCATTTGATGGGCGCTGGTGAGGCTGCATTTGATGGGCGCTGGTGAGGCTGCATTTGATGGGCGCTGGTGAGGCTGCATTTGATGGGCGCTGGTGAGGCTGCATTTGATGGGCGCTGGTGAGGCTGCATTTGATGGGCGCTGGTGAGGCTGCATTTGATGGGCGCTGGTGAGGCTGCATTTGATGGGCGCTGGTGAGGCTGCATTTGATGGGCGCTGGTGAGGCTGCATTTGATGGGCGCTGGTGAGGCTGCATTTGATGGGCGCTGGTGAGGCTGCATTTGATGGGCGCTGGTAGGTTGCATTGATGGGCGATGGTGGGCTGCATTTTATGGGCGCTTCGTTAGAAAGGTGGGGTTTACATGGGCAGAGAAAAGGGGGTTGGGTTAGGGGTGGAGTGAAGGGGGGCGGCAAAATTAGGTTTCGCCTAGGGTGTCAAAAATCCTTGCAACAGCCCTGTACCTGCTGTTGTATGTTACATTGTGTAAATATAGAGATTGCACAATAAAATGATATACTCCTGACTAAGGTTGCACCGATACCGGTATTGATAGTGAGCGTCTGCACAGAGCAAATGCTCTGATACCGGAAATAGATAACTCCAGTACACATGGGTTTCCCGCATTGCACCCACATAACAAATCGCACTGTTCATGGGATCTTCTGCAGGTGTCGATTAAAAGTTAAGGACACCCCAAAAAAAAAGTTTGTGCCCGAAACGGCTTGCATAGGTATGATACAGTGTGGCAAAAAAAAAAGAAGTGCTTAGACCTTTTTCTTGCAGATGCGGTGCGATTTAAACCATGCAAAATGGGCTAAAATTGCACTGCACAGAATCGCATGTAATTTGCACAGGAATGTGGTGCGTTTTCCTATGTTAATCACATACTATGCAATAGTTTGCATAAGTGAAAAACCCAGCCTGAACAAAGTAATTTTTTCCTTCCATAGACCGGAGTAATTTTTTTTCTTTCACTTACCCCCCCCCCACTGATTGCGGGTGCCATGACATTTGTCTCCCACTGCCCACTGACCAGCAAGCAAACGCCCTGACCTGTGCACTGTGTTCTATTCTTGGTCTTTCATTCTAGAAGTTATATTGTATGTTACATATGCCTAACTACTGCATTGTATATGCTGTGGTTTATGTCATAGTCCTGATCGCTGCACTCTGTAAGCTGTGCTGTAAATAACAAACATACTCCTGACCACTGTTTATTGTTGCAACAGTTGCCGATTGCCAACTATGGGTTGTTCTCAACTATTTTAGTGAAATTCTTCTTTAAAGTAGGATCAGAAAAATCTGTGTGCATATATTCAGTGCAGCAAAAAGGTATGTACAATGACTGTAAAAAAAGGTCTGTAAAATGACAGTTTCAATTTTCAAAAATGATCTTTTGTGCTGCGGGATATCCATGTCTGCAAGACTCGTCTGTGTCACTGATAATTGTGTGTATAACAAATGTGACATACTGTGCGCGTGCGTTAAACACTGCAAGTAGGCCCAGACTAATAAGCCATGCCCAATATTCACCAAATGCCCACTTCTCACCCTGGCAAACCCCAGGTACCCCTATTCCTAAAGTGTTCCTCTTTCTCAATTTCAAAAATTAAGCAAAGTAATGATTTCATTCATGGGAAACCTTCTATGCATACCATTTTTGTTCGTTAGCCTAGGTTCACACATATGCAGTGCGGGAAACGCAGCGATCCCTGCGCAATTCCCACACCGCATAGAAATTGCACTGTGTTTGCGGTCTGCTGCGGGTGTCAATACAAAGTTACTGACACTCCAAACGCATCACAAATGCAGGACAGTTTGCCTGCAGCAGATCACATGGTACAAAATGACCATGCGATTGAGTTACGTTGCAAAAAAAAGGGGCCTGCACTTTTTAACCACTTCAGCCCCAGAAGGTTTTACCCCTTAATGAGTAGGCCATTTTTTGCGATACGGCACTGCGTTGCTTTAACTGACAATTGCGCGGTCATGCGACATTGTACCCAAACAAAATGTATGTCCTTTTTTTCCCCACAAATAGAGCTTTTTTTGGTGGTATTTGATCACCTCTGCAGGGTTTTTTTTGCGCTAACAAAAAAAGACCAACAATTTTGAAAAAAAAAAAAAAAAAAACAATATTTACTTTCTGCTATAAAACATATCCAATAAAAAATAAATAAATAAAAAAGGGAAAAAAATTATTTTCTTAATCAATTTAGGCCTATATGTATTCTGCTACATATTTTTGTTAAAAAAATAAATAAATAAAATCGCAATAAGCGTATATTGGTTTGCGCAAAAGTTATCACATCTACAAACTATGGGATAGATTTTTGGACTTTATTTTTTTTACTAGTACTGGCGGCCATTTTTAGCAGGACTGCGACATTGCGGAGGACAAATATGACACTAATACAGTGATCAGTGCTAAATAAATGCACTGTCACTGTATAAATAACACTGGCAGGGAAAAGGTTATCAGGAGCGATCAAAGGGTTAAGTGTGCTCCTAGGGAGTGCTTTATAACTGAGGGTGGAGGAATGCTGACACAAAAGATCTCCACTTTTCTACATAGGCAGACTGCAGCTGTGCCTCTCCTCTGAAGGATTGGCAGGTATCGGCCGCTGGACCTGCTGATTGACTCCCGCTGTGGGGGGGGGGGAGAGGGAGAGGGAGAGGGAGAGGGAGAGGGAGAGAGAGAGAGAGAGAGAGAGAGAGAGAGAGAGAGAGAGAGAGAGAGAGAGAGAGAGAGAGAGAGAGAGAGAGAGAGAGAGAGAGAGAGAGAGAGAGAGAGAGAGAGAGAACATATGGTATGTTCCAGCTGATGAAAAACAGCCCCAAAGCATGATGCTGCCCCCACCATGCTTCACTGTGGGTATGGTGTTCTTTTGGTGATGTTCAGTGTTGTTTTTGCGCCAAACATATCTTTTGGAATTATGGCCACAAAGTTCAACCTTGGTTTCATTAGACCATAACACATTTTCCCACATGCTTTTGGGAGACTTTAGAAGTGTTTTTGCAAAATTTAGCCAGCCTTGGATGTTTTTCTTCATAAGACAGAAGAGACATATGAAGAATATGGGAGATCGTCAGATGTATTACACAGCCAGTACTTGCCAGATAATCCTGCAGCTCCTTTAATATTGCTGTAGGCCTCTTGGCAGCCTCTCTGACCAGTTTTTTTCTCGTCTCTTCATTCATTTTGGAGAGACGTCCAGTTCTTGGTAATGTCACTGTTGTGCCATATTTTCTCCAATTGATGACTGTATTCACTGTGTTCCATGGTATATCTATTGCCTTGGAAACTCTTTTGTACCCTTCTCCTGACTGATAACTTTTAACAATGAGGTCCCTCTGATGCTTTGGAAGCTCTGCGGACCATGGCTTTTGCTGTAGGATGCAACTAAGATAATGTCAGAAAAGACCTACTAGAACAGCTGAACTTTGTTTTTTTTTGGGGGGGGGGGGGGTTAATCAGAGGCACTTTAAATGATGGAAGGTGTGTACTGACTCCTATTTAACACAAGTTTGAATGTGATTGCTTAATTCTGAACACAGCTATAAGAGGTTACACTTATGCAACCACATTAATTTTAGTTTTTTAGTTTTACCCCTAAAAGACTTGTTTGTTTTTCAATTGAGTTGTACAGTTTATATGTCCTATTAAGGCCCCTTTCACACCGGGGCGTTTTTCATGCGGTGCAGCGCTAAAAATAGCGCCTGTTCACCGCATGAAAAAATCCGGCCCCTTTAACTCCAGTGTGAAAGCCGGCGGGCTTTCACACTGGAGCGGTGCGCTAGCAGGATGACAAAAAAAAGTCCTGCTAGCAGCATCTTTGGAGCGGGATAGGAGCGGTGTGTTCACCGCTCCTATACCGCTCCTTCCCATTGATTACAATGGGAGACCGCGGTAAAACCGCGGTAAAACCGCGGCAAAACCGCGGTTACCGCGGCAATACCGCGGCTACGGCGGCGCTCTGCGGGGGGTGTTTAACCCTTTTTTCGGCCGCTCGCGGGGGGTAAAACCGCACCGCGAGCGGCCGAAAACCGCGGTGAAAACGACGGTAAAGCAGCGCTAAATATAGCGCTGCTTTACCGTCACCGCGGCTCACCGCCCCAGTGTGAAAGGGGCCTTAGTGTGTAAAAAGTTCTGAAATGATTTATCTGTGTCTCATTTTTTTACATCACAGAAACCTGACATTGTAAAGGGATGTGCAGACTTTTTATATCCATTCCACTGTATATATATTTCAGAATTGTATGGTGTATGCTTGATCTCTGTAAGCTTCCTATTATTAAAGAGACTAGAAATGGTGCAGAATTTCTCTCAGTTGTAAGCGATCTGCCTGACAATTCAAAAACTTTTGTAACTTTGCCTTAAATCTTCAAAGGTTCTGCAAAATTTGCATTGCTCAACCATATTGTATTGAAGTAGAATTCTATTAGGAAGACTACGTAACCAAAAGTGTGTGTGTTTGTTTCATAGACTGGGTCAGGACAAACACATACTTGAACGGACCAGAATTTCCAACTCCTGGACAAAAATACTGGACTTCCAATCAACCTTTTTCAAGATGCCTTCATCTTACAAATTCACATACTTTCTATTTTAATGACTTCAGCAGTTTGTTAAATGACGTTCACCTTTAACAGCTACGGATGTAAGGATTATGTCAGCGGCAGAACTGCTATGTAACCAAGCTGGAGCTTACTTACATTTTCACACTGCACTGTCAGCTTTCGTGTGGAAGTCATCACATCATGTACGGTAATGTGCCACCCCCTTGTGATAGCAACGCCAATTCTCTAAACCTGGACAGACGGGGATGCAAGCAGGTGTAAACTGACACAAATCATCACACATCTTCCAGTCCATAGAACTGCATGGAGCTTCCGATCAGGTCTGCCTGAAAAAACTGACAGGGGGTTCTGATCAGGAAAGCCTGTGTGAAAGGGGTCTCCGTGCCGGGCAAACAACCCATTCAACTAAATTGGGGCGACTCGGAACCACTTTCAATGCATGTCATTGTGCCAAGTGTTTAGTGGTTAAAACAGGCGACAAAAGAAGCATTAACGCCTCCCCACTGCCTCTTAAATTCCTTCTGAAGAGCAATCCCATGCTGAATGCTCTTCAAGGGGCAAGGCGAGTGTAAACAAGGCCTTAGAGCAGGGGTGCCCAACCTTTTGAAGAGCGAGGGCCACCTAAGCGACTTGGTAACCAGTTGCGGGCCACAATGAGCTGAGCGGGTGCATGGCAGCCCACTCTACTTTTTTTTTTTTTTTCCAGATCGGATTGGAGGTAGGCGTTTGTAAACAGACCCAAGTCCATTTACATCTGCTACTCCTTAGAGGTGAATGAATGGAGGGTCCAATTGGGTCGGACTGACCGTGTGAAAGGGGCCTATGGCTCAGTGCAGGTAACCCTCAGATACACTGCTCTCCACCTGCGCATCAGTTTAAAAGCAGCCCAGTAACCACTGCAGAACAGATATGCCCATATATACACTGTGATTTTAGTAATAAACGTACTATTAATAACAGTATTCTATTCCATCCCAGAGCAGGAGGTCGTGGGCCACATCAGAGGGCTCCGCGGGCCACATGTGGCCCCCAGGCCACTGGTTGGGCACCCCTGCCTTAGAGGGTTGAGACAAACCATTTAACATTGACATGGCTGCCTACAACAGTCACCTTTTATTTATTAATGTGAAACCTTTATACCAAGACAAATACATTTTTGCTGTAACTGATTAAAAAGTATTAGCGGCAAATTGACTTTGATTTGTAGTACAGTGGAACCTTGGATTATGAGCATAATTCATTCCAGGAGAATGCTTGTAATCCAAAGCACTCGCATTTCAAAGCGAGTTTCCCCATAGAAGTCAATGGAAACGAAGATAATTTGTTCCGTATTGACTTCTATTGCATGCAATACCGCATGTGGCCAGAGAAGGGGGGGCCGGAGAGACTTAGAAATACTCGGGGACAGCTCAGCTGAACTAGGAAACCGAGTATTTCAGAGGGTTTCCGAGTATTTCCGAACGGCTCCGAACCGTTTGAGTGTCATCGGCGCCCCCGCACCTCTGGCCAAATGCGGTACTGCACACCACATTAGCTTGAATTCTGCTAGTTTTGCAAAACAACACTCGCAAACAGAGTCAGGAATTAAAAAAAAAAAAAAAAAGTTGTTAGTCTTTCAAAATGCTTGTTAACCACGTTACTCGTTAACGAAGGGTTAAGGGTTTTAGGGTAAGCAGTAAAATAATAACCCAAAAAATATAAAAGATAGTTTACTTTTACCAGCCTGATCACTTAACATCTAAATGCAATGACTCAACTGGAATTTTCAACCTTCGGTTCTCTGTTCCATTTATTGGATCCTCACATTTTCCATGGCTCGGATCAGAGAATATTTCCCTCCTGGGCTCCCTATGGCAAACAACCAACATCACACCTACTACTAAATGTTAAAGAGGCGTTCCCTTGTGGCGGAGCTATACTGGAGGAAAAACAATACTCAAGAGGTCTTCATATCTTCTAAACAAGCTTTACACAAATTCAGGGAAGATCTTTCATCTGCTAAACAATCATACTTCTGTCATATCCACACAATTTCCAAACCCAGAGCAGCGATTCAATTCCCTACTTCGTCTTCTGCCATCTCCTCCCAATTCCAGCTTGTCTGAAGACTTTGCCCCATAGATTTCCCCCTCCACAAATCTGACAACATATGAAATGCTTTCCTTGTACAACCTGTGTGTGTCAGACCAAACTCTTCCACTGTGACATCACTCCCTACATTGAACCAAAGACTTTCCATATATTACTAACTGCATAACTGATCCTATTCCCTGCTGTCTCCTTCCTTATCTCTGCTTACTCTTCATTGATGAAAGGCATCTGGGCTGATCTTGGTTTGCTCATATAAAACCAAATTTTTTGTTCATTGCAAAATATGTTATTAATCCGATCCCATTTATAAGAAATAAACATTACACCACCACCCGGCCATTATCACACTTCATAAAAAATAACTGGTGCAAGCCTTCTATGATTTATCATGTTCATTTGGAGAATCCTACTCTGGAACTATGGGTTGCATTTTATTTAAAGCTGAACTCCATGAACAAGACATTTCCTTTAAAAATAGTCCTTAACCACTTCCAGACCAGCCTCGTTTTGGATTTTAGGTGTTTACATGTTTAAAACTGTTTTTTTTTTGCTAGAAAATGACTTAGAACCCCCAAACATTATATATTGTTTTTTTTCTAACATCCTAGAGAATAAAATGGCGGTCGTTGCAATACTTTTTTTCACACCGTATTTGCGCAGCGGTCTTACAAGCGCACTTTTTTTGGAAAAAAGTCACTTTTTTGAATAAAAAAATAAGACAACCGTAAAATTAGCCCAATTTTTTTTTGGATTGTGAAAGATAATGTTACGCCGAGTAAATTGATACCCAACATGTCACGCTTCAAAATTGCGGCCGCTCGTGGAATGGCGTCAAACTTTTACCCTCAAAAATCTCCATAAGCGACATTTAAAAAATTCTACAGGTTGCATTTTTTGAGTTACAGAGGAGGTCTATGGCTAGAATTATTGCTCTCGCTCTACCGATCGCGGCGATACATCACATGTGTGGTTTGACTACCGTTTTCATATGCGGGCGCTGCTCACATATGCGTTCGCTTCTGCGCGCGAGCTCGTCGGGACGGGGTGTTTTAAAAAATTTTTTTTGTTTTTTATTATTTATTTTACTTAATTGTATTATTTTTTACACAGTTTAAAAAAAAAATAAAAATTGATCACTTTTATTCCTATTACAAGGAATGTAAACATCCCTTGTAATAGAAAAAAAGCATGACAGGTCCTCTTAAATATGAGATCTGGGGTCAAAAAGTCCTCAGATCTCATATTTGGACTTCAATGGGAAAAAAAAAAAAAAATATTTTAAAAATGTCATTTAAAAAAAATGACATTTGTAAATTTCCCTTTAAGACGTATGGGCGGAAGTGAAGTTTTTGACGTCGCTTCCGCCCTCCTATGGTATAGAGATGAGTGGCGGCCATCTTAGCCTCACTCATCTCTATACACAGGCAGGGAACGGACCCGATCGCCTCCGCCGCTGCCGACGGTTCCGGTAAGCGGCGGAAGGCACGGGAGAGCGGCGGGAGGGGGGGGGCACCTCTCCCGCCGCCGATAACGGTGATCTCGCGGCGAATCCGCCGCGATGACCACCATTATCGGAAAGGGGACCGCTCACTGTAAAGAGGGATACCTCGGTTGTGGCAGCAGCTGCTGCCGTTACCGAGATATCCCTCTTCAAAAAAATGACGTATATATACAGTGAGCGGTCGTGAAGTGGTTAAAGTGGAACTTCACTCTCTCAATCAACATTAACTTTCCCTCTTTACATTGCGTAAACTGTTAGCAATAGATAAATCCTGTATAATAATAATCAAATATTTTTAATCTTTATGCTGATAGCATTAGTAAATGGAAAGGTACCGTATATACTCGAGTATAAGCCGACCCAAATATAAGCCGAGGCACCTAATTTTACCACAAACAAAACAACTGGGAAAACGTATTGACTCGCGTATAAGCCTAGGGTGAGAAAGGCGCAGCTACTGCAAGTGGAAAAGAGGGTCAACAATGCCCATTTGCAGCCTCACTGTGCCCATTTGCATGCCATAGGTCCCCCCAAACTTCAAACGTGGTAGTTAAGGGTTCCTAAATTCCCCCTAGCTGCAGCCAAAATTTGGGGGCTCTGGACCCAAAGGGTCCCAAAATGACAGATGGACACAGTTGACCGATTTGGGGCCCTGTATCTCGGGGTGCTAGGAACCCCATCTTTGGATATGTTGTAGTGCTAGCTCCACTGGGTTTGAATACCAAATTTGGGGTTCCTAGCACCAAGTGCCCCCGAGATACGGGGCCCCAAAATCAGGTTGGAAAATGCCAAGCACTTTTCTGCAGCAGAGAATTACATTACGTATCTCGGGGCTACTTAGTGCTAGAAACCCGATGTTTGGATATGTTGTAGTGCTAGGTCCACTGTGTTGGCATACCAAATTGCACTCCCAGCTCCAAGTAGCCCCTAGATACGGGGCCCCAAGGTCAGGTCGGAAAATGTCATTTTCTGCTGCAGAAATGTGCTTGACTCGAGTATAAGCCGAGGGGGGCACTTTCAACACAAAAAATGTGCTGAAAAACTCAGCATATACTCGAGTATGTACGGTATATTATATTATATTTACTTGTTTTTAAAAACTTTGTTTTTCTCTCATTTCTACAGCTGCGTCCTGGTTTCTGGCCTAGGCCAAAATTATATATCGTATTTATTGGCCTATAACACGCACCTTTTTTTCCCTTAAAATCAGGGGGAAATTGTGGTGGGTGTGTGTTATACACCGATCCCTGCTGTCTCTGAGGCCGCAATCTCCTGTGTACCCTGCGCTCCGTCACTCACAGCCACGCCTCCTGGCCCAGCATTGGGCCACTGTTCTGTCTATCATATGAGCAGGGCCAGGAGGCGTGGCTGTAAATGACGGAGCGCTGGATACACAGGAAATCGCGGCTCTGTGTAATTCAGGGCACTGAATAGGCTGCATTGTTGGTCAATTTATAGGCTGCAGATGGGCACTGAGCAGGGTGCATTGATGAGCCGTGACCCTAATTTTGCTTTCAAAGTTCTTTATTTAAAATGTAAGTTTTTTTTCCCTAAACTTCCCTCCTAAAATTGGGGTGTGTGTTATATGCCGATAAATACGGTAATGCATCATGCCAGGAGTCTTCATGGGCATTTTTTTTCATTCGTTTGGAGAAGGAGAGGAAGGGCTTTCTCAGCTAAGCATGCCTTGGTCCCTGCATGCCTGAGCTAAGGGAAGATGGATGCCAGGAAGTAAATGCTACATGAAGGATATTTTCAAAGTGATTTCTCAGCAAAATAAAGCTTTGAATAATATGAATTAATTCAATAACGTGTTCAGTTTTCAGGGCTCAGATACAGTTAAAGTGGTTGTAACAAACATGTTATACTTACCTGCTCTGTGCAATGGTTTTGCACAGAGCAGCCCCAAGTTTTTTCTTCTGGGGGCCTACTACTAATGAACAGATCTGATTAGGACAGCCAACACTATCATGCATCATCTGTTGCTGGTCTGTGGGGCTATTTTTGTAAAATGCTTCTGCAGGATGTCATTAAAATCTGGAGGTGTATTAACCGGTTCCTGACCGGCGCACAGTGATATACGTCGGCAGAATGGCACGGACAGGCAGGAGGGCGTATATACAAGTCCCTACTTAATGCCGTCCGTGCCATCGGGAGCGCGCCGGGAGCGGCACGCCCCCGCACCGGGAGCGGCGCGCTCCCGCGCCGGTCGGGACCCCCCGTGAGGCCGGTCGCGGGTCCCGCGGACTCGCTCCCCGCTGGGACACCCGCGATCGTCTCACGGGAAGGCTGAACGGGGAGATGCGGAATACACAGCATCTCCCCGTTCTGCCTAGCAACTAGTGACGCCAATCTCTGCTCCCTGTGATTGGAGCAGAGATCAGCATTCACTAGCTGACAGCCACGCCCCCTCCACAGTAAGAAACACACCCCTAGGCATACTTAACCCCTACACTGCCCCTTTGTGGTTAACCCCTTCACTGCCAGTGTCATTTATACAGGAATCAATGCATTTAAATAGCATTGATTGCTGTATAAATGACAATGATCCCAAAAATGTGTCAAAAATGTCCGATGTGTCCGTCATAATGTCGCAGTCACAATAAAAAAAAAAAAAAAAAAAAAAAAAAAAAAAAATCGCTGATCACCGCCATTACTAATAAAAAAAAAAAATTATTAATAAAAATGCTATAAAACTATCCCCTATCTTGTAAACGCTATAACTTCTGCGCAAACCAATCAATCGCTTATTGCGATTCTTTTTACCAAAAATATGTAGAAGAATATGTATCGGCCTAAACTGGAGGAAAAAAAAAAAGTTTATATATTTTTGGGGGATATTTATTATAGCAAAAAATAAAAAATGTGTTTTTTTTCAAAATTGACGCTCTTTTTTGTTTATAGCGCAAAAAATAAAAACCGCAGGGGCGATCAAATACCACCAAAAGAAAGCTCTATTTGTGGGGAAAAAAGGACGTCAATTTTGTTTGGGAGCAACGTTGCACGACCGCGCAATTGTAAGTTAAAGCGACGCAGTGCCGAATCGCAAAAAGGGGCCTGGTCCTTTGGCTGCAAATTGGTCCAGTCTGAAAGTGGTTAAACACGTTGGAACCTCATAATATAATGTGGGGCCCCTCTCCATAAGATGCTGCACATCCCCGTGAGTTGAGATGAGGGTGTTCTTCAATGTGGACTTTAGTAAAAATGTTAACTTCTGTGGATTTTGGGGCTTCTGAGGTGCCCCGTAGCCATGTTTGGTAAAATGAATTCCAAGGAGGAGTACTATACAATCTTTTGTTAGTAGGTGTGCTTTAAAAACGGCCCTAATTGTACATTTTGCTTACAAGAGTCTTTAAAAAACCCTGGAGCGTGAAATCAATAAACCTTTTTAACAAGGAAAAAAAAATTAAAAAAATAGAAAAAAAAACCCTGAGCGGTTTTAAGTCAATCCTGAATGTTTAGCCATCATTAGAGGAAAAGAAAAGATGGAGGTAGAGAAGGAAGCAGCTGTCAGCACTGAGCGACTCATAATCTGCCCATGACCTTGCAGAGGATTTTCCTACAAACTCTCGGGTTTAGCCTTTATTGTGACTATTCTTCAATGAGTGTACACTGACTATTGAAAGATTACCACAAATAATATTGTTTGTTAACTGACATTTAACACAAAATGCTGGTTTTGCAAGAAACTGCAAATGTAAAAAACAGATCCTTTCCATAAAAAACATATATTTTCCTGTATGCACTCACAGATTTAAATTAAGGACAGCTTTCATGTCTCATTTACAGCCAATATC
This sequence comes from Lithobates sylvaticus, assembly GCA_028564925.1. Classification (NCBI taxonomy): domain Eukaryota; kingdom Metazoa; phylum Chordata; class Amphibia; order Anura; family Ranidae; genus Lithobates; species Lithobates sylvaticus. The sequence continues at coordinate 130,553,129 of CM053036.1, read as the reverse complement.
CTGCCTTACCTTCCGTCTCTCCAGTACTAAATCTACTCTGATTTTACTGCACACTGTAAGCGTCTCACAGTGTGCATTGGAAGTTGCAGCAAATCAGACAGACAGAGCCCATCTAATTTCCGGGCTGGAGGACATCAAGCATCATCTAGACCCTTTCTCACCACCTTTATCATCCTGGACCACTCCGTCCATTCACTGGATTTTTCTTTAATTTATGGAGGCTCAGCATCACATATGAGCAAAACTGTAGCTTATGTTTTTTTTTTTTTTCAGGAAACTGTACAGCGGGGGTTGGCAAGCCATCGATTGCGATCGACTGGTCGACCGTGGGAAGCCAACAGGTGGATGGTGACCACAGCTCTGTCTCCCCCCAGCCTCCAGCACTCTCATTCACCACAGAGCGGATAGTAGGATGCAGCATAGTGCTGAATGGAGGGCGAGGGGGCGGCGGCTGTCTCAGTGATTGGTTGCTATGAAACAGTAACTCCAGAACCCACCCAGCACTATGCTGTCTCCTGATTTCCGCTCTGCTGTAGCCACTCTGACAGGTAGAAAGTGCTACCTACACAGCACTGTATGTATGTGGTGGTGGGGGGGGGGGGGATGATGTGAAGGAGACACTGTTGGAGGGGGACAGAGAACACTACAGTGTGGGGGGGGGGGGGTTGTGATGAGAAATGAACAGAGGACACTGCTTTGGGGATTGGGAGGCAGAGGTTAATGCTTTCAGAGGGCTGAGGGACACAGGACACTTTGTGGGGGGCACAGGACACTGCTTTTGGGGGGGGTGATGTGAATGGGGGCAGAGAACACTGTTTTGGGGGTACAGGACACTACAGAGGGGGGGGTGATGCAAAGGAGGTCAGAGGACACTAGAGAGGGGGTGATGGAAAGGAGGTCAGAGGACACTGCTTTGGGGGGGGGGGGGATTATACTGTGAGGGAAGGGTGATGTAAAGGGGGCACAGGGCACTGCGTTGGGGGTACAGAACACTATCTTTGATTTAAATTTTTTTAAGGGTGCCTAGTACCAAAACCCCCAGGGGATCTTCGCTTTTCTCCATGTTGTCCAGGTAGATCTCAACCTCTAAAAGGTTTCCTACCCCTGCAGCACCCGGCTGACCCCTATCACAAGCCACAATCTGCATGCATTGCAAAGAAAAGCAGAGACTTGTGTACCATTTGCATGGGCATTTTGCCATGAATCCACCGATTCCTGCTGTTGGGACTGACAGCTGTGTGCAAATAGACTGCTGTGTCCAGTCGCAATAACCATATGTGATTGCTGGCTGTGCGATCAGGCATATAACCTGTCATTGCAGTGTACAAGCTCAGCCGCGGCTGCTATCCATACAAAGCTGTCAATCCCAGCAGGAATCCGATTCCTGCCTCTAGGATTTGCAGCGTGACAAAATGCTGATGCCGCCTCTGATGCAACAGGGTCTGAAATAAGGTATGCAACAAAACAAACGTTTTAATAGATAATGTCATATGTATATCGATGAGAAATCAAGAAAAGCAAAATGGAGTATAAACAGAATAGAATTCAACAACAACAAATGGTTTATAGAGAGTCATCCCTCCAGTTCCTTTGCTCCCACAATGGCTGGCATTTAGGATGTTTCCCTGTGCTGGAATAACAAAAGTTTATTGCTGGACTGTTGGAAAATGTAGCATTCAGCTTTTAGTACCCATTCACACTGCACTGCAGCACACGTGGTAATGTACCCACATAGGTGAGAATGGGCCCCTATAGCTTACCTAAACTGTAAACATATAGATGTAAAACAGGCATTCGAAAAAAAAACAGGATTTCTACTTAAAATGCATTTTCATACAGTAAGTTTAAAGAGGAGCTCTGGTGACTGTGAAAAAAAATGAGTCAGCGTCTACAAATACTGCAGTTGGTGACTTTCAATAAAATAGTATATCAATTGTAATCTGCCATTCATCTGTCCTGGTGTCTCTGACCTGCCACCATCGCAGGCATGGGATTCCATATGTATTCCCTGACACACTTGGCTTTAATATTGTCCCTCCCTGGGACCTCCTGATTGTGGCCATCTCCTCAAATCTTGCCCCTCAGCAAAGTTGGCATCCTCCATACCCAGGAGCTCCCGATCATCCATGTGGCTTCAGCCTCCAGATACTCACATCTTAGGCACCTTTCACACGAGGCGGACTCCGCTTCCACGGAGTCCGCCTCTGTCTGCCGGCTCAGCGGGAGATCTCTCCGTTGATCTCCGCTGAACCGGCGGATGACAAGTCCCTCTCTGCTCACTGAGCGGGGAGGGGCTTGCGAGCGCCGCTGGTCTCTATGGAGAGATCATATTTCACCCGATCCGATAGCGACGGATCTGGACGTAGAGCCATACGTCTGCTTTTGGCGGATCGGACCGCGTCGGATGTCAGCGGAGATGTCTCCGCTGACATCCGACGCTCCATAGACTAACATGGAGCGCCCGTTCAGATCCGCCGTCAAAACTGACAGGCGGATCTGAACGGTCCGACCGTGTGAAAGGGGCCTTAATGTTGTGGTTCACTGGTTGGTCTCTTTATGACTGCTAAATGCCTTAATTTTTACACCTTATCCCATATGGAATAAACACCATTTGCCTTTACTTACCCAAGGTTGAGTTTCATTCTTTTGCCATGGCACAGTGCTTTTCCCAATTTTGGTTCTTTTTATATGTCTCATTGGTCTCTGAGTTTGGGATAGCAGTAGCCCTAGTTTGCGAGTACCTGGTTGACAGGTAATCACTAGCGGCCGAAGGGTTAAAAGCACCCATGTTGCGGCACTGCTGAAGTGCTTTGCAGGTGCTTTGGCAGCGCTGCCCATTAATTTCAATAGCGCTGTGTACACGGCTCCCAAACCACCCTAAAGATGCTGCTTGCAGGACTTTTCAGAACATCCCGCAAGCGCACCGCCCCAGTGTGAAAAGTCACACAGAAATTAATTGGAGGCAGTTTTCAGGCGTGCGTTAGAGGTTATTACTAGCGCTAAAATGCCTGAAAACTGCCACAGTGTGAAAGCAGCCTAAAAGTCACCAGCTACAGTATTTGTAGCTGCTTTTACTTTATCTTACTGTAACTTTAACTGTATTAGTGTCACTAGTGATGTCAGTGGCAGTAAGGCCCCTTTCACACTGGGGCGGGGAGCCGCGGTGACGGTAAAGCAGCGCTATATTTAGCGCTGCTTTACCGTCGTTTTAACAGCGGTTTTCGGCCGCTCGCGGTGCGGTTTTACCCCCCGCGAGCGGCCGAAAAAGGATTAAAGACCCCCCGCAGAGCGCCGCCGTAGCAGGACTTTTTTTTGTCATCCTGCTAGCGCACCGCTCCAGTGTGAAAGCCCGCCGGCTTTCACACTGGAGTTAAAGGGGCCGGATTTTTTCATGCGGTGAACAGGCGCTATTTTTAGCGCTGTACCGCATGAAAAACGCCCCGGTGTGAAAGGGGCCTTAGTCTTTTCTCACAGCATCAGTTAGTGCCAGACTGTCCGCCACAATATCGCAGTCCCATTTGTTAGTATATAAAAATTGTAAAAAATAAAAATTCCAGTATATAACCCATCATTTGTAAGCGCTATAAAAAAAACTTTCACGTAAAGCGATCAATATACACCTATTGGGATTTTTTGGAGCAGAATACATACAATACAGACATTTTTTTCCAAAATTGTCAGTCGTATTTTTTCATTTAGATCACAAAAAAATAAAAACCCAGTGGTGATCAAATACCACCAAAAGAAATCTGTATGTGGGTGAAAAAAAATTAACAAAATTCATTTGGGTACAGTGCTGCATGACAATGTGCAATTGCCAGTTAAAGTAGCGCAGCTCTGAATAGAAAAAAAATGGCCTGGTCATGAAGGGGGTAAAACCGTGCCGAGGTCAAGTGGTTAAAGACTACAAGGGGTTTATGCAGGCATAAGAACACAACTCTACACTGCCACAAAGAACAGAAGATGAGATATATGGACAGGAATGGTGTATCAGAGGCTTTTCACAAAATTAAAAAAAAAAGAAAAAAAAGGAAAAATCCCAAGCTGTGCGTTTCTATAACACTCAGAAGACTGTAGTTTCAAAAGTGAAAAGAAACAGAGAAGACGAGGCACAGTACAGGGCGCAGGAATTTCTGGGTAGTTTCAGGAGAAAGGTCACCTAAGGATAGCCTTCGCCTTCAGCTGAGTCACCACTCCAAGTGGGGTGGATCAATTTTATAGCAAGATAAGCACAGAATGTGCACTCGTCTTATTTTATTTATTATTAACGTAAATAAACATCTTTCTATATTTATGTCCACAAGCGATCATAGAATTGCTTGGAGTTATGCATTTTAAAAATACTTTCCAGTCCTAAAACTAGCTCTACCAGCTGCACAGGAACACAGAGGTAGCTGTCACTGCAAAGTCTATGGCCCAAGGGGAGACAAAGCTGAGCCGCCAATCACAAAACATAGATCAATCGTACCATGGAAACAGTTTATGACCAGTTACAGCTAACTGCCCCCCCCCCCCCCCCTTTAGGCCCCTTTCACACTGAGGTGCTTCTAAACTGCCAGTAAAACACGGAGCACTTTTGAAGAGCCTTTCAGGCGCTTTTGAAGAGCTTTCCATTAACTTCAATGAAGGGTCATTATGTCACTGCCCTGCCAGCGCACTGCCCCAGTGTGAAAACATTCATTGATTTTAATGGAAATAGATTTTCGTAAGCTTTTCAATCACTTTCTTTAGCTTGAAATAGCCTGAAAAAGCGCCTCAGTGTGAAAGGGGTCTAAGTGACGCTTTTTGGTGACCAGCGACACCAATACAGGTCAGTGCTTTAAAAAAAAAAAAAAAAAAAAAAAAAAAAAATGCACTGTTCCCTGTATAAATGACACTAGCAGGGAAGGGGTTAACACTAGGGGCGATCAGGGGGTTGAATGTGCTCCCTGGAAGGTGTCTCTAACTGTGGTGGGAGTGGATTCACTGGAGGAGAAAAGAGAGATCATGATTCAGGTTAACTGAAACACAGTCTCTCACTTTTCCTACCTGACAGATCAGCGATGTGCCTGGTTTACATTGGCACACCTCTGCGCCATCTCTCCTGTGAACGATCAGTGGGTTGCGGCGGCCATCGCAGCCAACGGACCCGCTGATTTGCTCCCACTGTGTCCAATCACATTGGGAGCGGCGCATGCACCCTCTGAACCGCATGCACAAAATCATGTACAGGTATGTGATTTTGCGCCCCGGGCCGCCCTGCAGCAGTAAATGTACGTGGGGGGGGTCGGTAAGCGGTTAAATAAAACCTTTACATACGGTATATAATGTAACCTATTTTAAACCCACTTACTTCCTGTGGGTCTCTGCCTCTATAAGTAATGCAGGCATATTCATGGCTGTGGGGAGGGGGGCAGGAGGGTGCTACACAGCTCCCTAAAATGATGACAGCACCCTGCATCAGTATTCCACTGAAAAACCCTCATCCCAAATGCAAGCAGTGGGATGGCCCTTGGAAGTAATCATGGCTGCTGATCCAGTATGCCGTGGTCAGTTTATGGGCCTCAGTCATCAAGCAGTTTCTCCCCTCTCCACCGGACGGGGGATCACGTGACCGCAGAACAGCAGTGTGAGAAACAGTATTTTAGGATAATTTAAAAAAATCATTTTAATAATTTAACTACAGGAGAGGAGACTAAAAGTAAGGCTGGAGATGCACTTTAAGAATAGTAATCCTAATAGGTGGAAAAGACCTTCAGTGCTGGGTTACAGTAAAAGCCATGCTAGCCTTGGACTGAAGAGGTCTACATTGGCCTGTTACTTTTCAGCTAGATCCAAACTGCCGAGCAATGCCGCAACAGAAGATTAAATCACAAATAACCCATTCGGATTAACAAATTAATTTATATTTTAATGCAGCTTTCATTACAATACTTCTTGGTGATCCTGCCACGTGGGTCAGTGAAGAGGCACGTCTTGTTTTTAAGTGATAATGCTCCGTTCATTGATGCTTCTCTGTCACATGGACTTTAGATGGAGACAACAAGTGGCCGATTCAACCCACCTTCCACAGGCATGATCAAGCATCTCTTGAAGAAAGCAATAATTTTCCTTTTTACCTGCCAGACAAGTATTAGGCCTCTTCCACATGGGAGTAAAAAAAAAAAAAGCAACTTTTTTACGGATTTGAAATTACAGTGCATCCAGAAAGTAGTCACAGCTCTTCATTTTTTCCACATTTTGTTATATTATATAAGGCCTTATTCCAAAATGGATTCAATTTATTATTTTCCTCAAAAATTCTACAAACAATACCCCATAATGACTAAAGTGAAAAAAGTTTGTTTGAAATCTTAACAAATTTATTAAAAATAAAAATGATCACATGTACATAAGTATTCTCAGCCTTTGCCATTTGAGCTCAGGTGCTTCCTGTTTCCACTGATCATCCTTGAGATGTTTCCACAACTTGATTGGAGTCCACCTGTGGTAAAGTCAGTTGATTGGACATGATTTGGAAGACACACGCTTGGTTATATAAGGTCCCACAGTTAACAGTGCATGTCAGAGCACAAACCAAGCCATGAAGTCCAAGGAATTTTCTACAGACCTCCGAGACAGGATTGTATCGAGGCACAGATCTGGGGGAAGGGAACAGAAACATTTCTGGAGCACTGAAGGTCCCAATGAGCACAGTGGCCTCCATCATCAGGAAATGGAAGAAGTTTGGAACCATCAGGACTCTTCCTAGAGCGGGCCGGCCAAACTGAGCGATCAGGGGAGAAATGCCTTAGTTAGGGAGGTGACCACAAACCCAATGGTCACTCTAGCAGAGCTTCAACATTTCTCTGTGGATAGAGAAGAACCTTCCAGAAAAACAACCATCTCTGGTGCACTCCACCAATCAGGCCTGTATGGTAGAGTGGCCAGACAGAAGCCACTCCTCAGTAAAAAGGCACATGACAGCCCTTCGGGAGTTTGCCAAAGGGCACCTGAAGGACTCAAGACTATGAGAAACAAAATTCCCTGGTCTGATTAACCACTTCAATACCAGGCACTTAGACACCTTACCGCCCAAGCCAATTTTCAGCTTTCAGCGATGTCGCAATTTGAATGACAATTGCGCGGTCATGCTACACTGTACCCAAACAAATTTTTTATCATTTTGTTCCAACAAATAGAGCTTTCTTTTGGTGGTATTTGATCACCTCTGCGATTTTTATTTTTTGCGCAACAAACAAAAAAAGACCGAAAATTTTGCAAAAAAACAAGTTTTTCTTTGTCACTGTTACTTTTTTTGGTAAATAAGTGCGTTTTCTTCTTCAATGACGGGCACTGATAAGGCGGCACTAATGGGCACTGATGGGCACCGATGAGGTGGCACCAATTAGGGGGCACCGATGGGCACTGATAGGTGGCACTGATGGGCATTGATAGGTGGCACTGGTATGCGGCACTGATGGGCACTCAGGTGGCACTGATGGGCACTCATAGGCGGCACTGACGGGTACTTATGGGTGGCACTGATGCACACATATAGGTGGCACTGATAGGTGGCATGGATGGGCACTGATAGGTGGCATGCATGGGCACTGATAGGTGGGCATGGGTGGGCACGGATGGGCACTGATAGGTGGCCCTGATGGACGCTGATGAGTGGCACTGATGACACTTATGGGTGGCATTGCTGGGCATCCCTTTTTTTAATATGATGTGCCAATCAGTGCCCATCTGTGGGCACTGATTGGCATATTTTTTGAATTTTTTTTTAACGTGTGGATGGCCATGGGGGATGTACCTGGCCATCCACATGCTGGGGGCTTCCCTGGTGGTCCTGGGGGCTTCCCTGGTGGTCCTGGGGGCTTCCCTGGTGGTCTAGTGTGGGCACCTGAGGGGGGGCTGCGCTGATAAACAATCAGCGCATACCCCCCCTGTCAGGAGAGCCGCCGATCGGCTCCCCTCTACTCGCGTCTGTCAGACGCGAGTGAGGAAAAGCCGATCAACGGCTCTTCCTGTGTACATCGTGATCAGCCGTGATTGGACACGGCTGATCACGTGGTAAAGAGCCTCCGCCGGAGGCTCTTTACCGAGATCAGTGTAGCGATGTGTCAGACTGACACACCGCTCCACCGATCGCCGCGATGCGCGCCCCCACGGGCGCGCGGCGGCTGTTATCCTGAAGGACGTCATATGACGCCCAGTCATGATAACGAAACCACTTCCCGGACGTCAATATGCTATTGACCGGGCGGGAAGTGGTTAAACAAAGATTGATCTCTTTGGCCTGAATGGCAAGCGTCATACCTGGAGGAAATCAGGCACCACTCATCAGCTGGCCAATACCATCCCTATTGTTAAGCATGGTGGTGGCAGCATCATGCTGTGGGGATGTTTTTCAGCAGCAGGAACTGGGAGACTAGTCAGGATTGAGGGAAAGATGAATGCAGGAATTTACAGAGACATTCTTGATGAAAACCTGCTCCAGAGCACGGTGGACCTCAGACTGGGGTGAAGGTTCATCTTCTAACAGGACAACCACCCTAAGCACACAGCCAAGAAAACAAACAGGAGTGGCTGCGGAACAACTCTGTGAATGTCCTTGAGTGGCCCAACCAGAGCCAAGACTTGGAGCTGATTGAACTTCTCTGAAGAAAATCTGAAACTGGCGGTGCACAGACGTTCCCTATACAACCTGATGGAGCTTGAGAGGTCCTGCAAAAAAGAATGGTAGACACTTCCCAAAAATTGGTGTGCCAAGCTTGTAGCATCATACTCAAAAATACTTGAGGCTGTAATTGGTGCCAAAAGGTGTATTGAGCAAAGGCTGTGAATACTTATGTACATCAGACTTTTTTTGGTTTTTTATTTTTAATAAATTTCACGTCGTCATTATGGAATATGGTTTGTAGAATTTTGAGGAAAATGTATTTATTTATTCCATTTTGGATGAAGGCCCCTTCCACACGGGGCGGATCCATTGAACGGATGACAGGTCCGTCTCTGCTCACTGAGCGGGAGGCACCTGTCAGAGCCCCGCTCATTCCTATGGGGAGATCGGACAAAAACAAACAGCATGTCCGTTTTCATCACATCTCATTCGATATGATCTGCCAGACGAATGGAAGAATGTATTCAACATACGTCTGATTTTAGCGGATCGGATGGCAGGCGGGTGTCAGCGGACACATCTCCACTGACATCCGCCTGCCCATAGGAGTCAATGGATGGCCAGCTCGGATCTGCCTGAAAAAAAAACGGACAGGCGGTCCTGAGCGGGCTTGTCGCGTGAAAGGGGCCTTAGGGTCCAACATAACAAATTGTGGGAAAAGCGAAGCATGGTGAAAACTTTCCAGATGCACTGTAGATGCAATATTGTTTATGGAACAATACACACAGCTGAGTAAAGATCAGTAATATAGCAATGAGTACAGAGCAGTAAAACCAAAATAGAAAATGATACATTTGAGTGCAGTAATTTACTCGAATACATGTATTTACTCGTCTATAAGCATGTTTACACAAGTATAAATTAGTATATCACAAAACTGGCAAAGAAGGAGAATTTTACTCGTCTATACGCTTACACACCGTTATTGGCGCCAATACTCAACATTACTCAGGTCTTTACACACAGTGGTTTTATTCACGGCCTGTCAACAAGTTCCTGGGTAAACATCAGTAAATTATGAAGCCCGTGTGTTTGGGCCCTTAGAATCCTTTATCAGGCAAGAATGGGACAACATTCCTCTCCCAAAACTCTAACAACTGCTTTCCTCAGTTCCAAGACATTTACAGAGAGTTGATAAAAGAAGAGGGGATGTCACATGGTGGTAAACATGGCCAACTGCCCCAACTTTTTTAAAAAGTGTTGCGGACATAAAAATTTCAAAACTACCCTTTTTTCTTAAAATGTTTAAACATTTGATATATTTTCAATTGGGAATAAAATGTGGGTTTGTGAGATTTGAAAATCATTGCATTCTGTTTTTTTGTAAAAAAATTTTTGGATTTAAAAATCAGATTTTTTATCAAATTTATTTTAATAAAATGCTTTTGGAGTAAAAATCTATCTAAAGATACTTTTCTATTTAAAGAGGAGTATCCATTAAAGAAAAAAATTAAAAAGTCAGCAGCTACAAATACTGCAGCTGCTGACTTTTAATAATCGGACACTTACCTGTTCCAGGGTCCAGCGATGCGGGGGGGTCAAAGCTCCGCTCGTTCCCCATCCACTTGGCGTGACTGACAGGAGGGAGGGAGCCCTTCCTGTGCCAAGGGGAAGTGATGTCACCAGCCCAGGCACCGAAGGAGGCAGACTACGAGGGACCCCCCTAGAAACAGCCCTAGCTCTCCGCCGCTCCACAGCTCAGCGCTCCAGTGAGCGTGGAGGAGAGGAGAGGAGAGACGCTGACTGACAGCAGCTTTCCTCTTGGGTATCTGCGAGAACCGAGCCATTGGCGATGTTCATTGGCTCGGTTCTCAGTGCAGAGTTGGCAGAGGACAGCTGCAGCATCAGTCTGATGCTCCATCCACCGAGATAAGTATGAATAAAAAAAAAACACATACTTCTCTTTTAAAAATGTTGTTTATTCAGCATGAAATGGATCTTAGTTATATGACATGAGGCTGTATATTCTGCAATATTTACATTTTTGGTAAACTCAATGAATCCAAGCTCTGCAAGCTGACATAACATGCACTGCATTCACACAATTTCACAGTAACCACGAGATAAAACAAAGTTCAGGAATATTCCTTTATCCCATTGTTTTGCAAATCTAAGTACACTACAAACTGTATGATTGAATCAGATTGGATATCGCTATTTTACTAACCTGACAGCTTATTATTCTATTCTAGGAAACCTTTCTTTTGTTTGCAAATATTAAAGATTCTAACTACCAGCAAGAATAAGTCCTTATATTTAAAGTGCACCTGTCATTTCAGATCCATCATGGCAGCCCCTGTTAGCTGGCATCCACTCGCCTGCTGCTGCTGCCGCCTTGTTACGTCACCGCCACATCACCTGTGGTTCCAATAAAGTGAATGGGACTGTTGGTGAGTCAACAGCGGGTCAGAGGAGGAGCCACAGCAGGACAGAGATGACAGTTGCTCTTTAAAAAATTATGATTTAAAATCGAGATGATTTAAATTAAGCCTTTTTAATAGCGATTTAAATCAAATCCACCCTGCAGCTTACACTTTATAAGCAGTTATAGCAGACATGTATTTCTGTTTGGGATAAAGGTTTTACATAACTAAAAGCTGATCAACTGTAAGCACCCGTCAGTGTTGAGTGGTTTGTCTCTGTAATTGATACAACTGCAGGACAGCTGGTTCTGTTAAAAACAGACTTACTGGCTGGATTACCAGGTGAAAACAGAAGAAAGAAAGCTTAAACATGAACAAATTCACATCTATGAACTGTAATATAAAAAAAATATTTGCTTTGTGGTTTAATACTGCTTTAAAGCTCAGAAAAAAAAAAAAATTATATATATATATATAAAATTCATATATATATATATATATATAATAAACAGAAGCGAATATTGCACTACCTAAATTATTTTCCTGCTTTAGAATTGTAAAGACCCATACACACATATCCACACTACTGCAACACATGGAAAGGCACCATGCACACTTTAATGCTTCAAAAGCAACATATGTACAACACAATACCTGTGGTGTGCTGCATAAAAAAAATGGTGTATGTCCAATTTTCAGTCTGTTCTGGTGCATCAGCAGCCTATTCAAATAGACTGCCTTAACACCACACGCGTTAACACTAGAACAGATAGGAATGATCTGAATGGATCCTTAAAGTAAAACAAGCTTTGATAAAATAATATATATAGAATATAATAGAGAGAGAGAGTGCTCTGAATAAGTAAATCTGCCCAAAAAAATAAAAAGGTGGTCATTGCTTATAGTGAAAGCAGACACCCCTCCCCCATCCCCATTTAGTAGCCAATTTAGGAAAGGACAGAACGGTGTCAATGTCCTCAGAACAGAGAGAGGTAGGACTTTGCAATACAGTTTGTATATTAAAGAATTCACCTGGAGGGCATTTTCTTTCCAGCAAAGTGGATTTACAACTTAGGCCCCCTGTACACAACTGCCCTAATCCCCTACAACAAATTCCAGCATACTTCTTCCAGCCGGGAAGTCCAGGTGCTGCGTAAAGCCACCCACTAAAATGACCGACTGTACTCAGGTATAAGAGGAAACACTTATATAGAGTATGGATATTTCTATTACTAGAATACACCCATACGCTATATGAGCGTTTCCATGAGTACCGCCATATACCCAAGTACAGTCACACAGCCATTCATGTCTGTCAGCCCCTATACAAGCACCTCGGTTCCCTGGGTGGGGGAAATATGCTGCAATTTACTGGGCATAGGGTCCCCAAGTGTAACAGCCCCTAAAGTGAATGTCAGGCAGGCCATAGATTATGCAATTTGCCATTCTGCAACCACAGGTTCCTCAATTCCACCATCAACACAGTCAGTGCCTCCCACAGAGCTGTAGTATTCTCCTGGCAGGGGGCAAGGGGAGTCACCCGTTTGGAAAACACAATGGTGATTGCTAGCAGCCACTGGCAATAACCGCATTCTGGAAATCAGACATACTGGTTGTACCCAAGTTGATCGATGGATCTAATCTCAGCGGATCCCTGCTTAACGGGTGGAGATTCAAATCATCCATGGCCGGTTTTACAATCAAAGGGTGCTGATGGGTGAAAAGTGCAAACAACAGGTGCTTTCAGCACCTCACATCCCCCCTACTGAATGCAATACCAGTCTCCATATATTCACACTGTTCCATCCATGTAGCTACAATGGGCTCCCTCCCTGGCTAAAAGTAGTGGGCGATAGGTGGAAGGGAGTTTTGACACCATCAGGATGAGCCGAACCTTTGTCCCATCATTATGTAGAGGCAAAGTGGTTCCATATTATACATTTGTCTTTTGTAGAATATATACTTTTTTCAAGCGTTTATATCACAGTTAGCATTATCTACTAAATAAACTGTCCAGAAAGTAAATCTGCTGTAGGTAGGTACATGAAGTGTGGCAATATTTAATAACATTACACTGTATTAAAGTGCTTGTAAACCCCCCTGACCTATTTTTACATATAGGTAAAACTTATTATAGGCTTACCTATATGTACTGAAAATATCTCCGAAACGTGCACCGTTTATGAGATAATTGCCTTGTAGTGCACCGATTATGTCATGAAGTGAAGAAACAGCCCTCCGTAACGTTTTTCCCCAGCATGCGCAGTGACTGGCGCATGCGCGGGAGTGACGTCACGTGGCTCCAGACAGTCACAGAGCCGGAGTCAGCTGTTATTGCAACTGTAAATGAGGCCTTAAAGCTGAACTCCAGGGAGAAAAAAAAAAATATTTATGTATATATTTCCTCTGTTTACATCAGATTTTATTTATTTTTGCACTTCTTTTATAAACTAATAATAATTAAAACTTTTTTTGGTTTGCTTTGTTCATTAATAATTTTACATCTTTAACATATATTTACACATTTTACATTGAAAAAAATAGCAAAATGAAAAAAAAAAAAAAAAAAGACCCCAATATAAACCTTATTTTCATTTCTTTCCACATTACATTTTTTTAAAATGTGATTGAAACAAAGTATTCTGTCTTATTTTATTGCCATCTTATTTGATAACCTAATGTTCAGGGGTTGTAAATCTTTAAAATAAAAAAGTTCTTCAGAATCGTGATCTTTATTCTAAGCAAAAAAAAAATTGTGATTCTCATTTTTTCCAGAATTGTGCAGCTCTGTCATGTACATATAAGAAGTCACTGTCGGAGTCCTATCTGCATGGAGCTTGCATGTTGTCCCTGTGTGTGTATTGGTTTCCTCCGGGTAGTCCGGTTTCCTCCCACACTCCAAAAAGACATGCTGTTGGTTCATTGGTTCCTGGCTAAACTGGCCTTGTGTATATGAGATAAAGACCTTAGATTGTAAGCTCCTTGAGGGCAGGGGCTGATATGGATATACATGTAAAGAGCTCTGTACGAGGTGTGTCTATTAAATAATGAGACTGTGATCCCACCTAGTAAACAAAGCAGTCAGAACCAGTTATAACTATGTGTGGTGACCTTGAACATGTTTGAACCTGCATGACAAGCAGCAACATTCTGACGTTCAGTTGATTGTGAGTCGCCATTTAGTTTGGTTGTTTTCTGTAGTGCGACGAAAAAAATGCTAAAAGTTTTAAAAGTTGAACAACGTGTCAATTTGAAATGTTTTGTAACATTGCACAAAACAGAATGTTTTCAAATGCTTATTAGAGCTTATGGGAATGACGGCCTGTCTCGTGCGCGTGTGTTTTAATGGCACAAAAGATTCAAACGAGGGAAGTGAGAATGAGTTCCCAAAAGTTAAATCAGTGCTTAAAACGGCAGATGTGTTGAAACAGCTGACAGAAATTTATTTTTTCCATGCCTTCGACCAGTGGAAAACAAGACTGCAGCAATGTATTAGTGCAAATGGGGAATATATTGAAGGGGACAAGCATTCAATTTGTAATACATCTAAATAAAGGTGAGTTATTTAATCAGTCTCATTATTTAATAGACACACCTCATATGTTGTCAGCACTATATAAATACCTGTAATAAATAAAATCACAATTACAATCAGCCACGCTGCTCCAGCCAAGCCGTGAACATCCTATGAAAGAAGAAACATGGCGACCGCGAACAAAGGACCCACCTTTCATTTTCACAGTAGGAGAATTGGGACCTGCGGATTGTTTGCGCCATCCTCTCCAATTCTGACAGAGACTTTCTGCCTCCGAGATAAAGGAACATAACGAGTCCTCCTCGAACCGGTCCGAGTCTTCAAAGGAAAACCTTTCCCCGTCCTCCCACTCTGCAAACATGAGTTCCATCACCTCCAAGGATGTAAACCAGGAGGCGTCTTGTGAACTTTACACAGGGAACAGGTGAAGAGCAGAGGGATAAAAGATTTTTCAGGAGGCACCCGTGGCCGTCCCAGGCAAAAAACACGAAAAAGTAATTTTAGCTTATGGAAAAATAACTAGAATCTTACACCTTATTACATCGCTGGCAAAAAATAGTCTTCCCTCTGTAGCAGTCTCGCATATTTTATATCGGAGAGAAAAGTTCCCCCACACAAAATCCGGGGCTGCTTCTGCAAATCCCTACACTTTATAACATTTGTGCTTTTCCAGATACGCCATAAAAAAAAAGTATACTGTGCTCGATCGATCCTTTAGGTGACTTTGTTCATGTTGCTAGCAAATACAAAAACAGACATCAATAAATGGGGGGGGGGGGTGACTATTATAACCTGGGGGGGGACACGAGAAGGGAAGACAGGCTTCCCTTCCTAGAGTCTGGGATTGTGTGCCCAAGGGCCAGCATAGTTTAAGATCTACACAACCAAATCCTGAGCCCCCCTGATTGTAATGATTATAGAATATAATAATAAAAGGGAGGGGGGGGGGGAGAAAATGTCCAGAAAAATGGTTATTATGAAGTATCTGGACTGCTTGGCCAATGATGCCAAATGAAAGAAAAAGTGGGAAGGATCTTCATAAAATCAGAAGATGACATCTAGTGTCCATAAATCTCTATATTATTGTTTGCACCCCCCAGCATCTGCAATCAGCCAGCCCAGAGAAGAAGAGGATGGGGATGTCTGTCTGTCCTGCTCTGTGCCAGGGATGATGGCAGAGCCCTCAGATGAGGATTCCTCCTCCCGTGCCCTCTTTGTTCTCCTCTTCTTTTGTTTCCTTTGCCTAGCTGGGCACACAGGAGGCATCAGCAGCACCCCAGGCGAGGTGACACAAGGCGAGCCCAGGCCTCCCTCAGGGAATCTGTCAGCTGCTTCTCACTAAACAAAAGCCCCCCCACTGCTGCTCTCCCCACTGGACACAATGCCCCCGTGTGGCCGGGCCGGGTACGCCGAGTCCTCTGGCCTCCTCCTGTTCCCTATGCGGGGCGCCTCGTCAGACTGCACTCTGGGTCAGAGTCTCCATCCGTCCTATGGCCAGCCCTCCCCCGCCTGCCTTGGCTTTCTCTCCCCGGCTCTACCTGGGGACAGCTCGATCAGCTGATCTCCGCTTCCGCTCTCCGCCTTCCGGCTTCCTTCACCACCGAGGGGCAGAGTGTGCGGTGGAGGAGGATGGGAAGCGCCGCTCTATAGTGGACTTGCTGTTCTATGGTGCGAGGAGGACCCGGAGCCTGCATCTGTGTTTCTAAATAGCAGATGTTTTCCATGAACACTGCAACATGCAGGGCTCTATACAATATACTCACATGTCTGTACTTTTAGGCATCAGTTTTATTATACATTTAAAGTAGAACTGAAGGAAAAACCTTTTTTTTTTTTTTAGTTATAACCCCTGTAAGGTTTATTTTCGCCATTTATGTTCCATTGGGGAGATTTTCTGTCACATAACCAAAACAAGAAGTGAGAGAAAATTCCTCTAAAGTAAAGGAATCCAGAACTAGTGTCCCCATTGGAAAATATACCCACTATTCCTGTTTTGGGGACAACCCAAAATGTGGGATTTTCTTTTACTTTCACATTTATCAATAATGCTCCTTTCACACCAGGGCATTTTGAATCTGCCTGCAATTTCAAAAAGCTCTGCTAAAAATTAGAAATCGAACAATGCAAATTTGAGATGCCATTCGTTTTAATGACACCTAAAAACGCAGTGCAGTTCTGCCATGATCTGCCGGCCCAAAAAAAGGATCAGGAGCTTCTTTTCAGGTGACAAGCTTTGCGCAATGCGCTTTGCCGCGATTGCAGCATGATTTATCGTGGCAGAACCGAACTGCGTTTCTAGGTGCCATTAAAATGAATGGCATCTGAAATTCATGTGCGATTTGTCATTTTAGCAGAGCATTTTTCAATCATGGGGAGAATCGCGGTTCCCAAAAGTTTTGCCTTTAGATATACTCTAAAGCAGTGGTTCTCAACCTGGGGGTCAAATGATGATTTGCCAGGGGTCACTGAATCCTGGGATGTTCCTGAATCCCGCTCCGCTCTCCCAGCCTTTTTGCATCTGCCCAGCAGGGCTGTTCCTGGAGCCTGCGGCCACCCACTCAGCCTCTTCGCAGCCACCCATTCAGTTCTCAGCATGGCTGGGGGGCAGAGACTAGAGGTCAGCTGACTGGTGAGGAATGTGAAGTGGGAGGGGCTGGAGGAGACCCTATCTCCTGATTTCGGCATAGGTGTCACTGCTACGAGACGCCACAAAGTTGGAGACACAGTGAGTAACACTACGCCCCCCCCCCCCCCCCCCCCCCCACCAAGGAGTGAAGAGAAGGAATAAAAATAGAGAATACATGGAAGCGAGAGGAAAAGAGGGGGAGGAACAAAGAAAAAGGGAGAGAAAGAATACAAGAAAAAACACGAAAGATGGCTAGAGAGAGGGTTGGGGAAAAAAACAAGAAATTAGGATAGAGAGAGATAAAAGGAAAAGAAAGGAGCACAAAGAGAAAGAGTGGTACATCCCATAATGTAGCACAAGGGGATTTAATACTGTATGAGTGGAAAGGACTCAGGGAGTGCTAAATGTCCTTGGATTAGGGGTGCAAATTACTTGTCTTGCCTTGGGTGCTGACAACCCACCCTATGAAAATAATTTTACTGTTAGGGGTCCCCACAACTTGGGAAATGTTATCAAGGGATCACGGCACCAGAAGGTTGAGAACCACTTCTCTAAAGGGTGACCTTTACCAAAAACTTCCTATGCAGATGAGGGACTTCTGCAGATAAAATTAACCACATCAGCCTTCCTTACTGACCAGGCCATTTTTTGCAGAACGGCACTGCGTTGTTTTAACTAACAATTGCGCTGTCGTGCGACATTGTACCCAAACAAAATTGACGTCCTTTTTTCCCCACAAATAGAGCTTTCTTTTGGTGGTATTTGATCACCTCTGCGGTTTGTATTTTTTGCCCTATAAACAAGAAAAGAGCAACAATTTTGAAAAAAAAACAACAATATTTTTTACTTTTTGCTATAATAAATATCCAAAAAAAAATAAAAAATGTCTTCCTTAGTTTAGGCCGATATGTATTCTTCTACATATTTTTGGTAAAAAAAATGACAACAAGTGTATATTGATTGGTTTGCGCAAAAGTTATAGCGTCTACAAAATAGGGGATAGATTTATGGCATTTTTATTATTATTTTTTTTTTTACTAGTAATGGCGGTGATCAGCGATTTTTATCGGGACTGAGGCATTGGGGCGGACTCATTAGACACTTTTGACACTTTTTTGGGACTATTGACATTTATACAGTGATCAGTGCTAAAAATAGTCACTGATTACTGCATAAATGTCACTGGCAGGGAAGGGGTTAACACTAATGCGTGATCAAGGAGTTAAATGTGTATCCTAGGGAGTGTTTCTAACTGTGGGGAGATGGGACTGCCTGTGGGAGGAGACAGATTACTGTTCCTAAGCAGTAGGAACAAAAGATCAGTCTCCTCACCCCTGACAGTCTCTCTCAGGAGCGATCGCGGGTGCCCGGCGGACATCGCGACTGCCGGGCATGCGCATCGGCTCCGTCGTCACGCTCCCCCCTAGTGTTTTTAAAGTGTCCGACATACAGCTACGACGGCTCGCCCAGGGGAGCCAACCTGCCACAGTATAATTGAGGCGGCTGGTCCTCAAGTGGTTAAGCTGTGCAGCTTTGACCAAAGTTTGTGCACCTCATGAAGCCTGACTGGAAAACATCTAGGCCATTGCTAAGGATGTTTTTAGAGAGGCCTTGTGTTGCTGCTTACCTCCATCATCACAGGAGTGAGCTCTTTCTCAGATTCAAACCCCCTCACATGCTGTTTCTCTCTCCTGATGCAGTAGCTTTGTGCTCATGTGATGGTGAAGATGAACAGTAACAGGGGGGCCTCTCCTAGGAACATTCTAGGAGTTTTCCAGTCAGGCTTTATGAGGTATGTAAATTATCTTTCCCTTGCTGAGCCGCACTTTCAATGGCTATACACAGCCCGCCTCGGGAGCAAGCCCACAGGTGTCCCACCATAGGAAGCTGCTTCCTATGGAACACACCAGTGGAGGACCCCAGCAGAGGAGGTTCCAGGGTGCTCTGTGCAATACCATTGTACAGAGCAGGTAAATATATCATGTTTATTTTTTTAACTTAAAAAATACCATTTACAACCTCTTCAAACACACTGGATGTTTTTTTTTTTTTTTTTGTGCCACGTCAGCTCAAACTTTCACATAGGACCCGAATCAACTTAAACCGTTCATCTCTGTCCCAATCGGTCATCACATCATTGTGGCTTTGCTTACTTTAATTTATCAAAAAGAAGAGAAGACACCATAACATACTCAGGAAGAAACCAAAAAGCTGCCCTTCCCTCAACTCATTCCCTGTGATCATTTTATCCCCTATCCCCCCTCCCTCCCTTCCTCCGCATCACCCCGACACCGCGTCCTGTTTCGTCTGATTGTATCGACATATCCCTCTCCTCGAGAACTAAAACTGGATCCTGACTGCTTCGGCGAAGCTCCAGGTTTTTTTTAAACTTAAGCCAGCCTTCCCATTTTGTATTTTCCATGACCCCTTTCCTTTCTTCAGCCCTAATCCTTAAGGACTCCATCTGGCGTGTATCTTCAACCCTATCAATCCATTCCCAAATTTGTGGGCTTTCATGATTGCCCCAATTCCTGGCTATCGTTCGCTTGGCAGCATTAAGGAGATGGGGAACCAGTGACCTCTCATATTGTTTTATCTCGTCTCTGGTTCCGTGCAACAGAATAACCCAAGGGTCGTTATCAAGTTCTTTTCCTGTAATTTCCTTCACATACCCTAAAATTTTGGACCAATAGGTCTTAATTTTTCCACATTCCCACCACAGGTGGGCCATGGTCCCCTTATCGGAACAGCCTCTCCAGCAAACCTCCGGGGCCCCCGCTAGGAACTTGCTTAACTTAGCGGGGGTAATGTACCACCGTGACACAACTTTATAGTTCGATTCTGCTGACCTAGTGTCTATTGCAGACCTATGGGTTAGTTTCAATATTTTACCTATCGTGAGTGCATCTACTTTCGTGCCCAATTCCCTCTCCCAATTTTGGATGAATGGCGGTATCCCCATGTCGCTCCCCTCAATTAATAGTTTATATACTTTGGAGATCGTCCCCTTCCCCTTAACAGCCGTAAAAACCCGCTCCAATCGGGTCAGATCGTCCCCAGACCTAATCGGCTGGGGAAGGCTGCTTAGAAAGTGGCGCAATTGCAGATACCGCCACTCGTCCATCTTGAACAAGTCTCTTTTATTGCATAATTCCGTGAGTGAAAGTATCTTACCTTTTTGCATTATATCTTTCAGGCATGTGCCCTCTTTTTTAACCCATCCCCCTCCCACAATTACCCTCCCTGGCTGAAAATATTCGTTATTTTTAAGTGCTATTAGTGGTGAATTAAACTCTCCGTTTAAGTGCTTATAAACCCTATCCCAAATACGCAATGTGTTAGTAGTTATGGCGTGCGTGTTCTCTCCCAAAGACCTGTGGTGTGGTGGGTTCCATATAAGGGTACCCAATTGCAAGTTACTTAGTGATTTTTCTAATTTTACCCATCTTTTGTCACTGTGATCCGCTCCCCACTCGGGGATTCTTGAAAGAACTGCTGCTTGGTAATAGTTTTCTATATCGGGGACCGCTAGGCCACCCTTTTTTTTTTCTTGTTTTAGGGTACGAAGTGCTATACGGTGCTTCCTGTGTCTCCAGATGAAATTCATAATTAAGGACCTTAACTTTCTTAGGTAATTTGCCGAAAGGGGGATTGGGAGCATCTGGAATTTATAAGAAATTAGGGGTAAGATCATCATTTTTACGGAGTTGATCCTCCCCAACCACGTAAGGGGTCTGTTATTGAATTCTTTGCATTTTTTAGCAATGGCATCTAACAAGGGGAGATAATTAGTATTGAACATTGCCTTCAAGGACCTAGAGAGAGTTATACCCAAATACTTAATTTGTTTCTTCCAGGGAAACTCAAAACTCCCCTGCAGGCTCTGCTGAACCGAACTTGGAACATTAACATTCAGGACAAATGTCTTAGAGGAGTTGATTTTAAAATTGGAAATCTCCCCATATTGCTTCAGGATTTTCATCAGGAGTGGCATAGATGTCTGTGGGTTTCCCAGGAAGAACAAAATATCATCTGCGAATGCCGCCAATTTATGTTCCTCGTCCTCTGCTCGAACCCCCTTTATCCCCGGATGTCCCCTTATTGTGGACAAAAGAGGTTCCAGGGTCAATATAAATAGTAGGGGGGACAACGGGCATCCCTGCCTAGTACCGTTTTCCATAAAAAACGGCGAGGAGGTCAGTCCGTTTATTTTAATCCTGGCTGTTGGGTGGGCGTACAGCACCCCTATTTTT
Organism: Lithobates sylvaticus; assembly: GCA_028564925.1. Taxonomy (NCBI): domain Eukaryota; kingdom Metazoa; phylum Chordata; class Amphibia; order Anura; family Ranidae; genus Lithobates; species Lithobates sylvaticus. Next base: position 130,531,705 of record CM053036.1, on the reverse strand, counting down.
TGAATAATCTTGGGCCCAAAGCCCATATGGGTTAGAGTTTGAAACATGAGTCCCCAGTCTACCCTGTCGAACGCTTTCTCGGCGTCTATCGACAGGAGTAGACCTGGGGACCCTGCTTTCCTGATTTTGTGAATTACCAACAGCGCTCGGATTCCGTTGTCCCGTCCCTCTCTGCCAGGGACAAACCCCACCTGGTCAGGATGGACCAGTGTGCCCAAGTGACCCCTGATCCTCTCCGCCAAAACCTTCGCGTATAATTTAGTATCGGCGTTCAGGAGCGAGATTGGCCTATAACCTGAGCACACTGATCCATCCTTCCCCTCCTTTAGGATCATGGTTATGTCCGCCGTTAAAGACTCAGTCGACATACCAAAATTCAATCCTAGTCCATTAAAGTATGCACACATTCTGGGGATTAATATCTCCTGGAAAGTTTTATAGTACACATTAGTAAACCCGTCCGGGCCCGGGCTTTTACCCTTCGGAGATCCCATCAATGCCCTTTTGATTTCGTCTTCCGTAAAGGGGCTATCTAGCCCCTCACTGACCTCCATTGGGAGTTTAGGGAGACCTGCTCCGTTCAGGAATCTTTCCCCGTTCTGGGCCCTGTCAGCTCTGATCCCCAGCGGTTCCACCGAGTATACATCTTCAAAGTAAGCTCTGAAAGATTCGGCAATGTCCCTTGAAAGGTACCTAATGTCACCGTTTTTGTTTCTTATTTTTTCAATGTAATTACGGGTCTTTTTATTCCGGAGAGTTCTGGCCAAATGTTTTCCAGATTTGTTATTCCAAATGTACCTCTCTTTAGCCACTAAATCAGATGTTTGTTTTATTTGTTGTTCCGTCAGGTCTTTTAAGTCCTCTCTGAGGGAAATAATTTTGGAATAGAGCTCCCTGTTTGGCACGGTAGAGGATTTATGGGTCTGCTCTGCAGTTTTTATTTCTTCTACTAGGGCATTTTTTTTTTATCCTACCTTCTTTTTTTTTCCAAGCTCCCTTTGTAATTAAGATCCCTCTTATATAGGACTTGTGGGCGTCCCATAGGGTTGATCCCAGAACCTCCCCATTGTCATTGATTTCAAAAAAATGCTTTATTTCGTTTTTAATTTGCTCAACTATTTCTTCATCATGGAGGAGTTCCTCATTCAATCTCCAACTAGATGATGGGGCCTGTAGTTCCGGACATTCCAGAACCATAGAGACTGGGGCATGATCCGAAAAAGAGACGATCTCCACCTTCGTGTCCTTGACTCTTTCTAGGAGGGCGTGATCGATTAAAATATGATCCAATCGAGAGTACGTCCCGTGTATGTGGGAATAGAAGGTGAAATCCCTGGCTTTAGGGTGTTGTATCCTCCACACATCGATCAGCTGATTTGACCTTAAATTCTGCTTGATCGTTTTAAGTTGTTCCTTACATAACCCACGGGCACGGGATGTACAATCGAGATCCGGGTCCATACAGAAGTTCAGATCCCCCATCAATATAACATACCCCTGTCTAAAGTCTCTTAGTTTGGACAGAATATCTTTCAAAAATTTAATCGGTTTTATATTTGGGGCGTATATGTTTGCGAGAGTGTATTTATTGCCACCAAGCGAACCTCTCAGAAACAAAAATCTACCTTCTGGGTCCTCCACCCTACTCTCAACTTGAAAGTGTATGTCCCTTGAGAATCCAATGGCCACCCCCCTTGCCCTATTGATAATAGCGTCGCCATAGTACCAAGATGGGTAATGTCCTGAAGTTAATTGAATGTTGGAGATTCGGGACAGGTGTGTCTCCTGAAGGAAGACCACCCCTGCCCCGAGACCCCTCAACTCCTCAAGGATCTTTTGTCTTTTAGCCCGAAGGTTAAGTCCCTTTACATTATAGGATACAAATTTAATCACTGTCATCCTGTCGCAATGGCGAAGCTTTTAATGTCAGTGGACTCGCAGTGTCGGGGTGATGCGGAGGAAAACCCACCCCCCCTCCCTCCCCCTCTAACCCCCTCCTCCCTCCCCCCTCCCCGCCTCTCATTCCCCCCCTCCCCCCCGCCACCCTTCCCCTCCCCTCCCATCCTAACCCTCTCTAGGGTCTTGGAGTCGCTGGGGGCCATTCCAATGTCTGGCCTCCCACGTCTCTCCTACCATCCCAGGAGGGGTGGGGCACTGAGTGACTGGAGAATCCAGCCGCTCTCCCGATAGTAATTAATAATCGGGGAGTAGCGGGCGGAAATAAAAAATGCGGTTCCCTGCTACCCTGGCACCCGCTCGACCCGCACCGGGAAAAAAAAAAAAAAAAAAAAAAAAAGGGAGACCCCCCCCCCTCGGCTCCCTCCTCCCGCAGGCCCCCCCCCCCGCTCCCTCCTGATCTTCCCGCCAGGGGATTTAGCCGTTCTCTCCCCCATCTGCCCATCCTGGCAAGGCCGGGACCTGGATGCCCATTTTACTGCAAAACTCTGGCACCTCCTCCGGAAAGCACAGTCTGGCAGAACGCCCATCCTTGTTCCCGATTAGGCATGCCGGGAACCCCCAGGTGTATTTTATATTCGCAGATCGCAATGCTTCTAATAAAGGTCTCTGCTGCCTGCGTCTTTCTAGTGTCTGGGGGGATAGGTCAGAATAAATTTGGACCTCAGTGCCTTCAAAATTCAGGGGGGGGCTCCGGTATAATTTTGCCCAAATTTCGGCCTTATCCTCGTAATGCCGAAACCTAACAATAATATCTCTGGGTCTGCCAGAGCCTGCTATCTGCCTTCTGCCAAGTCGGTGGACTCTCTCGATTTTAGGGAAATCTTCACGTCCTCTTGCTATAAGAGGGTTGAATATTGAAAATATAATGTCCCTTAAGACCTCTCCTTCCTTCTCGGGGACCATTTTCACCCTGATGTTCTGTCTCCTATTTCTATTTTCTATATCCTCCAGCTTATATCGGGTGTCCCGTTGATTCAGGTGTAATGCTCGTATTTGCTCCTTTAACTCGAGAATTTCGTGATCATGAGATTCCACCTTCTTCTCGACTGTTTCAACCCTTCCTAGCAGGTGGCCCCAGTCTTCTCTAAGAAGAAGGAATTCCCCTTTAATGGAGTTTTCCATCTTCTGGAGCATTTCCTCCATATCTTTCTTTGTAGGGCACTGTTCCCCAATCTCCTGTTCAGAAGGCCTACTTCCATTCATCTCACTTTCCACCGCCTGTTCTGATAGGGTCTGATCGAGAGTCATATCCGCTTTTTTATCTTTGACTTTCTTTTTATCCGTCATAGCTTTTAATTGGTGGTCCGAGTTAAGCGGTTGTGGGCTAGATCCGGATCTCATATATTGTTTTATGTCGCTAGCCGCTGGTTTAGGGGTTTTGGGGGGGGCTTTTTTAGATGGTTTACTCATATTTCCTTTGGGGAGTTTTCTAATTCTCCTCCCCAGCTTGCTGGGAGGGGTACTTCCTCAAGTAGTTTTAGGTTACTGTCCTTCTTCCACCCTGCCTCCGCCAGGCCCAGTTCCTATTCCTCTACCTCTCACTCCTGCGGGCGGGGGTCTATCCCAGCTGTATTTGTAGTTACCCTTATAGCCACTGCGTCTTCGGCCGGGGACTTACCTTGCGGCTCTTATGGGTTACACACTGTGGGGGGCGGATACTCCCCTGTTAAGCTGTCCAAGACTTTCCCTGTTCAGATGGTGCGGCCCGTCTAGTGCCCCGAGGGTGAATAATGCGTATCCCTAGACAGAGACACCAAAACTAGGGGTCTCACCCTTCTCCCTCACATGCGCCCCACGGCCGGTCCCCAGCAAAAACCCCCTGGGGGACAAGAGCTATGAGGGCTGAACGGGGCTCCTGGGTGTTTTCTGGGATAAGTCCCTCGAGGGAGTTAGTATAGTAGAAGATAGTAAGGTGCCAAGCGGGGGCAGTAAACTAGGGCAATTTTACACCCGTCCGGGCTTTAAAGGGGAGGATAGGATCGGTCAAGAAGGAGAAATCAAACAGCTCCAAAGTTACCACAGATATAGACAGCAATTATCCCTGCCGTTGTAAGTTTTCCAGTCTTTATCCCCCCCTCTGCCCTAGAGGGGGTGCGTTTCCCCCCCTAAGGTAAGACAGGAGAGGTCTGCACCGTTGAGGGCTGGGATCCTAGGTCTCCTTGCTCTGGTAAATATACACGGGGTGAGTACAGTGTACTGTATAGGGATTACACACTAAGAACTCAAGGCTCTCTTATAGCCACTCTTCTTGTCAGTTGGAGTGCTGTTAGTCTTTGTTAGGAAACGTTAGCCTATCCCATGCGTGCTTAGGAGGAAAACCTTAACTGGCCCAGGTGTGGGGCCCTCATGCCGGTATCAATAGTGTAAGAAGTGCGGACCCTCAACATCAGGGAACAATTATAAGAACATGTGCTAGCAGCTGCTGGGGTCACAGTCTATCCTTTACAATCCAGTCTGTGATAAATATAACGGCCCCTGAGAACAGCTATTCCAGTTTCAAGCATAGAAAGTCCCTGGGCATATTCCTCCTTTAGGGGGAGACAAGCTGATATGGATGCAAGAAAATCCTGCTTACCTCACGCCGCCGGGTCAGAGGACCTTCCCCCTCCCAGGGGGGTTTGAAATTCTTATTTACTCACGGTCCATCATGAATCCAGGTGCAGCTTACGGCCGGGAAGGAGAGTATCGGAGGTCGGGGTCGGCGGGAAGGAGGGCTTCTCGAGAGGGAGGTAGGGGTTGTCCCGGTGTCGGTCGCTCCAGTGCCGATCAGCAGGCACAGATCCTCATTGAGCGTCTCCCGAGCGTGGTGCTGTCGCTCGGAGGTGCACGGCGCCTACCTTCCATGGAGCGCCGGCAACTATCCTCCTCGCGGTCAGCGTTGACTCGAGCCGCCCGCTACATCAGGCCCCTCCCCCCGTGCGTAACTACGTCCGCACGTCCTGGCGCATCCCCGTTCTCCCGTGCGCCCGTATCGACACACACTGGATGTTTTAATTGTGCTTGTATGCTTTTAATTGTTTAGTTTTGTTAATTAAGATCAGAAAAGAGATTTTAGTCTGTTTATACTTCAGTATCATTAAAATCCACAGTTTCCACCTTTTGTAGAGATGTCTTCAATGTAATGTCCCCATTGGAAGATTTTACCTCTATTCTGGTTCTGGTAACCACTCAAACTTTGGGATTTTGTTTTACATGATGGGGGCCAGACATCAATAGAAACCTCACAGGTGTTCTAATTCCTCTACACATTTTTTTAATGCCTTCAGTTATACTTTAACCAGTTATTCTAAATGTGCTAAGGAGCAAGTCAGTGCACCTGAACCTCAGGAATATACCCTGCACAATGATGGGTAAAGGTGACTGACTAGTTGCGTGCTGCACAGCTAACATACTGGAAAATGTGAAATATACATAAATACATTTTACTCCAACAGTGCAGTATGTTTTATTGTGAATGCATTGTCAGGAAGGTGTCTACAATGATGTGGACCCTTAGCATCACTGTTTGGGATCTCCAATGGGAGACTGTAGGTGTACCTAAAGGTGAAGGTTGAAAGCTGATTCATGGCAGAACAACACCATTGAGTTAGTAGGAACTGGCAGCTGAGACTGTTAAACACACAGATCCATGGTGGATGGTCCCATGTGAGAGCAGGTGATGTGCAACTCCCACAAGGCTCAGAGACCAGACAGTTCTCACCAGGGACCCCATTCACTGGGTTTGAGCTGCATGCTGACTCTAGCTGCTCTAGACACAGACTGCCGAGAATACAAATAACCATGATAAAAAGAGGTCAGGGCAAGCAGCAGATATAGATAACCGGGATAAAAGCCAGGGGTCAGGGCAGACATCAGTCAGGAGTAATCAGCATTCAAGCAAGCAGCCAGGGCAGGCAGCAGCCTTAGGTAACTAGGATACAAGCCAGAGGTCAGGACAGGCAGCGGACACATAAAACCAGCATATAGGGCAGGCAGCAGGCGTGGATAAGCAGGACACAAGCCAGAGGTTAGGGCAGACAGTAGACATGGATAACCCGGATAGAAGCCAAAGGTCAGGGAAAGCAGTAGTAATTAATAACTAGGATACAAGCCAGAGGTCAGAGCAGGCAGCAGACACAGATAGCCAGCATACAGGGCATGCAGCAGACATGGATAAGTGGGATACAAGCAAGAGAACAGCTCAGGCAGTGGGCACAGATAACCAGGATACAAGCCAAATGTTAGGACATGCATCAAATATGTATAACCAGTATACAGATCAGAAGCCAGAGCAGGAAGCAGACATGGATAACCAGGATAGAAGCCAAAGGTCAGAACAGGCAGCAGACACTGGTATCCGATATACAAGCCAAAGGTCAAGGCAGGCAGTGGACATGGATAACCTGGTTACAAGCCAGAGGTCTGGGAAGGCAGCAGACACAGATAAGCAGGATACAAGCCAAAGGTCAGGTGGGGATAGATATCCAGGATATAAGCCAGAGGTCAGGACAGGCAGTGGGCATGGATAATGCCAATACAAACCAGAGGTCAAGACAGGCAGCAGACACAGGTAACCAGGATATAAGGCAGAGGTCAGAGCAGGCAGTGGATATGGATAACCAGGATACAAGCCAGAAATCTTGGAAGGCAAGGATAACCAGGATACAGGATGGGCAGCAGACATGGAAAAGCAGGATACAAGCCAGGAGCCAGGAGTCAAGGCAGGCAGTGGGCATGGATAGCCAAGATATAAGCTAGAAATCAGGGCAGATGGTGGACATGGATAACTTGGATACAAGCCAGAGGACAGGGCAGGCAGTGGACTGGATAACTAGGATCAGAACCAGAGGTCAGGGCAGGCAACAGACAAAGATAAGCAGGAAGCAAGTTAGAGGTCAAGTCGGGCAGTGGACACAGAAAACCAGGATACAAGCCAGAGGTCAGGGCAGGTAGTGGACTTTAATAACCAGGATAAAAACTAGATACCAGGGCAGGCAGTGGACATTGATAGCTTGGATACAATCAGAGGTCAGTGCAAGCAGTGGACACAGATAACCAGGATAGAAGCCATAGGTCAAGGCAGGCAGCAGACACTGGTATCCTAGATACAAGCCAGAAGTAAGGACAGTCAGCAGACATGGATAATTTAAAAACCAGAGCTCAGAGCAGGCAGCAGACACAGATGACCTAGATAAAAGCTGGGGTAAGGGCAGGCAGTAGACACAGGTAACCAGGATACAAGTGAGAAATCAGGGCAGGCAGTGGACAGGCATAACCAGGATATAATCCAGAGGTAAGGGGCAAAGCAGTGAATAATAAGGATACAACCAGAAGTCAGGGCAGGCAGCAGAAACGGATAACTAGGATACAAACCAGAGGTTAGGGTAGTGTCAGAAACCAAGAATCAGACCGAGACAGAAGTACAGTTAAATCACACTTGTTTAATAATAAAAGTAAACAGAAAAAATGTAGTCAAAACACAGCCAAAGTTCGGTAACCGGAACAGATAGTCGGACAAGCCAGAAAGTCGGGGAGCCAGGGATCAGCGTATTGGAGCAGCAAGCAGGATCTGGAGCCAGAAGGAATGTCAGCCAAGTAAGTTTTAAAAGGGAACGCAGGAGAGAGTCTCTGTGATGTTGACCAAGGTGAAGGCAGAGATCATCTAGGCTGGATGGCTTAAGTAGGCAGGACTGATGAGCAGGATATCATCAACAGGTGAGTCACTGTGGAGAGATAGGAGCTGGCAATTAGCCGACAGTTGAGTGGCCAGCTCAGAGAAGGAAGGGCTGATCCCAGCCCTGACAGGTAGGCAGCAAATACAGATAAACAGCATACAGGTGTCAGGGCCTGGACTTGACTGTGTCTGGCAATGACTCTTCTCGCTCAGCTACCTGAGATGCTGAACTGCACCCTGTCTGATCCATTAGACAACCCTGCCTTGTGCCTTGACTTCTGCTGAACCTTGAACCCTTTGCTTCTCCCATGATCTTCCTGATTTAAGCCATGTCTCTGCACTTCCTGTTTGCCAGATTATTGTGCCCTCTTCAGCCAGTATCTCGCTCTTGTCTTCCCTGCTGCCGTCCATATTTTGCTACCACTCGTTATCGACCCCTGGCTTGTTTCTCGACTACGCTTCTGCATAATCCCAACCTGCAATTACTCATTACTGACCTTTGGCTTGTTTACTGACTACGCTTGTGTTTGATCCTTACCTACTTATCCGCTACTGGACCCCGGCTTGCTCACCTTCTGGTGGGGCGATCCTGATGACCGTAACCAGGTACTAACATGCAGCAAAGTCCATCTCCACCATCAGGAGCTCTGGTAATCATTGGTTAGTACTTATACTCCGCTTAGGTGAGCCTGTGTCATCCACCAGGGTGACTGCCTGTGTACCTATCCTGCTGGTCTTTGGTAGCACCACTACTGCTATAGCAACTGGTCTTCGAGCCTGACCCCTGAGCATAACAACAGGAAAGCAGCAGACATAGAGAAGCAGAATACAAGCCAGAGGTAAAGTCAGGCAGTGGACATAGATAACCACGATACAAGCCAGAGGTCAGGACATATAACAAATATATAACAAATAATCTTAGAGAAAGTTGTGAGGTTTTAGCAATAAAATGTGCAATCTAAGTGATAACATTCCTTTAAATGATAAAATTCATTTGATAATTAAACCCTATTTTATCAATTTCATTAATATTAAATAATTGTGCTAAATACACCTACACATGTATTTTCTGTTTGTCCATCTAGCACGTTTTTGTTCCACTATTATTGTTTTTACAACATTTTTAATGGAAGTTCACAACAGGGCACAGCAAATACACACATTGGAGGTTTATTTACTCATTTATATGGTAATAGTGAGAAGTTTCAGTTTGACATGTTTTTCTGACACTTGTTTAATTAATCAAGTGATTGCTAATTAAGGCGTCAATTGATAACCTTCATGTAATTATCTATGTACTTGTGTGTATATATACCTGTCTGTAGACACCAGTTTTTTGAGCTATGAGTAAGCACCCGACCTTGGTGTGAAACATGTAGGCTGATACCTGTAGTTCACCTTTGTATCCGGCACTTGAATAAAGAAATTGCATAGGAGTGCTGCCGTCCAGACTTCTTTTCTTCTAAGTATCTGTTTGCATACAGGGCTCACACCCTCCACGTGGGATAGAGGCTTTTTGGAGCAGCAGGGTAAGAGAAACTGCCTTAGAGCGATGTACATGTACATAGGGGCGATCCTGATGACCGCAACCTGGTACTAACACGTAGAAAAGTCCATCTCCACCATCAGGAGCTCTGGTAATCATCGGTTAGTACTTAGACTCTGCTTAGGTGAGCCTGTGTTATCCACCAGGGTGACTGCCTGTGTACCTATCCTGTTGGTCGGTGGTAGCCCCACTACTGCTATAGTAGCTGGTCTTTGAGCCTGACCCCTGAGCATGACAACAGAAAAGCAGCAGACATAGAAAAGCAGAATACAAGCCAAAGGTAAAGTCAGGCAGTGGACATGGATAACCACGATACAAGCCAGAGAGCAGGACATATAACAAATATGGATAACCAGTTTACAAGTCAGAGGGCAGGTCAGGCAACAGACATGACAAAAACAGGATACAAGCCAGAGGTCAGGGAAGACAGTGGACATGGATAACCAGGATAGAAACCAAAGATCAGGGAAGGCAGTGGTCATGGAAAACTAGGATACAAGCCAGAGGTCAGAGCAGGCAGCAGACACAGGTAACCAGCATACAGGGCAGGCAGCAGACATGGATAAGCAGGATACAAGCGAGAGGTCAGGGCAGGCAGCGGACACGGATACCCAGGATACAAGCCAAAGGTTAGGGCATGCAACAAACATGGATAACCAGTATACAAATAAAAGCTCAGGGCAGAAAATGAACATGTACAGCGAAGATACAACTAGAGGTCAGGGCAGGCAGCAGACACTAGTATCGAAGATACAAGTCAGAGGTCAGGACAGTTAGCAGACATGGGTAATTTGGATACAAACCAGAGGTCAGAGCAAGCAGCAGACAAAGATAACCAGGATAAAAGCCAAAGGTCAAGCAGGCAGCAGACACAGATAAGCCGAATATAAGATAGAAATCAGAGAAGGTAGTGGATAGGAATAATCAGGATATAAGCCAGAGGTAAGGGACAGGCAGTGGACATGGATATTGTGGATACATGCCAGAGGTCAGGCAGGCAGCAGAAATGGATAACTAGGATACAAACGTCAGGGTAGGCAGCAAATACAGATAACCAGCATACAGGACAGGCAGCAGACATATAAAAGCTCAAATAGGCTTTCAGGAAGGGAAAGCTGTGCTGATTGATCGCAACTGAAAGAAGAGTGCTGCACTGACTGACTGACCATGGGTGAAAGTGTTGCCGATTGGCTTCGACTGCAACATTCCAAGTAAAACCTGGAAGTGCACGCAGGTGCAGTGCATGCAGTATATGCAATGCTGGAACATGGGAGGTGAGTGGTGCAGACATGCACAATATTCGACTAATGAATGCCTATGCTCTGCCTGAACAGTATATGCTACTGTAAAGTATATCTCTAGGCCAAACCTTTTATTTAATTCTGAATAGAGTGGGGACAGGTCAGCGCCTCTGTTATTAAAATACTCCATATAATCTCTCCATGGTCTTATTATGATAATACACCTGAACCTCACCACATGTGTTACAATTTGATTGTACAATCTCCTTTAGATCTACCAATTTGTATGAAGTTAAAGGGTCTGCCTGATTGGCCACAAATTGATTGGAAGGTTTAGGTAGGCCCTCATATTACATAGTTTTGGTAGATCCAAAGTTGATTATACAGAGCTTGTATGGTCAGATTAAAACGTGTATGGTGACCCTTTTTTTTTTTTTAATTCAGTACTTTTTTTATTTTAATTCTTTTCTTAACAATACAAGTTATACATTTAAGCATACATTTCATCCCAGATACATAAACTTCTAGCATTCATCTGCCACACCAGCCACCCACTCACCACCCCCCCCCCCCCCCAAAAAAAAAAAAAAAAAAAAATAATAATATTATTATTATTATCATCACCATTAATAATAACAACAATAATAATACTAAAATAAAATAATAATAAAAAAAAAAAAAAAAAAAGGGAGAATTTTTTCCTCTGCCGCCCCCACCTGTATTCACCTCCTCCAGCCCCCTCAGCCCTCCCCCCATCCTCCCATCCCCTCCAAATATCAACCTCTACCCATGTTGGTTCATCTTTTATTTTCATTATCCCAGGTCTCTACCCATCTTTTCCAAATAGCATCAAATTTGTCTCGACTCCCTCTATGTGTATAAATAAATTCCTCCTTTAATATAGTTTCTTTTATTTGTGTTCTCCATTCTTCAACCGTCGGAGGATATATAGATATCCATTTCTGGGCTATTAGTTTTCGTGCCTGAAATAGGCCTCTCGTCAGTGCGGTATGGGTATTTTTTGAGATATTTGGTTCCGCCACTATATTTAATAAGCATAGATTTGGATCTAATAGCATTTCTATTCCTAGTACGCTATTTATATTTTGGATTATATCCTGCCAATATCGATGGAGTTTGGGACATCTCCACAACATGTGTATTAAATTAGCCGGTGCGCCACTACATCGGGGGCATAAAGGGGACTCTCTGCGTTTCCACTTAAATAGTTTCTCAGGTGTATAGTATGATCTATGCGTAATAAAGATTTGTGTTAGTTTTTGAGTATCTGACAGTGATACCTTTGGGATCGCAGACAAGACCTCCGACCACTGAGCATCAGTCAGTGCTCCCAGGTCTCGCTCCCATTGCCTCCTAGCCGGCACCTCTACCTCTTCCTCAAATTTTTTCTGCATTATCTCATAAATTTTAGATATAAGTCCCTTCTTTTGGTCCCTTTTCTTCAACAGTGTTGTTATTTTGGATTCGTTAAGCATAAATACAGATGTACGGGCCTGGTCATGAAAGGCATGTCTAAGCTGGAGATATTGAAAGAACCTCTGTCTTGGAATCCTAAATTCCTCAGATATTTGCGCAAATGATTTTATATTATCATTCCAAAACAGTTGTTCCACAAATCTCAGCCCCTGAGTTTGCCAAAACCCAAATCCCTCCAATCTCTGTACTTCCTCATAATTTGCGTTATTCCATATTGGTGTATAGGAGGTATAGCCAGCAATACTAGTAATCTTTTTTATTGCTAGCCATACCTTATTAAATAGTCCGCCTGTTATGAATTTCTTATCTTTTTGAAAAGTTTTTGTCTCTAGTAGGGACATCAATGAGTATCCTTTACCCAGTGGGAGTAATAATGCTTGTATCGGATCATTCTCATCTACTTCTGTCCAGCCATAGAAATGCTGGGTTTGTGAGGCCAAAAAATAATTTTTTGGATGTGGAATAGCGAGTCCCCCCTCATCTTTGGCCAGCATTAAAGTTGTTAGTTTAATACGTGCATATTTTTTCTTCCAGATAAGTTCGCGAAAAAGCGATTCTATCCTTTTAAACCAAAATGCAGCTATCCACATCGGGCAGTTGTGAAAAATATATAATAATTGTGGGGCCCAGATCATCTTTATAAGATTTGCCCTTCCAATCACGGTTAATGGAAGTTTGCACCAGGTCTGACATTTATCTTTGAGCCTAGTCAATAATGGTCTAAGGTTAAGGTCAATATAATCCCCCACTTTCCGTGTTACCTCAATCCCTAAGTACCTAATTCTGTGTTTTATTTGAATTTGTTTAGCACAGTCTGGTAAAGAAGTGTTTACATTATGTAGCGGCATTAACACCGATTTCTCCCAGTTGATGCGAAACCCAGAGAGCTGTCCAAATGCAGATACAAGATTCATGAGTTCCTCTAAGGATTTTGTGGGGTCACTAAGGAAGATTAAGGCATCATCTGCGTACAAAGCTATTTTATCCTCTCTTCCTGCACGTTGGAATCCCTCTATCCCCGCAGACTGTCTGACTGCAGCGGCCAGTGGTTCCACTGCCAATGCAAACAGCAAGGGGGACAGAGGGCAACCCTGTCTAGTCCCCCGGGACAACGGGAAAGCTGGTGACATAGTGTCATTGATCCTCAACTTTGCCCTGGGGTCTTTATATAGTATTTTTAGCCAGGTTATAAAGCCTGGGCCTATGCCAAAGGCAATCAGTACCATCCATAGATATTCCCATTCTACCATGTCAAAAGCCTTCTGAGCATCCAATGACAGGATGGCACCAGCTCCCCCGTTATCCATTGGTAATTGTAGATTCAGAAAGAGCCTACGAATGTTTGTGGCTGCTGATCTGGAGGGGATGAAGCCTGTTTGATCCCTATGGATCAGAGTATCAATGTATCTAGACAATCTATTTGCTAGGACCTTGGCTAGTATTTTAACATCAGATGTAAGGAGAGATATTGGCCGATAAGAGCCAGGCTTTAGTGGGTCTTTATCCGGTTTTAAAATTATAATTATTATTGTTTCCATCATTGATTTAGGGAGTTCCCGTGTGATATATGCTGCATTCAGTACTTCAAGAAGTTCTGGGATCAAGATCTGACCGTATATTTTATATATCTCCACGGGGAGTCCATCCATCCCTGGAGATTTATTGTTTTGAATTTGTCCCACTGCTTCCTCCAACTCTACCATAGTTATAGGGGTATCCAAGGATTCTCTTTCCATTGAATTCAATTTGGGCATAGTTAACTTGTCTAAGAATTGTTCAGTCTTTTCCTTTACATTTAGGATTTCAGATTCATACAACCGTGAATAGAAATCTACAAATATCTTTTGGATACCCTCTGTATCATACTTTACTATCCCCTTTTCGTCTTCAATGGCAACTATACTGGATGGGCCTTCCTGGTTCCGTGCTATCATTGCTAACATATGACCCACCTGTTCCCCCATTTCGTAGTGCTTTTGGTTCTGCATGAATCTAGTATTTTCGGCCTTAGTTATAATCAAATTTTTATATAGCATCTGTACGTCCTGCCATGCTCTAAATTTCTCCTCATTAGAATCTAATATGTAGTCTTGTTCGGTCTGCTTAACTCTTTGGGTTATCTCTTCCTCCCGCTGTCTTGTGGCTAGTTTAATTTTAGATATTTCTTTAATTATTAAGCCTCTGAGGTATGCTTTCATTGTATCCCACACCATTAACGCTGAAGCTGAGCCCTTATTATCTCCAAAAAAGCCCATTAGCAGATGTTTTATTTTACTACTCTCTGGAATCAGGGACAGCCACTGTGGATTAACTTTCCACATTGGCCGGATCAACTGTTCCGTCCACTCTAAAGTCAAAGTTAATGGGGAGTGGTCCGAGATTCCCCTTGATTCGTACTGAATTGTTTTGACTAATTGGAGAAAATGACCATTTCCCAAAGCCATGTCGATTCTGGATAATGATCTATATGTACTTGAGTAGCATGAGTATTCTTTACTATCCGGGTATCTTACTCTCCATACATCTGATAGACCCATCTCTTGTATCTGGTTGGCCCATCTTGTGGTCTTTCCCCCTCCATTACTCTTTTTGTTGCTATGTCTGTCCAGCTCTTCATTTAATACATTATTGAAGTCCCCAATTATCACTGTAGGAACATCAGGCCATTGCGCCATCTTTTCAAAAACCTTTTTTAACACATCGTCCTTATATGGTGGGGGAATATACACATTTACCAAGAGGATTATTCTATCATTTATGGAGCATAACAACATTAAATATCGGCCAATCGGGTCTTTAATACACTGCCTACAGGTAAACCTAATAGAGTTTGAGATCAAAATACTAACTCCACGGGAGTATGTTGAGTATATAGCATGAAATCCATGTTTATATTTAAATTTATCAAACTTATGGTGACCCTTAGATATAAATTCCAAACCATTTTAAAGAATAATTACAAGCATTGTATATTTTTACACAGTTACAGGAACTAGGTATAGAGGCAGGGCTCTGATGTCACACTCTTCACCTTGTTCAATGGGGGCACCCTGTCAGACATCATAGCCAGTCTTAAGCCCTATACACACGGTCGGATTTTTGCATGGATTCTGTCCGATCGGACAATGTTGTTGAAAAATCAGACCGTGTGTATGCACCATCGGACAGTGTACGTCGGATTGTCCGACGGACAAAGTCCTATCTCCTGCTGGATAGATTTTCCGACAACACGGTCCGATCACACCAAATCCGATCGTGTGTACGGTTGTCCGACGGACAAAGTGCTACGCATGCTCAGATCACATTACAAGACCAAAGCTATTGGCTACTAGCCTCTACGTAGTCCCGTCGTAGGCAACAAACGTCACCACGTTCAGAATGATCGGATTTTCCGACAACTTTGTCCGACCGTGTGTATGCAACACCAACATCGGACAAAGTATGACGGACAGGATCCGACGGACCTGGTCCTCGGATAATCCGCGCGCGTGTATGGGGCTTTACAGGGCAGTTAGAAAGATGGGACAAAGTACATGTATTTTGTTTCATCAGGAACTGAATACTGTAAAGTGCAAAGTGATACTCCTTTCTTTACAGGAGAAGTAGGGCCAAAGCTCTTTTGGCCCTACTTCTTCTGTGGGTTACAGGAGTGCACTTAGTTCTGCACTCAGATGTCCTGGATTAAGCCAAGGGCTAATGTCCGCTGTCGGCTGACATCACACAGCCGGTCTAGGTTTTGGAGGGATCCCGACTCTAATGGTACCTTTATCCTTAATTACCCTTTGACTGTGGGCACACAGGCTTTGATTTTATTAGCCGGTTGGTGTGTGACTCATTCAAAACAATTAAAACTGCAAACAAATTGCCATAACTTCACTTCCAATCGATTTACACTCAATTTAGATTGGATTCAATCAAACTGAGTTGATCAGCCAGGGTGGAAATATATTGATCATTTTGCATCAATCGGGCGCATTGAGATACTGTGTTCATGGATTCGACTGTATCTTGATTGTTCAGATTATGAGTTTACATGGTGGAAACAGAGATGTGATCAATAACTTACAATCATATCCTACTGATTAAAATCCACTTCCCTGTGTGTAGCATATCGATCAAATAAGTAGAGAGAGATCGATTGGAACATAAATCAATCACTTATCCAAATGTGTTTGGCCACCATAAGTAAAAATTCTTGATGAATATGTGAACATTTCTCAGAAAGCCTTTCTTTGGAATACAGTTAGTTCCTATATATTATAGTTGTGTACCCCTGCCCAACTGTATACATTTTTAGAGCAAGGATAGGTTTAGGTTGACACTGGACATCTACTAGAAAATGTGTCTAGTATTGCCTTATGAAAGTAGGATTGTTGATCTGAGGTCTGTAAATTCAACTGTATCCAAATACTGCCCAATGACTGAGAGAGCTGTACTAAACATGATAACACAGAAGTCAACACTCCACATATGCTGGGATCTTTGTCTATGATAACTGTAGATAATGGGTATCAGTGAATGCCATGTTCAAAACCTGCTATTGAGCTTACATAAATTAATCTACAAACTTGTTTGCTTTTTTTCTGTCTTTTAAAAGACTTCAACATTTTGCAAGTGTTAAACAGATACTAAATACGATATAAACACAAAGCGTAAGTGGTAAAAGAAAATAGTTGAATAGCTTGCCTAACCATGGATTAGTCCAGTTTTGCAGAATTAGTGAATACCCCAGCTCATCTATGGCATATTTGCAATGCAGATTTGTCATTCAATAATGATTCATTTATAATTGAATACTGGTGTTAGCAAACCTGAAACTTCCAACTTGAAAGCATGAACTTTACACAGTCTAGAGGTATGGCGGTCATGGACTAATTACAGTAAGGCTAGGGCTACATTGGTGATTAAATCTGTTTGCCTCTTAAAAGTGAACTCTATACAGATAACATAAACACAAATTAGAGCATTTCTCTATTCATTAATAAATACATACATTTTTTGAATGTAAGTAGTGTACCCAATGACAGCTGATCGTGTGATGTAAACATATCTGGTAATCGGCAATTTTTTTCCCTTATGCTGACAGTGTGAGGAGAAAAAAAAAGCAGGTTGCTGTCAGAGGGACATTGGTCCCGAACAGCTACAGCCACTGCCGCCTCATCTGTGCCCACCAGTGCCACCTGCCAGTGTCCACTAGTGCCAACTACCAGTGCAAATCAGTGCTGCCTATCAGTGCCAACTACCAGTGCCCACCAGTGCCACCTATCAGTGCCGATCAGTGCTGCCAATCAGTGCCTCATCATCATTGATGCCTATCAGTGTCTCCTACCAGTGCCCATCAGTACTACCTATCAGTGCCCCCTATTAGTGCCCTTCAGTGCTGCCCATCAGTGCCACCTATCAATGCCACCTATCAATGCCCATCAGTGCCGCCTCATTAGAGCCCATCAGTGCCACCTTATCAGTGCCCATCGGCGCCGCCTTATTAGTGCCTATCAGTGCAGCCTACTTAGCGCACATCAATGAAGGAGAAAAACTACCTGTTTGCAAAATTTTATAACAAACTAAGAAAACATTTATTTTTTTTCTTCCAAATTTTTGGTCTTTTTTTTGTTTGTTTAGCAAAAAGTAAAAATCCCAGTAGTGATTAAATACCACAAAAAGAAAGCTCTATTTGTGTGAAAAAAATTATTAAAATGTAAGTTGGGTACAATGTAGCATGACCGTGCAATTGTCATCCAAAATTTGACAGCTCTGAAAGCTGAAAATTGGCCTGGGCAGGAAGGGGATTTAAGTGGCCAGTAGTTAAAAACAATCTTTAAAAAAAAAAAAAAAAAAAATCCATTGATACAGGGCAGTATCTGGCCGATATCCTTTTAATGGACCATAACTTGCATATAAGCCTTCAAAATGGGCACTTTTGATTTTTCAAGTTCGATTCCCTTTAATAGGGTTCGTGGTTCGGGTCTGAACTTTTGCGATGTTCCATAATTCTGGTGCGGGGGGTGGGTGTTCGGCCCAACTCTATTCAGAGCCCTCTCTCAACTACCAGTAGTTAACATTCAACTAAGCCATAACTGGATGACATTGCATTGTATGGCCTGTGCCAGCACATTTGTAAAGCAACCCCGGTGTGCTGTACAAACGTGCCCTCTGCTTCAGCCACTTCCTGTCTACATGCACTAGCTTTAAAATATTCTGCACATCATTACTATGGACCAGGTTTCTCTACCAGGGGTACATGTGAGGATGCAAAAATTACATGGCAGGAACAATTGGGAGACAGTTGACACCCCCTAGTAAGAAGGCAGGTTCAATAGGTATTCATTTAATGAAAGCTGCATATTTAAAAATATGATGTGCGCCCCTGTGAAAAATGGGCCTGGTAACATTATACTGAATGGGCATGTTTTAAAGGAGCATGTCAAATAGAGTCTGAGCTTACTCATAATAAACACTATACACAGTTTCTTGAACCCACAAAATACACCTTATTACCTTTATTAATTGTGAGAGTCTCACACATATAAACCTAAAGAATAATTTAAGTAGAAATAAAACAAAATAATACTTTGAGGTGTATTTATAAAAAAAAATTGCTGTATGAATGTTTCAGCGTCCACACAGCCACCGTGAATAATCATATTATTATTAATATAACACACTTCCCTTTTCTCCTCCTGCCACTGAAACTATGCAAACTATCATTCAGGAGATCACTTCACCCAGAAGTGGGTGCTTCATCTCTCAGTTCACTGGTGTCAGCGAGTACAATATTTAACCCCTCCTTTATTAGAGTCAAGGACAGTGGCATAAAAAATACCCCCCTTTATTGGTGTCAGTGACATTGGCAGCTATATTATCCTCCTTCCCTGCTGGCAGTGTCAGTGTGTCGGCGGTGTCAATAACTCCCCTCCCTGTTCATTAGTGTCATTGGGTACAATATTACCCTCTCTTCATCGTTGTCATTGGGTACAAAAATACCCCTTTTTCATTGGTGTCAGAGGGTGAAATAATTATCTCCCTTCATTGGTGTTGGTGGGTACAATAATAACCTCCTTCATTGGTGTCAGTGGGCACAATAACAACCTTCCTTCAATGGAGTCAGTGGGTACAACAACAACCTTCCTTCAATGGAGTCAGTGGGTACAACAACAACCTTCCTTCAATGGAACTGTTGTTTTTAGATACCCTTTAAACATTGAAACATTTTTTTTTAATAAAACACAGAAGACTTTAGGACGTTTCTGATATCTTTAATTGCATGAACACGAGATCCTCTGAAAAAACACATAATTGCACTTATTTAGCAGACATGAACTTGCATTTGATCCACTATGTGATAATAAAGAAAACATGACAATCCTTACTATACATTTGTTTTGCAGCTCTGTACAAGTAAGCTATAAATTCAAGTTAATATTTACAAAATTCAAAACATTAAAGTGGTTGTTAAGGCTAAAGGTTTTTTACATTAGTGCATGCTCTGCAGTAAGGTAAAAAAAAAAACTTTTAGGTACAGCTCCTCCCCTGCCCTCCGTAAATACTTACCTGAGTCAGAATCTCCATCCGCCGCTGTTTCCAAGAGCACTGTTCTCTCTCCTCACTGGACTCAGTAAGAGTAGCGGGAGCCATTGGCACCTGTTGCTGTCAATTAAATCCAATAACGAGGTAGTGGGGCCTAGCAGCACTGTGTGTGTCAATAGTCGCACACAGTGCAGCTAGGGATCGAGCGCTCACGAGTGCCTCCATAGTAAGTGACTCAGTCGGAGGAAGGAGCCAGGATCACCGGCATGGGACACCAGAAGTGGAGGATCGGGGCTGCTCTGTACAAAACTATTGCACAGAGCAGGTAAATATAACATGTTTATAACTTTTTTTTTTTAAAAGAGACTTTACAATCATCAGTTAATGGAAACTGGATGTGTTTAAGTGTATATGGTGTCTGCTTAAAGTAAACCTGTCCATGGCCTGCTCGGGGCAAAGTAATAAGTTTGGTTTACAGCAGGGGAGGGTAAGGGGCCAATACTTACCTTCCACTTTCTCCCCAGCTACCCGGTTTACCTGCCAGAGAAAAACCTGGCACTTCCAGGTATGGAGGATTTGCTGATTCTCCCCTCCATCACACCACACTGTCTTCATAGCCAACTGCCTGGCTTGGGCATTTCTCACATGGGGTGTGTCACAATGCCTATATATACTACAATGTTAGTTTGCAACTTACAAAGCAACTTGGTGGGGGTCCAGTACATGAATTGGCCAGGAGGGCAAAGCATGCAAAGTAGGCAAGTGTTCCTAAATGTGTAGAACCAATCAACATTAAAGAGACCCTATTACCAAACCACAGACGTGCAGGAAAACGCATATGAAAATCAAGTATTTTAAATGCTCACTTGCTTTGTTTTTTTTCTCTTTCCATAAATAACTTATTTACTTGCAATGTGCCTTTGAACTTGCTAGAAGATTTGACTGCTCAAGTAAAAGTCAATTGGCTTGCACAGCTACCTCCATCCCAGCATGTCATATTCTTTTCCTCTTCTGGCAGAGTCAAAAGATTCTTTGTGCTGGCACAGCTCCTCCACCACTCCCTTCATCTATCCACATAACCTTTTTTGAAGCTATGAGGAGACTAGGAGGGGATACTATAGAGCAGGGTTCTTCAAACGATGGCCCTCCATTTGTTCGGGAACTACAATTCCCATCATGCCTAGTCATGTCTGTGAATGTCAGATTTTTACAATGCCTCATGAGAAGTGTAGTTCCGCAACAGCTGGAGGGCCGTAGTTTGAAGATCCTTGCTTAAGGCTGGTTTCACACTGGAGCGGTGGGGGCGCTGGCGGTAAAGCGGCGCTATATTTAGCGCCGCTTTACCGGCGTTTTAGCGGCGCATTGCGGCCGCTCGCGGGGTGTTTTTACCCCCCGCGAGCGGCCGAAAAAGGGTCAATACCGCCCGCAAACCGCCGCTATAGCGGCGTTTTGCGGGCGGGTTCGGCGCGCTCCCCCATGGTTTTCAATGGGACGGGCGCTATAGGAGCGGTAAATATACCGCTCCTATAGCGAGCCAAAGATGCGGCTTGCAGGACATTTTTGAGCGTCCTGCAAGCGCACCGCTTCAGTGTGAAAGCCCTCGGGCTTTCACACTGAAGGAACAGCAACAGCTGTTTCGGGTCGGTTTGCAGGCGCTATTCTTAGCGCAATAGCGCTTGCAAACCGCCCCAGTGTGAAAGGGGCCTAAGTGACAGATCTAAGTCTGCTGAGGCTGATGATATCACAAACATGACGGCAGAGTCCAGCAGTGGTCTCAGGCTCTGAGTTCAGGTTAGGTTGGCTTCCAACAGCTTAGAAACAAATGTGTGTTTACATCACAGAGGGCTGGAAGACAGCTGATCTTCATAAAAAAATAGCTGAGATTTCGGTGTCTGTTGTGAATTTTGAAGGCATATGATGACTCAAAGACACAGCCCACCTTTTGCCAAAGTTTAATAAATGCACCCACATTAATAAAATAATACAAGGGGCATTTTTTTGAATTTTGCACAGAAGCTTGAAGAGCATCGCAACCACCATGCACAGGCTCCTGGCAACCATGGCAATGTGCACAGGCTCCGGCATTGTTTAAATCACAGCCCCAGGTAATATGGATCTTCATTCTTCTGTTATGGGGCTAGAAGAAGTAAATACTAGACTATAATTGCAGTACCAATCACTTGTGCCAGTGTGATCTAAGCCCCTCTGCCCCATAAATTTTTCCAAAATGTTATATTCACTATATCTTTATAAAATGTATACAGTTGGTCGGTAATGGCATTTCTTGCTCCCTGTGGCTCCAGGACCCCCAGATTATTAGTTGCTTTGCTTTGTAGATACGGTCCCATCATTTTATTTGTTATCTCAAGTATTTATGGATAATGACATACAGTGCTTGACTGCCTCAATTGAGGTCAAGATGACTTCATACTCAGCTGTGTAAGCCTACTGTAACCCTGATATATTCTGAGCCCACATTTCGGCATTTCAATAGAACCATTCTTAAAATCAGCTGTCCTCAGGGAACCCCAATCAAGCTCATAAATAAAAAGGTTCTTGATGAGGCATGCAGAAATGCCTTATTTAATAGAAGATAAATAAACACAGTTTTTATGATAAAAAATAATACAGTGACATTTCTAGCAACTTTGGTTATGAGATTTTTGTCACATTAAAAGATTAACAATAGTTAGTTCCATTTGGTATCAAGACACAATGGGGTTTATTTACTAAAGCTAGAGACTGAAAAATCAGGCTCACTTCTGCATAGAAACCAATCAGCTTCTAACCTCAGCTTGTTCAATTAAGCTTTGGCAATAAAACATGGACGCTAATCGGATTCTTTGCAGAAGTGAGCCTGAATTTTCACTCTCACTGTCAATTCATATTTTAAAAACAAAATGTTATTGTGGTAATATAATGCCCGCTGAAGTTTGCTCTTCCATAGTACCCCACTCTCTTTTTAGGAACTGACAAGCAGAGTTTACCCCATGTTTAGACACAAACAAAAGTACCCCCCGGTACTAATAGGACTTTAAAGGCAACTAGTAAAGACACAGAGTAGTATAAAACGTCAATACATTTTATACTACTCTGTGTCTTTACTAGTTACCTTTGAAGTCCCATTAGAACCAGGGGGGTACTTTTGTTAGTGTCTATCTATTAGGGATGTTGGCAACAACTTATGATTTACCCGGGTGGTCTATTGATTCACGTCCCATCTTTAAGTACTATAGAGAGAAATACAAAAATGAATAAACATTGTCAAAGCTTAAAGCTGAACTCCTGGAATGAGACAAACTCTATGCTTGCAATAAGCCTCTCCCTGTATGGGAGGGGTTAAATAATCCTTTAGTTTATGAGTGCATGGGTAAGGTGCATTATTTACCATACTCCTGGCTCTGGAAGGCTCTAGAGCTGATAGCAAGCTCCAGACATTGGGCGAACCCTCTGTTTTATCACGCGCAGTTCAGCGCTATTAACTTGAGTTTGTACATGAGGAGGCAGGCATACAACCATGGTCCAAAGCTGCTTAGAGGGGATGCTGCAGGGGACCAGTCATATAGATTGAGGAAGCCTTCCAGAGCCAAAAGTAAGGTAAGTGATACACCTTTATCCATGCACCCCGAGACTAAACAAACAATTGACCCTTTTAGTGCAGTTCAGGTTTAAAGTGTTACTAAACCCACAACAGTAAAATCAATCTGTTTATGCAGTAAAGCATGCATATTATACTCACTGTGGAATCTAAGGGGTTAATCCTGCACATTGTGTAAAAAGGCTTTTTGATCCTGTCTTCTTTGATCCTCCCTTTATTCCACAGTCACCAATCCATCTCCTGATAGTACAGAGCCTTGGGTGCACTCTGCACATGCTCAGTTTAGTGTGTATTGCAAGGGTTTTTTTTTTTTTTGGGAGGGTGCATGTGTTCGGCACAGGGCCAATCAGCACTATACAGACAGAGGGTCAGGGGTCCTGCAGCCTCTTAGGACAGTCAGAGGAGAATGAAAACTCCTCCTACAAGCTTTAACCAGTGCTTGGCTGACACTGATAGAAGTCACAAGACTGCTATATACGGCTGATGAGAAAAGGTATTTGTCAGGAGAGGCTTCGGCACAGAGCAAATGCAGTTTCTAGGCGCACATGTATGCGCATGCGCCTGCCAAGAACGGGCCAAGCAGATTTGCTCAGACTTGCGCATACGCGTTTGTGAACCCGAATGCGCATTCGTGAACGCGCACCTGTCACCAATGTTGGTGCCAAACGACCTATTTAAAGAGGAGCTCCACCTGAAAACATTTTTTTAAAATTTGTAATAAATGGACACTTACCTGTTCCAGGTTCCAGCGATGTCGGCAGAAGATGACAAGCGATCGCTCGTCTCTCGGCTGCCCCCGCCGCCATCCTCTGTCAGGGAATTAGGAAGCGAAGCTTGCGGCTTCACTGCCTGGTTCCCCACTGCGCATGCGCGAGTCCCGCTGCGCGTCGTTATTGGTCCCCGTTGTGTCCTGGGGACTGTGTTTCCCAAGACATAACGGGGCATCTTCGGATATGGGCGGGCCAGCTCCGGCTAGCTCGTCCCGGAATTGGGTGCAGATACCTGTATTATAGGGGAGGAATCCTATAAGCGGAAGTTCCACTTTAGGGTGGAACTCCGCTTTAAACATAGCTTCTGCCCTGGCTAATTGCTGTTTGGTCTACAGCATTTTGTGTATGTTCCTGATATCTGTGTTTGACCTCTGATCTTGCCCCAGCTTGTTCCCAACTATTCCTGTCTGCTACCTGCCCTGACCCCTGGCTTGACCCTGAATTCTGCTTCTGCCTGCTGCTCCTGTTTGCTCGTTCCGGAGTTGTTAACAATGCTTGTGACCTGACTATTTTTCTGTCTGCCATCTATGCCTGATCTGCCCGCCTGTTACTGACTCAGCTCGTCTGACCCTGCTTCTAGCTCTTCCAGCCTACTACAGCTCCTTCAGTCCAGCTCATCATCTTCAGGCTCCTGCCTTCTGCTGTGGATCCACACTCGTCACCAGCCAAGCCCTGAACCAGTCTGCCTGCATCCAGCCGCCCTGCTGTTACATATGCCCGCTGCCTCATCTGCTTGTTGTCAGCTGCTCTTGGTTTCCCTTCCGTGAATCATTGGCTACTACCAGCGCAGACCACTGGACTGATCATAGGCCCTTTTACCTCACCGTGCTCTAGCGGTTTCTGTTTCACCATCAGTGGCCCTCGAGCCGGAGCTGTACAAGAGGCCTGCCTATGCACGTCAGGCTCACCAACCAGGTACGTGACAGTAATTAGCAGTTTATATCTACAATAATTGCATTTCCATGTTCTGTGTACTGTGAGAGACCAGATATAGTGAATGCAGGCTCCTGGGTTTAGTAACACTTTAAATTACAATGCAAAAACTTTACACGGTCTTGTTCAAATGTTACACAAGCTCTGTACCAGTGACAAGCAACATTGTTTATCAGAAGGTAGTACTGAGACATACTGTACACTTAGGATAAAGGCTCAGTATTTCAACTTGGGCTAAAGGTGATCTTGGGGCAAGGGTGTGAGTAAATCATATAAATTCATAATGAGAGAAAACAAAAACCAATCTAAAGTATTTTGAACACAGTAATTGGACTGCATTCCTAATCTGTAAAATAAAAAATATGTATACATTTATGTTCATGTACTAATGCCCTGTTCAGGTTTGTAATAAATACTGCCTGGACAAGTGGAGTTAACTTTTTTGTTAAGGACACTAATTGGGAGCCATATCCATTTTTAACATATAAAGGGTAAACTTGACGGATGTACATATAGTATGTACAGACATGCGATAGCTTGTTTACTTTTTTATTTCAGAAAGCCATATGACAATCTTAAATAGTTCTAGCGCTTGTAACATGTTTGGGTTAAAGTGATTCTAACGTTTTTTTGCATTCAATGCATTAAGGTAAAACAAAACCTTCTGAAAGCAACTCCAAAGGCCCCCCCAGGCCCCCTTATGCTTACCTGAGTCTGATCTCAATCCAGCGCTGTGCCCGAGAGCTGCATAACTACTCTCTCCTCACTGGTTCAGAGGCAGCAGCAGGAGTCAAAGAGGAGAGGGCGTGGTCAAGCCGCTCTATATGTGTCAATGGACACACACAGTGCAGCTCAGGAGAGAGCCAACATGAGTTCCCCCAATAGCAAGCGGCCTGCTATTGAGACACTAAGCAGGGGGGAGGAGCCAAGAGTGCCAGTGGGGAACTTTTAGAAGATGAGGATCGAGGCTGCTTTGTGCAAAACCATTGCGCAGAGCAGGTAAATATGACATGTTTGTTACTTTAAAAAATTATTTTTCCCTTTACAATCACTTTAAGCATAGCTAAATGTTAGAGCAGAGGTAAAATCTTAGGTTTGTTCACATTTATAACTTTTTCAAAAAAAAGTTTCCCACCTAGTACATCAAACAGCTAAAGACAATTCTCTGGCACCGCCTGATTTTTGTGGCACATGAAATGCCCACTGACCTGAAAGACCCTGGAATAGTGTTTCGTTGTCTGTTTACTGAACAGTTCATGTACTAATCTGTTCAATCATAAAGCAAGAAGAGAAGTCATACATTCTTACAACATAGGCACAACATGGAAGACATTTCACAGCTTTGTCTTTTTACATAGTAAAGACCCACAAATGAAATTTAAGGCATGTTGCGGACAAGTATTGCTCTATGATGAGACTCATGATGAATTTCTGAGTATCTAACATGGATTGCGCTGATCACAATAAATAAAAAGTGTCCTCTATTCATTTCAGTTTTGTAACCCTTCTGATCCAGGGAGTGAACCTGCTTACCTTCGTGTACACTCCAGGATAGCCCTTTCGTCCACACCCATAACCCCAGGATGTTATCCCTACAATGACCCAATGACCATTTGAGTTTTGGCACATGAGTGGGCCTCCACTGTCCCCCTGGCAGCTGTCTACTCGATTGTCTTCGGATAGATCTCCAGCACAGATCATACGATTTGTAAATTTTCCCTTGTAGCGTAAAACACAGGACTCCTTGGGAAGTATTGGAATGGCGCCTTGAAGAAGCGTCTTGGAGTAGGATGTTCCTGTGGTAAGAAAATAACAAATCTGGTTAGGCTGAAAAGATCTAAAACAAGAAAGTTATTTAGGCAACATTTGTGAAGTGCAAAATGAAATGCGAATGTGAAAGTTTATCTAGAATTAAAGGTTGAGTCAGTTCTGGGTTTATTTATTTTTTTGGATACTCCCTGACAACATTCCTGACTGTCCAGACTATCCTTCTGGAAGATTTTGGGTGCTCCCGTCTAACCTTTTTGTGTTGCAACTACTCCCACTGTATTCTACAGAACATAACATCATAACATAGAGGCTACCGTAGGTATTCAGATCAAGAAACGTAAGTGCAGAGATCTTACCGATAGTGTCTTTAGGATGTCATAAACTAAATCAAATGGTATCAAATGGAAGGACTCACTAGCATACATTGCATGTATCTGTTTACCCTTTAAAGTGGTTGTTAACCCTCTTTCACAAGTTCACACAATCCGTTCTGTCTCTTAATGCAGTGCCCCTCTGTCTCTGAGTTTTATTTAAAAAATTCCTCCTTTTCCGTATTTCACAGCGACTCCCGGCACCCATGTAACCAGCCTTGTCCCCTCTCTGCCCGTCTGACAGAAGCAGCGGGAGGTTCCCCCACTGACATCAGCGGGGCGCGAGGAGGAGAGGAGAGAGGAGACACAGCTGGTCACCTGATTGACAGGAGCCGCCGTGAAATACGATAAAGGAGGATTTTTTTTTTAATAAAACACAGAGACAGAGAGGCACTGCATTAAGAGACAGAACGGATAGTATACAGGTACATTTGTTATTCCTGCACCAGCAGGGGGATGGAGCGGCACTGTCACTAGGTGACATGCGGGGGGGACAGAGGAGACACAGACAAAAAAAGCAGGCTGCGGATGACAGAGGCATGTACTCTGACCACGGTGTCAGGCTCAGCAGCCATGATACACCGTGGTCAGTTTACAGGGGGAGGGGGCAAACTGGCAGGATCAGCCAGGTTTTTTAGGTGTTACAGGTGTCCAAATTACACAGCACAAGCACTGTGCTGTATAAAATGCTTTAAAGGAGCAGGATCCATTTTTTTTTTTGGTGTTAACAAACACTTTAATCAAATTAGTTTTTGTTTTTGTATAGGCTTTTTTTCTTTACACCATTTCAAACAGCACCAGAAATCAGAAGCTCCTGTAGGTGCCAATGTGGTTTAAATACGGCCATACACAGTTCGAGTCTCAGCCGGTTCAGCAGGAACCGGTTGAGATTTGAACCATTAATGGGCAGGCTGAATGTACCAAGTTGTCTGTATTGATGGGGGAATAGAGCAAATTTCTTTCCTTCAACTAGGATTGCCACCTGTCTGGGATTCACCCGGACAGTCTGGGGTTTTAATCGTTTTGAATCATGTGTCCGGGTTAGTAGCCTAAATAGTCCTGTTCCTTCCCCCAGCCCCCAGCTAAGCAGATGGGGCCCAGGAAAGTTTTTTTTGGTAATTGTTGGAGACCTGAGGTTACTCAGCAGTGTCTGGAAGTAAATATTAATAGTCTTGTTCCTGTCCCCAGTTTCCTGCTGAATTGACAGAAAATACTGTAATGGCTGAACAGACTTAGGGATCATTTACACTTGTGGTGTCCTCTGAAGAGCAATCCAAATTTGGATTGCTTTTCAGAAGACATTTGACAGGTAGTAAGGAGGTGTTATATATCGCTTCCTCACTACATTAAATTAGAAGGGTTGGGTTAAGGGAGCAGTAGCATAGTGTGCCACATTATTACTCTCCTTAAGGGAACCCAACAATGCCCCAGGTCTTTTACAATCCTGTAGTGTATACTACAAAAAAAATTGCAGTGCGACACTAAAGTGTATGGGTTTGGCTTGACAAAAAGGTGGCAGCCCTACCTGCAACCTGTGGTACAGGAAAGAAATTTGTTCCGTGTATGGCCAGCCTAATGCTGGAACTGCCAGCTGCCAAGTGACAGCTGGGATTCAGGCTGATTCTGCTACATACCACACCAAAAGAGTGATCTGCAGCTGTGGGCACAATGCGGATCATTGCTTCTGCATTGTGTTAAGAGAGCCAGTGATGTGACATCACAGCACTTCCTGTGAATCTGGATACTACATACTAGTATAGCTGAAGAAGCTTTGTCTTGTCTCCCCATGAAGCAATAGATAACTGTTAGGCCCCTTTCACACTGGGGCGGTTTTCAGGCGGTACAGCGCTAAAAATAGCGCCTGTACACCGCCTGAAAAATCCAGCCCCTTTCACTCCAGTGTGAAAGCCGGCGGGCTTTCACACTGGAGCGGTGCGCTAGCAGGACGGTAAAAAAAGTCCTGCTAGCTGCATCTTTGGAGCGGTGTAGGAGCGGTGTATTTACCGCTCCTATACCGCTCGTTCCCATTGAAATCAATGGGAAACCGCGGGGATACCGCCCGCAAACCGCCGCTGCAGCGGCGGTTTGCGGAGGTTTTTAACCCTTTTGCGGCCGCTAGCGGGGGTTAAAACCACCCCGCTAGCGGCCGCATACCGCGGGTAAAGCGATGGTAAGCAGCGCTAAATATAGCGCTGCTTTACCGTCGCCGCCCCGCACCGCTCAGGTGTGAAAGCAGCCTTATAGTGTTCTGTCCTGGTCTGATTGCAATCCTATTATAGTAAGCAGACAGGTGTTACAGAAAGCTTCAGAAGAAAATAATGTTGTCACCCTGCTGACCATGCAGTGTGTTAGAGTAGGGTTGCCACCTTTTCTTCAAGTCAAACCCGAACACTTTAGCCGTGCACGGCATTTTTTTTTATAGTATAAATATATTATACTATACATATATTTTGCAATTAAATAACATTTCTAATCATATAAAGTTAATTACAAGAGTCCCCCTTTACAACAGAGTCCACAGAGTTCCCCTTTTACATATAAATCCGCAGAGTTCCCCTTTTAAATATAAATCCGCAGAGATCCCCTTTTAAATCTGAATCCGCAGAGTTCCCTTACACTGTAAGGCGGGACTCTGCAGACTCTGATAAGGGAGAACTCTGGGGACACTAACATAAGGGATGCTCTGGGAACCCTGATATAAGGGGGAACACTGAGTACTCTGATGCACGGTGAGAACTGTGATATAGGGGGGAACACTGTGGCCTCTGGTGTAAAGGGGAACTGTTATATAGGGGTGCTCCGAGAACCCCGATTTACCTTAGTGTACTCGCTCAGAAGCAGGAGAGAGAAGGGGTGAGACTTCAGTCACAGAGAGGGATGGATGGTGAGCTTATTCACCCCTTGGCAGTCAGCGCCTCTCATCCAGATGTATCGGAGGCAGCTGGACTTCAAATTTCCAGCCCCCCACTTCCCTTTTCTGAGGCACAGTGCTGGGGATTGGAGTGTGGGCAGACACAGAGGGGTAGGGGCGGGAAGAAGAGGAGCAGATCAAGCCCTCTCTCCTCTCCCATCTGTATGTGGGGGGGTTGTTAGTGCTGGCTTTGGGCAGTGTGAAAGAGAGTGTAACAGACACTCTCAGCTTAGACAACTGCAGCCAGCAACCAGCAACCCTGCTGGGAGGCCATAGCCCAGTCTGAATAATGTGTCCGGGTTTCAGGCAGTTTGAAACCGGGACACACGATTCCAAACCCGAACTGTCCGGGTGAATCCCGGACAGGTGGCAACCCTATGTTAGAGGTGTGTGAAGCAGAATTTTTTGTACGATTTTCCGATCGTGTGTACTAGGCTTAAGACTAAAAATATAATGGCAGGTAAATCAGTTTATGTATTTCAACTGTGTGTTCAGTTGCTTAATTGAAGTTCTGCTTTGACATTAAGACACATTTACCTGTGTCCCCCCATCCAGAGATAAAGCAGGTCTTCTGATAAGTTGCCTTCTCCTTCCTCTCAGGCAGACAGATGGGCAGCACATGTTCACTGAAGGCCAGACACTGGTGTTCCTTTCCCTGCACTCTCACCAATGCAATATCATTGTCATTGCTGCCAGAATGATATTTCTTGTGTACAGCAATCCTCTGTACAGGAAGTTCTCTTTCAAAGTCATCCTCGACACCGGTATGGTAATCGCCTACTCTGAGAGAATATCGGTGTGGCTTCTCTCCAAACCTGAGGGATTAACAAATAAATCATGAAACCCATAACAGAATACACATATACCTTCATTGACTGTGTGCCTGATGAACATAGCTAGTCAGAAAGTCAGAAAGTGTTGTATGATCTTAAGCTCCTGTACATCAAGTCACCTCCTGCCCACTTTCCTGACGCAGGAGTCCACCTTGAGTACGCTCTGGTTTTGGATGGTATCAGAGCTTACTTGGGTGGATGATGTAATTTCTCCCAATTACAGGACTGTGTTCAGACCTAGAGATTGCCTTTTAGTCAGTATATCTTGCTGGGGGTGGGCTATCAGAAGGTATTGACAGATAGTCCTGAATGGGCAAAGTAACCGTGTCTCTTATGCCGCGTACACACGAGTGGATTTTCCGTCGGAAAAAACTTGGATGGTTTTTCCGACGGAATTCCGCTCAAGCTTTTTTTTTTTTTTTTAACATAAAGTTTATTCATTTTGAACAAACAAATTATACAACAGAATGTAGTATGTTTAGACAGATAGCGTACATGGGAAAGTCATACATCTTAGAAACAAGAAAGTGCAAATACAGTGAACTTCATCTCCATACATCAACTGGTATTTATTGGCTAGGTGTTATCGGCCTACCCAGCGCACCAATACTAATCCCTACGAAACAACGATCGTCTCACGGGAAGGCTGAACGGGGAGATGCGGAAATAAACAGCATCTCCCCGTTCTGCCTAGCAACTAGTGACGCCGATCTCTGCTCCCTGTGATTGGAGCAGAGATCAGCATTCCCTAGCTGACAGCCACGCCCCCCCACAGTAAGAAACACACCTCTAGGCACACTTAACCCCTACCCTGCCCCCTAGTGGTTAACCCCTTCACTGCCAGTGTCATTTATACAGGAATCAATGCATTTAAATAGCATTGATTGCTGTATAAATGACAATGGTCCCAAAAATGTGTCAAAAATGTCCGATGTGTCCATAATGTCGCAGTCACAATAAAAATCGCTGATCGCTGCCATTACTAATAAAAAAAAATATTAATAAAAATGCTATAAAACTATCCCCTATTTTGTAAACGCTATAACTTCCGCGCAAACCAATCAATAATCGCTTATTGCGATTTTTTTTTACCAAAAATATGTAGAAGAATACGTATCGGCCTAAACTGAGGAAAAAAAATGTTTTTTTATATATTTTTGGGGGATATTTATTATAGCAAAAAATAAAAAATAATGTGTTTTTTTCAAAATTGACGCTCTATTTTTGTTTATAGCGCAAAAAATAAAAACCGCAGAGGCGATCAAATACCACCAAAATAAAGCTCTATTTGTGGGAAAAAAAAGGACGTCAATTTTATTTGGGAGCCATGTCGCACGACCGCGCAATTGTCAGTTAAAGCGGCGCATCTTGTGATCTAGATACCCATTATAGACACTATAGTCAGATCCTCCACAAGATATACTATATATATATATATATATATATATATATATATATATATATATATATATATATACAGTCCACGAGTTACGAACATCCGACTTGCGAGCGACTCCTACTTTCCAACCGGAAGTGGCGTGACGTCTCTGCCGTTCTGCGTCGGAAAACATCAGAAAATTACGTCTGTGCAGGCTACTTGACAGAGCATCGGAAAACGACGTCTCTGACGTTCTGCGCATGTGCTTCTGACTTATGAACATATTTGACTTAAGAACAAACCGGCAGTCCCTAACCCATTCGTAACTCGGGGACTGCCTGTACCGTGCCTTGAAAAAGTATTCATACCCCTTGAAATTTTCCATATTTAGTCATGTTACAACGAAAAACGTAAATGTATTTTATTGGGATTTTAGGTGATTGACCAACACAAAGTGGCACATAATTGTGAAGTGGAAGGAAAATGATAAATGGTTTTCAAATGTTTTTACAAATAAATATGTGAAAAGTGTTGCATGCATTTGTATTCAGCCCCCCTGAGTAAATACTTTGTAGAACCACCTTTCGCTTCAATTACAGCTGCAAGTCTTTTTGGGGATATCTCTACCAGCTTTGCACACCTAGCCGCTTCCCGACCGGCACACGACGATATACGTCGGCAGAATGGCACGGACAGGCATAAGAGCGTATATATACTTCCCCTTTAAGATGCCGCCGTGGCATCGGGTGCGTGCCGGAAACGGTGTGCACTCGCGCCGGTCGGGACCCCCGTGAGGCCGGTCGCGGGTCCCGCGGACTCGATCGCCGCGGGGACACCCGCGATCGTCTCACGGGAAGGCTGAACGGGGAGATGCGGAAATAAACAGCATCTCCCCGTTCTGCCTAGCAACTGGTGACGCCGATCTCTGCTCCCTGTGATTGGAGCAGAGATCAGCATTCCCTAGCTGACAGCCACGCCCCCCCACAGTAAGAAAACACACCTCTAGGCACACTTAACCCCTACCCTGCCCCCTAGTGGTTAACCCCTTCACTGCCAGTGTCATTTATACAGGAATCAATGCATTTAAATAGCATTGATTGCTGTATAAATGACAATGGTCCCAAAAATGTGTCAAAAATGTCCGATGTGTCCATAATGTCGCAGTCACAATAAAAATCGCTGATCGCCGCCATTACTAATAAAAAAAATTATTAATAAAAATGCTATAAAACTATCCCCTATTTTGTAAACGCTATAACTTCCGCGCAAACCAATCAATAATCGCTTATTGCGATTTTTTTTACCAAAAATATGTAGAAGAATACGTATCGGCCTAAACTGAGGAAAAAAAATGTTTTTTTATATATTTTTGGGGGATATTTATTATAGCAAAAAATAAAAAATAATGTGTTTTTTTCAAAATTGACGCTCTATTTTTGTTTATAGCGCAAAAAATAAAAACCGCAGAGGCGATCAAATACCACCAAAAGAAAGCTCTATTTGTGGGAAAAAAAGGACGTCAATTTTATTTGGGAGCCATGTCGCACGACCGCGCAATTGTCAGTTAAACGACGCAGTGCCGAATTGCAAAAAGGGGCCTGGTCCTTTGGCTGCAAATTGGTCCGGTCTGAAAGTGGCTAGAGAGTGACATTTTTGCCCATTCTTGAATGAATGCAGAGCATCTGTGAACATCAATTTTCAAGTCTTGCCACAGATTCTCAATTGGATTTAGGTCTGGACTTTGACTGAGCCATTCTAACACATGCTTTGATCTAAACCATTCCATTATAGCTTTGGCTGTATGTTTAGGGTTGTTCTCCTGCTGGAAGGCGAACCTCCGCCCCAGTCTCAAGTCTTGTAGACTCTAATAGGTTTTCTTGTAAGATTTCCCTATATTTGGCTCCATCTTCCCATCAACTCTGACCAGCTTCCCTGTCCCTGCTGAAGAAAAGCATCCCCACAACATGATGCTGCTACCACCATGTTTCATGGTGGGGATGGTGTGTTTAGGGTGATGTGCAGTGTTAGTTTTCCCCCACACATAGCGTTTTGCTTTGAGGCCAAAAAGTTCAATTTTGGTCTCATCTGACCAGAGGACCTTCTTCCACATGATTGCTGTGTCCCCCCACAAGGCTTCTCACAAACTGCAAATGGCACTTCTTATGGCTTTCTTTCAACAATGGCTTCTTTTTGCCACTCTTCCATAAAGGCCAGATTTGTGGAGTACATGACTAATAGTTGTCCTGTGGACAGATTCTCCCACCTGAGCTATGGATCTCTGCAGCTTCTCCAGAGTTACCTCTTAGCTGCTTCTCTGATTAATGCTCCCCTTGCCCGGCCTGTCAGTTTAGGTTGGCGGCCATTTCTTGGTAGGTTTGCAGTTGTGCCATACTCTTCCCATTTTCAGATGATGGATTAAACAGTGCTCCGTGAGATGTTTAAAGCTTGGGATATTATTTTATAACCTAACCCTGTTTCAAACTTCTCCACAACTTTATCCCAGACCTGTCTGGTGTGTTCCTTGGCCTTCATGATGCGGTTTGTTCACTAATGTTCCCTAACAAACCTCTGAAGGCTTCACAGAACAGCTGTATTTATACAGGGATTAAATCATACACAGGTGGGCTCTATTTACAAATTAGGTTACTTCTGAAGGCAATTGGTTCCACTGTCATGCATCTGCAGTAATATTCCTGTCTGCTTACCTCTCTGTGTGATCAGCTTAAAAGACTGTCCGCCTCTAAACTGGCTACTTAAGTAATCTTCCCTCAAGCATGGAGCCCCCCCCCAGCCTCTAATTAGGAACATTATATTAACCTGTGCATTGCAAGCCAGCCTCGCTGATCAATATTGTGTATTTGGCTTCCGTTTGCTCTTTGCTGTTGTCTGATCCTGTTTACCGACCTTGGCTTGTTCTTGACTGTCCTTGTCTGCTTCCTATCCCGACCTTTGGCGTGTTCTTTGACTATCCCTATCTGCTTTTTGCCCTGACCTTTTGGCTTATCTCCTGACTATTCTTGTTGTCCCGGTCTGCTGCTTCTTTTCTATCCTCCAGTAATCTACCGTGAGCATGAGCTGGGAGACTCTGGGTAATGTGACCTGGAGCCAGACTGCAGCAAAGTCCATCCCCACCATCAGGGTCCCTGGTGAACACCCGCTGGCTCTTAGACTCCGCACCCTGGGAAATCTCATGCTCCCAGTGTGATCCGTGTTAGTGCTCCAGAGCCCCTGCTTTTCTGAACACCCAGAGCTCCATCCGCAGCAGTCAGCCGTAGGGTCCACTACCTCAGCGATGCACTCCTGTCTCATCTGGCATCTGTCTCAGGTGACCTGACATCCACTAGATTTTAGTTGGGGGTATCAGAGTAAAGGGGGCTGAATACAAATGCACGCCACACAAAAAAAAATTGAAAACCATTTATCATTTTCCTTCCACTTCACAATTATGTGCCACTTTGTGTTGATCTATCACATAAAATCCCAATAAAATACATTTACTTTTTTGGTTGTAACATGACAAAATGTGGAAAATTTTAATGGGTATGAATACTTTTTCAAGGCACTGTATATACTGTATTAAACCATTTTAATCAAGTACTTGTTAAACTGGGTATTATTACGACCAGCAACAGTCAAATGCACTAAGCTCTCTGATCATCTTCTAACTTTTCATCCAATAAACTACTGAACTTCGTCTACTAATTACAAAACTAACCTTTGATTCCTTTTAACACAAGACTACCATAATCGGACCTAGACTGGCCATCTAATGGTTGTAGCATTTGACAAAAATGTGTCCTTTGGAGGTGCTGTGAGGTATTCCGCAGTACTGTGCATCATAATATCCTTTACATTCCACATTGGGGCCTCATTGCTGTACTACGTATGGAGAGGTTGCTAATACACATTAGATCTGCACTCCATAAACCATGGAAAGTGAAAAAGACTAGCAAAATAAAAAAAAAGAAAGGGATGGATAAATTCATATTTATTAAAGCGTATTTACATATTTCACATATTTTAGTGTATAAGACTTCAGACTTTTAAGGAGAGCACCCAGCAAGCGAATACACAACACAGCTCTAAAACACAACATAAAATATGCATAATGCTTTTTCATTTGGGCACTCAAGTTCTTCTACAATTGTGCTAATTTTTCAGCTATGGAGAAGTAAATGTATCCACAGACCTAAATGAGGCTGGACAGGTGTGTTTGGTGGCCAATTATAAAACTATTCATAGATGGGGAACCTTGAAGAACAAAGGGAACTAAACCACAAATCTAATGGTGGTTTCTTGGCAGGCACTTGTGGTTTTCCTGTGGTTGAGTGCTAGAGGACATGTCAAGTAATTTAGAAGTTATTTCAGATAACTGGAAATCCTGTTTCAATATGGACCACTCATAAAGTTCCCATTTGGCAGGGTATCCTTTTGCTTTTGAACTGTGTGAAACAAATGCAGGCTGTTTTCAAAACAGAGAAACATCAGATGTTTTTTGTATCAGAAGTACTTTGCCTTTGTATTAGATCAGGATTAGGTAACCTCAGCCCTCCAGCTGTTTTGAAACTACAAGTCCCATGAGACATTGTAAGACCCTGACAATCACAGGCATGACTCCTAGAGGCAGAGGCATGATGGGATTTGTAGTTTCACCACAGCTGGAGTGCCGAAGTTGATGGTATATTTTGTGTTGAGTCTGTGGGTCTCCTGCTTTCTACTAACCTTTTAAAGCAGTGAGCAGCTGTTAAGGCCCAGCAACTGCTGATCAGTGTTGCTCCACATAGTAAACGAGTTTCTGTGTGAAATCCTTTAAGTCTAAGAGAAGCTTGCCATGGCCAAACCCCCCTATAGGAAGAAATCACAAAACAAATATTAAATGACTCTACTGCCCTTTTTATTGTAAGTTATATTAATACTAATAGAGAAACAACAGCAGGGGTGCGCTATACCCACACACCTAACCCACTAAAACATTAATGGAGGTGAATATTAATACTAAAACAATTCCATTAAGTTGATCTTTGAATATTACTCCACTCTGATGGCAGACTCTAACCCCAAATTCGCTACTGCCCAAGCCTGCTGGTCCTCTATAGATATACAGCTTACTGATTCTGACTGGTCTGAGTTCAGTAGTGCCTACCAAAACTCTGTGATCTCTTCTAGGGATAGAATAATCCAATTGAAAATATTTCATCATAGTCATCTCACACCTGTTAGGTTGTATAAAATGGGCTTACGCCAACATCTGATTATTTTAGGGGCTGTGGGGACTCATGCATTGCTTTTGGTCCTGTCCTATAGTCCAAACATTCTGGTCAGAAGTTGACTCCTTTATTTCCATGGTCCTAGGTTTACCCAATATACTACATCCAAAAAACTGTCAACTGGGTGTTTTTGGAATATTAACAGCATCCAAATACCGTATGTTAAACGTTTGTTACAAATGAGAAAGGAGGCAGCGCCTTCTAAGTGTAGCATAACATTTCTGGCTTTATTAAACAACAAAGTGGCAACTCACAGCAGTAATGCCCCATACACACAATAGGATTTTCCGACGGAAAATGTTTGATAGGGGCTTGTTGTCGGAAATTTCGACCGTGTGTAGGCCCCGTCGGACATTTTCCATCGGAATTTTCGTCACAGAAAATTTGAGAGCTGGTTCTCAAATTTTCCGACAACAAAATTTGTTGTCGGAAATTACGATCGTGTGTACACAATTCCAACGCACAAAGTTCCATGCATGCTCGGAATCAAGCAGAAGAGCAGAACTGGGTATTGAACTTCATGTTTCTCGGCTTGTCGTACGTGTTGTACGTCACTGCGTTCTTGACGTTCGGAATTTCCGACCAACTTTGTGTGACCGAGTATATGCAAGACAAGTTTGAGCCAACATCCGTCGGAAAAAAAACATGGATTTTGTTGTCGGAAAATCCTATCGTGTGTACAGGGCATTAGAGTGTTAACAGTATGCACATGTTGATTTTACTATGTCAAAGTTAACAGCTATGCCATCACCTCCATCTGTAACCACTTCCGGTGGCCACTGACATATGCAAAGAACAGTGATATATGGCTACCAGAGGAAGGGCAGCCTGGCTTCACCTACTCTGTGCTGGGCAAAAGGCAAGATAGTGATTCTCAATAGGGAAACATTGGAGACAGGACTGATTATGCACCAGAAATGTAATTATAAGCTTATACTTGGCAGAGGTTTCTGTAAACATTGGCAAAGGAAACTTTTGCTTTAAGTATGTTGGTACACTTGAATTTTTTGCTTCGGAGCAGCTAGAATCCAG
The DNA here is from genome assembly GCA_028564925.1 of Lithobates sylvaticus. NCBI lineage: Eukaryota > Metazoa > Chordata > Amphibia > Anura > Ranidae > Lithobates > Lithobates sylvaticus. The sequence continues at coordinate 130,493,419 of CM053036.1, read as the reverse complement.
TCCATAAAAGGAGAGAAGACATACAGTATACAACACGTCAAGACAACTGAAAACTGTGCAATGTCCAAAGCTAAATTTATCATTCTTTTGGGCAATAAAAGAATCCTTTATTTATTATACCGTAATACAAATATGTTGAGAAGTGTTATGTTTTCAATTAAAATGATACTCCGTTGGCACATCTTCATTTTGCCAGCATTTTACTGTCTCCTCACATTTTACCATGTTTGGTGCTAATCCCAAATGAATTGTGTTCTGGGCAGAAGTGATTTAACATTAACATGTACTGATTTTATACACAGTCGCTTTGGCAGTAGACAGGGATATCAAGAGGAGTGAGAGTGGTATTTCCTTATCCTTTAACAAATAATATAATCAGGTACATTACTAATCATACATACCTGACTGATTTGGTTCCACCAACAATTCTCTTCTTTCGTCGAGTCACCAGACTAATACCACACAGGGAAGATTCTGCATCTAATTGATAAAAATAAATTTGATTAAATCACTCCTTACTTTCCTATTTTCTTTCTACATAGAATGAAATTTTTTATGATTCCAAGGCATGCAACAGTCCAGTTTTACTACCATACACAACTGATCTGTGACGTGAGAATGATAATAGTGCGATATCAAAAAAAAACAAAAAACAATTGTCAAGAAGAAAAAAAAATTATATATATATATATATATATATATATATATATATATATATCTATTTATATTTATAAAAAAATAATATTTTTTTAATGAACCCACACAGCATGTTAATACAAAGTAAAAATATTCCAACTCTGTCTAGGTAGAACTTGTACACATTTTTTCAGATGATGTTACATTTTGATAAGTTATGTTATTAGGACTTGACTGTTTAAAATAAAGTATAATCTGGTGCTATAACCGCTACTCCAGGTTCCAGGTTCTCTTCCAGTGTACTATAGAGTCACATTTAATGCAGGTCAGTGGCAGCTGGTGGTATATTTTTTTGGGAGGGGCGGCAAACAATGAACACACAGCCACCTCCTCCCGGTGGGTCGGTGGGTACATCGGTCACCTCTGGCTCTAATCACATGTTTAAAAAAACAAACATTGGAATCCATGCGTCCGGCACCCCGCATTACGGGCCGCCAACTCTAGTACCTGATGCAGGTACTAAAGTTGTGTCTTCCTACATTGTTTGCATCAATAAACACGCAGCCCCATAGTCTAGTATGGCAAGGCACTCCCCTGCTCCTCCCTCCTTCTTCCCCCTACCTTCTCCAAGCTAAATGAGACTGGCACAGGTAAGGCTGCATTGATGGACACTGATCAGGCTACATTGATGGGCACTAGTGAGGCTGCATTGATGGGTATTGGTGATTGATGGGCACTGATCAGGCTGCATTGATGGGCATTGTGAGGCTGCATTGATGGGCACTGACCAGGCTGCATTGATGGGCACAGGTAAGGTTGCACTGATGGGCACTGATGAGGCTCAATGATGGGCAATGGTGAGGCTGCATTTATGGGCACTGGTGAGGCTGCATTGACGGGCAATGGCGAGGCAGCATTGATGGGCAATAGCAAAGCTACGCTGATGGGCACTGGCAAGACTGTGCAGATGGGCACTGGCGAGACTGCGCTGATGGGCACTGATCAGGCTGCATTGATGGGCACAGGTAAGGCTGAGCTGATGGGCACTGATCAGGCTGCATTGAGGGGCACAGGTTCCATGTACCCTGGCTCTTGTGGTCAAGTTCCTTTTTCTTCCCATTTTATATGGGGTGGATCCGTCCAAGCTGCTCCGCTGATCCCCACATGTAGTTCCCAACCAGAATGGCCCCATAGCCTTGTATGGTACAGGGAACTACAAAGCCCAGCATGCTCTCTGACCAGAGGGGATTGACACAGCAGAGGCTGCCTGGGAGAAAGGTCAGTCCACTACGAGGAAGAAGTACAGACAGGAAGAGAGGGGCTGCTGTTACACTCTGGGTCGACCATCCTGCCATGGTTCCAGAGTCGGTCAGGATGGGCATCCCACCTGGTGCATCTCCAGGCATTTGAGGACAAGAGGCATTCTGGTTGCAAGGTGGCCAGGCCGGCCACCTGAAGAACCATCTGTCAGGAAATCACCCTTTGGCATTGGTCGCAGGACTGGTGAGCGGGCACTTGCCCCCTACTTTTGCCCCTCCCTAAATATGAAAGCTGGAGACACCACTGCATCCAAACCATCCTCTCTGCTCCTCCAAAGACCACCTGCTCTCAAGCTCTCTTGTCTCCTCCTCCAATGCTCATCTCCAGGAATTTCCCAGAGCCTCTCCCATTCTCTGGAACTCTCTACCTCAATCTGTCCGGCTATCTCCTACTCTGGCTGCCTTTAGGCAATCCCTGAGAACTCATCTCTTCAGGGAAGCCTATCACGCCTTCAACTCATCTTTTATCACTTCCATCAGGTCATCCCCCACAGTTATGACCTTTTGTACCACCTGCCCCACCCTATTACATTGTAAGCAATTATGAGCAGGGCCCTCTTAACCCTCTTGTATTAGATTGTATTGTAACTGCACGGCCTCTTTTTATATTGTAAAGCGCTGTGTATACTGTTGGCGCTATATAAATCTGGCATAATAATAATAAGCAAGCCATAAATTAAAGCGGAACTAAACCCATTGCTTTAACAGTTTAAAAAAATAGTTACATTTTGGCATGTGCCGGAAATGGAACTGTTTGTGCTCTCAACCAAACTGTCAAACCATCAAATCGCTGGTGTCAAAACTGATCACATGTGCAGCATCATGGCAGTTGAAGATCAAATAGTGTCTAAGGCTGAGTACACACTATCATTTGTTTTGTTTTGTTTAATCCAGTGGGCTGAACGAAAACAAACTTAGGAGCTCGAAAGGAGCCGCTGTACTAACTATCTGATGTTAGTACAGCGATCTCCCCACAGAGCTATTGTGTTCTGACAGGGGGGGCGGCCCCCCACCAGAACACACTGGCCAGCGCCCATGCCCTTTCGACCAAATCCGGTTTCTGTTGAACTGGCCGATACCAACCGATATTCGGCCCGTGTGTACTAGGCTTAAGATAGCAGCTTCCTTGGCTGAAAACAATAGGAGGATTTAGTTCCACTTTAAGGACAGGGCGTTGCTCAGAGGTTGTAGATGTATTGGATAAGGCCCCTTTAACTTGGGCGCCTCCATCTTGCAGACTCCACTTGCTCAGCGGGGGATTGCTCCGCTAATCCCCGCTGAGCAGGTAGATGACAGGTCCGTGTCCGCTCTCCTCTATGTGGAAATCAGATAGAACCGGCCTGTCTGTTTTCATCCAATCCTATCTGATCCTATCCGCCAGACAGATGGAAAATGGGACCACCATCCATCTGGATTTTGTGGGCAGGATCGGACCGGATCATATGGCGGACATGTGTCCCGCTGACATCCGCCGCTCCATAAAGCAGACTGCAAGGTCTGATCAGGTCTGCTGGAAAAACTGACAGGCGAACCTGATCGCGTGAAAGGACCCTTGTGCCGCGTACAAGCTTGGCTTGCACACACACGGCCGCACAAAAGTTTGCTGAACTTTCGACCGTCAAGAACACTGTGACTTACAACACTACGACGAGCCGAGAAAATTAAGTTCAATGCTTTCGAGCATGCGTCAAATTGTTTCTGAGCATGAGTAGGAATTATTTGCATGTCTGAATTGGTACAGACGGACGGAATTTCCGATCGAAACTTTTTCCGACCGAAAAATTGAGAACCTGCTCTCAATCTTTTGCTGGCAGGAATTCGGCCACTTGTCTTTGTACTCCTCATCTGGTTGTCGCCACATACGCTTGACACTGTCTGAACCAAATAAGTTTATCTTGGTCTCATCAGACCACAGGACATGGTTCAAGTAATCCATGTCCTTAGTCTGCTTGTCTTCAGCAAACTGTTTGTGGGCTTTCTTGTGCATCATCTTTAGAAGAGGCTTCCTTCTGGGACGACAGCCATGCAGACCAATTTGATGCAGTGTGTGGCGTGTGGTCTGAGCACTGACAGGCTGACCCCCCACCCCTTCAACCTCTGCAGCAATGCTGGCAGCACTCATACGTCTATTTCCCAAAGACAACCTCTGTATATGACGCTGAGCACGTGCACTCAACTTCTTTGGTTGACCATGGCGAGGCCTGTTCTGAGTGGAACCTGTCCTGTTAAACCACTGCATGGTCTTGGCCACCGTGCTGCAGCTCAGTTTTAGGGTCTTGGCAATCATCTTATAGCCTAGGCCATCTTTATGTAGAGCAACAATTCTTTTTTTCAGATCCTCAGAGAGTTCTTTTACATGAAGTGCCATGTTGAACTTCCAGTTACCAGTATGAGAGAGTGAGAGTGATAAAATTTAACACACCTGCTCCCCATTCACACCTGAGACCGGAGGGAAAATGGCTAATTGGGCCCAATTTGGACATTTTCACTTAGAGGTGTACTCACGTTTGTTGCCAGAGGTTTAGACATTAATGGCTGTGTGTTGAGTTATTTTGAGGAGACAGCAAATTTACACTGTTATACAAGCTGTACACTCACTACTTTACATTGTGGCAAAGTGTCATTTCTTCAGTGTTGTCACATGAAAAGACAGAATAAAATATTTACAAAAATGTGAGGGGTGTATTCATTTTTGTGAGATACTGTATGTGTTCACACTGGGGTGGTGTGCTTCTGTTGTGGTGTAATAAATACTACTTGCCGGCATATTTGGAGCATGTTTGGGGAATTAAAAAAAATGCACCAAAAAGCTCCTCACCATTGAAATGATTGGGAACCACTACAAAAACGCCATTCTAATAGTGGCGCAGCATGAGCGAAATTCAGTAGTACTAGAAGTACTAGATGGGTACATGAATTTGGCACATTCAGCACCACTTTTACAATGCACGAGAGACAGTTTCACAAATCTCTGCGCCAGTCTTTATGAATTTCAGGGATTGAGTTTTCTAGTCCTCACTTACGGTAATTCAGATCAATTCTAGGAATTTGAGCCAGTTGCAGATATTAACCAGCAGAATGTATGGCACTTGTCCTATGGATCTCAGTAGTGTAATGACAAATTCTATACCTTTCAGTCCAATGCTTTTCTTCTCCGCATAATCGCATATAACACCAGCATCTTCACTGTGCCAGCAGTTGTGGATCCCACTGTCCTGCTTCCTGCATTCTGCCAGTGTGTTCTCTGTGCCATTGCAGTCTACATTATCCAGGTGAATCGGACCTTGTCCTTCACCAAAGTAAGCCATTGTCCTGGCTTTGGCAGGACCCCTAAATATAAAAAAAATATATATAGATATATAAATTTTAGCTCTTTTTGCTTTTGAAACAACAGTGGTATTGGCTACATTGTACATCAGTTGCTCTGTCTACCTCATGATGCACCATTTTTGCAAGAACAATACCACTGGGGTTGATTTACTAGCTGTGCATGGTAGCCAATCAGATTCTAACTTCAGCTTGTTCAATTATGCTTTGACAAAAAACCTGGAAGCTGATATTTATATGCAGAGCTGCACCAGTTTTAGTAAGGCCCCTTTCACACGGGACGGATTCGTATTGATCCGCCCGTGAAGATCCGCTGCTCAGCGGGGATCGCTCAGCTGATCCCCACTGAGGCGGCTGATGACAGGGCGGTCCCTGCACACTGTGCAGGGACCGCCCTGTCAGATCTCCGCTCTCCCCTATGGGGGATCGGATGAACACGGACCGTCTGTCCGTGTTCATCCGATCCGCTCTGCAGAAGGATGGAAAAATAAGGTTTTCCTCCGTCTGCAGAATCGGACAATAGCGGAGGCGGACGATAGCGGGTGTCAGCGGATGCTCATCCACTGACACCCGCTATCCCATAGGGATGCATGTATGTCCGTTTTTCATCCAAAAACGGATGGATGAAAAACGGACATACGATCCGCACGTGTGAAAGGGGCCTTGATCAACCCCACAGTGTACTAAAACAAACATACACCATCTGTGGCTTCCAATTATAGAGGCGACTCCACAGCAGGAAGCACTCTAACAAGCGGTCCTGTCCTATAGCGAGCTTCAGATATTCCACATAAAGGGGTGATGTAGGCAAATTGTGAATGCACTCTCAGTGTAATGCTAAGGGTTAACCTATATATGTGAATTACTGTTTATAGGCAGTTTATGTCATTGTTTTCACATTACACTCTTGTCACTTGCCAAGCTCAAATCCTGTTACAACCCTTTATCCCAGTCATACCATTTTATGGACAAGTACAAAACAAAAGGAGTGGAAAAGTATGTGCAGCGCTAATCAGGTTAAGAATAAATGTATTGCTACAAAATAACTTGAATAATAAATCCTGTGTAAACCAAATAGTGTACAATCAATGTATCTTATATAATCTGTGTGTCCGTGTCAGATGTTGAATACAAACATATATAGACAATATCATAAACGATATATATCCTCAAATTATTACAACCTTATGTGATCATACGTTTAAAAAAGGATAGCCTTCATCCATAATATATTATGTGAAAATGGAAAAAAAATAAATAAATAAAAGCAATAGTGCAAAAAAGTCTAGCTCAAATGTGAAAAAACAAATATTCAATATAGCAGTCGCAAATTTTTTTTTAAAGAATATGACCCCCAAATTAGAGCACCAACCTATTTTGGGGGTCATATTCTTTAGAAAAAAGCAATGACCATGAAAGCCTCATACCCCAAATGAGGTCTGTGTAAGACGAAACGCGTTGGTTCGAGCCTGGTTGGTGCCATTCCGTTCTACAAGCTGTCAAACAAAGATTATTTTAAGTGCTTTTTTATCCATGGAAATGTGAGTGTTCTGAATTTTTTAAATAAATGTTTTCATCTTATGGTTTTACACTATGTGGAGCTATTTTGTCTCTTTTTGGATACACTGATTGAGTGGTATAGAGAAGACGGTTTCTACCTTCACTTTGATGTTGTAAGTCCTATACAGTCGCCTTGTATTAAGTTGTGGAAGGGACGGTGGATGCTGATTATTCCTTACAATAGCAAGGAGGAAGTGGTGTGTAGATTCCATCCCTATTGGTGTATATACACCTCCCCCTTGTGTGAACACACTAGGCATAAGCTTAACTGGGTCCACACATTCCGGTAAGCCCCCTCATAATCGTGGTGGTTGAGCCCTTCATAGTGGTGATTTTTACTGTTGGCGTTTGGACTCATCTAGTTTTTTGGATTACTATATTGAATGTTTGTTTCTTCACATTTGAGCTGGACTTTTTTCTTTCTTTTTTGCACTATTACTTTTATTAAGTCCCCCCCCTCCAATTTTCACATAATATATTATGGATGAAGGCTATCTTTTTTTAAGCCTAAACTCACATAAGGTTGTGATAATATGAGGATATATAACATTTATGATATTGTCTATATATGTTTGTATTCAACATCTAACACAGACACACGGATTATATAAGATACATTGATTGTACACTGTTTGGTTCAAACTGGATTTATTATTCAAGTTATTTTATAGCAATACATTTATTCTTAACCTGATTAGCGCTGCACATACTTTTCCATTTTTCTAAAACACAAATTTCTCCTTTGCTGTGCTGGCTGCTCTAGTTTTTACTTTGGACCTCAGCTTGGTATTTTTTCTTTACACAAAATAAAAGGACCCAGGGAACATCCAATGCCAACAACCATTGTGCATGACAGAAGTGACACTATCATGGTACATAGCTTTGGCAAGTTTAAAGGGGGCTGTACAATAAGAAACTAGATGTAGAAATGTTGGTGTAAAGTTTTGTCAGTCACCATGGCAGTTACATGTTAATCGAAGAAATATATGGGTTGACCCACTAAAGGCAAAATAGGCTGCTCGCTTTGCAAGGGAAGTTTCACTTTGCAAGGGAAGTTTCACTTTGCAAGGGAATTTTCCCCAGAGCTTAGTGACACTTTGCAAAGAATACCCACTCACATGCAAGGAAAATAAACAAACAAAAAAAACTGTATTTTTTCTTGCACATGATTGGATGATGGAAGTCAGCAAAGCTTCACCTCATTCACTAAGCTGATGGAAAATTGTCTTTAGTAAATCAGAGCCATAGTTTTTTTATAAATCTGTGTGTGAATTTTTATTTGTCATTACATTTTTATTGGAAGAGACAAAAGTACATAGACACTGTTGGCGGCAGAAATAAGAAAATACAAGGATAGCACAGGTCACATTGAGCTAGAAGAGCCTGTGTGTGTTTTTTTACGGATCATATATTTGTATTGTACGGATTTTATATTTGTTAATACTGTTTGCGTCATGGTGACTGATGAACCTTTACACCTATATTTCTATTTTTTTGTTTATTATGACAGAGAAAATTGAGTACTGTCCGTGATACTTTTTTTATTTGCACTAACATATCATTTTTATGGACTTCAAGGTCTAAGCAGTACTGATTCACAAAAGTTTTAGCAGAAGGTAAAATGTTAAAAACAAAAGAAAAAAAAAAGTTAAAATCTCTGAGGGGTAGGAAAAGAAAAACAAACACATACATATACAAATCAATAGTATAGCAATGGTAATAAATCTATCAGCAAGTGAGATAAGACAGAGGGAAAGCTATAGACTGGGGGGGGGGGGGGGGGCAGTCACAGAGGGGGGTTTATTATGAAGAACATAAATATCTTTTTTTTCTGATTTCCTATATTATATTGTATATTATTTGTCTGTATTTATCATTGCAAGAAAATGTAGATTGCAGACACATACTGTATATATTGTGCATCTATCAGCACAGTTGTGGTTTTCTGGCATTGAGAGGAATGATGTGTCTGCACAGATGTTTCAAATGCCCCCATGCGAACTCATGTCAGATGGTTAGGTTTTAAATGCCAGTAAACTAAGAAAAATATTCAGTTTCTTCCAGAGCCCTATATGTTGCCTATACACTTCTGGCATTATGTTTTTTGTCATTGTCAGATAAAACCACTAAATAACATTGCACATGCTGTTAAATTATACAATATTAAACTAGATAAGGAAAGGGAAGTATTAAATAGATAAAAATACAAGTAAGTGATGTCATTAAATATACGGTAACTGTATTAGGGATCTTATTAAAAAAAATAAACAGAGCTGACATTTAAAATCAAAATCCAGCCATTTTTTAATTAGGGAAAGGTTAGAGCTTTAAGTGTCGGTTCACACTAGTGTGATGCCAGACATTGCATGTAATTTGCAGCGCCACTGCTGTTCACATTACATGCGATGTCTGTGTGGTGTGATGTCAGACATACAGATAGTATGGCTGATATTGCATCACATTCGGTCCAAAGGCGAACAGGACCCTTTTTTCTGTTCGGACCAGAATCGGATCGCATGTGTGTTCACACATATGCGATCCGATTCATGTCTGAACTGTCAGTTCGCAGTGCGATACGCGAGCTGAAATGGGGGTGTCGTTAACATATAATGACACTCCCCAGCAGTTCGCATATGGCAGTGTGAACTGCCGTGCATGTCGGGTGTGATGCGGGAACCCACAGTTGATTTGCAGGGTTCTCGCATCACACTAGTGTGAACCGGCACTTAGTCCGTGTTGTTTTATTACTATCAATGTCTCTTTTAGTGCCGGTTCACACTAGTGCAATGCAAGAACCCTACGAATGAACTGTGGGTTCCCGCATCGCACCCGACAAGCATGGTAGTTCACACTGCCATACTGCTGGGGAGTGTCATTATATGTTAACGACACCCCCATTTCAGCTCGCATATCGCACTGCGAACTGACAGTGTGGACAAGAATCGGATTGCATAGGTGTGAACACACATGCGATCCGATTCTGCTCCGAACAGAAAAAAGGGTCCTGTGCGTGTTTTGGACCGAATGCAGTGCGATATCAGCCATACTATCTGTATGGCTGACATTGCACTGCACAGACATTGCATGTAATGTGAACAGCAGTGGTGCTGCGAATTACATGCGATGTCTGGCATCGCACTAGTGTGAACCGGCACTTAGGGACATTTTAAATTTCTGTCCTCATGACTACTATGGCAAGGCTGTGACGTCTCTGAAAAAAATAAACTTCTGCTATACCTTACTCTACAACAGCATCACATTTCCTGAAGGGTCTGGCTTTCACCCTAAATGGTTCATAGCAAGCCAATCACCTGTGGCCAAGCTGCCGGCAGACTACCACCGCATCCTTGTCTGTCCAGCCATCATCACACACACTGCCCCAATCTCCATTGAGGAATATCTCCACTCTGCCTTCCTTGGTGCTCTCCCCATCCATCAAACGAATTGGAGGCCCTAAAACCATTAATAATATTAAGAGATTCATTGACTACCCGTCTGAAATGAAATAAAGTTATTGGATGGATAGATAAAGACAATAGATATATATATTATACAGGAATGATAGATAGATAGATAGATAGATAGATAGATAGATAGATAGATAGATAGATAGATAGATAGATGGTATGCAATTGTGATCTGCCATGTTGATCATTGATCTTTTAGAAGCTTTGCAGTGAGATTTAACAAAAATGCAGAAACGCAAGTCAGTATGATCTGATATGTGAAAGTAGTAATTCAACAAGTACAGAGCTTTATGAATTAGTAAAGACACAAAATGTAGAGTCACTGGCATAAATAGATTTTTCAAGTCTATTTTATCCAAAATAATTAAACTTTTATCTCTCTGATAAGTTATGTAGAATATTACCTGTTTAAAAAGAAAAAATGTGCAGCGCAAACAATATGAAATAAAACCCGCGTCCTATCGTTCCATACAGCGGCATTACACTGCGTTTTTTAAAAATACAGCCTTTTTTACATTGTGCTCCATTTTCTCTGCACTCTCCTGAGTTTAGAGGCTTGCATGCCTCAGGGTATGCACAGATCGCTCTCATGTGAGCACCTTTTATTTTGTGTTTTGAAATAAATGAAGACTACAGTCTGCACTGAGATCGCATCCTTCTTTTTCTTTCTGGGGATTTTATCTGTATAACATTTTTCCATGGTGGATTACATCTTGCTTGGAGCTGCATCTTCAACTCAAAGATATTCCTGGTTCCCTGGTCAACATACAGCCTCAGATCGTATCTTGGTTGGATCGGTGTCTCACTTTAATCCCTGATTGGGTCCATGCGCATTTGAATATTGCATCTGGTAAGAGTACCTCATCCGTATGGTGGAGGATTTGTCACTGAGAAATTTATTTATAATTTACAGTCACCGGGTGTTCTCATCCACATCACTCTGCATTTTCCGGATATGAACTTTTAATTATATTTATATATATATATATTTTTTTCAATTTTATTTCATATTGTTTGCGCTGCACATTTTTTTCTTTTTATACAATTTTGTGAAGGATTTTTGATTTACCTTTTTGTGTTCAGCTTGCATTTATTTGTTTAATATATTTTTTGGTTTGTGCTGATTGTTCCATATATTATATGAATACTACCTGTTGGCAATATTTCAATGATGTCGTTGGTGTCATTGGAGCATTGTACTCCCACATCCTCAGAGTGGGAGCAGTCGTGCTGGCCCCAGCTACTACGTGTACAGTCCACTAGAGCGCGCTCTTTGCCTGTGCAAGACACATCATCCAGAAGGATCAGCCCTTCTCCAGTTCCATACTCCGACTTTGATGCCAAGCTAGAAGGACCACTGCAGGGCAAATAATTAGAATAAAATATTACATTGCTGGGTGTGCAAGAAATATTATTATACTCTTCCCCATTCTTCAGCAAACATATGACAATTTATACTTACAGTATATAATATACACACAAACATGCACCCATACCTGTTGCGCATATGCACTGTATTATACTGTATATATTTGCTAAGCTTTAATGCCTCTACAGCTGTATTATTGGCGACATGTAATAAGTACCTGTAACCAAGCTGCCTGCAGACCACCTGGGCATTGAGTTCAGTCCATCCATCATCACACACTGTACCCCAGTCTCCCTTATAAAATACTTCCAACCTTCCTTCACCAGGTCCTTTCCCTCCAGTCAATCTCAGTGCACCGTCTAAAAAAAAAAAATGTAGTTACATAAATATATATTATTATAACCAAAAAACATGTGTGCTAGATTAGATCATTTAAGTGCCAAACTGTCAAACTGCTCACAATACACGATATATGGTAACAAGATAATCAATGTGATTCACTTATCCTGTTAGTGGTTAGAAAGTTATGGCCGATCAGTGTAGATCTGTGCCATTACAGTAAATGACACTGTGTTTTCTCCATGCAGTTCCAGTGCAGTTTCCATAGCTCCAAACTGTTCCTCATTTAGACAGACTGTCCCTCTTTTAAAACCAAATCCCTTTGCCGCTCTTTCCTTCTCAGTTGATCATATTTTTGTTCTGATGTACAGAATGTACTACTTAAGGTGGAGTTCCGCCCCCGTGGAAAAAAATTAAAAGTCGGCAGCTACACATACTGTAGCTGCTGACTTTTAATAATAGGACACTTACCTGTCCTGGAATCCAGCGATGTCGGCACCCCAGCCAATGTTTCCCCCGGCTCTAAGGTGCTGCCGCCGCCATAGCCTGTAAGGGAAACTGGCAGTGAAGCCTTGCAGCTTTACAGTCGGTTCCCTACTGCGCATGCGCGAAGCACGCTGTGCTCTCTAACTGGCCCAGCGGCAGGGGAAGGAGGAGGGGGGCTGAACTTCTGATGGACTCCGCTACAGGGAGGCCCAACGGAAGTGGGGACGGGTACCTGTCAAAAATGGGTACCCACTCCCCCCCTGAAAGGTGCCAAATGTGGAACCGGAGGAAGGGGAGACAGATAAGCGGAGCTTCCACTTTTGGGTGGAACTCCGCTTTAACTAGCACAAATGTATACTACAGTAAACCTTTTATTCAACTTCTCTATTATTGTATTATTATTGCTTTTTTTTTTGTTAAACCCCAGTATACAGGAAAAGAGGGGTGAACAAAAGCACATAGTACACAGTATATTCATATTTATGGTCAGAATAACTGGGAGCATTGGCTGGGGTGTAGCCTTTTCCTACTTACTTTGTTCTAAAATGATGTCTCTCTTTCTCTTCTAAAAAAGAAGGTATGAGTTTCAGAGGCATTTAGGAAAACCATATATATGTGTGGGCTCCTGGGCACCCCTGCTCAACGGAATTGTTTAACCTATGTTGAAACATTTTCGGTCGATCAGCAGCTGCAGTTAATCATTGTATTCTGACCGCAGCAAGTGCTAGCTGGCCGGACAAAAAAAAAAACTGTGTAAGGCCAGCTTTGGGAAAAGGGAGATGAGGGGTGGAGAGAGTGTATTCGCTGATTGCAACTACTACGGATGACAAAATGGGAGAGGGTGGCAGGAATGGGAGATTCCTGGGTATAGTGTGGGGGGGAAGATCGGAAATATGGAACAGCAATTTTAGGTAACAAGTAAAAATCTGTAAACTGCTAATCTTGTCAAGTTAAAAAGTCTACTGAGTTTACCCTATTTTGAGTTTTTTGTAGCCAGTTTCCAGATATCTCCTCACAAATGTGCCCAGAAGGCTTCATTTTGTTACATTCTCTCTCTCCCTCTCTTTGCTTGATTTATCATCAATCACATTTATATTTCCAATGCAGATTTATTTTTTCTGGTGGTTGTGAGAAACTCTTTAATAAAGCTTGAGATTCAGCAAGGAGCCTGCTGTAGGTGTGTTTGAGAATCCCTCGCTGCATTACAAATAGGTAAATGACAGGGGTTTTAGACTCACCAGATTGCAGCAAAAGGTATTAGGATTTGCTGGTATGCTGAAGTAACATCTGGATTAAAGACTGAAGCTTCATGCAGGTAGGCGTACTGCAGTTGCACTTACATTGTAGATTCTCCCACTGTTATGCCCGCCCTCTGCCCTCATGCCAGTCTTTTATTCATCTTTCTTAAATCTTCCAACAAGGCTACACAGTCTATTGTCAGAATCATCTGAGCCATGCCTGTGCCTACGCACTCCTTTCTGTGAATAGTCTTTACTCAGTGGTCTGGGGCTGGAGATAGCGGAAGCTACAATGAAGTGTTATTGCATCAAAGGTGCAGTCACACCTAAAGAAAAAACAAAAACTGAAGCATCACACTTTTCTTTAAATCTCAACCTACCTACATATGGGTTACAGGAAACTCCAGCATCTTCAATATGGTCACAGTTGTGATGTTCCCACTCATTCTTCTTACAAAGGTCTATTGAGGTTTCATTTCCTAGACACTCCACTTCATCAAGTAATATAGGACCAGAGCCTTGTCCATAGTGCGCCCACACCCAGGCTTTTGGCTTTCCCCTGTAATATATATATATATTATGAAAATAACATGAAAAACGCACTATACATGAATAAAATCTCTTGGCCTACATCGGGGGTCAGGAACATGTAGATTGTGATTTACCAGTAGATCACGGACAGGTGACTGGCAGATCTCGGTCTGGGCGTGCTGACCCGATATCCCAGAGCATCAAACAGAGTGCTATGCAGAAGGACTACTTGTAAAGTTACAGTTGTAGAAATGTAGAAAGGAGCAAGAGACACATGCATCCTCTGTAGTGCTGGCTCCTGTCCCATGTGGAGTAATACCAACTGCACTCTGCCTCTTATCCCGGCTAGCGGTCTCCAGAGAGGTGCCAGCAGCGGGAAAGAAGAGATCTTCAGGTCAGTGTGAAGCAATACACTGAGCATAATAGTATAGGGCTGCTTTCACACTGATGAGCTGCGGTTTACCCACACTGTGGGTGCAGTGTACCTACAGCTTTCCTGCGCTTAGCCAAATATTTCTATTATATCATGCTGTTTTACCACCCCTAACTTTACAAGTGTTGCTCCTCTGAAAAGTGATCTGAGTGTGTGTTGCTAGGTGGCGAGGAGGCGATATATTGCCTTCTCAACACCCATGATTGCCATGCAATGCACACATTTGCAATGTGGTAGTCCTGCAGATAGACATTTAAATCAGGTGTGAGGAGGTGATACTGTGCCCGGTGATCTTTGACTTCTTCCGTGTTGTTCAGGTAGATCTCCACCTCTCTAAGGTTGCCTACCCCAGCCCTACATAATGATATATGAAGCAAGCAATAACATTTGGTAAAACAGGATAAAATAGATAAATCTTTAGTTCTGACCATTTTACTATGAAATCAATTGGCAAGCATTAGAATGAACAGTGCAGCTTCTAATAAGATACAACAGAATGGAGCACTGCTTATTAAGTGTATATGGCTTAAGGGCAAACAAGGATTTGGAAGAAGAAAATATTGCAAAAGAAGTATATGGAAATGTTCCAGTGGGAGATCTGTTCAGAAAATCAGTGTATGAAAAAGTAAAACTCATAGTTGTACAAAAGGTCAGTGGTCATTGCAGGGATCAATGGTAGAAATGTGTGTTAATGCACAAGCTACATAGAAAACCATAATTAACATCATGGCCAGATTTTTTAAAAAAAGGTCCAATTTACAGAATATATAACAGTAAACTAACAGCTTAGAGTATGTTCCCCACAAAACAATCAACGTAGCTAGAAATAAAGACTACAGAGACACTTCGGAGCTTAAATTAGAAGAACCCCCAGAATTATTTGCCCATTTGGAATCTTTGGGAATCCACACTCAAGAATTTCTTTAGGAGCTTTGGCACAGTTGAGAGTGGTGAGTATGGTAAGGGAAAACCCAATCTGAATGTTTAGTGGTGCAGCCTCAGCCTGTTTTGGTATGGGAGAATAGATCTTTAAGGTTCACGTAGAGTGCTATCAAAGCCTTGTGGTGGATATTTATCTACTTATAGTTGCAATACCTTGGTATATTTAGTAATCATATTTGCTAAAGTAGTTTCAATCTTCTCATGGATCATAGTTTGTGTAATACTGTTTTTTGGCTTCAGTGAGGCACAATCTAGAGCAGGGATGTCCAACCTTTTGACTTTCCTGGGCCACATTGTCTTGGGCCACACATAAAATACACTAACAATAAGGATAGGCGATGAGCAGAAAAAGTCAGGCAGATCACAATTTAACAATCACTTATATAGCTAATGTACCTATCTGAGTAATAAAACTTTATTTTTTTTTGTAACTTTTTTTAAAATAAAGGTAAAGGAGGGCAACAAAAAACTAGTGGGATATTTGACACTGTTTTTTGATAAACTAACACATCAATAACTGGCTCCATGAATATAGTAGCAATTCTCAATGAATTCCCAAGGTGTTCATCAGATATTTTGGTTCTAATTTTGCCTTTCCTGTGCGTCATCCTTGAAAATAGTTGCTCACAAATATAAGTGCTGCCGAAAACTAATGACATGAATAAGGTGCGATTGTGAAGAGTGTTTTTTTTTTTTCTTAGGGCAGATAAAACGTATAAAGTTCCAGTAATAAGATACTGTCAAATTTTTCTTTGGCGGCATGGGTTCACTAAAAATTCCCACCCCAAAAAATCAACATTTGCAAGTAAGTTTATGAATTTGTGTTGGGCCACATTTATAGCCGTCCTGGTCCGCATGCAGCCCATGAGCCGCATGTTGCACACCCCCTGGTTTGCTACTGGAGCCTAAATTGCACATTAGTAATTTTTACAGGGCATTTACTCGAGAGCCCAGGAAAGGGATCTAAAAAACGAATTCCGCGTACACATGATCGGAAATCTCTCCGGAAAAAGCTCTGATGGTTTTCCCGTTGGAATTCCGACGGAATTTCGCTCAAACTGTCTTGCCTACACATGGTCACACCAAATTCCGACAGTCAATAACACCGCGACATACAACACGTTCGACGGCACTATAAAAAGGAAGTTTAATGCTTCTGAGCATGCGTCAAATTGTTTCCGAGCATGCGTCGGAATTTTGCGTGTCGGAATTGCATACACACGATCGAAAAATCCGATAGAAAGGTTTTCCGTCAGAAAAATTAAGAACAAGTTTTCAATCTAAAGTATGTCGGAAATGCCGACAGAAAAAGACCGATGGGCATACACACAGTCGGAAAATCCAATGGAAAGCTCCCATCGGACTGTTTCCATCGGAAATTCCGGCCGTGTGTACGTGGCATAAGGATGCCCATGAGATATGACATTTAATGCAAAAAAAAAAATGGTTGTAGGAAGAGGAAGTCTCCATGTGTTTCTTGTGACAAGTGTCAGTGAAAAAGAAATATGGATGCATTTGTGAGGTCTCTGAATGCCCCAGTAAATACTCTTCTGTGTGCAATGCATCCACTTGCAGGGCTGGCTCTTTGATGTATGGTGGGATTAATAAATTGGTTGCCAGTCACTTTGTAATTTCAAGTCAGAATACATTTTAGGAGGGAAGGTTAGAGATGCAGGAAACCCAGAAATATGGCAACAAAGCTGAATTACATAGATAGCATTCTAAATCTTAAATTCCAAACCCCAGTTTACTGTAGCTTGTGTTTTCTTAGGTATAGTTGATGATATTTGTCCCTTTAAGAGCAGCCAAATCCAGTCATATGACTTTGTAAGAGCAGTCACGGTTCAGATGCCTGACTGAATATAAATGGATTGGTTAAGCTTAGGCAGGTGCTCATATTACATCGTTTTGGTAAATCTAAAGTTGATTGTGTAAGTATTGTAAGGTCAGCAGACCCAAGCACCCTCCTGATGCCGTCACTGCTCATTGATTCATCTAAAAAAAACAACATACTCAGCAGTCTTGAAAGCTAACTTTTTCTTCACATGTCAGCTGACACAGAGCAAAAGGCCCTGTAAAACTGTTACATTGTTTTAAATAACTCATATTCTGGATACATAATGAAACTTTTATATTGATATGTGAAACTATTAATAGTTGCTTTTTTTTTTTAATTAAAGTAACTTTATCTTGTAGGTTTACTGATCCTATAAATACAGTGGTCCTATGTCTAGCAGAAAATGGTGGGACTTACTTAAATCCGAGCTGCCGGCAGATAACTTCAGCATCTTTTTCATCCCACCGATCATCACAGATTGTCCCCCACCGGCTGCCAAAAAACACTTCAACGCGCCCCTCAAAGTGGTCCTTTCCTCCCACCAATCGGAGGGGCGGCTTTAAACCTGCTCTTCAGAGAAGGAAAAATAAAAGTTTATGAGTGGGAAGATTTCTGAGACTAGAATGCTGTTTTGGTCTAATGCTCTTACATAGTCATATGAATACCAGCAGGTTGACTTTGATTATAAGCTAGCATTAAAGAATTACCTTGTGGAGGAGAGCATGTAACTGCGGCTACCATCCTGTGTCTGCAGTCCTTGCCCTGGCTGTAGCTACAGTGTAGTAAGGCATTTTCATCCCCTCGACAATTAGCAGACTTTAGATGTACCGGGGTATTCCACAATCCATAGTCTGAGATCTTTCTGCCTACGCCAATTTCACTGATGACAAAATAAAAGTGAATATGTACATTTAACAGTATGAATAGAAAATACATACACTGAGCAAAATTATCAATGCAACACTTTTGTGTTTGCCCCTATTTATCATGAGCTGAACGCAAAGATCTTCGACTTTGTCCATGTACACAAAAGGCCTATTTCTCTCAAATATGTTCACAAATCTGTATAAATCTGTGTTAGTGAGCACTTCTCCTTTGCCAGGGTAATGCATCCACCTCACAGGTGTGGCATATCCAGATGCTGATTAGACAGCATGATTATTGCACAGGTGTGCCTTAGGCTGGCCACAATAAAAGGCCACTCTAAAATGTGCAGTTTTATCACACAGCAGAATAATACCACAGATGTCGCAAGTTTTGAGGGAGCGTGCAATTGGCATGCTGTCTGCAGGAATGTCCACCAGAGCTGTTGCCCTTGAATTGAATGTTCATTTCTATACCATAAGCCATCTCCAAAGGTGTTTCAAAGAATTTGGCAGTACATCCAACTGGCCTCACAACCACAGACCACGTGTAACCACACCAGCCCAGGACCTCCGCATCCAGCATCTTCACCTCCAAGATTGTCTGAGACCAGCCACCCGGATGGTTGCTGCAACAATCGGTTTGCATAACCAAAGAATTTTTGCACAAACTGTCAGAAACCATCTCAGGGAAGCTCATCTGCATGCTCATCGTCCTCATCGGGTCTCGACCTGACTGCAGTTTGTCATCATAAACCGAATTGAGTGGGCAAATGCTCACATTCAATTGTGTCTGGCACTTTGGAGAGTGTTCTCTTCATGGATGAATCCAGGGCAGATGGCAAACAGCGTGTATGGCATTGTGTGGGTCAGCGGTTTGCTGATGTCAATGTTGTGGATCGAGTGGCCCATGGTCATGGTGGGGTTATGGTATGGGCAGGCGTATGCTATGGACAATAAACACAGGTGCATTTTATTGATGGCATTTTAAATGCACAAAGATACCGTGACGAGATCCTGAGGCCCATTGTTATGCCATTCATCCACGATCATCACCTCCAGTTGCAGCATGATAATGCACGGCCCCATGTTACAAGGATCTGTACACAATTCCTGGAAGCTGAAAACATCCCAGTTCTTGCATGGCCAGCATACTCACAGGACATGTCACCCATTAAACATGTTTGGGATGCTCTGGATCGGCGTATACGACAGCGTGCTTCAGTTCCTGCCAATATCCAGCAACTTGGAACAGCCATTGAAGAGGAATGGACCAACATTCCACAGGCCACAATCAACAACCTGAAGGAGATGTGCTGCACTGTGTGAGGCAAATGGTGGTCACACCAGATACTGACTGGTTTTCGGACCCCCCAGACCCCCCCAATACAGTAAAACTGCACATTTTAGAGTGGCTTTTTATTGTGGCCAGCCTAAGGCACACCTGTGCAATAATCATGCTGTCTAATCAGCATCTTGATATGCCACACCTGTGAGGTGGATGGATTATCTCGGCAAAGGAGAAGTGCTCACTAACACAGATTTAGACAGATTTGTGAAGAATATTTGAGAGAAATAGGCCTTTTGTGTACATAGAAAAAGTCATAGATCTTTGAGTTCCGTTCATGATAAAAAGGGGCAAACACAAATGTGTTGCGTTAATAATTTTGCTCAGTGTAATTACAACAATTAGCAGTTAATTTACCAAGAACATACATAACTGAGATTTTAGATCATCTAGCCTGAATCAGACTATTTTTAGATTAAAATAAAGCTGTCAGAAATCTGGGATATTCAAGATGAATTTGTGCTAAAAATGTGTAAGCAGAGGTTACCCTCAGTGAAAACCACATATCAAAATGATCAGTTATTTCACAGAGGCAGCTGAAGTTATATGTAATCATATCAAAATCATAACTTTTGCAGCAAAACTTGAGTTTTATGCCACCCTTGGATGCAACCCAAGACTAGGATATTAGTCTACAAGGCTTCATATCAGATTAAAGGGCCAATAGGTAGGATGGCCCAACTCCATATTTATGTAAAGGCAAGATGTACTTCTACCTACTAACGGAAGACAACCTTTGCTTATACATTTTTATTATATGGAAAATTTTAATGTTGTGGGTTTGTGACAAGTTTTCTTTAACTACTTCAGCTCTGGAAGATTTACCCCCGTTGACCAAGCTATTTTTTGCGACGCGGCACTGCATTTATGTAATTTCTTCCATAAAAATAGAGCTTTCTTTTTGTGTTATTTGATCATTTATTATTTGAGTTTTTTATTTTTTGGGCTATTAGCAAAAAAGGCTGACAATTTTGAAAAAATATATTTTTTTTTTACTTTCTGCTATAAAACTTTTCAAATAAAAAAATGTAAAAAAATCGAATTTCTTCATAAATTTAGGCCAATATGTATTCTGCTACATATTTTTGTTAAAAAAAAATCTCAATAAGCATATATTGATTGGTTTGTTATAGTGTCTACAAACTATGGGATATATTTATGTATTTTTTTTTACTAGTAATGGCAGCCATCAGCGACTTATAGCGGGACTGCGATATTGCGGTGGACAAATCGGACACTGACACTTTTTTGGGAACCATTGAAACTAATACAGTGATCAGTGATAAAAATATGCACTGTCACTGTACTAATGACACTGGCTGGGAAGGGGTTAACATTGGCAATCAAAGGGTTAACTGTGTGCCTAGCCTGTGTTTTTGTACAGTGTGGGGGGTGCTTTTACTAGGGGAAGACATGGATCCCTGTCCCTGTTTTTCAGGAACACAGGATCCATGCCTTCCCTACTGACAATGCGGCAATCTGCCTTGATCACATAGGAAGACTGCCATTCTGCCTCTGTACCGAATGATCGGCGGGTGCCAGGGGACATCGAGTCAGCGGCACCCGCTGTGTATAATCAAAGCGGGAGCGAGCCACCGGCGGCACGCATTTACGCATGCTACCCGGAAATACAGGATCACATAAATATACATGATCCTGTGCACAGCGGCCACCCTGTAGCAGTATATCTGTTATAGGGCGGTCAGCAAGTTAAAGCCTGTGGCAGGTCGAGCCAATTCCACGGTTTAAAATGGCAGTCTGGGCCATGTTTTGCAGGAAACAAGCACATGAATGACGCAGGTGTGTGCTGCCTTTATTTTAAAGCCAGAGTTAGAGCTCAGGACTCCACCTAGGGTTGCCACCTCATCTCTTTAAACCCAAACACATATAAATTCCACAGGTTCTGAGGCTAATTTAATGCAGTTAAGGCACCAAGTGAGTTTAATTACCACCTTAATTAGCCACAGAACCTGTGTAATTAATGGGTTTTAAAGGGATGAGGTGGCAACCCTAACTCCACCCCAGCAGACAGAGAAGGTCTTTGCCCAGGAGTCAGGAGGGCTCCAACTAGTAGAGAGGTGGAAGCCAGAGCAGCTAGGGAGCTGCAGGAAGGAAGTTGCAGAGCTGAGGTGCAGCATCTGTGCATAAACACTGGGACAAGTTTGATGGTCAGGAAGATTTTAAAGAGGTACTTGGAGCAGTAAAGCTGCTACAAGAGAGCCAGGAGGCTGAGTGTTTTGTTGATTGGTACTGATGGTGAGAACCCCCTGCATGGGAAGGTATATCTGTGTGAACTTTTGTGTTGTTTTTTTTGTGTTTTTTTGTGTTGTTTCCTAAATAAAAGTGGGCAGGAAAACTATATCTGGCATAGAATAAACTCCTTGTTTTGGCAATACCATTGAGCTAATAACCCAGACGTGTCACAAGCCCAATTGAACTTTCCAATTAAGGCTACTTTCACACTGGGGCGGTGAGGGCGTTGGCGGTAAAGCACCACTTTTTTTTAGCTGCGCTTTACGGTTGTTTTAGTGGCGCTTTCTGGCCCCCAGTGGGGCGCTTTTAACCCCCACTAGCGGTCCAAGAAGGGGTAAATACAGCCCGTGTATCGCCGCTGTGCTTTGCAGGTGCTTCGGCAGCACTGCCCATTCATTTCAATGAGGGGGCGGTTTAGGAGTGATGTATACACTGCTCCTCCACCGCCCCAAAGATGCTGCTTGCAGGACTTTTTCTAGCGTCCTGCAAGTGCACCGCTCCAGCGTGAAAACACTCAGGCTTTCACACAGTAGTGACAAGATTTTTAGTATTTAGCGCTAAAATGCCTGTAACGTGCCTCAGTGTGGCTTAAATTATATAAATCCATACAAGCTTCATCAAAACCAATGCAAAGTCTTACTGTTTGTTCTGTTTATAAACCAGCTCCAGCTCTCCCAAAACAGCCGGTACCCTGCCAGTAGTCTGCAGATAAGGATCTGTGTGGGAGAAATGTGGTCTTTTTTTTTAGGAGTCCAACACACCCGCTTGTTAGAAAAGTCAAACCCCCTTCTTATTGGAAAGCTTGTGTTGGACAGCTGCAGAGAGACCATTACTTACCCATGGAGTCCCTGCAGATCCAGTGGGGGGGGGGGGCTGCTTTAAAGGCACTGGATCTACTTTATAAACAAAACAAACATTAAACTTTGCACATTTATTTTTTAGACACCCTGAATGGGTGGGCTCAGTTGGAAAAGGTGTATTTCAGTAACAGTTTTACAACACTAAATTCATTTCAACATTGCCCTGAATGGGGCAAACAAATGCTTCTGAAGGGGAATGTAAAGTTTCAAATATCAGATTAATAGCAGTATGTGTTAAGTATTTAACGGATCACAGAACCTCGAATGTATTGATAATGACTTATCACATTAATCTTGGTTGTTAAACCACAGTACCTTACACCACTGTAAATTGTGTCAGAAATAGCTCAGACTAACCTGATTCCAAGCTGTCTGCACACCACACTTGCATCCCAATCGGTCCAATGGTCTGCACATACTGATCCCCAAACCCCATGTAAATACAGCTGTACTCCGCCACTCTTATTAGGATGGTCCCCCAACAGGCGAATGGCACCTAGTAGGAATAATTTATCAGTTTGTCAGTTTGTAGTATAATATATTTCAAGCAAAACATACATTTTGTCAGATAAAGTGTTATGTCCGCTTAGACTTGGCAGACTCAGATATCACACTTGTGTCAGGGTCATTACAATAAACCAGTCAAATGCTGCAAAAGTCACATCTAGTTTTCTTTTAAGCTGGCCATACATTATACAATTTTCGTATTCAATTTCCTTTAGATTTACATAGAAATGTAGAAACTTCCCATGTACCCCCTAAAGGGGTATAGTGAGAAAAAGGGGATTTTAATGTGCCACAACAAAAGATCAAAAACAAACACAATCCATAAAATTACATTTTTATTTTCACATTAAAATCAGCAATATATAAAAAAAATGTATATAAAAAAAAATGGTATCACTTAAATTTAAATGCAGCTTACAATCTGTTAAACAGTTTTACCATATAAGGGCCTAATGTTGGCAGGAGGGTTCGGTAATATTGTAAGGTGAAACCGTCTGGGCCAGGCGCCTTCCCGGCTTCATTCCCTTAATGGCACCCTGCAGTTCCACCATCGTGATGGGTTCCTCGAGTGCTGTCCTTATTTCCTCAGGGAGGGTGGGGATGTCTGATTTAATCAGATAGTCTCTTATATCAGCGATTAATCAACTAATTTAGAATAATTATAACACACATACAGATCCAAACTACTTTTAGCTGATCTCCTTGCATTGCAACTATGCATTAGTCAGTGGTAAATGTGGTTTACACTATATACAATCACCCGACACTAGTTAGTTTCCACAATCCATGACTTAACTTCACAGTTCACACAAATACGTTTTAAATTCAAACTGTAGCACTGACATAAGTAAATTTTTTTTTCCCATAGTAGCGTGACAATCCCTCCACCTCCGGTCTAACTAATCACTCTCACCTCATGGCATGGACCCCTGTGCAAACAAGTGGTCATGCAAGCGGGTATCAAAAGGGTTAACACGGACCATAAACTTCTCTCACGTCTCCTTAGATCTCAGCAAGGATGCCAGGTCATGGGTAGAAGGAAAAGATCTAAGTGCTCACCGCTTAAGTATAAGATTACATTTTTGTGTTCAAACACAAACTACTCACATAAAGATGATAAAAACACAGCATGTAAAGCCGACAATCATGTTAGTTCCGTAGGGCAGCAGCGCGTGACGTCAGAACTTCAACGTCACCGGACTCCTCCCCCCTTCACTTCTTTAGCAGACGGAGACACTTGGGGAAGGGGGGAGGAGTCCGGGTGACGTTGATGTCCGTGACTTAAAGAATTAATCTTTAATTTTCACAGCCCTAGGTAAAAGGAATATGTATCAAAGCACTCATAGAAGAGGATAGGTGGATCCTTTAGATTTACCTTCAACTATGTAGTGCAAGGACCTACCTGAATGCATAAAAATGTTAAGTGTTTAGGTTTGACCTTATATTATATGGTTTTGGTAAAGGAAAAACATTTTACAAGAAAATTGGATAATGTATGGCCAGCCTAAGTTTATGTTTGATTGTGAAGCACCAAAGAAAAACTTTGCAGTTTAAAAAAAAAAGTGAATAGTAGACAGACTGGTGAAAAAAAGTGGACAAAAGACAAAATCTTGAAAAAAAAAAAAAAATTAACACTATGAAGAACATTTTTTTTCAGCTTTCTTCAACTGAAAATAATGTATCATGCCAGGGTTAGGATGACATGTAATAAAGCCTTTCTTTAAAAAAAAAAAAAACGTACAATATGTCCCAAATGTGCAAATATCAATTTCAGCCTTGCATACTCTGTTCTCTCTCTATATAGATACTTCTCATCAGCTATTCTAGAATGCATAGATTTCAGATATCCAGTACCATGGCTGCAGTCACAATGTGCCCAGCTTATAATCCCTGAGGGTTGCCGATAAAAACACCATGGTGTCCTTCCTCCTTCAGGGTTCCTGCAGTAGTTATGGTTCCCCAATCCTCGGCTAGGGTACTGCTGCATGTAATCAGGAAACTCAGACCAGTTCAGACAGTCTGCACCAGACTCTGTCACAGAAATGGTGCCATTGTAGTGTCCCAGAGAAGCTACACCATCAGAGCAGAGGTTGTAACCTGCAAACAGCAAGAATTATTATTTTTATTTTTTTACCAATCTGTAAATACATTACAGGGGATTCATTTAGTTAATTTATAAATCACAGAGAGTAATAATAATGTCAAATGGAAAAAAAACTGTTAATAATTGAGAAATTAAGTAATTAAATGATTATAAGTCATCGGTCCCCTTTAGCTAGAGACATGCAGCGGTTGGGTCTTGGAGGGATACCCTAAAGCTGTGTTTTGCAAGTTCCTTTGGAAAAGGAGTCAAGGCTTGGGCATAAGATGTTGAGAATGGAGAGAGCATTGGAGCAGTCATATATATAGTAAAGCACATGTAAAGCCCTATAAAGGAGGCGAAAGACATCCATATCCGACCGTGTGTACGGGGCATTAGGATTGCGTTGTGGACTCTCGGAGAGATCTGTATAGCTTCTGTGCTGTGTGAATACTTAGGTATGAAATGCTCTGCAGAACAGTGTGGCAGAGAAAAGGGTTTAGGTAATTAAGTGTGCCATGAACAAGTCATCAGAAGCCCAAGTAATGATACCAAGATCCACTTTTGAAGAAAAGAGACTTCCTAATAATCTGGTTTTTAACCTTAAAAGAGAAGTATGAGAATGTTTTTTTTATTTTAGAATCATACTTACCTCGGTGGATGCAGCATCAAACACAGCCAATCGTTCAGTTCTCAGGGCTCCCTGAACAGAGAGCTGGTGACTGTCAGTCATCGCTGTCTGCTCTGCCCCCTCCACGGGAGCGGCCGACTCAGGCTCTCAGCAGCTCGCTCAAAGGATGAGCCGGGTACTGGTCCAGGCATGTAGGCAGATCCCGACCATATGGTCGTGATCTTTCCCAAGCCTGGACCGGCTCTGTAACGCTAACGTCTGCTGAAAATGGGTCACAGGAGTGCAGAACGAACTGCACTGCTGTGATCCACAAGAGAAGTCCAGCCAAACAAGCTTTGGCTGGACTTCTCCTTTAAGAGAAAAAACAAGTGTTTCATAGTCATTCCCAGCAAAGACTGATTTGTAAATGTAGGTTAAGGTAAGTTATGTACAGTAAAATATTGCCAAGGTCTAAATCCATGGAATACTGTGGAAGGGCTGTGGTAGAAACTGCAGTCCTCCTGTAGAAGGACAGATTGGTTTTCAGGAGAAATCGTGTTGTATGCAGTCACTTTGCTGACAATCAATATATACAGCAAGAGGAGCTAAGTTTGGAGTGTGGCTCATAGTTTTTTATATCTTACATGCAGTACACATTTTCAATATGTACATTCCTCCATGTTGTGGAAATGCTTGCAAGTACAGAAAAATACCAGTTAATCCTACCAGAAATCCTCTGAGCTCCTAACTTCCTGTAGTGAGCTGACAGCGCTGTATCTGCTGCACTGAAATCCCAGGCTCTGTTGTCAGCCCACCCCATTGGACTATACATCACCCTCTCATCTGCATAACATAAGGGGGAGATGTTCTGAAATCCACCAATAATAATGCTCGGTATTTCAGCACAGCATTGTCTGGTTTAGCAAATACCAGTACTATATAGTTAAGTAAAGAAGACCTATCATGGGAGAAACAAAGAGGCTGCCATTTGCTATACTAACAATACTAGTTCCCTGGCTGTCATGTTGATGCAATGGCTTTAGAACTTTGTATATTTCTAAAAAAAAAAAAACAATAAAGTATTAAGGATTCCAACTTTCCTGATTTACATGATTATTCAGGTCAGCTTTTAAAGTATTAAAACCAGATATAGCTAGGCAACAACCATGTTCAACCAGGGATCAGCAATAGTAGTCTCCATATTGTTTCAAGTCTCAAAATAAGGGCCAAGATCAAGAATGCAGAAAAGAACTCCTGATTTTCCTGAACTGTATTCAGACCTGTCACTTAGGAAGTACTATGGTCAGCAATGGCAGCCTTGTATTTCTCTCATGACATATTTACTTCAAATGAACCTGTAATTTGCCTCTTGCACCGTTCACTTAACTGCTGACCTCACCAGTGCCAGATTCTGGGGGCATACGACTGACTCCACATGACAGAGATGGTGCTTACTGATTGATCATTCAGTATTCAGGCAGTCAATCAAGTCACACAGAGCTTACACAAGGCTTCCACTCTTCACACCTGATGGTTGGATGGAACGTGAAAGTATGAGGAGATTAAAAGAAGGTCAGCATGCACAGTTGGAGAGGGTGGGAGTTAAGTGTAGCCCACCTCCTTAACAGCCACAGATGAACTGGGGTCCCCCACCCTGCACAGCCAGGCACACCAAATTTTCCCAGGCACTCAAGAGACAGAGAATAGTCTGTGATTTTGTTTTGTTTCGTTTATTGAGGGTTAATAACTTGGATAGGGATGGGTTGTTATGGGATGCCCATTTGACTTCAGCAACAAAACTGTAGCAACAACTCAAGGATATCTTCCTATATACAGTCTCCTTGACACTCCTCCTGCACTTCACTTGCTTGCTGGCTCCAGCTAGATGACTGTTAGTGAATCTGACAGGCACAGTCAGATTTAGCAATGGCCCTTTGAGGCAGGAACTTGAAGCCCCTTGTTGTGTAGCAGAATAAATTGATCAGTTTTTTACTTTGCCTCTTGTGGCTACTGGTCCCAGTACCACCTCTTCAGGCACTGCCAACCCACCTGGCTGCAGCTGTCCCTTTCACTATCCCTCCAGGCTAATTTTCTTCCACAGTCCTCCAGACTGACTGAAACCAGCCCACCCAGTGGGCTGTGCAGGAGATCTCCCAGTGAAGGCTTGAAGACTTGGCACTTCACTGTCTATAGGGAGAACTGGCTACATGAGGCAGTCTCCCCCCTTGTAAGTTCCCAGTAGTTCTGCTCTACTCACACTGTCCTCTCTCTTGCTCCCATGCCTCCAGTAAGGGCTTCCTCCGTGTGTTGTGGCAGGATCCTTCCAGCACCCCAGCTCAAGGTCACCCCCCCCCCCCAACTAGGGAGTACCAAGGGCCACGACAGCCTCCTCAGCACTAAATCTTCATCTTCCACCCGACTGCCCCTGCTAGCATGGCTCATGCCTATTTATGAGGTGAGCCTTGCCCCCTGACAGCTCTTTACTGCATATTGATCAAGGCCCTCATAAATATTCCAGGCAGCCCCTCCTAACCTCCACCCACTAGCTCTAGAAGTTTCTAAAACCTTCTAGACCAGGGGGAGGCACCAAAGGAGCTGTCGGGATGAGTCCGAGACTGAATTTACCTATACTAACCTACACTACAAAAAAAAACTATCCTATCCCTAGCACACACTAGAGCAGGGGTCTCAAACTGGTGGCCCTCCAACTTTTGCGGAACTACAAGTCCCATCATGCCTCTACCTATGGAAGTCATGCTTGTAACTGTCAGCCTTGCAATGTCTCATGGGAATTGCAGTTCTGCAACAGCTGGAGGGTCACCAGTTTGAGACCCCTGCACTAGAGGGTGCTACAAAAGTGGTTTCTTTGCTCTGCATGGACAAAGCACAGCTTCACTTAAAAGCAGATCTATCACAAAATGTCCCCATTAAAAATCGAACAGTAGAAGTTAAATAAAATAAATATTTTTTTTTGGCCTTGCTGGCTGTAGCTCCACCCCCACGTAGCCAAAAAATATGGGCACTCCCATGGGGGTAATTACAGCCAGCACTGAGTCCTGCCCCCTCTCCATTGTGCAGTGTCTCCTCATCTCCTCTCCTAAGTTTACACCGCAGCCTGCAATTTATTGGAGAAAGTTGAAACTATCAGCTTGTGTGCTGAATGATTGCAGCTGGAGAAAAGTTTTTTCATTCACAAAAAACACAATCTGACAACACAAGCCAAGCATTATACCAGGCGGTCTCAGACAAGTATAGTTGCCACTATGTGCTATTGTCAGCTTGTGTTTTATTTTCTCCAGATGCAATATTCACCACACAAGCTGACAGTTTAAAATTTCTCCAATGAATAGCAGGTGAGCAATACCACTGTCAAAGCAATCGATTAAAGTTAATGAGGGCGTACTGCAACCAGTTACTGGTTAGGCCTTTTTACGGCTAAAACAGGCAGTGTGACAGTAAGAAAATCGCCTCTCAGCCACCCTCTAAAAATAGATTTACTGCAAATAACTTGTCAGAAGGGTGGCAAGGGCTGCCACACATGAGAATGAGCCCTAAAGGTATCCTGGTGACATTACTTTTCTCCAATGTAGGTAAGCAACACAGACTGTTCATGGGCCTACTTCAGCCTGTTGGTTCAAAATAAGTAGCCGCAGCACACTGATAAAGCCATCTCTCTGCTTTCTACACCCTTATGAATGTTAACAAAGGTAATATTACTGTACCACACAATGTAATCAAGCCTAGTTGGCCCACACTGCTGTCTTTCCCTCTCCAAGCCCGAGTATTTCAGTGCAATAGACTAGAGGTTAGGCATATTCAGGAACACTAGTTCTATACAAAGTACACCATGAATCATTTTTATTGAATACTCAACTGGGTTAGGGTGTTTATTTTTGACTGGAGTTCAGCTTGTAGGGCTATGTGTAACACAGCTGTTTCAATCTTGTTAGATAAGGAGAGTTGTGAAATAGTAGCCTTAGTATTGATGCAGGGTTCAGTCAAGTCCTTACCTGTTTTTAGCAGGTGCTTCTGTGCTTGCAGGGAATTTACGATATCCTAGGAATTTGCAAACAGAAAATAGAAGCTAGTAAAAGAGAGTTACTATTTCTGGACATATTAACTTTGTGAAACTGCAGCAATTTAGTTTACATGGGTCAGTGACTGTCCTGCAAACCACATTGAAGTCTTATTAAAGTGGAACTTTAAGTAATAAGTCAACATTTGACAAACAGGCAGAATTAAAATGCAGAAGTGCCATACTATGGGGTTTATTTTCTAACTTCTAACCTCAGCTTGTTCAGTTGAACTTTGGCAATAAAACCTGGAGGCTGATTGGTTTCTATGTAGAAGAAAACCTGATTTTGCATTCTCCGGCTTTAGTAAATAAACCCCTATGTCTCTACTGCACTAAGGTTCCATTATCTGCCTGTATGCCCTGTACACAAGTAGTTCATTGTACAAATTTCGGCAATGCCAGGATGAATGAACTCTCACGCACACATTATCACGGCCGCGCCAATGAAAATGGCTGCCAATCGGTACCCAGAAGCTGATCCGGTCAAAGATGACGGCAGCTGGCGGGGAGCTCCAGGAGACCACATCGCTGGAGAGAAGGTGAGTATAGTTCCACTTTAAATGGATGTTACAATCTGAATGTACAATCTCCTTTAGCGTTATCAAAACTGTGTAACATAATGTCACTAAACAACCCAAATTAATTTGAAACCGATCATGCAATAAATAGTTACTAGTAGATATAAAGGAGATTGTACAATCAGGTTGTCAAGTGTTTGATCAGATTTAAAGCTGTTCTATCAGGGAAAACATATTTTACTAATAGTGCTGCTTGCCTGCTCCTTTCCATCTCCTGTATATTCCTTACAGCCAGTGAGGCAACACAATATAGTGATAGGCCAATAGGAGTATGTAGGAGAAGGGAAGTTCTAAAATTAGGCACCATATCTTGGAGGCTGCTGCAGGTATGAGCAGTTACCTCTAGTTTTATGAACATTAAACCTTCAGTGTTTCTTTTTTCTCTAGCAGTTTCTTTAAAAAAAAACTTTGACTGGGGTAGAATGGAAGTTGTCATTTGGTGAGCTGAACTCTCCTCCTGGAAATGCTAGTGGATGGCTGCCATGATGAATCAGTAGGTTGAACAGCTTTTAAACCACGGATGTAAAAGTAGTATTCAGATTAGTTCTGGCTTTTTGATCATGCTTGTCCCAGATGAGTGATTTGGGAGGCAATGGAGTCAGAGACAGCCAGGAGGCATTCTAGTACAGGTTTCCTTTAACAATCACAGCCTGCAGTATCTAATGGAACCCAAAAGTATATTAGCATATCAAATCGATGTCACTTGTGGCTACAAAAAAAGATGCATTCAATATTTAGCTTAAAGATCCTGAAACCACAGCCTGCCCTGATGTAAAGTAGTATGGGCGGAAACCACAATACTGCTGTTTAATCTGTTGTGTAATATCCATCCATGATCCACCGCAAGGCAATGCAAAACAGGCGCAATGAGACACACTGGGAGGGTTTTACTAAAACTCAAACACACAGTATCTGGTGCAGCTGTGCATAGTAACCAATCAGCTTCTAACTTCAGCTTGTTCAATTAAGCTTTGACAATAAAACATGGACACTGATTGGCTACTATGCACAGCTGCGTCAGATCCTGTGTGTACCAGTTTTAGTAATTCTTCCACATTATGGGACATGTTTACTATTAGTGTAGCGCTAACCCTGCAGGAGCCACTGGATAGAATGGGTTCTCCATTGTTTGCCTTGACCTGTTCAAGAACTTCAGCCCCTCTAACATATCAGGTTGAATACACAAAGCATGCATTATCACAGAAAATCATGGAAGGAAATACCAGATACCCAATAATGGTACTATATCAAGAAACAGGCACTAAACAAATTAGTAAAGGCAAGTCTTAATGTATTGTCACACAATATAGATAGTAACAAAAGAAAGCATAGAAATGGATTGGCAATAGTAAGGACACAATTTGACATAAATGAAATCAGTAGCACTAGACATAAAATGACACTTTGCGACAGATCAATGTAAACAGTAACAAGGTCAGCGGAGGGCAGCAATGGACCATAATATAGCCTAACTAACTGCGTTCAGGAGATGATACTGCCAAGATGCCTTACTGGTGACTATGCTAAGCCTAGGCTCACCGGGCGGAGGTACTCACTAAATAAATAATGGACAGGGGCTTAGTGGAGAGGGTGAGGGGGGTCAGTCCTGTATGTTGTTCTTCTGCCAGCTATAGTTGGGCCTTTTAGGAAGCGTTGGTACACTTAACAACATTCTTGGTAAAGCAGTACTCATTATCAGTATAGGTGCACTATAGGTGTGGTATGGGTGCAGTATAGGTACAGTATGATCAATGACCTGCCTCTAATGGCTTAGTCCCTGCAAGCAATGTCAACAGTTAACAGTGAGCCCTCTCACCAGTCCCTGTGGTACGGCTGTGAACTGTCGTTGTGAAAGGGGGTCCCACTGCCTCTCCACGGAATGACTCTCGTGATCAGCGGTGGGAAGAAGGGGCTGAGAGGATGCTCCGGTCTCCCTGCAGCAATGGTGCAGATGTGATGCTGTGGCCCATGCGACTCTATGCCAGGTGTCTCCACTCCCAGGCCTCAAGCTCTCGTCCCTGCTGGACTGACCTCCTGCCAATATGTGGGCACACAGGGAGGTGAGCTCACATGGACTCCCTCTGTGCCAAGAGGAAGACGTTGTTTGCGCAGTCCAGTAAAAGTTATTCTACCACTCCCACTCTGCTTTGGTATATTCTGGTAGTGTAAAGGGTTCATGAGTCTCATTTTATGGCTGCTGTCCCGGACTTCAATTCTCATGAACCTCAGCATTCTGAATAGATGTCCATAGGCTTTCCGGGCTTTAGCTCACCCCCTGCTGACTGGAGGGGATAGTGCAACACACATCCAGCAGAACAACAGAAAGTGAAAGTAAAACGGACTGTAAAGAGGTTAAAGTGACACTAAAGGTTTGGTTTAAAAAAAATAAAATAACAAACATGTCATACTTACCTCCACTGTGCAGCTTGTTTTGCACAGACTGGCCACGAACCTGGTCTTCCCCTACATGACTGTTCCTCAGCATCCTCACATCCAATGCCAGGCTATGGGCTCTCCAATGGACATGATTACATCAGAGGGCCTCTAACTGCTGGGGCTGTGGGGACCTGTCTTTTAGCCTGGAGGTGTCTGCATAAGCAAATTTGTACCTTTGTACCTCTAAACCTAAAAAGGATTTAACCCTTGCAGTGTGGTTGTAGCCCACTGCAAAGGAGTATTTTTACTTTCCCTGAAGTTAAGCTTTAAAGGGAGCAAATGATGGTTGCCTGGCTGTCTTGCTTCAATACTTTGACCAAGAACTAATATACAGATAAGAACTTCCCTTTGAAATTCTAGGCATGCTTGTTCTGGGTCAGTGGGGTTAATTTACTAAAGGAAAATCGGCCGTTGACCTTGCAAGGGAACTTTCCATAGCGCTTGTGGTGAAATTACACTTGCAAAAAATACCTAATCACATGTAAGGGAAAAAAAATAATCAGTTTTGCTTGCACTAATTGGATGATAGAAGTCAGAAGTCGCTAAGCTCTGAAGAACATACCTTTGCAAAGTGAAACTTCCCTTTCAATGTGAACAGTATATTTACCTTTAGCCTTCAACCCCTATTTACCTTCAACCCCACTGGCTCAATACACTGAAGTCTGTAGGCCAGAACTTCAGCTGGAGAACTAGCATTTTTCAAGCAGGTAAGCAATGGCAGCCTCCATATTTCTAAACAGGAAGGTTTAATTTAAGGAAAATATGTTGCAGACTTTTGCAAAACAGTCAAAGCCAACTGTCCAGGACTGCAGGCACTAGAGTTAAAAACACACAGAAAATTGTTGCACATTATGCTAAATGACTGGTAGCCTGATATGCAATATGCATGTGCCTATTAGGGGAAAAGGCTAATCGGTCCAGCAGATCTGGGGTTACAGTTTGGACGCAGCTCAGGGGACAGCGTGCTGCGGTCAGACAAGCTGCTGTGTATAAAATGCTGCTGGCAACTGACTGCGGGCCTGTCTGTGGACCTGCAATGTTGTGCTCTGCAACTCTTTTGGGAGTGTTTTTGGCACAACAGATGACAACATTTGATACAAAAAGTGAAAAATGTCTGCCGAAGTAAAGTACAGTTTCTGTTAATTGTATAATAAGACCAGGTTCACTTCCAGTGTTTTCATTAGGGATAACCTGTGTGCAGATATCCTCTTCACAGGAATATCATTTTTTTTCTGTTCTGGGCCTTAAAGAACTAGCCTTGCATTCCTGTCAGCTATGAGATAAGTAAAGCCTAAAGCCCCATACACACGGTCGGATTTTCCGATGGACTCTGTCCTATCAGACAATGTTGTCGGAAATTCCGACCGTGTGTAGGCACCATCGGACAGTTTCCATCGGATTGTCCGACGGACAAAGTCCTATCTCCTGCTGGATAGATTTTTTGACAACAAAGTCCGATCACACCAAATCCGATCGTGTGTAGCGAATTCCGACGGACAAAGTGCTACGCATGCTCAGATCACATTACAAGACCAAAGCTATTGGCTACTAGCCTCTACGTAGTCCCGTCGTAGGCAATAAACGTCACCACGTTCAGAATGATCGGATTTTCCGACAACTTTGTCCGACCGTGTGTACGCAAAACCAACATCGGACAAAGTACGACGGACATGATCCGACGGACCTGGTCCTCGGATAATCCGAGCGTGTGTATGGGGCTTTAGGCTGGGTTCACATCTAAGCCACATGCGGCTTCCAGCAGGGGTCTGGTGCGTTCCCATTCACTGTTTCAGGTCTGATTTCAGCCCAAATATTTGGCTGAATTTGGACCTGGAATGGACCAAAAGAAGCACAGGACCCAGTGCAAATTTGCACCGGAGCCGCAGCGGAGATATGTGAACCGGCTCCAAAGAGAGCCGTTCACAATCTCCTGCTATTGCGAATTGGATGCGGGGAACATCTAATTCGCACTAGCGTGAACCCAGCCTCACTTTACAGTGTATCTGTAGCCAGTGGAGGATGTGATGTAGAGATTCCTTAACCACTTGCCGACCGCTGCACGCCGATATACATCGGCACAATGGCAGCAGAGGACAAATGGGCGTACCTGTACGTCCCCTTCAATTGGCGGGGCTAGTGGGCATGCGCCTGCCATGTACAGCGTGACTGTGCCCGCGGGTCCTGTGGACTTGATGTCCGCCTGGTGTCCCACGATCGTGTCACAGAGAGGCAGAACGGGGAGATGCCTATGTAAACAAGGCATTTCCCTGTTCTGCCTAGTGACATGACAGGGATCTACTGCTCCCTGTCATCAGAAGCAGTGATCGCTGTCATGTCAGTGGTAGCCCATCCCCCCACAGTTAGAATCACTCCCTAGGACACACTTAACCCCTTGATCGCCCCCTAGTGTTCAACCCCTTCCCTGCCAGTGTAATTTACACAGTAATCAGTGCATTCCATTCAGACATGGAGCCACAGCCCGGCCCTGCCCTCTCTCCTCATTGGCTCCCTGACTTTGATTGATAGCG
Organism: Lithobates sylvaticus; assembly: GCA_028564925.1. Classification (NCBI taxonomy): domain Eukaryota; kingdom Metazoa; phylum Chordata; class Amphibia; order Anura; family Ranidae; genus Lithobates; species Lithobates sylvaticus. Next base: position 130,457,797 of record CM053036.1, on the reverse strand, counting down.
CCATTGGCTCCTGCTGCTTCGCTGCTGTCTCAGCCAATGAGGAGGGAGAGTCCCGGACAGCCGAATCTCTCGTGAAACATCGCTGGATCGAGAGAGAGCTCAGGTAAGTATTAGAGGGTCTGAGGGGGGCTGCTGCACACAGAAGGCTTTTTATGTTAATGCACAGAATGCCTTAAGATAAAAAAAAACCTTATGCCTTTACAACAACTTTCTGTTAGGAAAAAGGTTGTCCGCAGGACCAGATGTGAGGGGAAATCCCTCTAAGGGGACTTTCCCTCTCACAGCGCCGGGCGTTGGCGGTAAAGCACTGCTATTTTTGGCGGCGCTTTACCAACGTTTTAGCTGTGCTTTTTGGCCACTAGCGGGGCGCGTTAAACCCCCGCTAGCAGCTGAAAAGGGTTCAAAGTGCAGCAGCGGCGCTTTTCCGATGCTGCCCATTGATTTCAATGGGCAGGGGGGCGCTTTAGGAGCTATGTATACAGCGGTGTATGCTCCAGGTTGCACCAGCTGCATAAATAAATATCTCATTCATGCTGTATGGGTCTAAAATAAGGCCTAACAGCAACACAGACAGAAAATAAAAAAAAACATTAAGTAGGGGAATATCTGTTTCCCAATTGTTGATTTTCCCTCACTTCCTGTCTAGTAAAACATTGTCCCTAGATCAGAAACTGAGGGATTATGATAAATAATAAATGTAATGATATAAATACACTTTAAAGCGATTGAAAACAGCTGAAAAAAATAAAAACTGCAAGACAATGGCATAATGTGTGTGCTAGTATGCATCGCATGCTAGCACATTATTAAATACTTACCTTAGCCTGCTCACCACTGCGAGGACTGACATCTTCTCCCATCCTTTCTTCTGGGATCACGGGCTCAGGCGATGTGAGTGGCCGGAGCCACGATGAATGCGCGCGATGCATGCACGCTCGTTCCTGGCTAGAAGCTCTTCAGAGCGCATGCTGACGTCAGTATCTGCATGCAGGGTGAATATCTTATAAACGGTGCACGTTTAGGAGATATTAATATTCCCTACAGGTAAGCCTTATTATAGACTTACCTGTAGGTGAAAATAACAAAACGGGGTTTACAACCGCTTACGGGCCGATTCATCACCTAGTTTCCAATTTTACATGTGTTGTGATAAGGCAGGCCAATGTACCACATTACAGAATAGACCTGCAGAGTTTTTTTTTTTAAAACAGAGCAAGCACAGATGGATCACATCTCTATGTAATGGTGTGTTAAAAGCTCATAAGCGTTGTGGTGCCATTCTTAATTATTAGGCAGCAAATGCTGATGGGGTGCCCTTTAAAATAAATGTAGGGCACAAAACTAAGTCCAGCGTGTGACAGTACTATTTGAAATTAATGGCACTTCAACCACCAGACTGTTTTATGCATTACGGGATATGTGTTGCTGCAACACATAGAACCAAATAAAAGGAATGCTTTCTAGTTCTTGCCCCAGATATTGCTGTCTGGAAACCATGGTGTTAGAAATGGAATTTATAAACACTGGTGCTAAATTAAGAAATCAAGATGGACCATGTAGGGCCCATTCACACTTCATTGGACTTGGACAGTGATATTGCACTACTGCCAGCATACAATTTTGTTATCTTTATGCCACAAAACTGGATTAATATATTTACATGGCTACACATCACAGTCACATTTGTACCAGTATAGCTTTTAGTGCTACTATCCTGAGTTTAAAAATATGTTAGTGCAAAGCTGCTCAGGGAGGTATGCTTGAGACTGGCCTATGCAGCTAGCATACAAGTGGAGGATAATCTGGGATTGAGGACCTGACAATATATTAAAGTGGAACTAAACCCTTTTCCTGACACCAACATGGCAGCATACTAGTAATAGAGCTCCGCCTCTTGACCACTCCCTCAGGACCAGTGACTAGCATAAATAAAGGCGTAGTTAGCCACCACCCCATTCTTTTTTTTTCCCCTCATACCTCAACGCAACAGTGATGAAGTAAGCAGTGTTATGTCCCCACCTCGGCCTCTGTGCAACATCCGGCTGGGTTGAGCCTCTCCCAGTACGAGGTCCCAGGCTCAGGCTGAAAAATGCACTATAGCCTAAGGAGTCCTCTCTGTGGGTCTTGATGGGGCCCCTGCAGTATTTCCTCACTAGGAGCGAAAGCTGCCAATTATTAAGTTACTGTGGGCAGAGGTGTGGCAGGGGGGGGGGGGGGTTCAGCTATTGCTAAGTTAAGTATTCGGGTTTTTTTTATTGACCTTCTGTGTGATTAAGGGTTGCTGTTCCTTTCCTTTGTTCATGTTTTTCTTACCTTTTTTTTCTCCTTCTCTCCCTTCTTTGGTCCCAGGAGCTGACCCTGCGTTCGCGCCATTCGGGCGTATAGGGCGGGTCATCCCAAGGTTACATAGTTACATAGTAGGTGAGGTTGAAAAAAGACACAAGTCCATCAAGTCCAACCTATGTGTGTGATTATATGTCAGTATTACATTGTATATCCCTGTATGTTGTGGTCGTTCAGGAGGTTCTCTGCCAGCCCTCTACTCTATTAATATGCTTGTGTTGCCTTGAATGGAGGGCAGTCACATAGCCTCTTCTGTCAGGTGGAGTTTCCTGCTGAGATCCTCGCCTACAGGCATTTGGTGTTTGAGCTCCCCCCGCTGTTATACTACAGGTACTAAACCTTTAAACAAAAAAAAAAACAAAACATATTTTTTTCATTTGAATAGGGGGGGGGGGGGGGGGGGGGGGGGATGGTTGCTTTCCTTCTCTTTACTTTTTTTATGGAGCACATTTGTTTTTCCTTACCCCAAAAATACTTCCTAAATAATTGTCTTCTCTTCCTGCCTTTCCTGTTTCAGCTGGCCGTCCCACCTAGCTTTCAGCCATGAGTGAGTTACCGCTTATACATGGACCCTCAACGATTAGGTAGGGGACCACCGTTTTGGGTACGTTTTCAGGATGTTGAACAAAAAAAAAAGAAAAAAGGAGCGCCTTCTAATTGCGGTTTGCTTTGATTTGTTTTCACCGCAGCATGCTCACGCTTTCGAAGATCTAGAGCCAGAGAAGAAAAAGAATCCTCAGGAGAGCGCAGGCACCGCTCCCATTCCAAAAGGAAGTCAAAAAAGAGGCGGCACGCCTCCTCTTCTCCTGAGACAATACCAGCACCCTTATAAAAAGACCTGCTGGGCAGCCCAGGTGTTGTAGCTGCTTGAATACAAAAGCTGTCAGAGGAGGTTCCTCCACTTGCCGTTTAGCACGAATGGGGCAATCAAACCATTTATGGCTAGCCTAAAATACAGTCAGGTGAACCACTTGACACTCTTTCAGGCATAACGTAAGTATGGTTCGGGACAGAGAGGGCACACAACGCAAAATGATATTCCTAAATATGCGTATGCTGTATAACAATGGATTCCAAACTGCAACCCCCATACTTGCCTTTATTCGGCCCTTGGGGCACTATTCCTGCCACTGATTCGAGACACTATTCTGCCAACTAACATCAATGGGGCACCATTTCTCCCACTGACACCAACAATGGGGCACTATTCCTCCCAATGATACCAACAATGGGGCACAATTTCTCCCACTGACAACAACAATGGGGCACTATTCCTCCCAATGATGGTGCACTATTGTTCCCCATAATACCAAATGTGGTAATGTTTTTTTCCATGATGCCAGGTACATTTTCACTCCCGCTGGCCACAGTCCGACCCCTAACGACAGAAAAACAATAAACTGTCCATTTGTTTAGAACGTTTGGAGACCCCTGTTGTATTATAGTGCACCTCAATGCTTTTTTCCCCCAAAAGTAAATAGTCTTCTTGATCAGCAGTGGATTGTCATTCCCCCATTACCTTTTAAGTACCAGGCACTCAGTCAAACCTCTTTTGTGGCAAGTAACTGCTAACTCACAGTATACTTGAGCTTAACAAGTGAAAAGTGTAAGGGGTAGGCAATGCAGTGTCTGCTTGCAATTCTTGTGCAAACAGCACCCCATTTTTTTCCTGCCCCAGGCATACATGTCTAAATGTACTCCCTGCTTCCCCCACACCAATAGCGTGAATTGGTACCAAAGGGGAACCTTAAATTCATGTAGGAAAGCAAAACTTTTTTAAGACTGAAAATGGCACTTGGCTCAAAAATGGATGTATTCAAACTTTGCTCAAAAAATTATCTATTTAAACCTGGCTCAAAGAAATTATGTATTCAAACTCGATCTCCAGGCTCATAAAGTAATGGATTCAGTGCTATACATACCATTTTTGCAGACTGTGCCTGCTACACAAGGACCCCTTGGGTCTTGGGACACATTTATACTAGATGTGGGTCAGATGGGTGCTGGATGGGAACTGAGGGGTCGAAAATTGGCCAGAGACCCTTTGGTAATTCTGTCTAACACCAGATTCAGAGTCTACATAAACTGGCCGTTTAATTTCTGGGTCAACGTCAGACACTTTTCCTGCTAAATTCTTTATTTAATCTAGGTTACAAAACACATCAAAAAAAGCAGTGATAGCCCCTTGCTTGGCTTTACAATGGCTTTAGCAGCTGACAGAGCTTAGACCTCAAGCAATGTACTTGAGAGATTGGGAAAATAACGAGTGTCCATGGTCTTCCACTTTGGGAGGATTTAAACTTTGAAAGCTTGATAGAAAAGAGCGACACATCAACCTTCTGTAACAGAGTGCAGTTACTTCCGCCTCAGTTTTTTTACGATCCTCTAAAAAGCGTTCAGTTCAGAAATAACACCGCTGGCCTTCCTGTAAGATGCAAAGTCTGCCACAAGAGAGTAGGGTCAATCTAGTACACCTTTTTTTTCCTCTGTAAACTAAACGTCCTCATCCGTTATCATGTACTTTCTTTCCTCTATGTGAGGTATGCTACAGTTATGTCTATAAACACTGTGTACACTAACCTTGGACTGGAGACAGAGCAAAATAGAAATCCAGGCACAAGTTACGCCAGTCAAGGTTCGAATTGTACATGTTTAGATTACACAAGGAACGCTATAAATATAACAACCCATAAAACCAGTGACTAATAGGGGATATAGCATGTTTTAAATAGTCATATATGTATCCTATTCAGCTTTCTTAATCTGTGGACAGTCACTAACAAACTGCATAGTTGTATACCCTTTGCATGTCCTTCCATTGAATAAGAAAAAATTATCCTTGTTTAAAAGAAAGACTTTATGTCCATTACACAGGCGCCATTTATTTGGAGATTTAGGGAGTTACATATATAAGAAAAGTGAGACGTTAACCATAGTAACTGATCACATTCTTTGTCTCATTCTACAGTCAATAAAAGATTAAATATGGTTGGTCCTTATGGGCAACTTCTTGTTTTTCTCTCCATTTTCAATTAGCCCTTATTGGTAAGCTTTGAAGACATGGAAACATAATTTGTTCTTAAAATGATCATAGAATACCATAAAAAGGCAGCTATTAGCCTGAATGATTTTCAAACGGAAAGTCTGGTCGTGTGTATGCAACATAACACATTCTATACTTATGTGCTTTGATACAATTTGACAATGCTTGTATCCTGTTTGGATCATGGCAGCACAAATTATGGTGGAAATCTGGTACTGTGGCAAGTCTTAAAGTGGAAAAAGGAGGAAAGAAACATAAAAGATTCTATTGCCAAGTCATTTTTAAAGGCCTTGTGCACACAGCACGTTTTTTTCCTACCCTGGACTACTTTGCTTCTGCTCCTGAACAAAAAAAGCAGATTAAAAAACGCACCTAAAGCCACGTATTGAACATGCGTTTAGGTGCATTTAGATGCACTTAGGCATGTTAAGCATTTGGGCACTTATTCATTCCACTGGCCGGAATATTAGGCACGTTTACAGGTTTTTATCAAGCATTTTTTCTGCTCAAAATCTCCTCTCCAGAAAGCGCAAATGATGGGGTTTTTTTCAGCCTCTAAACGTTTATATTCTAATACGCTTGTCAATGCCTATGTGTGCATTGCCACATAGGCAAACATAAAGTTGAGTCAAACACCTGTAATAGGGGCTTTATGCCCTGTGTGTATGAGTCCAAAGGCTCTTGTCAGTTATCCTGATCCTTGCCTTACCACCTAGTCACCTTTAACATGCAGCATGTCTTTACTCTTAAAACAGCCTGAAACAAAAGCAGGATAAGGAAGCAGGGTTCTGTGGTTATCTAAAAGGTGGCAGAAGGTAGGGCCCTTCCATCTAATTTTGCAATGAATTTGCTTTTAATTTAAAAAGAAAAGTGCATGCAATAAAATTATTTGATTGATTTTACATTATCATATATCTCTACATCTTTCATTCAAACATTCAGGACAGGTAAATCACACTACTAAATTTCTTACTAATACCCATATAAAAGGCAAAACCACACCCATTTAGCCAAGCTCATCTTTCTTTTTGGACATGTATATATCATGTTTTTCTTTTCAAGGTTGTTCTAAAAAAATGACCATGCATGTATAGTATATACACTGGCAGTGCAATGTTCATTTAGCCTAGTGCATTACATGGAAAGACGGAGGGCTAAAAGAATTGGAATGACAAGACTGAGAAATTTTCAGATTCCATAGCTAACCCAACCCTGGGCCTGTTCATCTCCGTCAATGACAAATGTGCTCCTGATGATGCCCTGAGCAAAGAACAAGGAAAAAAAAAATATCTGAATTTTTAAATGTGTGTATTAAACAACTGTTTATGTGTACTGGCTCTACTTATTTTATTTTTATTACACCATCATCATTGTGCTCCACTCATAGGATCTCTCCTTCATGTTCTCAATATAGATATATAGTTTGCCCAGGTTGTGTGTCTATACTAAATAGTCTAAATGTATATGTAACGGCCTTTCCACTCTTATATCTCTGCTGCTACTGCAGTGTTGCTGACTAACACATCAGATCAAAAACCCAAGAGCATACTGCTGCAGCAGAATCTTGATTCATGATTTTCTGTGTCTTGTAAAGAAATCATAAAACCTACTGTTTGTTTTATTTTACTATATTATTTACAAAAGCAAATAGGGTATACAGTCTTGGATAATCAGTGTGGTGATTAGCAGAGCAAAGTCTGACACTGATAAATACTAAACATCCTGTGACTTATTAATAAGAAACAGAGCTGTGTCATGGATCCTCACCTGGAAATCTCCGAACATACAACAGCTGCACACAAGGAGGATGAGCACTCCATGCAAGTGCAGAGGTTTCATTGTTGCTCAGCAATGGGATGCAGCTGATTTCTCTTTTGACACTTCCCCCTGTCAGGAACGGCTGTCTGCTCTTCATCGAAGTCCTGCAGCACCCCCTATTCTTCGGCTGCTGTTTGATGGAGGGATCCTGTACAATTAGTGCCTTTAGTCAATGCTGGTCCTTGCAGAGAGTTGGAAGCATTATCCAGAGAGGTGATATGCAAGTGCAGGCTAGCAGAGTGTGTGAGAGTGTACCAGGATCTCAGTTCCACCCACACAGCTACTATAGTTCTTAGGCAACCACCTCTTTCTTCTGACCCACCCTTGTATTCCAATCTGTCTTCTCCACCCTCTTCTTTTACAAGAGTCCCAATCAGTAAGGATTAGTGAACTAGTGACAATCCATATACTTAGTAAAGCTATGTGCTACTATATCAAATTATAGATTGGCATTTATCCAGCTGTTTTGTCATTGTATTTTCCGACAGTCCCATACCACACAGCCTGGCAAATGCACGTCTTTAACAATTTTAATTATCTCTGGCATGGCAAGTTTAACATTCCTTGATACCATTCATTTACAGTTGGGCTGATATAAAAGAAAACACTCTGCTCCTTTTTTATTAATACTGCATTGTTCATCTACATCTCTGTCTAATGGCCGTACACATGATCCGAAAATAGGACGAAAAATACTGCTTTCAATGCAATCGTAAGATAATCGGATTGTTAGTACAGAGCTTTCGAGATCCGATATTATCCAAAAAAAAATCTTGTACAATACCAGATCGTACAATTTTTGTTTAATCAATACAGTTGTCATCCGAAAATACAATAGAAATACACTACAACACATGACATCACTTCTGATTTTTTATTCTGTTGTACGAGAATATTCGTTACTTTAGTAAACTCTTCAGTCTCGATATACGACTAGCATGCAAAAAAAAACGGACGATCTGTCGTCCAATTTTCAGATCCTGTGTACGGAGCATAAGACATAAAGAAAGGAAATCAAACCATTTTTTTTCCATTTGACCTGGCTTGCTATGGGGACAACAAAGTATTTTAGTATACAAGAAAAAAAGGAGAGAAGATAAGAGCGACTATTGTTAAGCTTGGAAACAATGTCTGCTGTTAGGTGCAATTTGTCTATTCACAGGCTTTTTACGTTCAGCCTCCTCCATCCATCATGACCTGGTCTGCATCTCACTGTTGTGATTTTCATTCTAAACCATGTGAATCCATGTCATCCATTCAGCAATTGTAACAGCAGACATTTTGAGGGTAGGATTTATAGGATTGTTTTCTTAGTAGGTGGTTTGAAAATTGCACTCACATTGTGCCGTGACAGGGTACAAAGTTCTCAGCAACCCGCACAGGGATAAGATTGTTGCCTTTGCTGATTTATTTTATTCTTAACATTTTGCTTGGACTGAGAAGAATGGGGTACCAAACCCATGAAGGCTTATCTTGAAAATGTAATTGCTCATTCATAATAAAAATCAATCAATTCACAAGGATAAAACTACACTGAAGCAAATTAACTAAAATGTAACTAGGCGTGACAGCATTTCTTCTTCTACAGAACTGTAAAAACATTCCTCTGTTTCATTGTTACAGGGGTGTTTGCCTAGTAAAATTAGGTGAGGACTAAGTACCTTTATTTAAAATAATAGATCCTCTTTCTATGGTATTTGGTTAGTAGTGGCTTTTACTCTATTGCAGTGTTCATCAGGGCAGGAACAAGGAGTCTTTTTTTTTCGCCCATATCCTATATAGGAATCATATATCAATAATGCAAAATTTTATTTCATTTTTACAATTTGCAGCCAGCGAGTATGATGCAGTACAGCCACCTAGGAATCAGTTTGTTAAATAACAGCAGTTCTCAAACTTTTTTCAGTCACTGCTCCTTGAAAAGTACGCAAAATATCAAGGCACCACAGCCTGTAAAAAATGTAAATGCTACTTACAATCAATAGAACTTTTTTTTGGACAGAATGGAGATGGTTTAGAACACCTATTAGGTATGTATTGTTGTCTGTGCCCCCCGTCCTGTTTGTGCTGTTTACTATTATCATTGAAAGTAAGAGTAAAAGAAAATCACAAAGTTTGGGTTGTTCCCAGAAAAGTATCTTTAAATGGGGACACTGGTTCTGCGGATCTGGGGGGCCTCAAGGGATTTACTTAATTTGCAGAGATTTCCTCTCACTTCCTATTTTGGCTATGGGGCAGGAAGTGAAGATAAATCTCCTCACTGGGGCACAAATGGCAAAAAAACTGACGGGCTAAAATCCTCCCTTACTCTATCAAAAATAAGAAAAAAAGTTTTGCCTCTAGTTCTACTTTTCATGTTAGAACCCCCCTTCATATCAGTGGTCCTTCCATCACAGAATCCTCTCTTCACATGATCTACCAAAAACCCCACATCCTTCTCCACCATTGACTGCATAACTTTACATTTATCAACATTAAAACTCATTTGCCACATAGTTGCCCAAATAAACAATGAATTGAGGTTGGCTTGTAAGTTGGAGACATCCTGTAAAGATGCTATTCCACTGCATAGCATGGTGTCCTCTACAAAGACATGAAATGCCTCATCCTCCAATCAGTCCCCTCCTCTCCTGTACACGATTGGCCCCCATCTTGCAGTCAGTACCCAACCTTATGGCTCCAGCAGCATGGCAGAGGGTGGGAAGCAGAGCAGGTTTGGATGGGTGTCTCCTTAATGCTGGGGGCAGCCTTGCATTCTGTCTGCCCTGAATCAGGATCTTGATGAATGACACCATGCATCCTGGCCCTGGAGATTTATTGATGGTTTCTGGCAGCCAGACCAACCGCACCATAGCAATGCCTAACACTGATAGAATCTGTGTTGTAAAGACGTCTGCAGGATAACAAATTACACAAACAGCTGAATAATTCAGGTGAAGAATCCCCACTTTCTCTGGCTACTAGATGCATTCTGAATTTTCTATATACAGAAGCAGTCATGTGTAGAGCTAGTGCTGGGCTTCATTAGAACCCCCTGAATGCTTTACAAACACTGTATCATTAAAGCATTCTGTAATGCATTTTTACTTGTAAAAATTAAGATGTTATAAAAAATTAAATACAAAACTAAAGTTCAGAAAAAAAAAGTGATCAAAAACAAATTATAGTTTCCCTTTATAAGCCTAGTCCCCAATGCTCATGTTTGACACTGGGCATTGTATGGCGTACAAATTACATAAAAACAGCATACCACCACAATAGTATAGCAGTTGGGCTAGATGGAAATTTTTGGTTAGTTTGCCATTGTAAACACAGACAAACAAACCAGCTTTGCAGTTTATAGTAATTGTTGAAAGAACATTTAAAAGAGGCAGTAAAGCTAAAGCTTGTTTGGCTGTACTTCTCCTGTGGATCAAAGGAGTGCAGTTCGTTCTGCACTCCTTTGACTAAGGATGAGCCGAACACCCCCGGTTTGGTTCGCAGCAGAACATGCGAACAGGCAAAAAAAAATGTGTTTGAACACGCAAACACCGTTAAAGTCTATGGGCCATGTGAAAATTCAAAAGTGCTAATTTTAAAAGGCTTGTATGCAAGTTATTGCCATAAAAAGTGTTTTGGTACCCGTCCTGCCCCAGTTTTAAAAACTAACGTTTTTTTTTCGGGAGCAGTGTTTTTAATAATGCTTAAAGTGAAACAATAAAAATCAAATATTCCTTTAAATATCGTGTCTGGGGGGTGTCCTTAGTATGCCTGTAAAGTAGCGCATCTTTCCCCATGTTTATAACAGTACCACAGCAAAATACAATTTCTAAAGGAAAAACTTTCATTTAAAATTGCTCGCGGATGTAATGTATTGTTGGATCCCGGCAATATAGGTAAAAATACCCCAAAATGTTGTGGATGTCACCCCCAAATCCAAACCAGGCCCTTCAGGTCTGGTATGGATATTAAGGGGAACCACGCACACAAATTAAAAAAAATGGCATGGGGGTCCCCCAGGCACTATATACTCTGAACAGCAGTATATATACTATACGGCCTGCCCTATATACTTTATAAAATTGGGCCTTAGGTGTTGATGGTACCAGAACACTGTAAGCCCTGACAGTTACTCTTGTTGGGCGCAGGAACGGGCCCTGCTCTGAAATATTATATCAAAAATTGTAATTACATGCCCTACATGTTAAACATTGGCAGAAAACTTGGACTTTGGGCGGCGGTGGTGCCACAGTACTGTAAGACCTCACAGTTACTCTTGTCGGGCACAGGAACGGGCCCTGCGTTGAAAAATTATATCAAAAAACTATAATTACATGCCCCTGTTAAACAGGGGCAGAAAAATTGGGCCTTGGGTGGTGGTGGTGGTGCCCTTAACCAAAAATATTGTTGGAAGCTTGCATCATCAAGATTGAGGAGGAATAGGATAGTCAGCATAGGCAGTCTTCAAGGGATCCCACATCCATAGTAAATTCAATGAGTTACATCAGTATCAGGTGCTTGATCTGCTGATCCAAGACTGATTTATTTTTATGAATGTGAGCCTATAAACAGAGTCTGTGTGCAGGCGCACTCTTTGATCCGTTACAAACCCCCCAGCAGCACTGAATGTGTGTTCAGAAAGCATGCTGAATGCAGGACAGGCCAGTAGCTTAATTGCATATTGAGCAAGTTCAGGCCAGTGGTCCATCCTCAAGACCCAGTAACCCAGTGGATGCTCTGTTGGAAAGATCTCCAAGTCTGCTCATGCCCCTAGATATTCCTGCACCATGTAATGCAGACGATGGCGATGGTTGCTTGAACCGATCAGACCTTGGTGCTGAGACCTGAAAAATTGTTTAAAGGCATCTGTCAGCCGGCTACCTTCTCCACCACTCCTCCTCTGACTAAACAAAGACTCAAGCAACATGTTGACCAGCATCGGGAAATTATAACCACACAGGGTCTGGAAACGCATTGCACAAACCTTTCTTCAAGGCCTTCTGAAGATGTTTCATCCTCTGCTCCCTCTGCGAAGGCAGGATGAGTTCTGCAACCTTACCCTTGTAACGTTGATCAAGAAGGGTTGCCAGCCAATAATGATCTCTCTCCTTGATACCACAAACCCTAGGGTCCTTTCGCAGGCTTTGTAGAATCAGGGAGGCCATGCCGCGTAAGTTTGCAGAGGCATTCGATTCTGAGTCCTCTGGGTCCCTAAGGATCACATGATCCATAACTACCTCTTCCCAGCCACATACAACTCCTTGGGTTTCTGGGGACTGAAAACCATCCCTTGAAGACTGCTGCTGAGTGTTATCCTCTACATCGATGCTGACACAATCTTCCTCCTCTCTTCTTCCTGTGTGTTTGGTGGGCCTGCAGGAATGCTATCTGGATAAAGGGGGCCTTGAGAGGTAAGGAAGTCCTCCTCTTCCTCCTGCTGTTCTGCCTCAAGTGCCCTGTCCATGATTCCACACAGCATGTGCTCCAACAGGAAGACCAGACGGACAGTGTCACTGATGTATGCATTGTCGCTGCTCACCATCCTTGTGGCCTCCTCACATGTTGACAGGACAGTGCATGCATTCTTGATCAGTAGCCACTGGCGTGGCGAAAAGAAGCCAAGCTCCCCTGACCCTGTTCTGGTGCCATACTCGCACAGGTACTCATTGATGGCACTCTCCTTTGTGCGCAGCCACTGCAGCATTGCCAAGGCTGAGTTCCACCTGGTGGGCATGTCACAAATGAGGTGGTTGGTGGGCAGGTTGCATTCCCTTTGAATGTCAGCCAGCCGAGCACTGGCATTGTACGATTGGCGGAAATGACCAGAGTTTTCTGGCCTGCCTCAGGAGATCCTGTAATCCTGGGTACTTGCTCAAGAACCGCTGCACCACCAAATTCAGGACGTGTGCCAAACATGGAACATGGGTCAAGTGTCCCTGTCGGAGGGCGAAGAGAGGGGTTAGTGCCATTATCGCATACAACCATTCCTGGCTGAAGCTGGCGTGGTGGCAACCACCTCTGAGCCTGCCCCTGCAGAGTTGACAGAATCTCTGCCCCAGTGGCTCCTGTCCCATAGGCAGACCAACTCAAGCACTGCATCTTTTAGCCTGACTTCTTGCGTAGCCCCTTGAACGCTTACGGAGCACCACTGGTTCAGAGGACAAATCAGCAGAAGAGGCCATAGAGGAAGAATAAGAGGAGGGGGTGGAGGAGAGAGCTGTGGCAGAATCACCTCTAGCATTTTGGAGGCGTAGTGGCGGAAGAAGCTCCAACAACACTGAACCCTGTGCTGCATCCTTCCCAGCTGCCGGCAGAGTTACCCAGTGCACCGTGAAGGAAAGGTAACGTCCCTGCCCATGCCTGCTGGACCATGAGTCAGCGGTAATATGAACCTTACTGCTGACCGCCCTGTCCAACAAGGCAAAAACTTTGCCTTTTACATGCCGGTAGAGCCGGAACGGGCTTCCGTGAAAAGAAATGGCGTTTTGGAACCTGCCACTGAGGTACAGCACATTCCACGAATTCACAAAAGGGGGCAGAGTCTACCAGCTGAAAAAGCAATTTGGCCAAGCTAGCATTTAGACGCTGAGCATATAGATGGCTGGGACTGAATTTCTTTTTACGGTTCAGCAACTGGAGTAGGGAAATTTGTCTGCAAAAATCAGATGGTGGTGTACTGCTAGCGGATTGGCTGCAAGTATTTGGGACACCTATTGCTATACCTTCATTCCTATCAGGGTTTTTGAGAGGACTGGAGGTATAGTAGGGTTGGAGATACCAGATGAGGAGAAGTCCGCCTTTTTCTTTGATGTGGGTCTTTCAAGTTCTGTTGCCAACAGACTGCATTGCAGGTCGTCATATGTCTGGTCAAGCATGTGGTGCCCAAGCAGCTGCTGTTCTGGCCACGCTTGATCCGCTTCAGACATAGGTTGCAAACAGCAACGGTGCGATCTGCTGCACACGTGTCGAAAAAGGCCAACACCAAGGAACTTTTAAAAGTCAGCGTGGTGTGAGCAGCACCCTGCACCTGCGGAGCTCTGCAGTGTGATGCAATATGGTGGCTGCCCTTAAGCTGCCCCCTAGAGGACATCCTGCCTTGTTAAGTTGTGCCTCCTCCTCACTTTCTTCCTCTCTTCTCTCAGGCACCGAAGTACAGTCAGTGACCTCATCATCCCCTCCCTCCTCATCACTGGAGCAAACTTGGCAGCATGCTGCAGCTGGGGGAACATGACTGCCAGTTTATTCTCTTTCTGTGGCACCCCCTCTCTCTAGGCTCACGTTACTCCCTTCCTCAACCTGGGAATAAACATCGAAGCCTTTAAATCGCTGCGCATCTTCCAGCAGCATGTATCCGACACTGTGGTTGAATAATTCTGGGACTCCTCTGTGCATGATGGTGGGGCTACGGAAGGAGTGACTGTGGACAAGGAGCCGGTGGAATAGGACGCTTTGGCAGCTGCGTTGGAAGGCAAACTACTCTAAGCCTGGGTGACAGAGGATGAGGAGGATGAGGAAGGCTTTGTTATCCACTCCACCTACTTTTCTGCATGTTCTGGCTCAATAACACGGCCATCAGCAGTAAAAAAGGACAAGCGTGCCCCACGGCCACCTGCAGAGGGTGCACCATGTCCATGACCACCACTGTTGACTGTAGACCTAGAGGCTGCTTACCCTCTTTTATTGGCCTGTGAGCATCTGCCTCTCCTTGGTGGCCTTCCGGACATGATGTATTTTTTGTTTTGCAACACCACACTACACTGTATTAGATACTGTGTACACCGCCTGCACTGTAAAATGGCTGCACTGTATTGTATACTGTGTACACCACCAGAAGTGTAGTAGAAACTGTACACACTATATTAGATACTGTGTACACCACCAGAAAAGTAGTAGAAACTGTACTACGGCTGCACTGTATTGTGTACTGTGTACACCACCAGAAGTGCAGTAGCAACTGTACACACCGTATTAGATACTGTGTACACCACCAGAAAAGTAGTAGAATCTGTAAACACTGTATTAGATACTGTGTACACCGCCTGCACTGTATTAGAAACTGTACATCGGCTGCACTGCATTTTATGCTGTATACACCACCAGAAGTGTAGTAGAAACTGTACACCACCGAATGCACTGTAGATATAGGCTACACTGGATGCAGAGTATATATATATATATATATACATATATATGTATATATATATATATATATATATATATATATATATATATATATACACATACACAAGACTGTATATATATATATTAATACACTGCCTGCACTTGACTGAACATCGAGCAAACACTGAATATAAAGTCTATGCTGAATGCAGAGTATATATATATATATATATATATATATATATATATATATATACATACACACACACACACATACATACACTAGGCTGATTGTGTGTGTGTGTGTAAATAAATATATATATACACAGTCAGGTCCATAAATACTGGGACATCGACACAATTATAATCTTTTTGGCTCTATACACCACCACAATGGATTTGAAATGAAACTAACAAGATGTGCTTTAACTGCAGACTTTCAGCTTTAATTTGAGGGTATTTACATCCAAAACAGGTAAACGGTGTAGGAACTACAACAGTTTGTATATGTGCCTCCCACTTTTTAAGGGACCAAAAGTAATGGGACAGATTAACAATCATCCATCAAACTTTCACTTTTTAATACTTGGTTGCAAATCCTTTGCAGTCAATTACAGCCTGAAGTCTGGAATGCATAGACATCACCAGACGCTGGGTTTTTAATCCCTGGTGATGCTTTGCCAGACCTCTACTGCAACTGTCTTCAGTTCCTGCTTGTTCTTGGGGCATTTTCCCTTCAGTTTTGTCTTCAGCAAGTGAAATGCATGCTCAATCGGATTCAGGTCAGGTGATTGACTTGGCCATTGCATAACATTCCACTTCTTTCCCTTAAAAAACTCTTTGGCTGCTTTCGCAGTATGCTTCGGGCCATTGTCCATCTGCACTATGAAGCGCCGTCCAATGAGTTCTGAAGCATTTTGCTGAATATGAGAAGATAATATTGCCCGAAACACTTCAGAATTCATCCTGCTGCTTTTGTCAGCAGTCACATCATCAATAAATATAAGAGAACCAGTTCCATACATGCCCACGCCAAGATACTACCACCACCATGCTTCACTGATGAGGTGGTATGCATTGGATCATGAGCAGTTCCTTTCCTTCTCCATACTCTTCTCTTCCCATCACTCTGATACAAGTTGATCCTGGTCTCATCTGTCCATAGTATGTTGTTCCAGAACTGTAAAAGGCTTTTTTAGATGTTGTTTGGCAAACTCTAATCTGGCCTTCCTGTTTTTGAGGCTCACATCTTGTGGTGAACCCTCTGTATTCACTCTGGTGAAGTCTTCTCTTGATTGTTGACTTTGACACACATACACCTACCTCCTGGAGAGTGTTCTTGATCTGGCCAACTGTTGTGAAGGGTGTTTTCTTCACCAGGGAAAGAATTCTTCGGCCATCCACCACAGTTGTTTTCCGTGGTCTTCCGGGTCTTTAGGTGTTGCTGAGCTCACCGCTGCGTTCTTTCTTTTTAAGGATGTTCCGAACAGTTGATTTGGCAACACCTAATGTTTTTACTATCTCTCTGATGGGTTTGTTTTGTTTTTTCAGCCTAATGATGGCTTGCTTCACTGATAGTTACAGCTCTTTGGATCTCATATTAAGAGTTGACAGCAACAGATTCCAAATGCAAATAGCACACTTGAAATGAACTGTGGACCTTTTATCTGCTCCTTGTAAATGGGATAATGAGGGAATAACACATGGCTGGCCATGGAACAGCTGAGCAGCCAATTGTCCCATTACTTTTGGTCCCTTAAAAAGTGGGAGGCACATATACAAAGTGTTGTAATTCCTACAACGTTCACCTGATTTGAATGTAAATACCCTCAAATTAAAGCAGAAAGTCTGCAGTTAAATTTTCATTTCAAATCCATTGTGGTGGTATATAGAGCCAAAAAGATTAGAATTGTGTTGATGTCCCAATATTTATGGACCTGACTGTATATATCAAATACACTGCCACTAACTGAAAAACCTGCCTGCTTAACCACTTGCCGACCGCCCCATGTAGATATACATCGGCAGAATGGCACGTACAGGCAGAACCACGTACCTGTACGTGCCATTCTTCAGGCGGTTGGGGGGTCCGATCGGACCCCCCTTCGCCGGCGGGGACGGTCGGCATCGCTTCAGGAGCGATCCGGGACGAGGGGACGGCCAGTGGTTTCTGGCCACCCCCTCGCGATCGCTCCTGGCGAATGAAAAGCTTCCCCTTCCTGTCTATTGTATAGACAGGAAGGCGGAAGTGATGTCACGCTTGGTGCGCCGGTCTATGTGACCGGAACGCCGAGCAGAGAAGATGTAAAGGTTAGTGCACAAACAGTACACTGACACCAGTACACCTAGGCACACAATCCACCCCCCTGTCACCCCCTGATCACCCCCCAGATCACCCCCTCCCCCCCCAGTCACAGTGTCACTAATTGCAGTGATCATTTATTTACTGATCACTGCATTTAGTGTCAGTGTGACTGTAATAACTGTCAGGGCAGTTAGTTTTAGGTCCTAGGTAGCCCCCCACCCCCCCCTAATAAAGGTTTAACCCCCTGATTGCCCCTAGTTAACCCCTTCACCCCCTTTTGCCAGTGTCACTAAGCGATCGTTTTTCTGATCGCTGCATTGTGTCGCTAGGTAACCATTTTTTTTTTATTTTAACCGCCATGTTTTATATAGGTTCATAAATAGTTTTATAGGTCAGGTACCCCCATATTACAACCTAAATAAAGGTTTTAACCCCCTGATTGCCCCTAGAGTTAACCCTTTCACCAGTAATCACCGTATAACTGTCACTGGTGACGCTGGTTAGCCAGTTAGTTATTTCGTTATTTAGGTTCCCCGTCAGGTTTTTATATAGCGTCAGGTACCCCCATATATTACCTAATAAAGGTTTAACCCCCTGATTGCCCCTAGTTAACCCTTTCACCCCCTTTTGCCAGTGTCACTAAGCGATCGTTTTTCTGATCGCTGCATTAGTGTCGCTAGGTAACCAGTTTTTTTTTAGGTTAACCGCCATGTTTATATAGGTTCATAAATAGGTTTATAGGTCAGGTACCCCCATATTACAACCTAAATAAAGGTTTTAACCCCCTGATTGCCCCTAGAGTTAACCCTTTCACCAGTGATCACCGTATAAAATGTCACTGGTGACGCTGGTTAGCCAGTTAGTTATTTCGTTATTTAGGTTCCCCGTCAGGTTTTTATATAGCGTCAGGTACCCCCATATATTACCTAATAAAGGTTTAACCCCCTGATTGCCCCTAGTTAACCCTTTCACCCCCTTTTGCCAGTGTCACTAAGCGATCGTTTTTCTGATCGCTGCATTAGTGTCGCTAGGTAACCAGTTTTTTTTTGTATTACTGTTACGGGTGACGCTGGTTAGTTAGCTTGTTTTTTATACTGTCAGGGCACCCGCCATTTATTACCCAATAACGGTTTAACCCCCTGATCGCCCGGCGGGTGATATCAATTAGGTTTTAGGGTCAAATAAGGTCTGCGTCGCCCCAGGTTAGTGCCAGTACCGCAAACACCCACGCGCAAAGCATACACCTCCCTTAGTGGTATAGTATCTGAACAGATCAATATCTGATCTGATCAGATCTATACTAGCGTCCCAGCAGTTTAGGGTTCCAAAAAAACGCATTGTTAGCGGGATCAGCCCAGATACCTGCTAGCACCTGCGTTTTCCCCCTCCGCCCAGCCCAGCCCACCCAAGTGCAGTATCGATCGATCACTGTCACTTACAAAACACTAAGCACACATAACTGCAGTGTTCGCAGAGTCAGGCCTGATCCCTGCGATCGCTAACATTTTTTTTGTGGTAGCGTTTTGATTCAGTCGCTAACAGTCAGGAGCTTTTTTACCTGTGAATCTCAAAAAAAATAAAAAAAACAAAAATAGTTGTCGTTTTATTGTTCTCTCTCTCTCTCTATTGTTGCTCTTTTTTTACTCCATTCTATTCTGCAATGTTTTATTATGTTTTATCATGTTTTATCATGCTTGCTTTTCAGGTATGTAATTTTGTTTACTGTGTTTTAGTGTTAAGCATTTTTTTGTTTTCAGGTGCGCCATTCAGTTGCAGCGCGGATTTATTTATCTTGACAGCAACAGCGTTTGCTCCCACGATACATAAAGCCGCGACTCCAACGCTGTAGGAGGTGATTTCACCACCACAGTTAAAAAAAAAGAGCATATGTGCCGAAGCATGGGGGCAGCAGGGGGGGCGGAGGAGCGATTGGCTCCTAATGCCACGTACATACGGTCGAAATTCCGACCGTGTGTACACGGCATAACTTTTGCGGGAGGATGCCCCCATGCATCGGCATATATAAATGGTGCATGTATGCCCATCATTAGAAGTGGGTGGATGAAGGGAGGTATTCTAATGGTGGGCATACCCACCAATCAATCTCTTTTTTTCGTTCAGCCAAGAGGCTGCATGAAAAAAAAAAAAGATTACAATATATGTCCAGTATGTTGCTGGACTTTGAATGGTTATACCAGAATGATGCCTGCAGGTTTAGGTATCATCTTGGTATCATTCTTTTCAGCCAGTGATCGGCTTTCATGTAAAAGCAATTCTAGCGGGTAATTAGCCTCTAGACTGCTTTTACAAGCAGTAGGAGGGAATGTCCCCCCTCCCGGATATAAACCGCGCCATTGGGAAATTGGGAAAGCATTTTATCACACCAATCTTGGTGTGGTCAGATGCTTTGAGGGCAGAGGAAAGATCTAGGGTCTAATAGACCCCAATTTTTTCAAAAAAAGAGTACCTGTCACTGCCTATTGCTATCATAGGGGATATTTACATTCCCTGAGATAACAATAAAAATCATAACAAAGAAAAAAAATGGAAGGAACAGTTTAAAAATAGAATAAAAAAGCTAAATAAATAAAAAAAAAACTAAAAAAAAAAAAAAAAAAAAAAGCACCCCTGCCCCCCCTTCTCTTGCGCAAAGGCGTACACAAGCGTTGGTCTGGCGTCATATGTAAACAGCAATTGCAGCATGCATGTGAGGTATCACCGCGAAGGTCAGATCGAGGGCAGTAATTTTAGCAGTAGACCTCCTCCGTGAATCTAATGTGGTATCATGTAAAGGCTTTTAAAGGCTTTTAAAAATGTATGTAGTTTGTCGCCACTGCGTGTTTGTGCGCAATTTTAAAGCATGTCGTGTTTGGTATCCATGTACTCGGCCTAAGATCATATTTTTTATTTCATCAAAAATTTGAGCAATATAGTGTGTTTTAGTGCATTAAAATAAAAAAAAAGTGTATTTTTTCCACAAAAAATGCGTTTGAAAAATCGCTGCGCAAATACTGTGTGGGAAAAAAAAAAAATGCAACACCCACCATTTTAATCTGTAGGGCCTTTGCTTTAACAATATATATAGTGTTTGGGGGTTCAACGTAATTTTCTTGCAAAAAAAAAATATGTTTTCATGTAAACAAAAAGTGTCAGAAAGGGCTTTGTCTTCAAGTGGTTAGAAGAGTGGGTGACGTGTGACATAGGCTTCTAAATGTTGTGCATAAAATGCCAGGACAGTTCAAACCCCCCCCAAATGACCCCATTTTGGAAAGTAGACACCCCAAGCTATTTGCTGAGAGCAATGTTGAGCCCATTAAATATTTTTTTTTTTTGTCCCAAGAGATTGAATAATGAAAAAAAAAAAAATATATATATATTTTTTTTACAAAAAGTTGTCACTAAATGATATATTGCTCAAACATGTCATGGGCATATGTGGAAATACACCCCAAAATACATTCTGTTGCTTCTCCTGAGTACGGGGATACCACATGTGTGGGACTTTTTGGGAGCCTAGCTGCGTACGGAACCCCAAAAACCAAGCACCGCCTTCAGGCTTTCTAAGGGAGTAATTTTTTTATTTCACTTCTCACTGCCAATCACAGTTTCGGAGGCCATGGAATGCCCAGATGGCATAAAACCCCCCAAAATGACCCCATTTTGGAAAGTAGACACCCCAAGCTATTTGCTGAGAGGTATTGTGAGTATTTTGCAGATGTCGCTTTTTGTCACAAAGTTTTGAAAATTGAAAAAAAAAAGAAAAAAAAAAATTTTTTTTTTCTTTACTTTCTTCATTTTCAAAAACAAATGAGAGCTGTAAAATACTCACCATGCCTCTCAACAAATAGCTTGGGGTGTCTACTTTCCAAAATGGGGTCATTTTGGGGGGGGTTTTGTGCTATTTTGGCATTTTATGGCCTTCGAAACTGTGATAGGTAGTGAGGAGTGAAATCAAAAATTTGCACCCTTAGAAATCCTGAAGGCGGTGCTTGGGTTTCGGGGCCCCGTACGCGGCTAGGCTCCCAAAAAGTCCCACACATGTGGTATCCCCATACTCAGGAGAAGCAGCAAAATGTATTTTGGGGTGCAATTCCACATATAACTATGGCATGTGTGAGCAATATATCATTTAGTGACAACTTTTTGAAGAAAAAAAAAATTATTTTTTATTTTTGTCTTTATTCAATCACTTGGGACTAAAAAAAAAAAATATTCAATGGGCTCAACATGCCTCTCAGCAAATAGCTTGGGGTGTCTACTTTCCAAAATGGGGTCATTTGGGGGGGTTTTGTACTTCTCTGCCATTTTAGCACCTCAAGAAATGAAATAGGCAGTCATAAATTAAAAGCGGTGTAAATTCCAGAAAATGTACTCTAGTTTGTAGACGCTATAACTTTTGCGCAAACCAATAAATATACGCTTATTGGCATTTTTTTTACTAAAGACATGTGGCTGAATACATTTTGGCCCAAATGTTTGACTAAAATTGAGTTTATTAGATTTTTCTTATAACAAAAAGTAGAAAATCTCTTTTTTTTTCAAAATTTTCGCTCTTTTTCCGTTTATATCGCAAAAAATAAAAATCACAGAGGCAATCAAATACCATCAAAAGAAAGCTCTATTTGTGGGAAGAAAAGGACGCAAATTTCGTTTCGTTACAAAATTGCATGACCGCACAATTACCAGTTAAAGTAGTGCAGTGCGAAATTGAAAAAAGACCTCTGGTCCTTAAGCTGACAATTGGTCCGGGGCTGAAGTGGTTAATCTAAATCAAGCTATCTCTCTGTCCCAACCAACAACACTACACACAGCCGCCATGTAAGCAGCCTTATATAGTGTGGGGCGTGGACTTAGTCCCCCTAAACCATGATTGGCCAAAGGCACCCTGCCTTTGGCCAATTATGGCTCTCTTAGCAGAGCGCACTGTGCTTGGCCAAAGCATGCAGCATGCTTTGGTCAATCATCATACAGCAATGCACTGCGATCACGCAGTGCATTATGGGGCATTCTGTGGCACTCAAATTTTGCACGAACGCCCCATATTGTTAACTGTTCGGCGACAGGTGAACACCCGATGTTCGAGTCGAACTTATGTTTGACCCGAACATCGAGCTCATCCCTACCTCTGACCCATTTTTCTGAGGCCTGCTGTTGGCTCATATCACAGAGCCTGGCCAGGCTGGGGTAACATCGCTGAGCAAGCCGCACGCGCCCCCTCCACAGCCCAGTACTCCAGTGGTTCTTAAAACCGGGGGGAACGACAACGACAGACATCTAGGTTTGATTTCTAAAACAAAACAAGCACAAACTTCTCTTTTAACATTAGAAAGCTTTGTAACAAAGTACTATAACCCATAGAAGCCAAATAGGTTGCTGTAGAAAAGAAGATACATAAAAAAAGCTGACTGAATCCGTGATAAAGAGCTTCTACCTTTCTTCCCATTCCCTTTTCTCTTCTTCCCCATTCTTTTCTCCCACCTTTCATTCTTTTTTTTTTTCTTTATCTTTTTTATTGGTTTTCTTGGTAGGTAACACATACAACATTAGCCCTCGCAAGGGCAAAACCAGAAGGTCTCGGTCATACAACATACATAGAATACGAAAACATAACTAAAAAAAAACAGATAACCCCCTAATCTACAACCCCAAGAGAGGAGAGTGGGTTCAGCTTAGGTGTGTCCAGGCTCAAGCTGGTTGATGAGCATAGAAGACACAAACATCTTTAGTGTGTCAGGGCTTAGAGTCAAGGCCTTGTGTTAAGTGGATCGTTGGTTCCTGTGCTTGCTGTAGAGGTATCATTTAGCCAGCATGACCATATCTTTTGGAATTTACGAGGGCACCCTCTGTTGGTGCATGTAGCTTTATAAAAAGGCAAACTGGCATTTACCAGTCCTTTCCAACAAAGAATGGTAGGAGGACACGCTTTTTTACAGTTCATGGTAATAGCTTCAGTATGCTTCATGCCATAGTGGTTAATTGCTCTACCAACTCAGTAAACAGTATTTCGCGTCATTTGGTACAGTTAACCGTGTCACCTGACATATCACAACTAGAACCTCTAGCCAATATTGTTTTATAGCCAGACATGTCCGAAAGATATGGAAGAAGTCTGCAGTCTGATGTGGGCAACACCAACACAATGGAGAGTGTGTATTTAACATCTTGTGGAGCCTGGATGGCCTATAATACGCTCTATGCAAAATCTTATATTGGACCATCCTATCTCTAGCTGAGATCAGGGAAGCAAAGGGAAATTCCCAGATCTCCATCCAATCATCGTCATCCAGGTCTGGAATGTCTCCCTGACATCGTTGTCGAAAGGGTAGAGAATTAATGTCTGGCTGTCACAGTCAAGTAGGCGTAGAGCTGAGAGGTGGGTTTCCCCAGGCCCTGTACCCGGAGAGTGGATTCTAGTTCTGAGTAGGAAAGAGACACTGGCTGACCCAAGAATTTACATCTGAAGGCATGAGCAACCTGTAGGTACCTAAATTAGTAATGATTAGGTATGTTCAATTTGGACTGGGGAACATGAAAAGGGGCCAAGTCAGAGTTGACTACAATGTCTTCTAGTTTAACCACTTGCCTACAGTGCACTTTCACCCCCTTCCTGACCAGACCAATTTTCAGCTTTCAGCGCTCTCACACTTTGAATGACAATTACTCAGTCATGCAACACTGTACCCAAATGAAATTTGCGTCCTTTTTTTCACACAAATAGAGCTTTCTTTTGGTGGTATTTAATCACTAGTGGGTTTTTTATTTTTTGTGCTATAAATTAAAAAAGACAGAAAATTTGGTGAAAAAATGCCTTTTTCTTTGTTTCTGTCATAAAATTTTACAAATTAGTAATATTTCTTCATAAATTTTGGCCAAAATGTATATGGCTACATATCTTTGGTGAAAATAACCCTAATTAGTGTATATTATTTAGTTTTTGTGAAAGTTATAGAGTCTACAAGCTATGGTGCAAATCATTGAAAATTGATCACACCTGATCACACCTGATGTACTGAAGACCTCTCTCAGTTCTTGAGACACTAACAAGCCAGGAAAGTACAAATACCCACAAAATGACCCCATTTTGGAAAGCTAACACCCCAACGTATAATCTATGAGGCTTTTGAACTGTTCATTTTTTTCCAGAAGTTTTTGGAATATGTGGAAAAAAAATGAAAACGCATTTTTTTTCCACAAAGTTGTCCATTTTTAAGATATTTCCAACACATAGCATGTGCATAGCAAAAATGACACCCCAAAATACATTCTGCTACTCCTCCTGAGTATGGCGATACCACATGTGTGAGACTTTTACACAGCCTGGCCACTTACAGAGGCCCGCCAGTGAAGTAGCACCTTCAGGCGTTCTACAAGCATAAATTGCACATCTCATTTCTCAATCACCTATTACAGTTTTGAAGGCCCTGGAGCCCCAGGACAATGGAAACGCCCATAAAATGACCCCATTTTGGAAAGCTAACACCCCAACGTATAATCTATGAGGCATTATGAGTCTTTTGAACTGTTAATTTTTTTCCAGAAGTTTTTGGAATATGTGGAAAAAAAATGAAAACGCATTTTTTTCCCACAAAGTTGTCCATTTTTAAGATATTTCCAACACATAGCATGTGCATAGCAAAAATGACACCCCAAAATACATTCTGCTACTCCTCCTGAGTATGGCGATACCACATGTGTGAGACTTTTACACAGCCTGGCCACTTACAGAGGCCCGCCAGTGAAGTAGCACCTTCAGGCGTTCTACAAGCATAAATTACACATCTCATTTCTCAATCACCTATTACAGTTTTGAAGGCCCTGGAGCCCCAGGACAATGGAAACGCCCATAAAATGACCCCATTTTGGAAAGCTAACACCCCAACATATAATCTATGAGGCATTATGAGTCTTTTGAACTGTTCATTTTTTTTCCAGAAGTTTTTGGAATATGTGGAAAAAAAATGAAAACGCATTTTTTTTCCACAAAGTTGTCAATTTTTAAGATATTTCCAACACATAGCATGTGCATAGCAAAAATGACACCCCAAAATACATTCTGCTACTCCTCCTGAGTATGGCGATACCACATGTGTGAGACGTTTACACAGCCTGGCCACTTACAGAGGCCCGCCAGTGAAGTAGCACCTTCAGGCGTTCTACAAGCATAAATTACACATCTCATTTCTCAATCACCTATTACAGTTTTGAAGGCCCTGGAGCCCCAGGACAATGGAAACGCCCATAAAATGACCCCATTTTGGAAAGCTAACACCCCAACATATAATCTATGAGGCATTATGAGTCTTTTGAACTGTTCATTTTTTTCCAGAAGTTTTTGGAATATGTGGAAAAAAAATGAAAACGCATTTTTTTCCCACAAAGTTGTCAATTTTTAAGATATTTCCAACACATAGCATGTGCATAGCAAAAATGACACCCCAAAATACATTCTGCTACTCCTCCTGAGTATGGCGATACCACATGTGTGAGACGTTTACACAGCCTGGCCACTTACAGAGGCCCGCCAGTGAAGTAGCACCTTCAGGCGTTCTACAAGCATAAATTACACATCTCATTTCTCAATCACCTATTACAGTTTTGAAGGCCCTGGAGCCCCAGGACAATGGAAACGCCCATAAAATGACCCCATTTTGGAAAGCTAACACCCCAACGTATAATCTATGAGGCATTGTGAGTCTTTTGAACTGTTCATTTTTTTCCAGAAGTTTTTGGAATATGTGGAAAAAAAAATGAAAACGCATTTTTTTTCCACAAAGTTGTCCATTTTTAAGATATTTCCAACACATAGCATGTACATAGCAAAAATGACACCCCAAAATACATTCTGCTACTCCTCCTGAGTATGGCGATACCACATGTGTGAGACTTTTACACAGCCTGGCCATATACAGAGGCCCACCATTGAAGTAGCACCTTCAGGCGTTCTACAAGCATAAATTGCACTTCTAATTTCCTGACAACCTATTATTTTTGAAGGCCCTTATATTTCTAACACATAGCATTTACATACCAAAAAATACACTCCAAAATAAATTCTATTGAGCAAAGGGTAAAAAAAAAGTATTACCTGTGGTTTTTGTAGTGTCCCCAGAGGAGGGATTTGGTCCAGGCAGCAGGCAGCAGGCAGCAGACAGCAGGCAGCAGACAGCAGGCAGCAGACAGAAGGCAACAGGCAGCAGGCAGGGATGTGCTTAGCAACAATAGTAATTATCCAGGCAGCAGGTAGGAATATTGTCTATAGTCAGCACCAGGATATCGTCGGCACAGCCAAAGCATTTGTCCATAGAAAATGTGTCCAGGTGTGGTCAGTTTATGCTGCAGGCAGGGAGATAGTGGCAGTAAGTCAGCAGCAGGCTGAGGGCCGCAATCAGGTAAGACCTGTGCACAGGGCCACAGGGGTAGAGGCTTCGACCCACCCAAATCTCTATGAAGCCTCCGGACTCCAGACCCTAATCCGGAAATTAAGAAACCCGGAGACAACAAAAATATTGTTTTCTCCATCCGGAAAAACATTTCTGGAGCCCCTCACATGTGAGACCCCTGTGTACTACAGTAGCAGGGCAACAGATCAGTCCAAACGGTAGGCAAAAGCATAGTCCATAAAACAGGCCAGGGTCAGTTCACGTTCAAGCAGTCCAAGCGGTAGGCAGAAGCGTAGTTGATAAAACAGGCCAGGGTCAGTTCACATGTAAGCAGTCCAAGCAGTAGGCAGAAGCGTAGTTGATAAAACAGGCCAGGGTCATTTCACATGGAAGCAGTCCAAACGGTTGGCAGAGGCATAGTCAAAAAACAGGCCAGGGTCAGTTCACGTGGAAGGCAGTGGATATTTGAGGAAGCATGGGGAATGGTCAGCACAGATGTTGAAAATGGGGAAATGGTTAGGAATATGAGCTAATAATTTAGGGATGTGTGATATTGTCTGAAGCATACACCAATGCAAAGGCCGGGTTCGGAGGGACAGTCGACACAATGGTAGCTGGTATCTTTTCTAAATCCATTTTTGGTGCATACTCGACATCTTTTTTGGCGTCTTCGGCCTGCTTCAGTTGGTGGAATGTGGTCTGGGAAGTGGCGTTCGTGAAGTCGGCTAACGGCATCGGAGCGAAGGTTTTCTGGGGGGGGGTCTTTGACCGTAGATGAGGGACCGGACAACATTTTCTATAAATTTTAGGAAGTGGGAAGGGCTTTCTGTGGACTTGGTGTGAACTATGTAGGCATTATAAATGGCCAAATGAATTAAATAGAGTGCTACCTTCTTGTACCAAAAACGGGACCTCCTTATTGCTAAATAGGGCTGAAGCATTTGGTCGTTGAAATCCACCCCCCCCCATGTACAGATTGTAATCGTGTACACATTTTGGCTTTACGATGGGACCTTGTCGTCTCTGAATTTCCACCGTAGTGTCATCATGGATGGTGGACATCATGAACACATTCCTGGTATCCTTCCACCTCAAAGCCAGCACTTCGTCGCATCGCAAGGTTGCTCTTTCTCCCCTTCGCAATTTCTTGTTTACTATGGATTGTGGGAAGCCCTTCCTATTCTTTCTGGAGGTTCCACAGGCCAGGGTTTCTGCGAGGTATAGGTGTCTGAAAAGGGGCAGGCTGGTGTAGAAGTTATCCAGGTAAATGTGGTAACCTTTCCTCAGCAGTGGGTATGCCAGGTCCCATACAATTTTACCAGTTGTGCCCATGTAGGCCGGGCACTCAGGGGGCTGGAGCTGGGAATCTCTTCCTTCGTATATGCGGAACGCATACAGATATCCCGTGGCTCTCTCGCAAAGCTTATAAAACTTCACTCCGTATTTGGCCCTTTTGCTAGGAATGTATTGTCTTATTCCTAGCCGGCCTGAAAAGGGTACCAGGGACTCGTCTACACATATGTGCTTTTCGGGGACATAGAGTTCTGCAAATCGTTGGGAAAAGAAATCAATGAGTGGGCGAATTTTATATAATTTGTCATGATTTGGATGATTGCGGGGAGGGCACTGGCTGTTGTCCCTGAAATGGAAAAAACGCATTATCATCCTGTATCGGGACCGGGACATAACGAAAGAATAAATGGGCATGTGGTGGATGGGGTCGGTGGACCAATAGGCATGTCCTTCATTTTTTTTGGTAAGCCCCATGTTTATGGTGAGGCCCATAAACACTTTGAACTCCTCCAGAGTCAAGCTTCTCCACTCAAATGGACGGGCGTAAGATGATTGGGGGTTGGTGGCAATATACTGCTGGGCATATAAATTGGTCTGGTCCACGATGACTTGCAGAAAAGTGTCGGGCAAAAATAAATGAAAACAATCAATTGGGGAAAAATTTTGGGTATTGGCCTGCACACCTGGCTGTGCGGTGAAAGGGGGGATTCTTGCTGATCCTGAGTTGGAAGGCAGCCATGTTGGATTGGCAAGACCATCTGGGAGGTATGTAGCCGCCCTGGCTCTTGGGGGACGTGGCACTCCAGTGCTGGTAGTTGGGGGATTTGTTCCTGTGCTGGCATTTGGGCGTGATGATGCGGCAGTGCTGGTACTGGGGCTGGGCATTTCTTGTGGCCTTTCGCTGGCGGCAGCGCTGGTACTGGGCCTGGGAATTTGATCCTGGGATGTATTGCTGGTGGCTGCCTGGTTTCCAGAACGCCGTGCTCGTTTAGGAGGGATCCATTCTTCCTCCGATTCATTTGCCGATATACTGCTTTCGATCGGTTCAAATGCTGAATTTGAACGATTGGAATTGGCATTTGAATCTGATGAGAACTCCCCGCTGCTCTCATCAGTCATGGCGAGGATCTGGAACGCCTCCTCACTTGAATATAATCTTTTGGACATTCTTTCTGATGGGCTGTGCGACTGGTGACAAATGACGGTCAGTGATGGGCGACAGGTGACAGGTGACGAATGGTGTCACTGGTGGGTGACGGTCACTGGTGGGTGACGGGTGACGGTCACTGGTGGGTGACGTGTGACGGTCACTGATGGCAGTCTCTGATGGTGACTGATAGGTGACAGATGAGGGTCACGGATGGGTCACTGGCGATGGGTAACAGGTGAACCACTGACGGCAGTCTCTGACAGTGACAGGTGAGTGACAGGTGCACTTTTTGGGCACTGATAGGTGACAGATCTGGGTCACTGATGGCGGTCACTTATGACGGTCACAGATGACGGTCACTTATGACGGTCACAGATGGCGGTCACTTATGACGGTCACTGGCGATGGTCACTGATGGGTGACAGGTGCACTTTTGGACACTGATGGGTGACAGGTGCACTTTTGGACACTGATGGGTGACAGGTGCACTTTTGGACACTGATGTGGTGACTGTTGGGTGACAGCTGTAATTGGGGGGGGGGGCGATGTGACAGGTTCTCCTTAGGTGTTTGGTGCAGTACAATACAGAACAGACAAAGATCGGTAACTCACTGGTCCTGGCTGTTCTCTCCTCACACTGGTAACGGTGTGTGAGGAGAGAATAGCCGGTAACAGCTAGTAACCGGTCTTTGTTTACATTTAGTGGTCAGCTGTGAATGGATCACAGCCGATCACGTGGTAAACAGCCAACAGGCATTGGCTGTTTACCCTTGTCGGTGACGAGCAGTGTTCCTGGGAACACGCCGCCACCGACATGACCGGGCTGCGCGCTCCCGATCGCGCGCATGCGCGGTCTAAAGCCGGGACTTCACAATGTGATCAGCCGTGACGTAATCGCGGCTGATCACATGGTGAACAGCCATGCCCAATGGCTGTTCACCCCTGTCTGTGACGCGGCGTGTCTCCGGGACACGCCGACACCGACAGAGCACGGCTGCGCGCCCGCGATCGCGCGCGCGGCCGTGTTTTCTTAGAGGACGTCATATGACGGCGTCCCGCCAGGAGAGCCGCACCGCCCCACCGTCAATAGACAGTGGGCAGTCGGCAACTGGTTAAGAACTTTAAATTTGGCCCAAGCCTGTGGGTCCGGGACAGTGAACAAAATGTGGAAGGGTGGGCACAGGGGAGTGTGTGGAGAGAGGGTGTTAGCCAGAAGCGCCTGTATGGCTTCACCCACCCTCCAGACCCGTATAGTGGTCTGCATCCACCTTTCATTCTTTACACATTTCTTCTATAAACTGTTAGTTGGTACGAAGTCAACACTATTTTCTCCAATTTCATATGTTTTGTGGTCCAGGTGCTGCTTGCCAACTTAATACTCACAGTACCTCCATATGAAAAATGGCATCCCGCTGTCCACACTGTACTTGCTTTTTATTGATCGCCTAATTACTGTAACATTGGTTTAGGGACTTTTTCACATTTACCACCTGCTGTTTTGTTGTGTTAAAACCAATAAATATATTGAAATGAAAAAACAAAAGATTATTGGCTGCCAGAGCTTACTTTATTTGTGGTATTGTTAAGCTTAACGGTATAAATTATATATAAGAGTGGTACAAAAAAGGTGACCACTGCCCCTACCTATAGCTGGTCATTGCAGTAAGTAGCATTGGAGGGCACATAAGATATAAACAGGGCCAAGGTAAATTCAAGGAAAAAAACAAGCTTACTTACTGACCAGCCCACAGACAACCGAATCAACCTGTTTAACAGTATGCGTTAAAAACGGATTTAGTCTGCACGCATTTGCAAATGCATGCGTTTGCTATAGAGCCTTGCCCCAAGGAGCCCTGGTATCTGTAGTACCTATCACTAACTAATGAGTGACCGCACAATGGAGGCAAATGCGTGCAGACTAAACCCCTGTTTTTAACGCATACTGTTAGACAGGTTGATTCGGTTGTCTGTGGGCTGGTCGGTAAGTAAGCTTGGTTTTTTCCTTGGATTTATCCTTGGCTCTGTTTATAAGAGTGGTCTTTTCATACTGGGATCTAGTGAGTCAGGTAATATGTATAGATATAGTAAAAGTGATAGCTGCTCCTAAATCTATTATTTTATTTTTAGAGGATTATGAATCCAGGCATTGGCAAGTTATACTGTAGCTCTGCCATGTGAATATTTAAGAGATTGTGTGCCTAAAAGTATTAATTTTAACATAGATGTGGATGATTAAGCCAGATTTACAAGTTATTCATTACCTTTATGATACAGATGTGTACAAGTTTCTCTGATGACCTTTCCTACTGCTATTCTGTCAGCTGTATTAGCTCTACTGACTTTAGGGCATTCTCTGTCATGAAGAAAAATAGTAGTAGGGGGGAGGATATTGCCAAAGGAAGCTTATAATGCTTGACCTCAACTACAGGGCTATTAATTACTTAGTCACATTTCCAAAGCCTCATTCTTAGACCACCCCTCCTTAGACCCCCCCCCCCTTAATTGTGGGGTGCTTCTCCCTGAAGTTATCTGTATTTATTTTAACTGAGTGTAGCCCACAAAACCATGTCAACCATTCACAGAGATCCAATCTACACCGCAGAATGACTTACAGATAGCAATGGAGCACAAATACGGGGACTTTACGATACCCCCTAATGCACTAATCATGGTTGCAGAGCTGGTTGCAATGCCCTGCAGGTTTCAATACAGAAAAATATTAAATGCACATATTATAATTTGGGTGCATTTATTACATTTTTGCAAAAGGTGAACTATGCCTTTAGGCAATATATAACAAATATACGTATATAGTTACAAACACCATTGACCCTTAACCCAAACAAAATAGCCATTGTTTAAAAGGCATTCTAAAGTGCAAGTCTAGGCAAACTGCTAAAAATACAGTTTAAAAAAATACTGTATACAGTTTTCACTTACGAATTTACAATTCTGTTCACCAGATCTTGTGAATTATAAACATCTACCACATTGCACAGCCAGGCAGATGGCATAATTATTTTATAATCCAGCAATACCACAACCAAAGTTGGCTTTTTGGCCCCCGACTATTCATTGAGCAATCAGTGTCACTTTGTTCAAACTAGCAGGAAGGTGGTCCAGGAAGAAAAAACTCAAGAGAAGTAAGTAATAAAGACTCCTGGCTCTTAAGCAGTGGCCTCCAAGCTGAGGTCTGGGGGCCGGATACGGCCCTTTGCTTGCCTTTATCCAGCTCTTGGAGCACTATTCCTCCCACTGTCACCAATAATGAAGCATTATTCCTTCCACTGATACAAACCATGGGGTATTGTTATTCCCACTGACACCAACAATGGGGCACTATTCCAGCCACTGACACCAACGATGGAGCACTATTCCTACTTCTAATACATGGGGCATGTTTACTCCCACTCACATTTTCTACTTCCGCTGGCCACACTCTGGCCCCCCTAAAGTCTGAGGATCAGTAAACTTGACCCTTTGTTTGGAAATGTTGTAACATAGAGTGTAACATATGAATGCAAATCACAAGACTACAAATTCTTTAGCAAGTTTACAAAGTCAGTAAACAAATATACAGTATCTCACAAAAGTGAGTACACCCCTCACATTTTTGTAAATATTTTATTCTATCTTTTCATGTGACAACACTGAAGAAATTACACTTTGCTACAATGTAAAGTAGTGAGTGTACAGTTTGTATAACAGTGTAAATTTGCTGTCCCCTCACAATAACTCAACACACAGCCATTAATGTCTAACCACTGGTAACAAAAGTGAGTACACCCCCAAGTGAAAATGTCCAAATTGGGGCCAATTAGCCATTTTCTCTCCCCGGTGTCATGTAACTCGTTAGTGTTACAAGGTCTCAGGTGTGAAGGGGGAGCAGGTGTGTTAAATTTGGTGTTATCGCTCTCACACTGGTCACTGGAAGTTCAACATGGCACCTCATGGCAAAGAATTCTCTGAGGATCTGAAAAAAAAGAATTGTTGCTCTACATATAGATGCCCTAGGCTATAAGAAGATTGCCAAGACCCTGAAACTGAGCTGCAGCACGTGGCCAAGACCGGCTTAACAGGACAGGTTCCACTTAGAACAGGCATCGCCATGGTCGACCAAAGAAGTTGAGTGCACATGCTCAGCGTCATATCAAGAGGTTGTCTTTGGGAAATAGATGTATGCTGCCAGCATTGCTGCAGAGGTTGAAGGGGTGGGGGATCAGCCTGTCAGTGCTCAGACCATAAGCCGCACACTGCATCAAATTGGTCTGCATGGCTGTCATCCCAGAAGGAAGTCTCTTCTAAAGATGATGCACAAGAAACCCCACAAACAGTTTGCTGAAGACAAGCAGACTAAGGACATGGATTACTGAAACCATGTCCTGTGATCTGATGAGACCAAGATAAACTTATTTGGTTCAGATGGTGTCAAGCGTGTGTGGCGGCAACCAGGTGAGGAGTACAAAGACAAATGTGTCTTGCCTACAGTCAAGCATGGTGGTGGGAGTGTCATGATCTGGGGCTGCATGAGTGCTGCTGGCACTGGGATTGTGATTTGCGTTCATATGTTACACTCTAGAGCACTTTTGTGAGATACTGTATATAGTATTTCAGCTGTGCATTTAGCTGTATTTACCATCCAAAGCGCAACTTTAATACTGCAATATAAATGATTAATAACTAAGATAATACTGTACAAAATAACGCAAGCAAACTGCAATAACTGCAACTTCAATAAAAAAAGATCTGTTCTATAAAGTGAATACAAATGAACTG
Organism: Lithobates sylvaticus; assembly: GCA_028564925.1. Lineage (NCBI taxonomy): Eukaryota > Metazoa > Chordata > Amphibia > Anura > Ranidae > Lithobates > Lithobates sylvaticus. Next base: position 130,423,589 of record CM053036.1, on the reverse strand, counting down.
TCTGGACCTACAGCCACTTCTCCTAACATACTTAATTGATGAGTCATTGAAATGGTTTGAACTTGATTAAAATATAAAAAATTGCAATCAAAACAGGCATCTGTTTAAACCTCTTGGAATCTGAAGGACTAAAACAGTAGCCCTCTTTTGTGATGTTTAGGGGATTGAATTAAGTGTTAAGCAAAGGGTTTCAGATTTTCTTTCTGCAGCAGACGACTGAGAATGACTCATACTTATGAAGCTGATGACATTTAACCTTTGCAGAATGGCTATATTTCAGGCAATTTCTTTAACCCAGAGTAAAATGCAAAGTAACAAATTTCTGTTCATTCTTTGGACAATGAAGGTAATTTTAACAGAGGAAAATGTGTCTGTGACTCTATAGTGGAAATGGTTTTCCACTTCAATTTGTGATATCATGCATCTATTTTTGCACAGTTGCTTTTCATTTAATAGAGTTGCTAATGGATTACCGAGACAATACAAAAGTTAAATCACAAGCAAGAAATATAAAAAAACAAAAAAAAAATACATAGAATTAATTATGTGTGCTATTGATGCAGTTAGCAATGCAAACTTCAGTGTAGAGAAAAATCCCCTTATGGCACGGTCAATGGTAGATGAATTAATTCCCTTGTATTGTTTTCTCCCACTGATGATTTCTGACAATTATGCATGAAGATTTACTTTTAGTTTGAAAAATGGGTAACAATATTTTCCCCAATTCTCACAAACCCTCTTACCAAAAATTCAGTATACATTTTCTAAAACTTGAGTCATAATCACATTATTTCAAAGTTCGAATTCACAAATCTGTTATGTGGTAAACTTAAGGGCACTTTTACACCGACAGAGCGGGGGCATCAGCGGTAATGCACCGCTAGTTTTAGCGCCACTTTACCATCGTTTTAGAGGTGCTTTTCGGGCCGCTAGCGGGGTGCTTTTAACCCCCGCTAACGGCTGAATAAAAGGGTTAAAGCGCCCGCAATGTGCCGATGTCGAGGTGCTGCCCGATTTCAATGGGCAGGGGCGCTTTAAGCACCTCAAAAGATGCTGTTTGCAAGACTTTTTTTAAAGTCCTGCCGGCGCCCCAGTGTGACAGCACTCCGGCTTTCACACTGGGATTGCAGATGAGGCATTTTTCGGGCGCTTTACAGGCGCTCCTTTTAGCGCTAAAGTGCCTGAAAAACGCCTCCAGTGTGAAAGGGGTCTTACTGAGTCCCGTGTTGAACAAAACCCTAGAGCAGTGGTCCCCAAACTGCGGCCCAGGGGCCGGATGTGGCCCTTTGCTTGCTTTTATCCATCCCTTGGGGCATTATTCCTCTCACTGTCAGCAACAGTGGGGCATGGTCCCTGCAACTGACACCAACAATAGTACACTGGTTTTCCCACTGACACCAACTATGGCGCATTATTCCTCACACTGATACTAACAATGGGGCACTATTACTCCCATTTATACAAATAATGGGGCACTACTCCCCAAATTAATACAAATAATGGGGCACTATACCTCCCATTAATTCAAATAATGGGGCATTATTCCTCCCATTAATACCAACAATGGGACACAATTACTACGATTGACACCAATGATTAGGCACTATTTCTCCTACTGACACCAATGATTGGCCACTATTTCTCCTATTGACACCAATGATTCCTCCCATTGATAGCAACGATGTGGCACTATTCCTCCCACTGACACCAATGATGTGGCACTGTTCCTCCCACTGACACCAATGATCAGGCACTATTCCTTCCATTGACACTAATAATGATAGGGCACTATTCCTCCCATTGATACCAACGATGGGGCAATATTTCTCTTACTGACACCAATGATGGAGCACTATTCCTATTTGTTTTTTTTTTCGTTCAACCTCGCGGCTTGAAGGAGAAAAAACCTTTCAGCTCCGGTCGGAGCTGCTGTACTAACCATGCAAGGTTAGTACAGCGATCTCCCCCTCTGAGCTATTGTGTTCTTTTTTCTTTTTCTTTTTTTATTTACCACAGCATACACTATCGCAAGACTTATTCAACTTTATGTTCATTTGTCGATTTCACATCATTATGTACTGTTGGTAAAAAATAAATATAAGATCCGCCCTCTATATCTTTTACCCCCACTGCGCCAAACAGTATATATATATTAGTGAAAATTAAAAATACCAGTAAATATATAAATAAATAAATATGTCAATACAGCTGCTACCAAAATAAATATAATCATGTAAAATCTGCAATTCAACCTAAAAATTGTATATAAATAGGAAAAACTAGTAGCGCTAGTGTAATAAGTCACATACAAAATTCCAAAATAGAATAATGATATGTAAATAAATTATAAATGTGTATGAATCACCCAGTGACAAGTGATACAAAAACAGTCCTAATTGAATAAAGTGATTCACAGTAAATCTTCAAATAAAGTCTTCAATTAAGATCTTCATAGAATCTTGAATCATCCACCACATCGCGTGCTTGTGACAGCTCTCCCTCTGAAGAACACATTCACCAGCTCACAATGCCTCCCACTCTCGTGTTTGGCTTCAGCGTATTTAACCCACACCAGGGGTTAATAACGACCATCCACTCGATCAGCGTGTTATTTACCAATTTGACTCCATATGTAAAAAAAATAAATAAGTGCTCCACAAAGCGTGATAAAGTTTAACCAGTTTAATAAATCACACCAACACTTCCAATAGTAAAACTCACATTTGACAAAATAAAATCAAGCCTTCAGTAAGTGGTGTACTGCGGTCACGGCGCACCATAAGTGTGCGCACAGCCGTAGTCTCTCACCAACTCCTAGGTCTCTGCTCCTGGCGGCAGTGTAGCTACTGAGTAGAGCAGCGTCTCACGTCAGTGTTTGTCCTGTAGCCACGCCCCCTACATGTTTCATCATACAGACTTCCTCATGGGATTGGCTACACAACCCATCAATCAGTTATTTTATAGTAACTCAATAATAATCACGTGACTGCACCATTCGCGCACGTGTAGTGCGAAATGGCGCACGCATATTGTTGTAACATGCGCACTAATGGGCATGATCGGCGCACGAATATTGTGCAAGCACCAGTATGTGCTCGCACGTGACCACTCCACACGCCATAGCGTCGATCGCGCACGCCCCTCACACTCCCCCCATCGCGCGCACATCCATACAAGAGAGAAACAGACATCGCGACAGATCAAGTCCGTCACGTTTAACGTTGAATATGCGCACGCGCGTGCGCCCCATACTAAATTACAGCGCAATCGCACACACTCCGTGTCCCCATAGCCGCATTACTCCAGGCGGAAATTAACTTAATAACAACCACTCGTCATTTAATGAGCTACACATTCTAAATAGGTGGAGATAAATTCAAATTTCTAATATATATTTTAAAATCTCCAACATCTTTACTCTTAAAATGAGTGTGTGTATAATATAAAATATATAAAACTATATATATATATATATATATATATATATAAAATTTAGAAATAAAATTAAACTAATGAACACCGTAAAGGAGATATTATATTTAAACAACGCGCTAATTAGGTATGAATACCGTATTTATCGGCGTATAACACGCACCCCAAGTTTAGGAGGGAATTTTAAGGAAAAAAACTTTTTGGATGGAAGTTTAAGGAAAAAAAAAACCTTACATTTTAGTGTCCATTGCAGCCTTGTCAGTGCAGCCTTGCCAGTGCAGCCTTGTCCCAGCGCAGCCTTGTCCCCATTGCAGCCTTGTCCCCAGTGTCCACCTCCATTTAAAATTGGCGCCGACAGGACACTGGAGCGGAGCGAACGCCGCCGAGATATCAGGGACTGGGCAGAGCCGAGATACACATGTACTCGGCTCTTCTCGCCTCTGCTCACGTGACTGTGAGCGGAGCAGAGAAGAGCCGAAAAGAGCCGAATACACTCGCTATGTGTAGCTCGGCGGCGATCGCTCCGCTCCGCTCACAGCTAGCGGAGATCGGCATGGGATCGATGGGGATCGGCGTATAACACCCCCCCACGATTTTCCTCTGATTTTAAGGGGAAAAGGGTGCGTGTTATACGCCGATAAATACGGTAAATATTACCGTATAATACTAATAGTATTATCAGATATAAAATTTATAAAATTCATGGATGAGCTTTTAGTTTCTAAATTTCTTTAAATTTTCTAAAAGTTATACTCTAGACCAGGGGTGCCCAACCTTTTTGAGAGCGAGGGCCACTTAAGCGACTTGGTAACCGGTCGCGGGCCACAATGAGGGGTGGATGGCATGTCCGTGTCCACTCTGCAGACACGGACGCAGCCCACGATACTTTTAACGGATCGTATTGGAGGTAGAATACAAGTCGGTTTATGTCTGCCACTACTTAGTGGTGAATGGAGTGTCCAATTGGTTGGACTGACTGTGTGAAAGGGGTCCAAGGCTGCTTTCACACTGATGCGCTGCGGTTTACCCGCACCACGTGTGCAACGCAGTGTACCTTTGGCTTTCCTGCAGTTTGCAATAGACTTCTATTATATACTGCAGATTTGGTGCACTTTCAGAAAGCTCACCAAACTCGCAGGTAATAATAGAAGTCTATGGCTTAGTGCAGGTAACCCGCAGGTAAACTGCTCTGCACCTGCGGATCAGTTTGAAAGCAGCCCAGTAACCACTGCAGAAAAGCCCATATATACACTGTGATTTTAGTAATAAACTGACCTTTAATAACTGTATTCTTTATATTCTATCCCAGAGCATGAGGTCGCGGGCCACATCAGAGGGGCCACTGGTTGGGCACCCCTGCTCTAGACCTTTATATTTGAGAACTTCCATTGGTATGGCTTGTCAAATATAAATACATATCAATCTAAAAACTGACCATACTCCACAAAAATGTCTCCACTGAATTCAATCATATCATGATTGAAACCTCACACTCCACTTATATAACGAGGATGAATTCACTGGTATAATCTCCTTACGCGGGAAGGTAGTTCTGACCACTCTTTCTGTTAGTGAGTGTATGATCACGTTTATAGATATAACCTAATTCGATCACTGTCAAAATCTCAACCTCATGAGATGCCTGAAATTGACACTGAACATTGTGTTCTAAACCAATAGTAAAAAAGATACTTTATTAGAACCGTAAACCGACAGAAATCGCTTAAGCCATCCTCAATTCCATAGAGGCAGAAGCGAATATTAAATCGCAGAACAAAAAGACAACTAGTCAAAAATTTATAAAAAAATCAGTATTGGGGGAGTTGGTTACTTCCACCAGTAAGCTATCTAATAACAATACAGTAAAAAATACCAGGTAGCCAACTTCAGGTATCGGATGCTCAATATCATATCAAAAATTATTAATAAAGCAATTTAAGTCCAACTCTTATGTTTTAACCCCCTAGGGGTCAAACATTTCAACAAAAAAAAAAATCCAGCGAGTTTCCCTTTGGGATAGATCTCAAAGGCCGCGTACACACGAGCGGACTTTCCAGCGGGATTGTCCGCCGGACTGGAGTCCGCCAGACAATCTGCCCGTGTGTGGGCGCCGGCGGACTTTTTCCTCCCAAAAGTCCGGCGGACTAAGTTTTATGTTTAGACTTAAAATTGTCCGATAGACTCGGCAGTCCGGCGGACAATTCCGCGGTCTGTGTGCTAGTCCGCGGGACTTTTGAAATGAACGGACTTGCCTCGCACACGGAGGAAAGTCCGTTCATTTAGAACGTGACTGCAGGTAGACGGGACTAGCGAAGGCAGTGAATGCCGCCGCGCTAGCCCCGTCACCTGGTATGGATTTAAAGGGGAATCCCTACGTCGAAAAAACGGCGTGGGGGTCCACCCAAATCCATCTCAAACCCTTATCCGAGCACGCAGCCCGGCCAGCCAGGAAAGGGGGTGGGGACGAGCAAGCGCCCCCCCCTTTTGAGCCGTACCAGGCCTCGTGCCCTCAACATGGGGGGTGTGGCCGTTGGTTGTCAGGGTCTTATCGGAATTTGGGAGCCCCCTTTAATAAGATCCCGGCCCCTCACCCTATGTGAATGAATACGGGGTATGATGTACCCCTACCCATTCACCTAAGGTGTAAAAGTGTAAATAAAAAAAAACACACAATTTTTTAAAAATATTTTATTGCACAGCTCCGGGGGTCTTCTTCCGTCTTGGGGGGTTCTTCTCGCTGGACTTTCTTCTTCGTCGCCACCGTCGTCTGGGGGTCTCGTTCCGCCTTCGGGGGTCTCTTCTGTTCTTGCCGCTGTCGCCGCCTTCTTCTCCCTCTTCTTCTTCTCTCGATGTTGACTCGTCGCTCTCTCTGGCCGGAATGGCAGAGACACGCGGTGTTGTGACTTATATAGGGACAAGGGGCGGGGTCACATGCTCATGTCACATGGTGACCCTGCCACCATATGATGTCACAGTCCCGGAGGCGGAACGAGACCCCCAGACAACGGCAGCGAGAAGACCCCCGGAGCTGTGCAATAAAATATTTTTTAAAAATTGTGTGTTTTTTTTTTATTTACAATTTTACACCTTAGGTGAATGGGTAGGGGTACATCGTACCCCGTACTCATTCACATAGGGTGGGGGGCCGGGATCGGGGGGCCCCCTTATTAAAGGGGGCTTTCGGATTCCGATAAGCCCCCCGCCCGCAGACCCCGACAACCAACGGCCAGGGTTGTTGTGAGGATGCCCTTGTCCTCATCAACATGGGGACAAGGTGCTTTGGGGTGGGGGGGGGGGGGGGCCGGAAAAATCTGGGCGTGTGTGGGCAAATCCACACGCTTGGAAAGTCCGGCAGACCTCCGCTGGAAAGTCCGGCGGTTTGTCTGCTGGACTAGGTCCGGCGGACAATCCCGCCAGAAAGTCAAAGCGTGTGTACGCCGCATAACCCAATATTAGATCCCCTCCATGAGGGATGGATTACATCTATCCCACAGAATTGTAGCAGTGATGGATCCTGACCATGTTTTTCTTTAAAATGTAATGAGACACTATGAAATTGAAAACCTTTCCTTATATTGGCCAAGTGCTCAGCTATTTGAACTCTTAGTAATCTCTTTGTTCTTCCCACGTAGAGTAATCCACACGGGCACCACATGAGGTATACATGGGAGGAATTGCAAGTGATAAATTCTTCAATCTGAAAAGATTCACCATCTCTGTTCCGGATTTCTGTCCTCCCCTATTGCTTACTCGAACAGTCCCGCAACAGATACATTTCCTGCAGGCGTAGAACCCTTTCAGATTTATTCTCAAATTCTGTTGATTTGGAGGGTCTAGTCGTTTTTCTACTATCCGGTCTCCAAAATTCGGGGCTTGCCTATATATAAATTTTGGTTGATTATTCAGAACGCCCCCCAAATGCCTGTCCCTACATAGTATATGCCAGTGTTTTTTATATATATTTCGGACTTCTTTTTATTGACAGTGGAAGTCGGATATGAAATTTAATTGATGTTGTTCATCATTACTCGGTCCCTCAGACTTCTTCTTTAACCGCCTCGCGACCGCCGGCCGCCTATAGTCGGCCAGGCGGCGCAGCTCTCAGGGTGGAAGGACGTCATATGACGTCCTCCCCTTCACAGCCCTCCAGGGAGCGAGCGAACGCCTGCCGTGTCACTGGGCACCCGATGCGTTTGCCCAGCGGCTGCGATGTCCGCCGGGCACCCACGATTCCCCGGTTACACAGCGGGACCATGGATCTGTGTGTGTAAACACACAGATCCACAGTCCTGTCAGAGGAGAGGAGCCGATGGTGTGTTTTCTGTACAGAGAAACACTGATCGGCCTCCTCCCCTTGTCAATCCCCTCCCCCTACAGTTAGAATCACTCCCAGGGAACATGTTAACCCCTCCCCGCCCCCTAGTGGTTAATCCCTTCACTGCCAGTGTCATTTACACAGGAATCAGTGCATTTAAATAGCACCGATTGCTGTATAAATGACAATGGTCCCAAAAATGTGTCAAACATGTCCAATGTGTCTGCCATAATGTCGCAGTCACAATAAAAATCGATGATCGCCGCTATTACTAACGAAAACATTTTTTTAAATAAAAATGCTATTAAACTATCCCCTATTTTGTAAACGCTATAACTTTTGCGCAAACCAATCAATAATCCCTAATTGCGATTTTTTTTTACCAAAAATATGTAGAAGAATACGCATCGGCCTAAACTGAGGAAAAAAAATGTTTTTTTATATATTTTTTGGGGATATTTAGTATAGCAAAAAAGTAAAAAATATTGTCCCTCTTCTTTTGTTTATAGCGCAAAAAATAAAAACCGCAGAGGTGATCAAATACCACCAATAGAAAGTTCTATTTGTGGGGACAAAATGATAACAATTTCATTTGGGTACAGTGTTATTTGACCGCGCAATTGTCATTCAAATTGCGACAGCGCTGAAAGCTGAAAAATGGCTTGGGCAGGAAGGGGGTGAAAATGCACTGTACTGAGGTGGTTAAACACATTTCCCTCAGAATTTTGGATACTTCGTGTATAATTCTATCTAGGGATTCTTCCGCATAGCCTTTATTGAAGACTTTATTTGAAGATTTACTTTGAATTACTTTACTCAATTAGGACTGTTTTTGTATCACTTCTCACTGGGTGATTCATACACATTTATAATTTATTTACATATCACTATTCTATTTTGGAATTTTGCATGTGACTTATTGCACTAGCGCTACTAGTTTTTCCTATTTATATCTAATTTTTAGATTTTACATCATTGTGGTATTTTCCCAACGCTTTTTTTTTTTTTTATCTGCATTTTTCTAAATTTAATCTTAACCACTTGACCACTGGGCACTTAAACCCCCTTAATAACCAGACCAATTTTCAGCTTTCGGTGCCCTCACACTTTGAATGACAATTACTCAGTCATACAACACTGTACCTATTTGAAATTTTTGTCCATTTTTTCACACAAATAGAGCTTTCTTTTGGTGGTATTTGATCACCGCTGTTTTTTTTTTTTTTTGCGCTATAAAAGAAAAAAGACCGAAAATTCTGAAAAAAAAAAAATGCATTTTTCTTTGTTTGTGTTATACAATTTTGCAAATTAGTAATTTTTCTTCATATATTTTGGCCAAAATTTATACCCCTACATACAGTGGTGTGAAAAAGTGTTTGCCCCCTTCCTCATTTCCTGTTCCTTTGCATGTTTGTCACACTTAAGTGTTTCGGAACATCAAACCAATTTAAACAATAGTCAAGGACAACACAAGTAAACACAAAATGCAATTTGTAAATGAAGGTGTTTATTATTAAAGGTGAAAAAAAATCCAAACCATCATGGCCCTGTGTGAAAAAGTGATTGCCCCCTAAACCTAATAACTGGTTGGGCCACCCTTAGCAGCAACAACTGCAACCAAGCGTTTGCGATAACGTGCAATGAGGCTTTTACAGCGTCCTGGAGGAATTTTGGCCCACTCATCTTTGCAGAATTGTCCTAATTCAGTTACATTAGAGGGTTTTTCGAGCATGAACGGCCTTTTTAAGGTCATACCACAACATCTCAATAGGATTCAGGTCAGGACTTTGGCTAGGCCACTCCAAAGTCTTCATTTTGTATTTCTTCAGCCATTCGGTGGTGGACTTGCTGGTGTGTTTAGGATCATTGTCCTGCTGCAGAACCCAAGTTCGTTTCAGCTTGATTACACAAACAGATGGTCGGACATTCTCCTTCAGGATCTCTTGGTAGACAGCAGAATTCATAGTTCCTTTTATCACGGCAAGTCTTCCAGGTCCTGAAGCAGCAAAACAGCCCCAGACCATCACACTACCACCACCATATTTTACTGTTGGTATAATGTTCTTTTTCTGAAATGCAGTGTTCCTTCTACGCCAGATATACTTGGACACACACCTTCCAAAGAGTTCCACTTTTGTCTCATCGGTCCACAGAATGTTGTCCCAAAAGTCTTGGGGATCATCAAGATGTGTTGTGGAGAAATTGAGACGAGCTTTGATGTTCTTTTTGCTCAGCAGTGGTTTTCTCCTTGGAACTCTGCCATGCAGGCCATTTTTGCCCAGTCTTTTCCTGATGGTGGAGGCATGAACGCTGACCTTAACTGAGGCAAGTGAGGCCTGCAGTTCCTTGGACGTTGTTGTGGGGTCTTTTGTGACCTCTTGGATGAGTCGTCGCTGCGCTCTTGGGGTAATTTTGGGCGGCCGGCCACTCCTGGGAAGGTTCACCACTGTTCCATGTCTTCGCCATTTGTGGATAATGGCTCTCACTGTGGTTCGCTGGATTCCCAAAGCTTTGGAAATGGCTTTATAACCCTTTCCAGACTGATAGATCTCAATTACTTTCTTTCTCAATTGTTCCTGAATTTCTTTGGGTCTCGGCATGATGTGTAGCTTTTAAGGATCTTCTGGTGGACCTAACTGTGTCAAGCAGCTCCTATTTAAGTGATGCCTTGATTGTGAACAGGTGTGGCAATAATCAGGCCTGGGTGTGGCTAGAGAAATTGAACTCAGGTGTGGACAACCACAGTTATAGTATGTTTTAACAAGGGGGGCAATCACTTTTTCACACAGGGCCATGATGGTTTGGATTTTTTTTCACCTTTAATAATAAACACCTTCATTTACAAATTGCATTTTGTGTTTACTTGTGTTGTCCTTGACTATTGTTTAAATTGGTTTGATGTTCCGAAACACTTAAGTGTGACAAACATGCAAAGGAACAGGAAATGAGGAAGGGGGCAAACACTTTTTCACACCACTGTATCTTTGGTAAAAATAACTGAAATCGGTGTATATTATTTGGTCTTTGTGAAAGTTATAGAGTCCACAAGCTATGGTGCCAATCTCTGAAGATGGATCACACCTGAAGTACTGACGGCCTATCTCATTTCTTGAAACCCTAACAAGCCAGGAAAGTACAAATACCCCCCAAATAACCCCTTTTTGGAAAGTAGACATTCCAAGGTATTTAGTAAGATGCATGGTGAGTTTTTTGAAGTTGTAATTTTTTCCCACAATTCTTTGCAAAATCAAGATTTTCTTTTCTTTTTTTTCACACAATTGTTATATTAGCAGGTTATTTCTCACACACAGAATATGCATAGCAGAAATTACACCCCAAAACGCATTCTACTACTCCTCCTGAGTATGGCGATACCACATGTGTGAGACTTTTACACAGCGTGGCCACATACAGAGGCCCAACATGCAGGGAGTGCCATCAGGCATTCTTGGAGCATAAATTACACATATAATTTCTTGACTACCTCTTACACTTTTGAAGGCACTGGAGAACCAGGACAATGGAAACGCCCCAAAAATGACCCCATTTTGGAAAGAAAATAACCCAATGTATAATCTATGAGGCATATCGAGTCTTTTGAACATGTCATTTTTTTGGAAAATGTGTAAAGAAAATGAAACCACATTTTTTTTTACACAACGTTGTCCATTTACACAATATTTCGAACACGTACTTGGCAAAAATTACACCCCAAAATAGATTCTCCTACTCCTCCTGAGTATGGCGATACCACATGTGTGAGACTTTTCCACAGCGTGGCCACATACAGAGAACCAACATGCAGGGAGCGCCGTCAGGTGTTCTAGTGACATAAGTTTCAAATCTAATTTGACTACCTATTACACTTTTGTGAGGCACTGTAGTGGCATGGATGAGCATGAATGGGGATAGATGAGCCGTGGATGGGGATGGCTGAGCATGAATGAGTATGGATGGGTACGGCTGAGTATGGATGGGTATAGATGGGATGGCTGGGTACGGCTGAGTATGGCTGGGTATGACTGAGTACGATTGAGTATGGCTGGGTATGGCTGGGTATGGCTAATTATGGATGGGATGGCTGAGCATTGATGGATGAGTATTGCTGAGGATGGATGAATGGATGAGTATGCCGAGTATGGATGAGGATGGATGGATGGGTATGCAGAGTATGGATAGATGGGTATGCAGAGTATGGATGGATGGGTATGCAGAGTATGGATGTCTGGGAAGGCAGAGTTTGGCTGGGTATGCAGGGTATGGCTGGGTATGGCTGAGTATGCAGAGTATGGCTGGGTATGCAGAGTATGGACGGGTATGCAGAGTATGGACAGGTATTCAGAGTATGAACGGGTATGCACAGCATGCAGAGTATGGACGGGTATGCAGAGTATGGATGGGTATGCAGAGCATGCCGAGTATGGACGGGTATGCAGAGTATGGACGGGTATGCAGCGCATGCAGAGTATGGGCGGGTATGCAGAGTATGGCTGGGTATGCAGAGCATGGACGGGTATGCAGAGCATGCAGAGTATGGACGGGTATGCAGAGCATGGCTGGGTATGCAGAGCATGGACGGGTATGCAGAGCATGGCTGGGTATGCAGAGTATGGACGGTATGCAGAGTATGGACGGGTATGCAGAGCATGCAGAGTATGGCTGGGTATGCAGAGCATGGCAGGGATCGGTGAGCAGGGATGGATGGAAGTCTCCCTGAGCAGGCTGTGGGCACTACACATGCAGCCCACAGCGCTGCTGCCACCGATCTCTCCCCTCTCCGCTCACACTGGACGGAGAGGGGAGGGAGGAACCGGAAATCACGCCGGTTTGTTGACATGTGAATGCGCCGTCATTTAACGGCGCGATCACATGGTAAATGGCCGCGATCACCGGCCGTTCACCAGGATGCGTCAGGTCCTCCGGACCCGGCGGTCATGGAAGTTCTTGGATGCGCGCCCCAGGGGGCGCGCAAGAGCGGAATTCTGGGTTGACGTCCATGTACGTCCTTCCAGAGTTAACAAACTGCCCTTTAGCCTTTATTAGGCTATGGGCCGGTTGTTAACTGGTTAAAAAACTTATTCACTAACTTTTTATATCTATCTTTCTGTTCTTTCCCTACCCTTATTCCCCCCCCCCCCCCCCCCCCCCCAATATCTCATTTGGTCAGCCCTCGATCTTTCTTCTTATTTCTGGCCGATTGCCATACTCAGGCTCTGCCGCCCTCTGTCATCTTTTCTAAGTATTTCTCCAAGGTTTTAAACAGTTTCCATTTTCCCCAAATTCTGTTATATCTTCCTGGTTGCCCTTTTTCACTGCTGCATAGGAATTACATTCTGCTATAGTATTCTATTCTCTCGAACCATTCCCTTACATCCGTTTTTTCTATGCTTAACCAGTTCTTTGGGATTAGTCCTTTTGCAGCATTCAACAATATTGGAGTTAATGTTTTTCCATATTGTTTATTTTAAACTTTTGCGTCATGAAATAAATACATCTGCAGGCTGTTGTCTTTTTTTTCCAGTTATCTCTTCTATACATTCCAGGATTTCCTGACAATATTCTTAAATTTTTGGGCATTTCCACCAAATATGTGTCATTGTGGCCCTCTGTCCACATCCCCTTCAACACTGTGGGGATTTGTCCGGTTGATATTTATGAATTTTATCAGGTGTCAGATACCATCTAACCAATAGCTTAAAATTCATTTCTATTGTGTTTATATCTATTGTGCAAATATGTGCTTATCATTCTCTCAACTTGTTGATCCTCTAGTTTCGTGCCTATTTCTTTTTCCCATTTCTCTATGTAGGGAGGTGTCTCTTGTCCTTCCAAATCTGTAAATCAATATTCCATACACTTTGGATATACCATGTTTCAGGGGAGTTTGTATACCACAGAGCTTTTCCAATCGGTTTAAGTTCTTTTCATTTCTAATTGATTGTGGTAGTGTATTTACCAGGTGTTTTAATTGAAGACTCCAGTAGTGCTTTAATCTTCCCATGTATAGTAATATCCCTTATTTGTGCATTCCCCATTCTGGCACCCAAAAGTGTTCCCTTCCCTGGGCAAAAAAAAATTTGTTCCAGTAAGTGCAATTAGTGGTGAGTGGTATACCCATTTTTTTGTCGATATAGTGTATCCCATATTTTAAACACATTTATAGTCAGGTTGTGTGTCTCCAACCCTAGTGTTCTATGTTTACGTGGTACCCAAATATTTTTGTGTGAGCTGTTGTGTTCTGACAGGGGGGACGCCCAACCCCCCCCCCCCCCTGCCAGAACACTCATAATCGGGAGTCTGTTGGATGCTGGTTTCCCAGCATGCTCGTCCAACAGAAGCCGGCAAAACAGCTGGCTTATGTCGGACAGCCCGACATCTAAGCACGGCCTGAATGTCAGACATTTTCTTTTTTTTAACCGGCCGTTGTCTCCTGACATTCTGCCCATGTGTACCTGGCTTACATCTTTAGGACGTACTTCTGTCTACTAACTTGTGTTGAATAGCATCTAAATTTGACAATTATCCTAATTTAACATACATCAAAAGTAGACAAAGCACTTAGGCAAGAAATGTTAGAAGGCCCAAAATATCCAATTTAGATAAATTACAAGCTAGACTATCTAGTGGTTAATTACATTCCACCACTTCAGTTTTAATTAGTCGAAGGAAAATAACCCAGCATTTATAGTGCATTCAGAAAGTATTCAGACCCCTTATTCAATTTTATGTTGCAGCCTGATACTACAGTTGTTTTGACAAATTTTTTCTCATGAATCCACATTTAGACCTCATAAGGAAAAAGTTAAAACAGAATTTTAGAAATGTTTGCAAATGTATGAAAAAGAGAAAAAAATATCACAGTGGCATAGGTATTCAAACCCTTTGCAACAACACTTCAAATTTAGCTCAGGTGCCTCCCATTTCTCTCGATCGTTGCTAAGCTATTTCTACACCTTGTTTGGAGTCCACCGATGGAAAATTAAATTGATTCAACATGATTTGGAAAGGCACATACCTCTATATATTGAAAAAAGTGAAGGGAGTCTGAATACTTTGAGGCTGGTCCTGTTTTGGTGCAGAGTCCAGTGCGGTTTCTTTTCGGTGTCTCAGGTGGGATTCAGGTGCGAATTTGACACTGAAATCACACCTGAACCGTACTAAAAAACACACAGGAATCTTTTTTAATTCGCACCCCAACCGCCCTGCATATGTGAGAACCAGCTCCATTGAAAGCTGGTCTTGGTTTACATGTCATGTGAATCAGATGCGGTTCAAAATGCATCCGATTCACATATACTGTATTTGAACCAAGCCTGAATGCACCGTTTGTCCAAACAGGTAGCACCAACACTTTGATCCAATTACCATGGATAGGCAGATGTTATTATCTATGGACAGCATAGATTGAGAAGCACCCAGTACTAGTTACATAATGCCATCATTGGCGTGAAAAAGTATGGCCAAAACTATTTGTAGTTTGTTCTGCACTCCTGTGACCCATTTTCCAGTCAACAGCAGACTAAAGTCCACTCACTCAGCTGGTCCAGGCTCTGAAAAGATCCCGGCCATATGGTCAGGATCCACCCAAATGCCTGGACCGGCACCTGGCTCAGGCTCTCAGAGATCCGCTGACAGCCTGATGACAGTCACAGCTCTCTGCTCAGAGCGGAGGGGGAGAACTAAGTGATCAGTGGTGTTTGATTGCTCACTTCTCACTGCAGAGCCAGTGGGTGACAGATGCAGCATCAGATGCTGCATTCACCTAGGTGAGTATGAATGTTTTTTTTTTTTTTAAGTCCATACTTCTATTTTAAAAATGTTAACCCTGCGATTTACATTGCTGAACTGGCATGAACTGTTGTCAACACTCCGGTGTAAAGATTTTAGAACAGCATTATAAGTGGAAAAACAGATGGTGTTGAAGGCCCCCCACCCCTGGTCAGTGATGGTTGTTCCAGTTTTACATAGATGGCATCTTTTATGCCGATTTGAAAGTCAGAAAGAATGTCCACTTGCCTTAAAGGGTTTGTTTCATCTCTGTGTATCACGTGAGGCTAGTCACTTCAGTTGTAAGAAAATATCTGGGTCTTGACCTGTAGAATTTCCCCTTCTAAGTTGGGCCATTCATTTTTTTGAGAGGTTGTCTTAGCTTCCTGATGTTCGAGTGTTCTTTTAGAAAAATTTTTATTGAATTTTCGATGTTACAAGGGGAAACAGGTGGTCTATCACACGCAGGAGCAGAACACCTGGACAACGTACAGAATGTACCAACAGTGCAGCGAAAGGGGGGGGGGGAGAATCCCCCAAAACACTTTAATACAATTGTGTGCATGGCTCATGCTAAGACTACAGAGATTCAAGCAAACCCAACATGGATCCCTCCAATATATCAGCAAACATCAAAATCACCCATTAACATCTGCCCCCAAACCTCTGTCCAGAGTGAAAAAGGGAAAGAAATACAACACTACGCTGTGGTATCATCTTCTAGCCACTTTGCCCAGATAATATAAAATTTGCGGGGGGCATCACCTATGTGCGGAAGTATTTTTATATAGTGGCAGGTTGCAGTTAACAAGCTGCTTTCAAGAGGCATTGGTAGGAGCTGAAGGTTTCTTCCAGTAAAGCGTAGGTGTTTTTCTGGCATAGAATAGCAGTAATCCAAGAAGAGTCCTGCCAGGCATCGTAGGGGAGAGGTCCTCTACCAGACCCAGTAGGCAGGTTTTCAGGGAGGGGAGTGAATGGAGTCCGAGATGCCTCACTGATGATAGAGACAATTATTGCCCAATAGGGTGCTATAACAGGACAAGTCCAGAAAATGTGGAATAAATCCGCCTCTGACAGATCACATTTCCTGCTGGTTGAGGAGATGTCAGGAATCAGCCTGTGAAGCCTGCGTGGAGTGTAGTAGGCCCTGTGGAGAATTTTCAATTGGATAAGTTTATCTCTAATGGATACTAGTTGTTTATAGGGCAGTGGTCATCAACCCCGTCCTCAGGGCCCACTAATAGGCCAGGTTTTATGTATTACCTTGGGGACATGCAGACTAGAATACTGCAATCACTGAGCAGCAAATGATATTACCTGTGATGTATTTCAGCTATCTTTCAAACCTGGCCTGTTAGTGGGCCCTGAGGACAGGGTTGATGACCACTGTTATGGGGGCATCCCAGATGTCCATACAGTCTTTATCATCCAAGTCTGTGATATCGACAAGCCATTTGCTTCTAAGAGTAGGTAGGTTGGGATGGGTCACCATCAGAAAGTGGCTGTATAGTGTAGAAGCTGGTTTCTCCAAAGATTCCAAGCGAAGTAATGCTTCCAAGTCAGAACATTTGAGCTGTAGTAGACAAGCAGGGAACTGGCTCCAAAAGGCATGAGCAATTTGCAGATGCTGAAAGTGGAAGTATTGTATTTAGAGCAGAAGGAGGTGAAGGGAATAACGGTCCTGTTTTCTACTATATCTGAGACCAGTCAGATCCTATATTTGGCCCAAGATTGTGGGTCCAGCAAGGCATAGAAATGGGACAAACTTGGATTATTCCAAAAACAGTGCATTGGGGGAAAGGGCTGTGGGGTTAGGGGGTTCATAACGTACACCTGACCAAGCCTTAAGTGTAGTTAACATTGGGGCAGTAACAATGTACAGGGCCTTGGGACCACAATCAAGTAAAAGTTGCAGTGCCTCTTAACTGCTTCTTCGCTACAATGGGAGCTAAGCTGTACTGTCTGCAGAAATTATCCTTATACTTCAAATAGGTGGTGTTGAGGCAAAGGTACAGCAAGGAACATAACTGGTCTGGCTTCAGTTCTGTTCTACTGTGGAGATACTTTATCTTATTTCAAATGTTTTTTAAAATTAGTGTGGTACATTCCTAAATCTGAGCTATTGTATTCTGACAAAAATACATCAGAATACATAGGTCAGGGCTGCAATAATATCTGCCTTTCCATGGCATCAAGTTGTTGGCACTACCTGTTCAGATATAAATGCTGGGATATTTTTCTTACACTAATAAGAACTCTCTGTACTGCTGCTCTCCTAAATGCTCTTTTCAGCCACTTTCTGTTTATATGCACTCACTCCAGAGACGGCTGCAAGTCGTATCCCATGTCAAGTTTCCTGATGGTTATAATGGTAGACCATCATGTACATTAAAACAGCCACTAGTCTACATTGAAAGCCTGTGTGATAGGGTGGCAATGCAGGAGCAAACCTGGGAGACAGAGTACTGTCACTCTTGAAAGGAGGAGGTCTGCCCACCCCTGCAAAAATTAAAAGCCAGCAGCTAAACATACTGCAGCTGCTGACTTTTAACGGCTTCCCGACCGCCTCATGTAGATATAAGTCTACAGAATGGCACGGGCAGGCAAAAGGACTTGTATATAAGTCCTCTTTAATTGCCTAGCCGCGCTCGCGACCCGGTCGGGAGCTCCGTGACCCCGGCCACGGGACCAGCGGACCCGATCGCCGCTGGTGTCCCGCGATCGGGTCACAGAGCTGAAGAACGGGGAGAGGTATGTGTAAACAAACCTCTCCCCGTGCTCCCTACACTGCCTGTCATTGATCGGCTGTTCCCGGTCATCGGGAAAGCCGATCAATGACGTCAGATGTACAGCCACGTCCCCCCTACTGTAAAAAAAAAAAAAACACAACACATCACACTAACTCATCCCCGCCCCCTAGTGGTTAACTCCTTCACTGCCACTGTCATATACATAGGAATCAGTGCTATTTAAATAGCACTGGATTTCTGTATAAACGACAATGGTCCCAAAAATGTGTCAAAAATGTCCGATGTGTCCGCCATAATGTCGCAGTCACAATAAAAAAAAATAAATAAATAAAATCGCTGATCGCCGCCATTACTAGTAAAAAAAAAAAATTAATAAAAATGCTATAAAACTATCCCCTATTTTGTAAACGCTATAACCTTTGCGCAAACCAATCAATAATCGCTAATTGCGATTTTTTTTTTACCAAAAATATGTAGAAGAATACGTATCGGCCTAAACTGAGGAAAAATAATGTTTTTTTATATATTTTTTGGGGATAGTTATTATAGCAAAAAGTAAAAAATATTGAATTTTTTTCAAAATTGTCGCTCTATTTTTGTTTATAGCGCAAAAAATAAAAACCGCAGGGGCGATCAAATACCACCAAAAGAAAGCTCTATTTGTGGAAAAAAAAAGGACGCCAATTTTGTTTGGGAGCCACGTCACACAACCGCGCAATTGTCAGTTAAAGTGACGCAGTGCCGAATCGCAAAAAGGGGCCTGGTCTTTTGGCTGCCAATTGGTCCGGGGCTGAAGTGGTTAATAATAGGACACTTACCTATTCTGGAGTCCAGTGATGTCGGCACCACAGCTGATGTTTCCATCAGCTGTCAGGTGCTGCCGCCACTGGCAGTAAGGAAAAGCGACAGTGCATTATGGCTTCACGCCGGGTTCCAACTGCACATAAGTGAGACACCACTGCGCTCTCTACTGGCCCGGCGCCAGGGGAAGGAGAAGGGAGCTGAGTCGCTGACATAATTTGCCACAGCCCGGACTCCCAGGAGTGGGGACCAAAAGTGGTTCCAGAGGGGAGGGGGGAGACAAATGAGCTGAGGTTCCACTTTTGGGTGCAACTCCACTTTAAAGTAACCTTAAAGCTGGACTGTACTGAAATGTTTTGTTTTTTTTTTAAAAGCCAGCAGCTACAAATACTGCAGCTGCTGATCGGCTCTCTGCTGTAGCCGGCGCCATTCTCAGTGAGGGAATCAGGAAGTGGCTTCACTTCACGATTCCCTACTGCGCATGCGCGAGTCGCGCGGCGCAATGAGACTCTTCAGCGCTGTGTGTCCCGGCAGACAGAGCGCCGGGACAGGAAGCTGCGTAAACTCCCGTGGGAGTTTATGCCCAGAAGTGGGTGCAGATACCTGTCTTAGACAGGTATCTGCACCCCCCTCCCCCCTGAAAAGGTGCCAAATGTGACACCGGAGGGGGGGAGGGTTCCAAAAAGCGAGAGTTCCACTTTAGGGTGGAATCCCGCTTTAAAGCTTTATTTTAATTTTTTTTAATTAAAATACTTACCTGCTCTGAGCAATGGTTGTGCACAGATCAACCCTGAGCCTCTTCTTATGTGGTCTCCCGCCAGTGCTCCAGGCTCCTCCTCTTCGGCAAGTGCCCCCCACTGCATGCATATATTATACACACATACACACAGCAAAACAAATTGAATATCAATGACAAAACAAGGTCTTCCAGGTTATAACATCTTTATAATAAAAGCTCACAACTCATTTTTGTTTCAAGATAAGGCACATAGGGCCCAAAATATAACATTCTGGAATTTTCCATTCTGCAGTTCACAGACACATCCCAGTTAATAAAGTTCAATGCAAGGTAAAAGTTGAAGATCTAGATCTCATGTTTTAAATTTGGATACTTTCTTAACAATTTGTTTACTTTGTCTGATGGCAACAACTCTGTTGGAAGTTCTTGATGCAAACCCGCCTTTCGATCAGCCTGCAAAAAAATTGTAACAAAGATATTAGAAAGATAATTTTTCTAAAAGCATTGAAGAGGTTTTCTCCAACAAACTAGTAAACAAAAAAGGAAATACTTTGAACAGAAAAGCAAAATAAAAGGTTCCCCTACTTTTTAGCACGAACAAGATTTGCCATTTTTCTCGAGTGGCTACCTTCCCACAAAAAAACAAGTCCAGCCCCTGCATGCATGGCAAAATATGGTTGCACACATTTTTAGTTTACATTTATAATAGGAAATGGTTAGGTAACCATATACACATATAAAGGGTTAAGTCTTTAGACAGCAACTGTTCAAAAACATGTCAGCAATGGCATCCCCAATATTTTGGTCTTGATGGGATCTGGTCATCTTGTTTTAATGTTATTTAATAACAGCCTGTCAATGTTTAAAGTAGAAGTCCACCCTAACACTAAAATCCCTTAGGCGATTCAGTTCGCATTTGCAGCTCTATACAAATCATTCATTCATGTGTTAAAGTGCAAGTCCACCATAACAGTATCACCAGGCAACACCTGTATTTTGGTGCCTCACAACCTGGAATTAACATGGATTGTTTGAGGATTTGCATAATTTACAGAACATGCCCACAACTTCGCTTTACAATAAAAAATCAAAAAAATCAAAACAGCAAATAGGACAAAATAACAGAAAAAGTCAATGTGCATAACTATTCACCCTCCTAAATGCAATACTTTGTAGAGCCACCTGTTGCGGCTATCACAGCTCCAAGTCGCTTTGGATAAGTCTTACTGCAGAGATGAAAAATGCCAAGGGAGGGTTGAATACTTTTGCAAGGCACTGTACATCCATGCTGACACAATCCTCCTCTTCCTCCTGTGTGTTTGGCATAAAAGGGGGCCTTGATAGGAAAGGAAGTCCTACTCTTCCTCCCGCTGTTCTGCCTCAAGGGCCCTGTCCATGATTCCACAAAGCATGTGCTCCAGCAGGAAGACTAGAGGGACAGCGTCACCGATGTACACATTGTCGCGGCTCACAATCCTTGTGGTCTCCTCAAATAGTGACAGGACAGTGCATGCATCCTTTATCAGCAGTCACTGGTGTGGCGAAAAGAGTGAGCTGCTCCTTGTGCCATACGCACACAGGTACTCATTGATGGCCCTCTACTGTGTGTGCAGCACCTGCAGCATTGCCAATGTTGAGTTCTACATGGTGGGCATGTCATAAATGAGGCGGTTGGTGGGCAGGTTGAATTCCCATGGAATGTCAGCCAGCCGAGCACTGGCATTGTATGAGCGTGGAAATGGCCAGCCTCAGAAGATATTGTAAGCCTGGGTATCTGTTCAAGAAACGCTGCACCAAATTCAGGACATGTGCCAAGTGTCTCTGTCAGGGTGCGGAGAGAAGGTTGGTGCCATTGTTGCATACAACCATTCCTGGCTGAAGCTGGCTATAGAGGAGGCGGGTGGAGCAGACAGATGTGGCAGAATCACCACCAGCTTTTTGGAGGTGTGGTGGCGGAACAAGCTCCAGCACTGAACCCCGTCCCGCATCCTTACAAGTTGCCAGCAGAGTTACCCAGTGCGCCGTGAAGGAAATGTAACGTCCCTGACCATGCCTGCTGAACCATGCGTCAGCAGCAATGTGAACCTTGTTGCTGACCACCCTGTCCAATGAGGCCAAAAAACATTTCCTTCCACATGACGGTATAGCTGAAATGGCCTTACGTGAAAATAAATTTCTTTTTGGAACCTGCCACTGTGGTACAGCACATTCCGCAAATTCACGAAAGGGGGCAGAGTCTACCAGACGAAAAAGGCAGCAGTTGTAGAGCTAGAAACTTGGCCAAGCTAGCATTTAGACGCTGAGCATGTGGCTGGCTGGGACAGTATTTTATTTTTACGGGTCAACAACTGGGGTAGAGAAATTTGCCTGGTGAAATCAACAGGTGGTGTACTGCTAGCAGATTGGGTGCAAGTACCTGTGGCACTCATTGCTATACCACGATTCCGCTCAGTGGAGGTTTTTGAGAAGACTTGAGGTATAGTAGGGGTAGGGGATCCCAGATGAGGAGCAAGGAGAAGTTTGCATTTTTCTTTTATGATGTGGGTCTTTCAGGTGCTGTTGCCAATGGACTGCATGGCAGGTCGTCATATGTCTTGTGCACCTGGCGAACGTCCCACGAGCACCCCATTAGTTGTTCAAGTAGCCCATTCAAACTTCCTCTCTCTCCTCCCTAGCACTGCATGGGGATCACAGAGAGGATCTCCCACTGTTACACAGCTTGGATCTAAAAAGCTGGCCGCTGTCAAACAAAGCTCCACCTCCTGGACCGGCTCCTATGATAGACAGCACACTGATTCAATTTCACAGCAGTGCACAAGTGTGCTATAATAGGAGCTGGTCCAGGAGGCGGGACTTTGACAGCGGCCAGAATTTCAGATCCAAGCTGTGTGATCTAGCCGGCTCGCCTCCCAACAGTTTCCTGGTTGATCACTTCTGGAAGAGGCAGTGCAGTCTTTGTTTACAAGGCATTTGGCTGGGTTCACACTGGTACTACACAACTGTCATCCTACTTTACTCTGCGACATGGGTCCTACTTCCATCCGACTTGAATGAACAAGATAAGATTTTGCTCTGACTTTGAGACTGACTTGTCCTTTGACCAATCAAAACAATCCCAGTGTGAGACAATCTCTTTTTACTGCTGCTGTAATCACATCGGATGGTTAGGACAAGTATCTGACTTCAATGATATTCAATGGGCTGAAGTAGGACCAAAGTCGTATGAAAAGTAGTGCAGGAACCTTTCAAAGTCAGACCAACTAGATAAGTGATCCTGCACAGGAGAGCTGCTCTGCCACCATACTCCTACATTAGGCGGTCGGCAATCGTTTAAAATGTCGCTAAAAAAAGGTACATAAAAAATAAAATCCATCAATAAATGCTGTATTACAGGCTGTTCAGTCACTGAGATTTGTTTTCTGTATTCTGAAAAAAAAAATAAAAAAAAACTGGTTGATCCTGCTGCTCTCTCTCTATCGCCACCTTGTGTTCAAGTCCCCAATTCAGTTAGGGATTTTGCAGCTGTGGTGGCAACTCTGCACATGCTGTTTTCAGCTAGTTTCTATTATGCGCATTTCCTCTCTATCACATCTGAGTAACCCATGTGACTATGCAGTCACATGTGGGCATATACACAGCCCACTCCCTTCCTCTATGCCCATTAACCAACTAAACACAATGGTGGCAGGGTATTACAAGTAGATTGAAGGAGGCTTCACTTCACCTCCCTTATTCTAAGAAACAGGCTAAAGGGGTGTGAAAGCCTGTGACTGGCAGAAATCTGCCCACACCATGTTTTTGCAAAAAATAAAGATTTGATTTCAAATATATATTTAAAAAAACAGTTTATGGATATTTTAACTCCGCATGCCAAAGGCTGCCCCCCACTTTCCTTTCTTTTGAACATGTGACCAGCAGAGGACTAGAAGCTCCTCCTGCTTAGGTTTCCCTGTAGACAGCTTGGGAAAGACCTGGGTCATGTGAAAGCTGTATATTGATTAGGAAAAAGGTACTTAAAATGTATTTTTTATTAAAATAAATTAGTGGCATCTATGATATGTTGAAACTCAACTTTTGCAATTTGAGGAACACTCTTTAGAGACCCTCTGCAGCTCTAACCATTATCTAGGAGTCACCAGCTTGTGAATCAATATTAAGGACCAGTCACCTCCTTGATGCGATGTACCTGTCACACCCACCTATCTTGTTAAACCTTGTGTGAGCATATTAAATGTATGCCTATGCTCTTTAAGAGAGATAGATAGATACACACACACACGTAACATTTAGAGCCAAGTTATTGCACATGACGAACTCCCACAAAAACTGATAGAAAAAATAATTTTCTACTGCAACAAGGACGCTGTCATGATTAATCAGGATCTTTTTCTTGGTGTACGAGTTGTGTGTGGTATCAGTAACTAGGCAATCCTTACTTTGTTTTTTCCATTTTTAATCAATTTATAATAAAAACATTTTTAAATGTAAACATTGTGTGTCTCAGTGCCTATAAAGTCCTAGTACCAATTCTGAATGAATGAATGAATGAATGATTTGTATAGCGCTGCAACTGCGAACTGAATCGCCTCGAGAATTCTCTATTATTAACCCCCCCCCCCCCATCATGCTGTCTTTATTCTACATACTCCATTTCTAAACCTGTAGCTGGGCCTTTTATAGGCAATTATGGAACAATGTAATAACATATAAAAGCAATATATTAAAATCACAAATTTCTTTATTAGACAAAAATAAAATCATGCATCATGGCTAATCCAACAGCATTCTGTAGTCCTTGAACTAATGAACTGCAATACAATATACCACTATTTGCGCCACATGTTACATTGATTATAGAAGACTTGTTTCAGAGTGGGCAGTGTTCATATGGAGAGATCCAACGAGTTTCGTACACTTTTCTTCAGGGATACCTATAGTAAACTATATAGTGCAAGGACAACACAGAACATTAGCCATGTAGATTAAAACGTATGAACTGATGAATTCACGTGACCCACACTGGAACCCGTTACATAGTAGGTGAGGTTGAAATGTGTGTATATGTCAGTATTACATCCCTGTATGTTGCAGCCGTTCA
The DNA here is from genome assembly GCA_028564925.1 of Lithobates sylvaticus. Classification (NCBI taxonomy): domain Eukaryota; kingdom Metazoa; phylum Chordata; class Amphibia; order Anura; family Ranidae; genus Lithobates; species Lithobates sylvaticus. Next base: position 130,398,687 of record CM053036.1, on the reverse strand, counting down.
GGTGCTTATCTAATAGTTTTTGATGCCCCCCCCCCCCTCCATCCGATGCTTCTACCGACTCACCGCTTCCATCAGTGAGACGGAGAATGGATCTGCCGCCCCCGGATGTTTACCATAGAGATTTCCGGCGGACCAGATGGTCGCCGGAGTCTATGATCGTTTGGAGGCCGGGCGCAATGTTATGACGTCATGCCCAGCCTCTGCATTCAAAACAAACAGCGCCACCTCGGCTGGGAAGCTGAGAATTTTTTTTTGTTGATTTCAGATTTCCCAGCCTAGGAGGTGAGATATGGGGTCTTACTGACCCCATATCTCACTGTAAAGAGGACCGATCATGCCATATTCCTAATGTAAAACGTTGCCTATGAGGATTTTTAAGTACCAAAGTTTGGCGCCATTCCACAAGCGGGTCCAATTTTGAAGTGTTACATGTTGGGTATCTATTTACTCAGCATAACTTCATCTTTCACTTATGCAAAAAAAAAAAAAAAAAAAATTGGGCTAACTTTACTGTTTTGCGCAAATACCGTGCAAGATAAAAAGTTGCAACGACCGCCATTGTATTCTCTAGGTCTTTGCGGGAAGAAAAAAAAAAAACATAAAAATGTTTGGGGGTTCTATGTAATATTCTAGCAAAAGATGATTTTTACATGTAGGAGAGAAATGTCAGAATTGGCCTGGGTGGCAAGTGGTTAAAGTCCCTTCCGCAAAAAAGTTTTGTCCCTATTGTGGGGTCACCAGTATGGCATTTGTAAATTGAAATCATATCCCCTCTCAAGCATCTATTCTCCAGAGAGAATAAGTTCAGTGTTCGCAACCTTTCTTCATAACCATTTATCCTCCAGACCCTTTATTAGCTTTGTTGCCCTCCTTTGTACTCTATTTCCAGTACAACCTTTCCCAAGGACTGGTGCCCAGAACTGGACAGCATACTCCAGGTGAAGCCGGACCAAACTCTTGTAGAGTGGGAGAAATATCGCTTTATCCCTGGAATTAATCCCCCTTTTAATGCATACCAATATTCTGTTTGCTTTGTTAGCAGCAGCAGCTTGGCATGCATCATCTACTAGGACCCCCAGGTCCTTTTCCATCCTAGATTCCCCCAGAGGTTCTCCCCCCAATGAGTAGATTGCATTCATATTGTTGCCACTCAAATGTATTATTTTACCTCATTTGCCATGTAGTTGCCCTCCCCATTAATTTGTTCAGATCTTCTTGCAAGGTTTCCACATCCTGAGAAGTTATTGCCCTGCTTAGCTTAGTATCGTCTGCAAATACAGAGAATGAGCTGTTTACCCCATCCTCCAGGTCGTTTATGAACAAATTAAACAGGATTGGTCCCAGCACAGAACCCTGGGGGACCCCACTTTCCACCCCTGACCATTCTGAGTATTCCCCATTTATCACCACCCTCTGAACTCGCCCTTGTAGCCAGTTTTCAATCCATGTACTCACCCTATGGTCCATGCCAACAGACCTTACTTTGTACAGTAAATGTTTATGGGAAACTGTGACAAATGCTTTTGCAAAATCCAGATACACCATGTCTACGGGCCTTCCTTTATCTAGATGGAAACTCACCTCGTCATAGAAGGTTAATAGATTGGTTTGGCAAGAACAATTCTTCATGAATCCATGCGGATTACTGCTAATGATACAGTTTTCATTAAAAAAATCTTGTATATAGTCCCTCATCATCCCCTCCAAGAGTTTGCATACTATTGATGTTAGGCTAACTGGTCTGTAATTCCAATCAGCTGGTACCATTTGTCAGTAAAAATTAGGACAATTACTCATCTGAGTTCCCCAAGTACCCTCGGGTGCAAGCCATCTGGTCCCAGTGATTTAATAATGTTAAGTTTCCCCAAGTCTAATTCTGTCCTCTGTTAGCCATGAGGGTGCTTCCTGTGATGTGTCATGAGGACAAACACTGCAGTTTTTGTTACTGAAGCCCCCCCCCCCCCCCCCGATTCCCTCGTGAAGACTGAGGAGAAGAATAAATTCAAATGCCTTCATCATCTCCCCATTCTTTGTAACCAGATGTCCTTCCTCATTCTTTATAGGGCCAATATGGTCTGTCCTCAATTTATTTTATTTTTTTCAAAAAAATGTATTTAGTCAAAAAAGACAAGACCCACAGTGTTAACAAAATGAATATACAGAGGCATATTATAATCTATAAATGCAGATGGTGATACACATCACAACAGTTTGTAATAATACAGAAGGAGGTGTGCTCATTGACTCAGATTTAACTAGGGATTTTTGTTTCTTTCAGCACAACAGTCTGTCCTCCTTTTTTACATATCTTGTTACATTCTTTGTAGTCGGAATGCTTATGATGATCCCTCAACCTTGTATTTTTTGAAGGCCTTCTCCTTTGCTTTTATATGCATTTTTACATTAGAGTTAAGCCGTCCAGGACTTTTGTTCGCTCTTTTAAAATTTCCCAATGGGATGCACTGGCTAATGCCCTTAAAGCAAACCCATGTCTCCTCTGTGTTAGTTTCTAAGATTTCAGCCCAATTAATATCTTCTAGCAAGGTTCGTAGTTTAGGGAAGTTGGCTCTTTTGAAATTCAGCGTCTTTGTGTTTCCCTTGCGTTTCCTATTTGTGTGATTTATACTGAAGCCAATTGACCTGTGATCGCAGTTTCCTAAATTGCCCCGTATTTCCACATCCGTGATGAGGTCTGTATTGTTGATAATCAGTAGATCTAGTAACGCCTTTTTTCTAGTCGGTGCGTCTACCATCTGACCCATGACATTGTCCTGCAAGACATTTAGGAACTGGCAAGCCTTAGACGAATGCGTGGTTACCTTCGCCCAGTCTAAGGTCTGGTTAATTAAAATCTCACTAAACCATGGCTCCTGTGGGACAGTCACAAGGGTTGCCAATATTGCCACCAGTTGGACTCAAATGATCCTGCAGTCTGTCAGCATCTCAGGGGTAACCATAAATAAAAGGGGAGGAAATAGTGTTACATTGTACTGCAATTCATTAGTTCAAAGACTACAAACTGCTGCTGGATTAGTCATAATGTATATAGTTTGATTATGGTTGTCCAAAGAAATTTTCAATACATTTCTTTAATATTTCTGTTATTACAATGAACCATAACGTGTTCATAAAATTCCCAGCCCCATGTATAGATATTGAAGTTATTTAAATTTCTTCGAAACATTGGCACATTTAGGCATGTAGCAATCTTATGATTTATTATAGGAGTTTATTCTGAGTGCATGCCAGGAGGAAGAAGTGAGCGCTAGTCATGGCTCTGCATCCAGGCTATTCACAAAATACACAGCCCCAGACTTCATTTTGTGAATGGCCAGGAGAACAGGGAGCCGGAAACATAAAAGAATTAAGGTCCACGAGAACTTACATCATAGCCTGCTGGAAGTATAGTGAGGGGTGAACTTCCTCTTGCATGTAAAACAGAATTGCAGTACCATATATACTCGAGTATAAGCCGAGTTTTTCAGCACATTTTTTTGTGCTGAAAGTGCCCCCCTCGTCTTATACTCGAGTCAAGAACTTTTCTGCAGCAAAAAAATTACATTTTCCGACCCGACTTTGCGGCCCCGTATCTCGGGGCCACTTGATGCTAGGAAATTTGGTGTGCAAACCCAGTGGAACCAACACCACAACATATCCAAATTTGGGGTTCCTAGCATTAAGTGGCCCCGAGATACGGGGCACCAAAGTCGGTTCTGAAAATGTCATTCTCTGCTGCAGAAAAGTGCTTGACATTTTCCAACCCGAATTTGGGGCCTCATATCTCAGGGCCACTTGGTGCTAGGAACCCCAAATTTGGTGTGCAAACCTGGTGGAACCAACACTACAACATATCCAAATTTGTTGTAGCACCAAGTGGCCCAGAGATACAGGGCCCCAAAGTCGGTCAATTGTGTCCATCTGCAGCAATGTCATTTCAGGATCCTTTGGGTCCAGAGACCCCAAATTGTGGCTGCAGCTAGGGGGCATCTAGGAACCCTTAACTACCAAGTTTGAAGTTCGGGGGACCTATAGCTGCAAATGGGCACAGTGAGGCATGCAAAAGGGGATTGTTGACCCTCTTTTCCACTTACAGTAGCTGCGCATTTCTCACCCTAGGCTTATACTCAAGTCAATAAGTTTTCCCAATTTTCTGTGGTAAAATTAGGTGCCTCTGCTTATATTTTGGTCAGCTTATACTCTAGTATATACAGTATGTAGAATAAAGCCAGCATGACAGGAAAAGGTTACTTTTGTGGGAACTGAATTTAGAATTGCTTTCCTGGGGTAAGGGCTTTAAGTCCCCCGTTAAGCTTTAAACACTTCAGCCCCGGAAGGTTTTACTCACTTCCTGACCAGGCCATTTTTTTGCGATACGGCACTGTGTCACTTTAACTGTCAATTGCACGATTGTGCGACGCTGTACCCAAAACACCTCTGCAGTTTTTATTTTTTAAGCTATAAACAAAAAATAAAAAAGACAGGGAATTAAAAAAAATTAAATAAAAAAGTCTTCATCAATTTAGGCCAATATGTATTCTGTTACATATTTTTGGTAAAAAAAATCCCAATAAGCATATATGGATTGGTTTGTGCAAAAGTTATAGCGTCTACAAACTATGGGATAGATTTAGGGCAATCTGCGATTTTTAGCAGGACTGCGATAATGTGGCAGATAAATCTGACCCTAAGTGACACTTTTTGGTGACCAGTGCTATAAAAATGCACTGATTACTGTATAAATGTCATTGGCAGGAAAGGGGTTAACACTAGTAGGCAATCAAGGGGTTAACTGTGTTCCCAAGTGTGTTCTAACTGTGGGGGGGGGGAAGAGACTTACTAGGGGAGGAGACCGATCGGTGTTCATATTTAGTATGAACACACGATCTGTCTCCTCTCCCCTGAGAGAACAGGGAATTTTGCATGCGTACACGTACACACGTACGTACACACACACACACACACACACACACACTGGTTCTTGCTCTGCCTCGAGCAATCGCGGGATGCCCGGCAGTCCCTGCGCCCGCCGGGCACTCGCGCCTCCTACAGTGCCTTAAAGGGCCGACTTACAGCTACGACGGCTCACCCAGGGGAGCCATTCTGTTGTACTGCTGTGTTTTTACTCCTATTGGGGAGACTTCCCTTCACTTGAAAATGTCCCCAAGGTGAAGAGGATAGACAAAACCCATTTTACTTCAATAAGGAATGATGAGAACAGCTATGTTTTTATTGCTTTCTGTGCCTTCCTGTATCAATGACAATCAAATCCTCTGTTTCCTGGACTGGTGTTGTAGAGACAAAGTAGTAAATATTCTCAGAGGGACAATAGAAAGAATAATAAAAAAAAAAAAAGTGGCTTTTGAGTCACATGACCTATGAAAAGCACACCATAATTACAGTTACATTGCAGTAAAATCTAGTTTTAATCCCTCTCAATGTTACTGAAAAAATGGCAACACAGGGCAGCAATAAAAACCTGGCAGAGGTTCTATAAGGTTCTTCAGACAATGTATCAAATTCTTCAGATATTGTACACAATCTTCAAATCCCTGCTGAACAGTAGGTAAATTTGACTGAAATATCTTCCACCTCCATCTCCTGTCACACATCCTACTCACCAGGCTTCAAAAACAGCGGAGGAGATGACGTATCACAATCAAGCATACTACCGGTTTCATTAGTACACACCAAAGTCTTCAGGGTTCCCCTGAAGACTTTGGTGTGTACCAATGAAACTGGTAGGGTGCTTGATTGCGATACGTCATCTCCTCCGCTGTTTTTGAAGCGCAGCTGGAACACATCACGGCATTTCCATGCACATGGATTTCTAAGCTGCAAGAATTTGCTGTTTTTATCATTTTTTTTTGGAATAAAACTGACATACTTTACTATGGAAGGCCTTTCTTTTTAATTTATCCCACTAGCCATTGGATAGCTCCCTTCAACTCGTTTTGTTCCTGGGAACGTGCTCAAACGATCTGGATTCACTTTGGTGTGTGTGTCCTGGAGGTCGGTTAAACGCTGGGATCAACATTGGGATTGTGCACAACTCCTGCTGAATATACCCATATGTGCTTTAGGATTACCTGTAATAGGGGTCATGGAAGTCTGGTGAGTAGGATGTGTGACAGGTGATGGTGCTGAAAGATATTTCAGTCAAATGTACCTACTGTTCAGCAGGGATTTGAAGATTGTGTACAATATCTGAAGAATTTGATGAATATTCACTATTTGCACTATTGAATTTATTTTGTGTTTGGACTTTTTATACACATATTATATTATCATGTTGGTGCTCAGTTGAAACCACTTTTGCATGTTTGCACTTTATTAGGGAAGGAGCACGGTTTAATCAATTTAGTATTGATTTTTACTTATCCATTTTTCTTTTCTACAACGTGCTGCTCCTTACCAACTCTCACTTATTTAATTATTCTAGTTGCACTAATTATCCTGCCACTTTGCGCTGGTTCACAGAGGTTCTATGACTTTTAGCTGGAGTTGGGCTTATAGCATACTTTATGTATATCCAAAATATTTTTCTTTAGTTTTGGATAGAGCAAGGAACAACAGGACATCTATCAGGCTGGCATTGCTTCTGGGTAGATTCACCCTCTTTTTGCCCTGGTGACCATTCTCACTGGAAGGCCCCTTTCACACTGGGGCGGGGGCAGCAGTAAACCGTTGTATTTGCGGAGGTATACGGCCGCTAGCGGGCCGCTTTTAACCCCTGCCAGTGGCCGAAAAAGGGTTAAAACCGCTGCTGCAGCAGCACTTTGCCGGTGGTATAGCAGTGCTGCCCCATTGATTTCAATGGGCAGGAGCGGTATACACACACCACTCCAAAGATGCGGCTAGCAGGACTTTTTTTTACTGTCCTGCCAGCGCACCGCTCCAGTGGCAAAGCCCCTGTGGCTTTCCAACTGGAGAGACAGCAGCGGCTGTTTCAGGGAGCTTTGCTGGCGCTATTTTTAGCGCTGTAACGCCTGCAAAGCGCCCCAGTGAGAAAGGGGTCTAACAGAAAGTGATAAGAAACCTCATTTTTCACACTGCCACATGTGATTCGCACCACACTACAGATCACATGCGATGCGATTTCAGCCATACAGATAGTATGGCTGCATTTGCATCGCATTTGGACCAAACTTGCACAGGACCCTTTTTTTGGTCCACAGCAGAATCTGATCGCACTGCGATCTGCAAACCGATTTAGGGGTGTCATTAACTTTTAATTGACACTCCCAGCAGTTTGCATAGGACAGTGTGAACTGCCACCAGGAGACATGCAATGCGGGAACCCGCAGTGGATTCACAGGGTTCCCACATCACAGCAGCGTGAACCGGCCCTTACTGCTAATAGAATAGGATATAAAAAGGTAGATATTCCAATAGGGAGAGTGAAAACTCTCCAATAGGGGAATTTCTCTCACTTGCTGTATCATTAGGACAGGAAGCAAAGTCAAACCTTCCCAATGGGACAGACAAGGGGAAAAAAAGAAAAAAGGGATGTCAACCTTTATCCAAAACAAAAAGATTCTGCAAGGCATGTTGGGACATGTAGTTCACAAGCAATTTCCGCTTACTAAAATAAAATAGGAACTATTGGACAAGGCTGACTTTAGGAACAAAAAGGTAAAAACAAACATTCTCTTGTAAATAGAAAGTAAAAAAAAAAACACACATGCAGGGAATAAAAAAAAAAAAAGAAGAAAAGTGTACCTGTGCTTTTGCCACACATTTATAAAAAACCTTGATTTCATTAGAGCAGACTTTGTCATTGAAAGAATTTTCTTTCCAGCATGCCATCAACACTGACATCTCTCTTACACAGGAAGCCTCTGTGAAAGAAAAGAAAATGAAATCAGATACATCACACGCTGCTCTGCCTACATTCTCATAGCTGTATATCTGCACTGTGCCTCTGACTGATAGTATCAGAAGACTGGGAGAGATTTGCCGATGTCACTAATGTACGGCTCACACTTTTCCTTGCTGGAGGCTCACACATGAGGAAGCAAAACTCTGCCTCTACCAAGACATCCGCCTCCATACAGACAGTGCAGAACAAGGCATAGTGTGGAACAGGGAAGGGTTGGCTGCAGAAAGACTAATATTTGCCCTCTGCTGGCTATTTTTAGGCACAGTTCCCAGAATATACCACCTCTTTAAATTATATCTAAAACTTAGAGTGGCAGGGGTTAGAATCTAAATAGATCTTTAATGCTGTGTCCCTGCTGGGGAGATGCACCCAATGTGTCCTGGTGACCAATGACAGTGGGACAAAAAGTGATGGTAATTCAAAAAGTTTACAGCTACCACCAGAACAAGAGGCAATGGGGGGGGGGGGGTCCTCCCACGGGAACACCTACCCTAGTGATAACAGTCCTTCCACTCAATCCCTGTATTGTCTTCAGGACAAGGAGTGAAAGTGTCTGTAAAGGGGAAATATTTTCTTACTGTAATGAATTCCTTACATCGAGGTAAAAAATGTTTAGGCAGCAACAGCCCACCCAACACCTCCCCTTTTACTTACCTGAGCCCTCAATCCAGTGCTGTGCCATTGGCTCCAGTTACTGTCAATCAAAGCCAGTGACAAAGGCGTGGGGGCAGGGCTGAGTCCCACTTTGTCAATAAAAGAAGACAGAGAGGCTGGGGAGCGAACCGGCATGATCCCTATAAAAAAAGCAGCTCCTTGGGGGCATTCCATTGCACAGAGCAGGCAAGTAAAACCCATGCGTGTATGCAGACTGGGGGCGTAGGGCAGATGGGGGTGTAGATTTATACGCAGACCAGGGGGTGATGTATACACAGACCAGGGGGTGTAGGGCAGATGGGGGGGATGTATACACAGACGGGGGGGGGGGCGTAGGGCAAACCTCGGTTCTATACACGGGGGGGCGTAGGGCACACCTCGGTTCTATACACAGACGGGGGGGCGTGGGGCACACCTCAGTTCTATACACAGACGGGGGGCGTGGGGCACACCTCGGTTCTATACACAGACGGGGGGGCGTGGGGCACACCTCGGTTCTATACACAGACGGGGGGCGTGGGGCACACCTCGGTTCTATACACAGACGGGGGGGCGTGGGGCACACCTCGGTTCTATACACAGACGGGGGGCGTGGGGCACACCTCGGTTCTATACACAGACGGGGGGGCGTGGGGCACACCTCGGTTCTATACACAGACGGGGGGCGTGGGGCACACCTCGGTTCTATACACAGACGGGGGGCGTGGGGCACACCTCGGTTCTATACACAGACGGGGGGCGTGGGGCACACCTCGGTTCTATACACAGACGGGGGGCGTGGGGCACACCTCGGTTCTATACACAGACGGGGGACGGGGGGCACACCTCGGTTCTATACACAGACGGGGGGCACACCTCGGTTCTATACACAGACGGGGGGCACACCTCGGTTCTATACACAGACGTGGGGCACACCTCGGTTCTATACACAGACGGGGGGCGTGGGGCACACCTCGGTTCTATACACAGACGGGGGGCGTGGGGCACACCTCGGTTCTATACACAGACGGGGGGCGTGGGGCACACCTCGGTTCTATACACAGACGGGGGGCGTGGGGCACACCTCGGTTCTATACACAGACGGGGGGCGTGGGGCACACCTCGGTTCTATACACAGACGGGGGGCGTGGGGCACACCTCGGTTCTATACACAGACGGGGGGCGTGGGGCACACCTCGGTTCTATACACAGACGGGGGGCGTGGGGCACACCTCGGTTCTATACACAGACGGGGGGCGTGGGGCACACCTCGGTTCTATACACAGACGGGGGGCGTGGGGCACACCTCGGTTCTATACACAGACGGGGGGCGTGGGGCACACCTCGGTTCTATACACAGACGGGGGGCGTGGGGCACACCTCGGTTCTATACACAGACGGGGGGCGTGGGGCACACCTCGGTTCTATACACAGACGGGGGGCGTGGGGCACACCTCGGTTCTATACACAGACGGGGGGCGTGGGGCACACCTCGGTTCTATACACAGACGGGGGGCGTGGGGCACACCTCGGTTCTATACACAGACGGGGGGCGTGGGGCACACCTCGGTTCTATACACAGACGGGGGGCGTGGGGCACACCTCGGTTCTATACACAGACGGGGGGCGTGGGGCACACCTCGGTTCTATACACAGACGGGGGGCGTGGGGCACACCTCGGTTCTATACAGACAGGGGGCGTAGGGCACACCTCGGTTCTATACAGACAGGGGGTGTAGGGCACACCTCGGTTCTATACAGACAGGGGGTGTAGGGCACACCTCGGTTCTATACACAGACGGGGGGCGTAGGGCACACCTCGGTTCTATACACAGACGGGGGGCGTAGGGCACACCTCGGTTCTATACACAGACGGGGGGCGTAGGGCACACCTCGGTTCTATACACAGACGGGGGGCGTAGGGCACACCTCGGTTCTATACACAGACGGGGGGCGTAGGGCACACCTCGGTTCTATACACAGACGGGGGGCGTAGGGCACACCTCGGTTCTATACACAGACGGGGGGCGTAGGGCACACCTCGGTTCTATACACAGACGGGGGGCGTAGGGCACACCTCGGTTCTATACACAGACGGGGGGCGTAGGGCACACCTCGGTTCTATACACAGACGGGGGGCGTAGGGCACACCTCGGTTCTATACACAGACAGGGGGCGTAGGGCACACCTCGGTTCTATACACAGACAGGGGGCGTAGGGCACACCTCGGTTCTATACACAGACAGGGGGCGTAGGGCACACCTCGGTTCTATACACTGACAGGGGGCGTAGGGCACACCTCGGTTCTATACAGACAGGGGGCGTAGGGCACACCTCGGTTCTATACAGACAGGGGGTATAGGGCACACCTCGGTTCTATACACAGTGTGGTCTCCGGCCCTTGCACCATGTCACACAGCGGCCAGCCTCTCACCTGCGAGCTTCGTCTTCCGGTTGGATACCTGATCACTGAGCACCAGCGGTAGTTTGGGCCTCAGGACCGGCTTCCCGAATCGCCGGCTCAGGAGTTTGGCCACCTTGGCCTGCAGTAAACCCACCTCAGCCGCCATGACAGTCAAGGACACCGCTGAGGATTATGGGAGGTGAAACCTGCATAGCGACGAGCCCCGCCCACCAACTACTTGTCGTCTTGTTCGAGAGGAGCCTGGCTGCGGAGTGGAGCTCCACGTTTGACAGGAAGCATGTGACCTCCACTCCACTTTTTTTTTTTTTTTTATTATTATTATTGAACTTTATTGTTCCAAACAATGAATGGCTGTAGCTGGAGCCCCGCTATCCACAGGAAACATGTGGCCTCCACTCCACCTATTTTGTTTTTTTGTTTAATGAACTTTAACATAACAAGAATTCAATAGACATTAGGAACAACACGTGGAAGTGGAAGTGACATATTTCCTGTCTCATCTGCATTTCCCAATGGTATCTGGATGCAGACTGGGGCTCCACTCTCCACATGAATCATGTGGCCTCCACAGATTTTTATTTTAATCGGCTTTAACCCTTTTGCTGTCAGAATAGTTTTTGCATTTTCTGTACACATGTTTAACCAGTTAACGACCACGCCATAGCCGAATGACAGCTACAGCACGGTAAAATAACTCTGGTAGGGCGTATATTGACGTCTTCCCAGAATCCCACTCTTGTGCGCCCCCTGAGAGCTCACCCAGGAATACCCGTGACCGCCGGGTCCAACAGCTGACAGCGGCCGTTTACCATGTGAACGCTCCGTCAAATGATGGAGCGATCACTTGTAAACAAACCGGCGTCATGTCCTGTTCCTCTCTCCCCTCTCCGTCCCGATCGGTACAGTGTGAGCGGAGAGGGGAGAGATTCTTGGCAGCAGCGCTATGGGCTGGATCTATAGTGCCCACAGCACTGATATGTGCCCATTGCAGCCTCATCCAGCCATCCATGCTCAACCATCCATACTCCGCATGCTTAGCCATCCATCCATACTCAGCAATACTCATCCATCCATACTCAGCCATCCATCCTCAGCAATACTCATCCATCCATACTCAGCATGCTCAGCCATCCATCCATACTCAGCAATACTCATCCATCCATACTCCGCATGCTTAGCCATCCATCCATACTCAGCAATACTCATCCATCCATCCTCAACAACACTCATCCATCCATACTCAGCATGCTCAGCCATCCATCCATACTCAGCAATACTCATCCATCCATGCTCAGCATGCTTAGCCATCCATCCATACTCAGCAATACTCATCCATCCATGCTCAGCCATCCATCCTCAGCAATACTCATCCATCCATACTCAGCATGCTCAGCCATCCATCCATACTCAGCAATACTCATCCATCCATGCTCAGCATGCTTAGCCATCCATCCATACTCAGCAATACTCATCCATCCATGCTCAGCCATCCATCCTCAGCAATACTCATCCATCCATACTCAGCCATCCATCCTCAGCAATACTCATCCATCCATACTCAGCAATACTCATCCATCCATCCTCAACAATACTCATCCATCCATACTCAGCATGCTCAGCCATCCATCCATACTCAGCAATACTCATCCATCCATACTCAGCACGCTCAGCCATCCATCCATACTCAGCAATACTCATCCATCCATGCTCAGCCATCCATCCTCAGCAATACTCATCCATCCATACTCAGCAATACTCATCCATCCATCCTCAACAACACTCATCCATCCATACTCAGCATGCTCAGCCATCCATCCATACTCAGCAATACTCATCCATCCATGCTCAGCATGCTTAGCCATCCATCCATACTCAGCAATACTCATCCATCCATGCTCAGCCATCCATCCTCAGCAATACTCATCCATCCATACTCAGCATGCTCAGCCATCCATCCATACTCAGCAATACTCATCCATCCATGCTCAGCATGCTTAGCCATCCATCCATACTCAGCAATACTCATCCATCCATGCTCAGCCATCCATCCTCAGCAATACTCATCCATCCATACTCAGCCATCCATCCTCAGCAATACTCATCCATCCATACTCAGCAATACTCATCCATCCATCCTCAACAATACTCATCCATCCATACTCAGCATGCTCAGCCATCCATCCATACTCAGCAATACTCATCCATCCATACTCAGCACGCTCAGCCATCCATCCATACTCAGCAATACTCATCCATCCATGCTCAGCCATCCATCCTCAGCAATACTCATCCATCCATGCTCAGCCATCCCATCCACCCCCAGCCACACTCAGCTATACCCAGCAATACTCAGCCATACCCAGCTGTACTCGGCCATACTCATTCATGCTCGGTCATCCCATACATACTCAGCCATCCCCATCCACGGCTCATCCATCCCTATTCTTGCTCATCCGCGCCACATCAGTTCTCATCCATGCTACATCCATACCACTACAGTGCCTCACAAAAGTGTAATAGGTATTCAAATTTGATTTTAAACTTATGCCCCTAGAACACCTGATGGTGCTCCCTGCATGTTGGGCCTCTCTATGTGGCCACGCTGTGTAAAAGTCTCCCAAATGTGGTATTGCCATACTCAGGAGCAGTAGGAGAATCTATTTTGTGGTGTCATTTTGGTATGTATGTATAGAAATATTGTATAAATGGACAACTTTGTGTAAAAAAAAAATGCATTTTCATTTTCTTTACACATTTTCCAAAAACTTGTAAAAAAAAAATGACATCTTCAAAAGACTCATTATGCCTCATAGATTATACGTTGGGTTGTTTTCTTTCCAAAATGGGGTCATTTTTGGGGCGCTTCCATTGTCCTGGTGCTCCAGGGCCTTCAAACGTGTAAAGCCCCATACACACGGTCGGACAATCCGCGGACCAGGTCCGTCGGACCATGTCCGTCATACTTTGTCCGATGTTGGTTTTGCGTACACACGGTCGGACAAAGTTGTTGGAAAATCCGATCATTCTGAACGTGGTGACGTTTGTTGCCTACAACGGGACTACGTAGAGGCTAGTAGCCAATAGCTTTGGTCTTGTAATGTGATCTGAGCATGCGTAGCACTTTGTCCGGTCGGACAACCGTACACACGATTGGATTTGGTGTGATCGGACCGTGTTGATGGCAAATCTTTCCAGCAGGAGATAAGACTTTGTCCGTCGGACAAACCGACGTACACTGTCCGATGGTGCATACACACGGTCTGATTTTTCAACAACATTGTCCGATCGGACAGAATCCATGAAAAAGTCCGACCGTGTGTATGGGGCTTAAGAGGTAGTCAAGAAATGATATGTGTGATTTATGCTCCTAGAACGCCTGATGGTGCTCCCTGCATGTTGGGCCTCTGTATGTGGCCACGCTGTGTAAAAGTCTCACACATGTGGTATCGCCATAGTCAGGAGGAGTAGTAGAATGTGTTTTGGGGTGTAATTTGTGCTATGCATATGCTGTGTGTGAGAAATAACCTGCTAATATGACAATTTTGTGAAAAGAAAAGGAAAAAAAATCTTGATTTTGCAAAGAATTGTGGGAAAAAAATTACAACCTCAAAAAACTCGTCATGCCTCTTACTAAATACCTTGGAATGTCTAATTTCCAAAAAGGGGTAATTTAGGGGGTATTTGTACTTCCCTGGCTTGTTAGGGTCTCAAAAAATGAGTCAGTGCATCAGGTGTGATCAATTTTCAGAGATTGGCACCATAGCTTGTGGACTCTAACTTTGACTAAGACCAAATAATATACACTTAAGCCCCATACACACGGTCGGACTTTTTCATGGATTCTGTCCGATCGGACAATGTTGTTGAAAAATCAGACCGTGTGTATGCACCATCGGACAGTGTACGTCGGATTGTCCGACGGACAAAGTCTTATCTCCTGCTGGAAAGATTTGCCGACAACACGGTCCGATCACACCAAATCCGATCGTGTGTACGGTTGTCCGACCGGACAAAGTGCTACGCATGCTCAGATCACATTACAAGACCAGAGCTATTGGCTACTAGCCTCTACGTAGTCCCGTCGTAGGCAACAATCGTCACCGCGTTCAGAATGATCGGATTTTACGACAACTTTGTCTGACCGTGTGTACGCAAAACCAACATCAGACAAAGTATGACGGACATGGTCCGACGGACCTGGTCCGCGGATTGTCCGACCGTGTGTATGGGGCTTAAGGCTGCTTTCACACTGGGGCGGTTTTCAGGCGGTACAGCGCTAAAAATAGCGTCTGTACACCGCCTGAAAAAACCGGCCCCATTCACTCCAGTGTGAAAGCCGGCGGGCTTTCACACTGGAGCGGTGCGCTAGCAGGACCGCAACAAAAGTCCTGCTAGCAGCATCTTTGGAGCGGTGAAGGAGCAGTGTATTTACCGCTCCTATACCGCTCCTTCCCATTGAAATCAATGGGAAACCGCGGGGATACCGCCCGCAAACCGCCGCTGCAGCGGCGCTTTGCGGAGGTTTTTAACCCTTTTGCGGCCGCTAGCGGGGGTTAAAACCACCCCGCTAGCAGCCGCATACCGCGGGTAAAACGATGGTAAAGCAGCGCTAAATATAGCGCTGCTTTACCGTCGCCGCCCCGCACCGCCCCAGTGTGAAAGCAGCCTAAGGGCTCTTTCACACGGACGTGTCCGTGTACGGAGCCCGCTCTGCACAGCGGGGGATCGCTCAGTCGATCCCCTGCTGTGCAGGAAGATGACAGGTCTGTCTCTGCACTCTGTGCAGGGACGGACCTGTCAGAGCAGGGGATCGGATGACGACGGACCAAGTCCGTCGTCACCCGATCCGATCCGCAGGCGGATGGAAAAATAGCTTTTTCCTCCGTCATACTTTTTCGGATCGGAGCGGGTCGGATGTCAGCGGACATGGCACCGCTGACATCCGTCCCTCCATAGAGGTCTATGGAGGGTCCGTTCAGGTCCACCAAAAAACTGACAGGCGGACCTGAACGGATCGTTCATGTGAAAGGGGCTTTTTGGGTTATTTTTACCAAAGATATGTAGCAGTATAAATTTTGGCCAAAATATATGAAGAAAAATTAAAAATTTTCAAAATGTTATAACAGAAGCTAAGAAAAATGCATTTTTTTACCAAATTTTTGGTCTTTTTTCTTTTATAGCGCAAAAAATAAAAAACCCAGCAGTGATTAAATACTACCAAAAGAAAGCTCTATTTGTGTGAAAAAAAGGACAAAAATTTCATATAGGTACAGTGTTGCATGACTGAGTAATTGTCATTCAAAATGTGAGAGCACCGAAAGCTAAAAATTGGTTAGGAAGGGGGTTTAAGTGCCCAGTGGTCCGTGGTCAAAAAAAATCATTTTAGGCTTGGAGATAAAACCTCTAACACAATATATATTTTCTGAAAGCGAACACCCCAGAGCAGGGGTAGGCAACCCCGGCCCTCCAGCTGTGGTGAAACTACAAGTCTCATGAGACTAGGGTTGCCACCTGTCCGGGATTCACCACCGGAAACATGTGCCCGGGTCTCTGACCACCTGAGATACGGACACATTATTCATTTCAGACCCGCCAGTGGCTCCCTGTGACATTAGTGCGACCGTGTCTCCTAGATTTCGGGTCCGCAGCGGCACAGCGCTGCTTGATTTCTGCTCTGCCTCCTGCTCAGCTGTCAGTGCGGGACGGAAGTCGGGACACAGAGGCAGAGGCGGAGCCTCCATGGTGCTCTCCTCGAATCATCTGGCTGCCTGCAGAAGGGACAAGGAGGTGGGCGGAGCCTCCCCACTCCCTACTGCTCTGGAATGTGTGCAGAGATCGCGCTGGGACTGCAGCCAAGCTCGTAAGGTAAGTTTATGCCATGTCAAGATTTCAAAGTACTCTCCCCCCTCCCTCCGCCATACAATATACAGTGGCTTGCAAAAGTATTCGGCCCCCTTGAACTTTTCAACCTTTTGCCACATTTCAGGCTTCAAACATAAAGATATAACATTTTTATTTTTTGTGAAGAATCACCAACAAGTGGGACACAATTGTGATGTGGAACGAAATCTTTTGGATTTTTGAAACTTTTTTAACTAATAAAAAAATGAAAAGTGGTGCGTGCAAAATTATTCGGCCCCCTTGCGTTAATACTTTGTAGAGCCACCTTTTGCTGCGATTACAGCTGCAAGTCGCTTGGGGTATGTCTCTATCAGTTTTGCACATCGAGAGACTGAAATTCTTGCCCATTGTTCCTTGCAAAACAGCTCGAGCTCAGTGAGGTTGGATGGAGAGCGTTTGTGAACAGCAGTTTTCAGCTCTTTCCACAGATTCTCGATTGGATTCAGGTCTGGACTTTGACTTGGCCATTCTAACACCTGGATACATTTATTTGTTAACCATTCCTTTGTAGATTTTGCTGTATGTTTGGGATCATTGTCTTGTTGGAAGATAAATCTCCGTCCCACTTTCAGGTCTTTTGCAGACTCAACAGGATGTTCATCCAGAATGGTCCTGTATTTGGCTACATCCATCTTCCCCTCAATTTTAACCATCTTCCCTGTCCCTGCTGAAGAAAAGCAGGCCCAAACCATGATGCTGCCACCACCATGTTTGACAGTGGGGATGGTGTGTTGAGGGTGATGAGCTGTGTTGCTTTTACGCCAAACATATCGTTTTGCATTGTGGCCAAGTTCGATTTTGGTTTCTTAGGACCAGAGCACCTTCTTCCACATGTTTGGTGTGTCTCCCAGGTGGCTTGTGGCAAACTTTAGACGAGACTTTTTATGGATATCTTTGAGAAATGGCTTTCTTCTTGCCACTCTTCCATAAAGGCCAGATTTGTGCAGTGTACGACTGATTGTTGTCCTATGGACAGACTCTCCCACCTCAGCTGTAGTTCTCTGCAGTTCATCCAGAGTGATCATGGGCCTCTTGGCTGCATCTCTGATCAGTCTTCTCCTTGTCTGAGCTGAAAGTTTAGAGGGACAGCCAGGTCTTGGTAGATTTGCAGTGGTCTGATAGTCCTTCCATTTCAAAATGATCGCTTGCACAGTGCTCCTTGGGATGTTTAAAGCTTGGGAAATCTTTTTGTATCCAAATCCATCAGTCATTTAGGACAACATTGGATCATTCAGAGATCCTCGCTGAACTTCTGGAGTGAGTTTGCTGCACTGAAAGTAAAGGGGCCGAATAATTTTGCACGCACCACTTTTCAGTTTTTTATTTACATACACCCCCCTCCCCCCACCATACACTATACATACATACATACACCCCGACTCCCCCCACCATACACTATACATACATACACCCCTCCCCCACCATACACTATACATACATACATACACCCCCCTCCCCCACCATACACTATACATACATACATACAACCCCCTCCCCCCACCATACACTATACATACATACACCCCCCTCCCCCCCCACCATACACTATACATACATACACCCCCCTCCCCCACCATACACTATACATACATACACCCCCCTCCTGATACACCATCCATATATAAATTTCTCCCCCCCGATACACCATCCAACCACCGTCCACTGCCCTACTGACACCATTCACTACTCTACTGACACGTCCTCTGCCCTACTGACACCGTCCACTGCCCTACTGACACCGTCCACTGCCCTACTGACACCGTCCACTGCCCCACTGATACAATCCACTGCCCTACTGACACCGTTCACTGCCCTACTGACACAATCCACTGCCGAATTGACACCGTCCGCTGCCCTATTGACACCATCCGCTGCCCTACTGACACGTCCGCTGCCCTACTGACACGTCCGCTGCCCTACTGACACGTCCGCTGCCCGACTGACGCCGTCCGCTGCCCGACTGACGCCGTCCGCTGCCCGACTGACGCCGTCCGCTGCCCGACTGACGCCGTCCACTGCTTTACGGACACCATCCACTACCTGACTGACACCGTCCACTACCTGACTGACACCATCCACTGCTCTACTGACGCCATCCACTGTTCTGCTGACGCCATCCACTGCTTTACTGACGCCATCCACTGCTCTACTGACACCCTCCACTGCCCTACTGACACCGTCCACTACTCTACTGAAACCATCCACTGCTCTACTGACACCATCCACTACCGTACTGACACTATCCACTGCTCTACTGACACCATCCACGGATCTTCTAACAGCATAAAGAATTTATTTTTATCTTGTTATAAAATTTAAAAAATGGGTAATTTTTGTCTGTCATTGATGTACGCTGATGAGGTGGCACTGATGGGCACCAATAGGTGGCAGTGATGGGCACTGATGGGTGGCAGTGATAGACACTTCTAGGTGGCACTGATAGGCAGCACTTCCAGGTGGCACTGGTGGGCAATGATAGGTGGCACTGGTGGGCAATGATAGGTGTCACTTGTGGGCATTGATTGGTGTCACTTGTGGGCATTGATTGGTGTCACTTGTGGGCATTGATTGGTGGCACTTGTGGGCACTGTTACATAGTATAAATGAGGCATAATTGCCTCTTCCTTTTTGGGACCCATGTCCCTTTAAGATAAGCCGGTGATCGGCTTTTTTTTTCTCCTCCGGTGTCAGCGTGAGGAGAAAAAAAAATGATCAGGAGCTTTTATTTTGATCATGTGATCAGCTGTCATTGGCTGACAGCTGATCACATGGTAAGGGGCCAGGAACGGCCCCTTACTCGGATCGGTGATCATCCGAGTTTCATTGACTCTGTGATCACAGCACGCTCCGCGCTGAAGGGTGCGCGCAGGGAGCGTGCACAGGGGAGGCCATCACATGACGGCCTCTTGAGAATTCAGGTCCGCGCTGTGGCCGTCATTCGGCCATAGCGCGGATGTCAAGTGGTTAAATCTACAAGGGCTTTTGTTTTACAACTACTATTCCTTTATATTGGCTTTTAGAATCTACAAATGCAGAAATGTTGAATTTGGATGAAAGGTTTAGCACTGGGAAACACTTTTTGAAAGATAAAAAGTGCATTTTATATACAACTATATAGATCAGACCCAAATGAGGAGGAAAGAGGGACAGAGGGACATTGCTCCAGGGACAGTCCCCCGAAATCATGGACAGTTGGGAGCTATGCAGAGGCATGATGGGATTTGTAGTTTCAAAACAGCTGGAGTGCCGAGGTTGCCTACCCCTGCCCTAGAGAATAAAATAGTGGCAGTTCCAATTTTATATGTTACCCGAAATCCCTCAAAGGACTAGGAAACGCAAAATTTCAGTAAAAAAATACACTAAAGTGAATTTTAGGGCAAAGAAATACAAGACATTTTTTGTAAAATATAAAAGAGGTTGCATGTCAAACCTTACATTTGTGTTTGCCCATGAAATGGTGACAAACTTCAGTACCCTATATTTTCTATAGACGACGCTTCAAAAGCTCCCTATAGGTAATCAACCTAGAGTTACAGAGGAGGTCTGGTGCTCGAATTATTGTTTTCACTCTGGCGCGTGTGGCAATATGTCATAATAAAAGTTTTCAAGCGTAGGCGCCCCCGACACTTTTTTTTTTATGTGCTTGGGTGTAACTTTATTTTTTTGCCTAACCACTTCACCTCCGGAAAATTTACCCCCCTTTATGTCCAGGCCATTTTTTGCGTTACGGCACTGCATTACTTTAACTGACAATTGAGCCGTCTTGAATGAGATATATGTCTCCCCCCCCCCCCCCCCCCCACAAATAGAGCTTTCTTTTGGTGGTATTTGATCACCACTGCGTTTTTCTATTTTTTGCGCTATAAACAAAAAAAGACAATTCTTAAAAAAAACAGCAACATTTTTTACTTTCTGCTATAAAACATCCAATATATTTAAAAAAAAAATCTAATTTCTTCATCAATTTTGGCCAATATGTATTCTGCTACAGATTTTTGGTAGAAAAAATCCCAAGAAACGTACATTGATTGGTATGTGCAAAAGTTATAGCATCTACAAACTATGGGATTTATTTATGGATTTTTATTTTTACTAGTAATGTCGGTGATCAGCGACTTATAGTAGGACTGCGATAGTGCAGCGGACAATCAGACACTAACTGAAATTTTTTTGGGAACCAGTGACACCAATACAGTGATCAGCCCTAAAAATATGCACTGTCACTGTACTAATGACATTGCCAGGGAAGGGGTTAACATCAGGGGCAATCAAAGGGTTAACTATGTGTCCAGCATGTGTTACTGTGTACTGTGTGTGCTTTTTTTTACTATGCAATGTGTTTTGCAGGCAGAAAAAAACAGCACATTGCTGCAGTCAGAAGAGAGCCCTGTGTTTGTTTACCTACACAGGGCTCCATAGATGTCCAGAGACGATCGTTTGGTGCCGGCGACCAATCAGCAGCCAGTACTCCCTGATTGGTTGGCGCTGCAGCCAATCGCAGCACATCCGGGGCGGCGGAGGCCTGCGGATGCACTAGGGTTGCCACCTCATCCCTTTAAACCCGAACACATATGAATTACAGTACACAGGTTCTGCAGGTAAGGGACCAAGTGAGTTTAATTACCACCTTAATCACCCACAGAACCTGTCTAATAATATGTGTTTGAGTTTAAAGGGATGAGGTGGCAACTCTAGGGTGCGCTGATCATGTAATATGTACATGATCCAGCACAGAGCGGCCACCCTTCTGCAATATATCTATGTTGGGCAGTCCGCAAATGGTTACATTTTTTTCATCACATAGGAGACAAAAGTACACTATGTGATGTTTTTTTAGGTGACAGGTTCTCTTTAATGAGACACGCATGGTGTAAACAACCCTGCATGTCTCCTCTGGGCTCCACTGAAGCCAGGTACCCCCTGTAGGGGTCTGTCAGTGGGGGGAGGGGTGGTATTTCGGAGGGTTGGGGGTCTGTCAGTGGAGGGAGGAAGTGGTATTTTGGAGGGTTGGGGTAGGGTTGCCACCTCATCCCTTTAAAACCGAACACATTATAATTGTTGTGGAGTAACAGCGCTGTCTAAAAAAATATTTTTTTCCCATATAAGTGACTGCTGTGAGAAAGTGTTCAAAAAATGATGAAAATAAAAAACTAGATTTCTGCTGCAACCTAATGTGAGATACACACAAAAAATACAATAAAAGAAATTGGCTGCGCTGAAAAATTTTAAATCAGTTAGCACACCCACATCGTGATGTGTTAGAATTATTCTACTTTGGTGTTTAGTGTATAACTAAAAGAGAAAAAATTCAAGCTAACTCAATCTGGACTGAATGTCCACCACTCAGTGATAAGTGAAAAAATACAAATAACAAATATCAAAACACAAATTATATATCACAGTGAATTGAGATCTGATAAGATGTCATATAGAACAACAGAGGTCCAAGTAAGGGAAAATAACGTTTGCAAGGAAATATTCAGTGCATGCAGAAAAAAGTCCACCACAGAGTTCAGGTTATGCTGATAATGATTCCCCGTGTTGGGACACCTGGCACGCACAGAGCAAGTGATGGAATAGCCAAAGTGAAAATCCTCCACCGAAAGACAAAAATAGCCGCTTACCAGCTGATCTGGTCTCTGTGTTAAGAGAGACCAGATAGGCGAATGGCATACACCCCTGCCTGGGTCTTTGTCCGAGCTCCTCAGGGAAACAGTCACCTGGTTATTCAGTGAGAATGGATCTTTCTCTGGGGTCACTTGGCTCTCAATCAGAGGGGGTTATTATCATGAAAGAGAAAGGGACACTATGGCGCAATAACGTTTTTTACCCTTTATTAAAAAATATTCTAAAAGTAGCACACTCACATGTTAAAAACAATATCAGAGCGGTTTAAATTAGTCGAGCCGGCCGGCTCTCTTACTTGCTACCCGTCGCTTCCTGGGATAGACGGGAGAAAGGAGGTGACGTCAGCACGCCGCTCACCCTACGGCGTTTCGTCAAATGTGACGTCTTCCTGGGGCACGGGCGGCGTGCTGACTCACCGCCTAATATGCATACTACAGTCCAACACACGCCCCTTTCTGAGCTCTCGTCGGCCATCTTTAAATAGGGCAATCGCCCTCTTTGTATCCCTGATTGGCTTCTCAGATATATGGGCAGTCCTAGTGTCTAGCTAGGTGTGTTATTGGCTTAATGCCTAGCGAATGCCTTTAGTATTATCGCTCGGTAACGTGTCAAGGTAACGAGACCTATGTTACTTACAATCTCGGATCATGATACATTGATACGCTAATAGATCAGAGTCCTATGGGTGATGATAATCCTAACATATTATCGTGAATGATACGTCATATATATTAAAAACATTATATTATAAACATTATAATTGCACAGGTTCTGTAGCTGATTAAGGGTGTAATTAAATTCACTTGGTGCTTTACCTGCATTAAATTAGCCCCAAAACCTGTGTAATTAATATGTGTTCGGGTTTAAAGGGATGAGATGGCAACCCTAGTTGGGGGTCTGTCAGTGGGGGGAGAGGTGGTATTTGAGGGGGTGGGAATCTGTCAGTGGAGGGAGGGGTGCCACTGATAGACCTCCAACTACCAATCCCTTCTCCCACTCCCTCCACTACTTTTCCCCCAGCTCCCCACTGACATACCCCAACTACACCCCCACCCAACCAACTACCAACCTTTCCCCCATGGACAGACCATCCCAACCCCCCCCATATACCACTCCCTCACCCCCACTGACAGACCCCCCCAAAAAAACATCCATTACCTCCACTGATAGGACCCCCAAATACCACCTTTTCTCTCCACTGACAAATGCCCCAATACCGCCCCTCCCCCCACACCCTCAAATACCACCCCTCCCCCATTGACAGACTCCCAACCTCCCAAAATACCACCCCTCCCCCACTGACAGACCCCAAACCCCCCAAATACCTCCCCCACTGGCAGACCCCCAACTCTCTCAAATACCATCCCTTCTCCCACTCCCTCCACTACTTTTCCCCCAGCTCCCCACTGACATACCCCAACTACACCCCTGCCCCCCACTGATACACCCCCACCCAACCAACTACCAACCTTTCCCCCATGGACAGACCATCCCAACCCCCCCCCATATACCACTCCCTCACCCCCACTGACAGATGCCCCCAAAAAACATCCATTACCTCCACTAACAGACCCCCAAATACCACCTTTTCTCTCCACTGACAAATGCCCCAATACCACTCCTCCCCCCACACCCTCAAATACCACCCCTCCCCCATTGACAGACTCCCAACCTCCCAAAATACCACCCCTCCCCCACTGACAGACCCCAAACCCCCCAAATACCTCCCCCACTGGCAGACCCCCAACTCTCTCAAATACCACCCGCTTCCTCCACTGAACACGCACTCATCAGCAGGGGCGTCAGCATATAAAGATACAAACAACAAGCTTGCATAGTGTTATACCTTTTTATTAAGCAAAAACTCGCCCCAACTACAGATCGCACTTACGTTAAAATCAATCAAAAAATCAATCAAATAGGCAAAACTCAATTCAGTACAGCTATGACTCTACCTCACCACCGGTTGGCGTCGTTTCTATGCGGACGGCTGGATGAGACACGGGACGAGCTCGCTGGACTGTGAGTGTAACGTCGCGTGGCCACGCCCTGAAGCGTTTCGTGATTCCGCTCTCTGAAGACGTAAACAGGTAACCAGGCTTCATATTCTTTTAGCTCTGGTAAGCATACATCCACTGGGGAGTGCACGGGGTGCAATCGGTGCTGGTGTAGGATTAAGTCAACTGCAGTCTGTTCCGTTCCTGTGGTGGACTTCACTCTACTTCTGACAACACTCTTCTCTTCTTGCTGTCTGGACATTTATGGATTATTGCTTTCATGCTATTTGTCTCTGCATGAGTATCCTGTACTCACATATGGGTAGAAACAGCTTATTATTTATACAACATCATTGTTTGAATGTTGGATATTATTATTATCATTGTTTTTATGTATTGCTGTTTGATCTATTCTATTAAGCACTGTTTATGTTTGGTTCATATGAATTGAACATTTGTTTTATTGAATGTTACTTACCGTAGGTTTATAACAGCAGCTATTCTTTTTTTATTTTAATTTTTTTTTTTTTGTTTTGATTTATATTTTATTATTTATTTTTTTATTTTCATATTTTCCTTTGAGCGCTGGGATCAGGAATAATAATTATTATTATTTTTGATTTATTGTATACCTAGTGTCACCATATGACTGGTGTGGCAGTGAACAAGGATACTGGGTGGTTATGGTATATGTTAAAAACATATCTGGTTTTGGGTTAAATACTGCTTTAAGATTGTCCAGGGGTGATGTGAGATAGGTGCTCTCACAGGCGGTGCACCTTTAAGGTACAATTTTGTCTGATGAGCGATCTGCCGATTTTCAGATCGTTAGTATGGTGCTTTCGACAGCCGATCCAGCCGATCAGACAACAAAAAGTGCGCAGGTTATAAAATTTATAAAAAAATCGTAAGACTACGCATGCTCAGAAACTAAAGAACACATACAAAACAATTTAACACATTACATCACTTCTGAAGTTGAATTTGGTCGGACGAGAATTTTTGTATGTTGCGTAACCTTTTCACTTTCCATATGAGACTAGCATGCAACAAAAAAACTGACGAAAATTCGTCCAATAATCTGATCGTGTGTACACGGCTTAAGGCCTTATTCACAGTTGAGTGCAGTCACTGCCTTCCAATTGACATCAATAGGACTGCTTGCATGGGCATGCACAGAATCCTTTTGTACCCCCATGTGGGCTAACACCGCCCTCGAATGGGAGTACATACACCCATGTGAGAGGTGACCCACATGTCTCATTGGAGGAGCTGTACATGCTCAATACTAAACAATTCTATAATCAATGAGCATCGCCCCCTATCTATGACATTAGCATGGTGGAGACTGAGTCACTTCCAGAAAATCCATGTGCAACATTTTCTTTTTTAACAGCCCCTTTTTTCTTTTAATGCTCAGCTGATTCAGGTTGGAGACACTCAGCACTCCTTATTTAAGAGGATTGATGCATTATTAAATTGCCCATCTGACATTGCTCTAAGGCAGTTCCCCAATAATCAAGTGATGTAGGTGAAAATGAAATTACAAATTCATATTGATAATGACTGCCTAGGAAGATCATGGCAATGTAAAACTACGGCGCTCACACAAGCACTTAGGCTAAGAACATAGCATAGAATACATTGAATATAAAAAGTGTGTGACCTTACTTTGCCATCAGCACTCCATCTGTTTCTTTCCAAGCAGTGAAATGGTTAAGATTTATGTACCTATGAACACTTTGACTGTAAATACCATTAGCTAATGGAGCAGTCCCCAGACAGAATCTCATTGCTTTACTGACATCATCCAGATATAAAAGCCAAGTACTAGGCAGAGAATCTTAAAAAACTGGACAGCTCATGACACGTCACGTGGCTTTTTTATAAATGAATACTGTCATTAAAAGTAACTGTTAAATTGTAATCTGCATATCTGGCCGGTTAGAACCGAAATACAAGCAAAGAGCTGACCAATGGCATTCCTGATTCTTCCCAAAAGCAATTGCAGTTCTACATTTAATGTTCTCTGCCTTTTATAAACAAATGTCCTTCCATTCTCTTAATACCATAACTCTATGAACTTTTTGTAATCAAATTTTCAGCGACCTACCTAATCTTATTTGATTCATTTAAACTTGGCAAGTGTCAGCCGGCAACACAAGAGCGGAACGGACAAATTAAAGTGAATACATTTGAACCCATTATTGCATTAGAGGATAGAAATACCACACTATAATTTTATTCCTTTAGTAATTTATATTATATTACATCTTTAAAAGGGAAAGTAAACCAACTCCATTAATTTTTATAAAAGAGCTTTTAAATATATTTAGAGAGAGGGCATCAAATGGTGGGTTTGGCCAAATTGCACTAACAATGGGAGGATCATTAAATACCAGGAGTGCAGAGTATAGGAGTCCATTTTGTACAGAGTGCAGAGTTCAGTAGTGCACTACGTACAGAGTGCAGAGTTCAAGAGTGCAGTACATACAGAGTGCAGAGTTCAGGAGTGCACTACTACAGAGTGCAGAGTTTAGTAGTGCCTTACGTACAGAATGCATGGTTCAGCGGTGCGCTACACACAGTGGTTTGAGATGATAGAAAGGCAAGAGTAACTCAAATAACCACTTGTTACAACCAAGGTATGAAGTATACCATCTCTGAGCGCACAACACATGGAACCTTGAAAAAGGTGGGCTACAGCGGCATAAGACCACACCAGGAAAACAGGACAACTGAGGCTACAATTCACACAGACTCACCACAATTGGACAATAGAAGATTGGAAAAATGTTGCCTGGTCTGATGAGTCTTGATTTTAGCTGTGACATTCAGATGGTAGGGTCAGAATTTGGCGTAAACAACATGAAGGCATAGATCTATCCTGCCTTGTATCAATGGTTCAGGCTGGTAGTGGTGTAATGGTGTGAGGGATATTTTCCTGGCACACTTTGGGCCCCTTAGTACCAATTGAGCTTTGTTTAAACGCCACGGCCTACCTGAGTATTGTTGCTGACCATGTCCATCCCTTTATGACTACAGTGTACCCATCTTCTGATGGCTCCTTCCAGCAGGATAATGCACCATGTCACAAAGCTCAAATCATCTCACCGCTGTTTTCTTGAACATGATAATGAGTTCACTGAAATCCAATGGCCTTCACTGTCACCAGATCTCAGTCCAAAATTTGCATCATGGATGTGCAGCCTACAAATCTGTAGCAACTGCCTGATGCTATTATGTCAATATGGACCAAAATCTCTAAGGAACCCCAGAAAGTGCACTCTTTCACAAATTGCCGGACGAGGTCCCCAAAAAATCACTGAAACTCATAACCTATATCTTTCTGGCGGCAAGAATAACGATTGCGAGAAACTGGAAACATTCACGCATACCTCTAGACCAAGTAAAAAGCAAACTCAATTGGATCATGATTAATGACAAACTTACTTATACTCTCCATAACAAGTCAGAGATGTTTAACAAGATCTGGGATCCTTGGATCGAGCACATCTCTACCTGAAGAGGAACTCCAGGTGACCCTCCTCCTCTCTCCCCTCCTCTCCCCCTCCACCCTATCTCTCTCTCCTTTCCTTTCCCTCCTTCTGCTACCCCTCTCTTTTCTCTTTGTTACTTCTTGTTTTTATTTTATTTTTATTTCATGTTATCTGAAGGTATAATTTATATAACCTGGTTAATGATACCTTGAATAAAACGTTGCAGACGGGACAGGATGGCCAACATAAGTAGGGACGGAAAACCAACCCTGGATTTTTATACAGAGTCATTTGTAGCCCTGAAGCCTTCCTACTCTTTTCTTTGGTACTGCAATATCTGAAAATAATTCCTATGCAATCATCAGCGAGTACCATACCCTAATTAAGGGCGTAAATGCTGTTTATAGGTTTCTAATTCCTGATAGCTATTATGCATTATGTAAATGCACTGTTGAAACGTTTATATGTTAAATTGATGGTGACTTGGTTACTTGTGAAACATTTGTTACTGTTTTGTACTTACCTCAATAAAAATATTGAAATATAAAATCTCTAAGGAAGGTTTCCATCATCTTGTTGAATCTATGCCATGAAAAATTAAGGCAGTTCTGAAGGCAAAAGGGGGTCCATCCCGGACTTGCAAGGTGTACCTAATAAAGTAGCCGGTGAGTGTATGTAGGGGCCTAAAAAGTGTATGACTTCCAAAACTGCAGCATCTGATCTGTTTTCTTTTTTTTTTTTTTTAACAGAAAAGTTTTTATTTAACAAATCAGCATTACAAAACATTCAGCATTCGGCATGAAGTATCTTATTTGTTACAGCATCAGACCAAGGCATTCATTCAGGAATTTAACATCCTACAAGTCCATAATTTCATTCTCCCTGCATGTTTTGCCCAATGGGATCTACGGATATTCCCTTCTAGAGCCCACCCCAGAGTTCAGTAGGTCGTTTTGCCGCTACCCTCTGAAAGACCGTTAATTGCATAGCAGGTTTGACAAGTGGAGTTTAATCCTCCTCTGGCGAGGCCGGGTGGTGCCCCGTGTCTGGGGGGGGGGGGGGGGGGGGTGAGTGATCTGTGTTCTTTTGATGCTCATAGATTTCCCCAGCTACACATCCCCCTCCATTCTCTCACCGGAGTGAATGCTGCCCATAGCCTTGCAGGCACTGGTTGCACATATACTGGCTCCTGGTGCTTCTGGCTCCTCCTGCCACCATAGCAAGCAGCTTGATATGGGGGCACCCCTGTGTGCTTGCTCCCAAGCCCTGCTCTGTGTGTCCGTATGACACACAGAGTGTGGTTGGGCCCTGCCCTCCTTACTGGCTGTAATTGACAGCAACCAATGGCTCCCGCTGCTGTGTCTGAGCCAATAAGAACCCCCGTGGGGCCGGTCGCGTGTCCCGCGGACTCGATCGCCGCGGGGATACCCGCGATCGTCTCATGGTAAGGCTGAACGGGGAGATGCGGAAATAAACAGCCTAGCAACTAGTGACGCCGATCTCTGCTCCTGTGATTGGAGCAGAGATCAGCATTCACTAGCTGACAGCCACGCCCCCCCAGTTAGAAACACGCCTCTAGGAACATGTATCCCCCTACACTGCCACCTAGTTGTTAACCCCTTCACTGCCAGTGTCATTTACACAGGAATCAGTACATTTAAATAGCACTGATTGCTGTATAAATGACAATGGTCCCAAAAATGTGTCAAAAATGTCCGATGTGTCCGCCATAATGTCGCAGTCACAATAAAAATCGCTGATCGCCGCCATTACTAGTAAAAAAAATGATTAATAAAAATGCTATAAAACTATCCCCTATTTTGTAAACGCTATAACTTCTGCGCAAATCAATCAATAATCGCTTATTGCGATTTTTTTACCAAAAATATGTAGAAGAATACGTATCGGCCTAAACTGAGGAAAAAAAATGTTTTTTTTATATATTTTTGGGGGATATTTATTATAGCAAAAAGTAAAAAATAATGCGTTTTTTTCAAAATTGTCGCTTATTTTTTGTTTATAGCGCAAAAAATTAAAAACCGCAGGGGCGATAAAATACCACCAAAAGAAAGCTCTATTTGTTGGAAAAAAAGGATGTCAATTTTGTTTGGGAGCCACGTCGCATGACCGCGCGATTGTCAGTTAAAGCGAAGCAGTGCCGAATCGCAAAAAGTGGTCTGGTCTTAAGCCAGCAAAATGGTCCGGTCTGAAAGTGGTTAAAGTGATTGTAAAGGTTCGTTTTTTTTTTTTTTTTTTAAAAAATAACAAACATGTCATACTTACTTGCTCTGTGCAAGGGTTTTGCACAGAGCAGCCACGATCCTCCTTTTCTGGAGTGCCCCGGCAGCACTCCTGGCTCCTCCTCTTCATTCATTTTAGCGCACATTGCCACAACACACAGGTGTAAATGTGCTCTAAAAGACATGTTATATACACTATGCTAAAACCGCATTAAAAAGAAATAAAATGTTTCCAAACCTTCTGTTTATTTTCTATTTTATTTAATGGAAAAATGCTGGTAGAATGCCCACACTTTTTTGCAGGTACAATTGCAATGTCTCTATTGGACTGAAAAGCGAGGGCACTACTACCATACTTGTCATACTGGATGTAACTAACACTGCAGAATGGAAGTCCGCAGACTTCAGTGGGGCATGCTGATGAATACAGCAAAGACACCGATCTGGAGGAAAGTTGTAGAAAGAAAGCACATCTCTTGGTCTGTGTTGGCAGGCTTTGGCCTTGTGTCGATGAGCTTCACTTCTGGGATCATTCAGAAATCATTGACAGATGCATTTGACCTATAGTTGACGTCCTTCTGATCTTCTGCAAGTGGGTTTTGGCATTCTTGTTTAAGATTTTTCTGACTTTATTGGCTGCATAAGCATGTTCTACTCTTGCTTAGGTGAACAAAGTCAAATATTAACACATTTGTATAAATGCACAGAGGCTTCAGACTAAGAGGTCAGTAGGATTAGTTATGGTCTTCAGTCCTACAGGATTCATACATGTGTAATTCCCCTTTTAGCATTCTTATGAGTTCAATGTGACAGAAACAACACTTATTTGGTATAAATACAGTCATTTCCACTCTTTTCTAGTGTTAAAAAGATCTATAAATATAAGATTAAAAAGAAATAAAAAAATATCCCCAATTTGGAGAATTCAGGAAAGTTCATACAGTACATTCTTGTTCCTATGGAAACAGCGTGTACATATTATGAGAAGGACGCTTTCCATACACAAGAATTGCTTCGTAAATGGCAGAAATCAACGAATCTTTGCCAGGTACAAAATGCTTTACCACAGTAAACAAGGACTCTTTAGAGTTTCACAGTTCAGCAATACTTGGTGTTTAAAAAGGAAACAGTTACTCTCCATAATAATGTATGGAGGTCAGTGATTCATGTTCCTTTTTATAAACATTTCGTGCATGAAATCCCAAAATTTTTCTTGACTTGTTTCATTCCTTAAAATCATGGCGGTAAGAGCTTCTCCCTGGTCAAAACCCTGCCAGTAATCCTGTAGCCACATCTGCTTCCAGCTGAATGACACAGAAAGAGACAAATGGCATTACAATTGCAATAACAAAACGCAATTTAGGACAAATTAGATCAGACTTAAAGTGCAACTAAAGGCAAAACTTTTTTATTTTTTTTTATTTAGATAGCGTGGAGAAGGATTAGAACACCTGTCAGGTTTGTATTGCAGTCTGTGCCCCCATTTTTTGTTGATGTCATAATGTAGAGAATACGATTTCCCTTCATTTGAGCCCAGTCTTGCCACACAGATTTACTCCAGCCCTGAGAGAAATCCTCTTTTATTGTACGATTGCGTCGAAATCTGTATTTTCCGATTTTTGGATCATGTGTACGGGCCATAAGGGAGGGTTATACCCCTGTCGTATATTTTTTTTTTTTGCCTTCTGTGTTCCATAGAGCAGTGGTCCCCAACCTTTTTGGCACCGGGGACCGGCGCTGTTGAAGAAAATTGTGCCAAGGCCCGGGGGGGGGGGGGGGTGTATGCAGCTTTTTGCGGGCAATTTATCTGGGAAATGGCCGGTGTTGGCGCTTTAATCATCCAGGCACCATCATTGATATGATGTCAGGATGATTGAAGCGCATTATTTCTATTATTACATTGTAATATACAATGAAATAGTTCAACTCACCATAATGCAGAATGTGCCAGAGTGTCAGTTGCCACGTCGCCTGTCACTAGATGCAGATCGTCACTTGCCACGTCACCTGCCACCAAATGCGGATTGTCACTTGCCACGTCACCTGCCACCAGATGCAGCTTGTCACTTGCCATGTCACTTTTTACCAGATGCAATTTGTCCCTTGCCACGTCCTCTGCCACCAGTTGCTTTTTTTGTCCCTTGCCACATCACCTGCCACAAAATGCGGATTGTCACTTGCCACATCACCTGCCACCAGATGCGGATTGTCACATCGCCTGCCACCAAATGCGGATTGTCACTTGCCACATCGCCTGCCACCAGATGCGGATTGTCACTTGCCACGTCGCCTGCCTTCATATGCAGCTTGACACTTGCCACGTCGCCTGCCACCACATGAATTTAGTCACTTGCCACATCACCTGCCACCAGATTTGGATTGGCACTTGCCATCAGATGCAGCTTGTCATTTGCCACATCGCCTGCCACCACATGAAGATTGTCACTGCAGTGGTGGCAGCACAGGTGTGCGCATTAGTTCAGAGGCAAGCCTGGAGTAGTGGGTAGTGAGGGAGAACAGCGGTAATGGGGGGGGGGGGGGGGGGCCCGGGTAGTGAGAGATGATCTCATCTCTCTGCTCCCCTGCCTCACCTCCAGCAGCGTATTGGTATTCTGCCTCACTGTCGGCGGAGGAGCAGTGATGCGGTCTGGCAGCGAAAGATGATCTCATCTCTCTGCTTCCCGCTTCACCTCCAGCATTGTAGCAGTCTCGCTGTTAGTGTGGAAAAGCGGCGAAGCAGGCGGCGGTGAGATATGATGTCATCTCTCTGCTCGCTCCGCCGCCGCTTGTCAGACAGTGCAGCCTTCGCGGCCTGGCTGCAAACAGGCCACGGCCCGGCGGTGGGCCGCGGACCGGGGGTTGATGACCCCTGCCATAGAGGATGTTTCCCTTCACTTCATGTCCCATAGCTAAAACAGGAAGTGAGAGGAAATCCCTCCAGAGTGAGGGAATCCATGGGGTGTCTCCCTTTGGAAGATTTCCTCTCTATTACTGTTCTGGCGTCAACCTAAATAGGGTTTTCTTTTACTTTTACTTTCGATGATGACGGTAAACAGGTCAAAGCATATAAATCTCCTTAAAGTGGATGTAAAGTGGAAGTGAATTTTTTATTTTTTTTTTATGTCATAATGTAGAGAATAAGATTTCCTTTCATTTGAGCCCAGTCTTGCCACACATTTACTCCAGCCCTGAGCAATCCTCTTTTATTGTTCAGTTAGAAATATCTTGACAAAGTGCTGAAAACTTTGTCAAAAACGCCCCCTTGCTGTGAGTGACAGGTGATTTACATATCTCATGCACTAGCCTGAGACAGGCACAGACCACAGATCCACAGACCAGGGTGAAAGAAAATGTATTCTCGAGTGAACAGCAAGAAGAATATAGGGGAGATGTAGTCAGAGTTGGGCAGAGTAGAACATCCAGTGATCTGATTATTGTTATAGTGCAGTGTGTGTGTCTGAGGTCACCTGATCACAGATAACATTCCTTTCCATCATTGTTATGTGGGGGAGGGGGTGAATTTCTCACTTTTTATAATTACACAGGATGTACCTGTCTCAGGCTAGTGCATGAGATATGTAAATCACTTGTCACTCACAGCAAGGGGGCGTTTTTGACAAAGTTTTCAGCACTTTGTCAAGATATTTCTAACTGAACAATAAAAGAGGATTTCTCACTTTACATCCACTTTAAGGAGATTTATATGCTTTGTCCTGTTTACCGTCATCATCGAAAGTAAAAGTAAAAGAAAACCCTATTTAGGTTGACGCCAGAACAGTAATAGAGAGGAAATCTTCCAAAGGGAGACACCCCATGGATTCCCTCACTCTGGAGGGATTTCCTCTCACTTCCTGTTTTAGCTATGGGACATGAAGTGAAGGGAAACATCCTCTATGGAACACAGAAGGCAAAAAAAAAAAATATACGACAGGGGTATAACCCTCCCTTGTGGGCCGTACACACGATCCAAAAATCGGACGGAAAATACAGATTTCGACGCAATCGTACGATAATCGGATTGTTAGTACAGAGCTTTCGAGAGCCGGTCACGTTCATCAGATATTATTAGTTCAGTCAAGCATGAAAACTTTCCTCGTACGATACCAGATCGTACCATTTTCATTTAGTCAGTACAGTTGTCATCCAAAAATACAATACAAATACACTACAACATAACTTCAGATTTTTTTTTTTTTTTGTCGTACGAGAATTTTAATGACTTTAGTAACCTATTCAATTTGTACTTGCGACTAATAAGCGAAAAAAGTCATCTGATCTGTCGTCCGATTTTCGGATCATGTGTACGGGGCATTACTCTATCTCTAAAAAGTTGCATTTAGTTACACTTTAAAAGGTTAAAGTACAGTTTATCTAAACTCTAATTGGATGACACCTAATATGCTAAAGCAGTGTGTTTTATAAGCAATCACCCCTGTATTTCTTTTTGCATGCTTACTGCTTATTTTCTGCAGCCTCTTTCCACTAAAACAAATACACAGCTCTAAGTCAGTCCACCTATAGTATACTCTAGCCCCTGAAATCCAAATAAAAAGAGCTGGTCTGGCTTGCAACCGCAGAATACTTGCAAAAAAGAAGGTTGGGTGTCCTAACTCTAACATATGAAAAAGCCAAAAGTTTATTAGAAATAAATAATCCATCAATACAAACACATCACAGTCTTTAGAAGGGCCAGCCCTACCATGATTCCCGCTGGGTCCATTGGAGGGGCAGCAAATCAGGGGGAGGACTGGACGTAGGGTTGCCACCTCATCCCTTTAAACCTGAACACATCTGAATTACACAGGTTCTGAGGCTAATTTAATTCACATAAGGCACCAAGTGAGTTTAATTACAACCTTAATCAGCCACAGACCCTGTCTAATTAATATGTGTTTGGGTTTAAAGGGATGAGGTGGCAGCTCTAACTGGGCCGGAGGTGGGAGCGTGCAGGGAGCTTCAGGGTTCGGGGCGGCTTCTCTGCTGCTGCCGAAGCTGCAGGCTTCTTATCTTTGCCCACCCACCACCTGTAGCAGAGAGCCGACAGGGTTTTGGAGCACTTCCTTTGGCTCTGCTATAGGTGAATGATAGGTGGTGGGCGAGGACAGAAGTCCTCCGATGGCTGCTTCCGCTCCACCCTCCTGATCATCCCTGGTGTCAGAGTGTGGGCAGCGGGTGACAGTCAACTCGGTGCTGACTCGGTGCAGCTGCCCTAGAAGGAGGGGATCTGCAATGGCTCCATCCAGCATGCCTGAGCGAGCTTGTGGCACACACATTCCTTCTCCTGCCCCTCTCTCCCTGCCTGCGTGCTGCATCTGTAAAGGGGATGTGGAGCAGGAAGAATAAACAAGCAGCCGACAGCCACATTAAAGCCACCGACAGTGAGCCCCCCCCCCCGGACCATCCAAGTGAGTGAGCTGAGCACTGTCACTGATCAAACCATGACCTCTCTCTGCCCCCCTCTCTCTCTCCCTGCCCCCCTCTCTCTCCATGCCCTCACTCTGGTGGCAAGCAGCGGTAACAAGTGATACTGCATCAGGTGGCAGGCAGCGGTGGCAAGTGACAATCTGGTGGCAGGTGACGGTGGCAAATGACAAGCTGCATCTGGTGGCAGGTGACAGTGGCAAGTGACACGCTGCATCTGGTGGCAAGCGATGGTGGCAACTGGCAAGTGACACGCAGCATCTGGCAGGCGGTGGTGGCAAGTGACACTGCATCTGGTGGCAGGCGACGGTGGCACACTAAATCTGGTGGCAAGTGATAAGCTCAGGGTTCCCACTGAATCTGCATTATGGTGAGTTGAACTATTTCATTATATATTACAATATAGTAATAGAAATAATGTGATTTGATCATCCTGACACCATAGTAAGCATAGTGTCGGGATTATTTAGCACCGTCCGAAGAGGGGGTCACTCTGGACCAGGAGGAGACTAAAAAGCTGGTGGAGAACTGGGCCAACGGAGGTGGTGCCGGGAAAGCACAGTGAGGATGTGACCGCAAGTGTCGTGGGGGACAACAACACAGCAATGTGCCTGTGTGAAAAGCAGTGGACACTGCAAGTGACACTGCATCTGGTGGCAGGCGACGGTGGCACGCTACATCTGGTGGCAAGTGATAAGTTCAGGGTTCCCACTGATTCTGCATTATGGTGAGTTGAACTATTTCATTATATATTACAATGTAGTAATAGAAATGGCCACCTTGCTATGACAGGTTCTCTTTTCATCTCCTGGAATGTCATCAAAAGGACAGCAGGAGGGAAGTGTCAGGTGTCACTTGTCACACTGTCCCTGGTAAGTTGTCCCCAGCAATATAATAAATTATAATAATATAATAAAGAGGGCAGAGATGCCCCCACCTGTTTCTATAGCATCCCCTTGGAAATGCTGTCAGGTCACATTTACCAGCCAGGCGAGGCCGTCTATAGCAATCCTGAAGCTGATAAGTGGTCCCCAGCAAAAGATTGTTAAAGAGGGCAAAGAAACCCCTGCCTGTTTTCCACGCTGTGTCCCCACACGTGGTACAGCCAGAGGCGTAGCTATAACCTTCAGGTTCAACCTCATTTACCGGCCCCTTCCGCGCTTACCATCCTGACAGTATCCCTCGTAGAAGCTGGAAGGAGAGGGGAGACTCCTGATGTGAAGTAGGGGTGCTGTTGCATGTAAATCTGACTTACTGATAAATGTAATTTTAGTTTTAATTATCATGATATAAAATAATGGATGTGGAGGCCTTTTGGTGGGCATGAATTTTTGGGGGAGGAGGGTAGCATTTCATTTTTGGACCCAGGCAGCATAATGTCTTGGGCAAGCCCTGGTCTCTAGTCATATGACTAAGCACTTGTAGCGTGAAATGCATCAACATTTGTTGGAAAATTTCTAATAAACCTTTGGATATTCCATACATCAGATTGCAGTCACCCACCCTTCTTCCTGAAAGCCTCTTTCCACTACTTCCTGTCTATATGTATGCACTGCAATGGTAGCTGCACGATATTCCTCAGGGTGAGATTCCTGATAGTGACAATAGTGACCCATGCCTGCATACAGATGCAATGCATATGCAGCAGATATCCCACACTTGGTGGCTCTTGAGCTTTATCAATTAAATATCTGATTGGCTTTAGCAAAAATATGATAGTGAAAGTGAAACATTTTAAAAGAGAAGTATAGGTTTGTTTGTTTTTTCAGATTCATACTTACCCAGGTGGATGCAGCATCTGTCCCCCCCGCTGTAAGACTGAGAACTGCGTAATCAAACACTGTTGATCGCTCAGTTTTCACAGCTCACTGAGCAGAGAGCTGCGGACTGTCAGTCACTGGCTCTCTGCTATCCCCCCACGCTCACTGGACCGTGGGCTGTGGAGGGGGCAGGGGCAGACGGCTCAGCCCCTCGGTGGCTCGCTGAGAGGCTGAGCTGGGTGCCGGTCCAGGCATGTGGGCGGATCCCGACCATAAGGTCACAACCTTGCCCTCAGCCTTGACTGGCCAACTGTGACGTCAGCCAACTGTTTGCTGAAAACGAGTCACAGGAGTGCAGAACGTACTTCACTCCTGTGATCCACAGGAGAAATACAGGTGAAGTACTTTGGCTGTACTTCTCCTTTTATGTATATACATAAATTACTATACATATATGTATGTCTGTCAAAGTCAATATAAAATAACAGTACCTATCATCTTCTGGAAGCTCCTCAGCACTTCCCAGACCAGGAACGGGCATAGGACATCCCATATGATTGTACTCAGCAATGTGTTTAGCAGGAGCTGGACCTTTTCCCTTTCTATGTCTCTTCTCTGCTTTTACTCTTGCATTTTCCTGGTCACATACAAAGCATTCAAAGCCATTGAGGTAGTTAGGAGCTGTCATGTCATTCACTCCCCATTCTCTCTTTTCTATACTTTCTACCAGGAACTTGTTGGTTGTTCTGTCAGGTTTTTTATATTCCAAGTATCTCAGGTACTCTTCATCATTTCTGTCCAAAGAGAGGATAAAGTCTGCCAGTTCTTTAGGTGAAGCAAAGTCATTGATCAATATGATAGAGTGGTTGTTGGGCATCCAGTCCTTCACGGAAGGCGAGCCGCGATAAACGGGAACAGCCCCTAAATGCATTGGGCGCCAAAGCTTCTCAGTCATATAATCAGAGCATATGGCATTTTCCATTGCTAAGTGAAACTTATACCTGGAGGTGAATGCCATAAATTCGGGATCTTCAGTAGTGGCTGTTGAAGTGTCCTCAAGTCTTTTATTTGGGAGTGGTTGGTTCTTCAAACACTGGCCATATGAATCAACCTGGGACACAATGAAAGGACAGATGAATCATAGTTTGCACAGTGCTAACATATATGAACTACAGATTACTCATAGCCTACTGCTGCAATATGGTTTTATTGTTTTGCTCCTGAAATGAGTCAGAGGTTGTATCTATTGCTTCTTCTACATACACTAGTCGCAGGTTTTAATTGTGCATCATTACAACCTTCTAGCTGCCAGCGTCCTAACGACCAATTTTTAAAGGGTGCCTTGACTGAAAAAAGGTTGAAAAACACTGCACTATATGGCCAAAATGTTGTGACTACCATACTAACAAACCTATTATATATGGTCAAACGTGTCTGGACACCCCTCTGAAAGCTCCCTCTATTGTCTAAACAATATATCTCTACAATTCATACGAGAGGACAAGCCAATAAAGATGTGAATGTTACACTACACTAGAATTTATCTGCACTAAAAGTAATGTACAGGCTGCTACTGGCTCACATCTCCTTCTGAAAATGGCCATTACCTGGATGTCTCTGGCTGCAATACTGTCATTGTGCTGGAACAAGCATGCAGCCATTGAAGTCAGAGCTACTGATCTGTAGACTTGTTGCTGGTCAGTGAATCACAAGGTAGAGGACCTGAATATCACCCAGGAAGCTAGAATTTTAATAATAAATCAGTAAACTACAAGCTACATTTAGAAGGGTTCACCTTCAACCTCTTGCTGACGGGCGCACGCAAATATGCGGCCTCTCAGGGGCTGGGCCTTTTGAGCCGAACGGCCACATATTTTTGTGCATTAGCGCCGACAGTGCTGTGCCGAGAGTGTGCGCTCCCAGCACAGTGACCAGCAGTTTACAGAAAGTTCCCGATTGCCATTTGCAATCAGCACTTTTCCGATCATGTGACTGCTGTGACAGCCAATTATGGCGGTCACGTGGCCATAAGCCCTGCCTCCCAGCATAGCAAACCCCTTAACTACTTGCTACCCAGGCTAATTTTGACACTTTGCTCCTGCATGTAAAAATCATATTTTTTTTGCTAGAAAATTACTCGGAACCCCCAAACATTATATAGGTTTTTTTAGCAGAGACCCTAGGGAATAAAATGGTGGTTGTTAGAGTAAGAGTTGGAAAAAAAACATTTCATGTATTAAAAAAAACAAAAAAACAGTAAAGTTAGCCCAATTTGTTGGCATAATGTGAAAGATGTTATGCTGAGTAAATAGATACCGAACATCTCACGCTTTAAAATTGCGCACGCTCGTGTAATGGTGCCAAACTTCGGTACATAAAAATCCCCACAGGCCACGCGTTACAATTTTTTACTGCGTGACTGTTTAGAGTAAGAGAGAAGGTCTAGCACTAGAATTATTGCTCTCACACTAATGTTTGCGGCGATACCTCACGTGTGGTTTAAATGTCGTTTACAAATGCGGGCACAACCTACATATGCGTTCGCTTCTGTGCGCAAACACACGAGGACGGGGCGCTTTAAATATTGTTTTTTTATTGTTTACTTTACTATATTGACACTTTCTTTTTTTTTTTTATCACTTTTATTCCTATTACAAGGAATGTAAACATCGCTTGTAATAGGAATAGTGCGTGACAGGTCCTATTTACAGTGAGATCTGGGGTCAATCAAGTCCCCAGATCTCGCCTCTAGGCTGGGAAGCCTGAAAAAAATAAAAATAAACAATCCTGGCTTCCCAGCCGAGGAGTCTGCATTATTTCAAACGCTGAGGCCAGGAGTGACGTCATAACATCATGCCCGGGCCTCCAAAAGACCATAGAGACGTCCGGGGCCCATCTGGCCCGCCGGATTCTCTATGGTAAATGTCCGGCATGGACCGATTCCTTCTCCGCCTCGCCGATCGTATGGGTGAGCTGGGAGAAGAACCGGAGGGGGGGGGGGGGGAACGTCCCCTCCCGCTGCCTGTAAGAACGATCAAGGGGCTGAACAGCCGCTATGATTGTTCTTACAGTACAGGGAATCGTTAGCTCTAAAAGAAAATATCCGAATGATGCCTGTAGCTGCTGGTATCATTCAGATATCCCCACTCAAATTCGATGACGTCATATGACGTTGTTGGGTGGGAAGTGGTTAAAGGGGTTAAAGTATAGAACTATAGACAACATTTATTTTTCATTTTGGATAGAGTAAGGGAAGGTTATAACCCCCTGTCAGTGTTTTTTGCCATATGTGTCCCATTGGGGAGATTCACCTTCACTTCCTGTGCCATAGCCAAAACAGGAAGTGAGAGAAAATCCCTGCAAATTAAGTGAACCCATTAGGGCCCCCCAGGTCACCAGAACTAGTGTCCCCATTGGAAGATTTCCCCTGTTTTACAGTTCTGGGGACAACACAAAATGTGGGATTTTCTTTTACTGTCACTTTTGATGATAACAGTAAACAAGACAAACAAAGAGGGAGAATCCCCCCAACGAGGGCAGAGGTAGCAAATAAAACATAACAGTGGTTCTAATCCATCCCCTCTCTGTCCAAAATGTAAAAAAAAAAGTTTGGTCTTCAAGAGGAAGTAAACCCTGGTGGGTTTTACCTCCTCTTTATTTCTTTATTTTCTTTGTGTCACTTACCTGAAACCAAAGCCTGCGATGTCACTGCTGTCCCCACTAGCAGCGAGCGTCCATCTTCACCCCTCTTCCTTCCAGGGCCGCGAACTCCGACTCTGTGACTGGCCGGAGTCGCGTGACGTCACATGCACGCGGGAGCCGGCAGTCACGGCATGACCCCTATTAGAAACAGCATGATGTGCCCTTTCTAAGGTGTGCATGCGCCGTAGCCATCGGTGCTCTATTTTTGTATATATGTCCTAAACTGTGGAGGTTTAGGAGATATTTCAAGCACCTACAAGTAAACCTTAATATAGGCTTACCTGTAGGTAAAAGTGGTTGTACAGGGTATACAACAACTTTAAGTTAGAATTTGTCAGTTTTAGTGACTTTAGTGTCACTAAACTCTGGTTAATGCTGACTTCCATTTTTAAAAATGATCTTTACTTAACGCTGTTACCATGGGCTTTCCATCCTCCCTAGATGGCAGGATGTTCAATTGTTGGACTCACAGGCCCAACACTTCATGAACGAGCATTCGGCTATGAGAATGCAGCTTGCCCAACCACGCATGCACAGCCTGCTCTCTCTCTTGCAGCAGCTGAACTTAGTGCTCTGTGAGTAAGAAAGTGGACTGTACATGTGTGGCTAGGAAAGCTGCATTCTTGCAGCTGAGCGCTTGTTTGTGAGGTTACGGGGGCAGCAAATCCAACAGCTGGTCCATCCTGCCATCTAAGCAGGACGGACCATCTAAGCAGGACGGAGAGGAGAAGCTCATGGTAGAAGCAGCTTAAAGAGGATTTTCATCCTCCACTCCCCGTTTACTTTTTTTTAAACCCCTACCTACCTGATGGTTAGTTCTGCTAAGTTTAGATACTCACAGACCTAGCGGATCCAACACAGTTCAGCTGAGAGCTTCTTCTCTACTGGCAGCGCTTGTTTCCCTGTGACGTCATCGATACGCTGCTGGCTGCTCCGGGTTCAGCCGGCTTGCCTCCCAATGATGTTTGGATAGGCCTGCCCCCTCCTCCTTACCTAAATGAAAGGCTATGCCCTCTGGGATATGTGATGTGCATATCCCAGGGGGCAAATGGAGAAGAGTGCATATTGTTCGCCTAGGCAAGGCGGACGGGGCTAAAAAAAATAAAAATAAATAAAAAAAGGTAAACAAATGTAAAAAAAAAAACCCTATTGCTTAAGAGGACAGGAGGATTGTGATCTGGAGTGTGAAGAACCACTTTAAAAACGTAGGATTCATTTTAAAAATGGAGGGCTGCATATTAATGTACACTGAAAGGTTTTTTTTTTTTTAAATGTAATTGAAGGTGAACCGTTTAGGTCTGCTGTCTTTCATACCTTCTGATTCCCTGATCCGCAACAAGTCTGCAGATCAGTAGTTCTGACTTCAAGGACTGCATGCTTGTTCTGTCTCATTGATTTAGATATCATTAAATGTGAGCTAACTATTTAAAGAAGAACCCCAGGCAAATTTTTTTATTTTCCCAGGCAGTGGGGCTACATGGGTTAACTGCTTGTTTTGTTCAGGGGCGCCAGGAAAAGCTATACTTACCCCATCCTTCGATCCCTGGAAAACAGCACTCCCCCACATCCAGCGTTGGACTGTTCCTGCCGTCCTCACATCCAGAGCCAGTCTATTGGCATGATAATGTCAGGAACAGTCCATACACAAGATCACTAGCACGCTGGGGGGTCATACGTGGCAGTCCTCCGAGGATTGGGGAATTAGGTAAGTATATCTCCGCTCTCCTCATCCCTATACAATAACAAGCAATTAACCCATGCAGTGCAGGCACAGCCCCATTTTTTTTTGAGTTTTTTTTTTTTTTTTTTTATAAGGAAAGTAATAATTAGAATATGTTGTGGAAGTAAACGTCTTTATGTAAAAATTTGATAAATATTCACTTACCTGTATGTAATTCATTAATTCCTTGACATAGCGGTCCCTGTCTGATGGAACATCACAGTGGGACTGCATGTAGAGTATGGGGGCATAGCCCTTGTCACGCCATTTGTTCTTCTCTTCTAGAGACACTGCTGGGTGCTGTAAGTAACTGATAGTGGGCAGCCACTGTAAGGTGAGGGGGTAATCAGACTCTCGCCGGAAGGTTGCTGTATAGTTGAAGAGACTGATCCCTGGTAGATGTGACAGAACATAGTTGTTCATGGGGGATTCTTCGTGAAATAGGGCCCATGTCTGATGGGACAGCCTAGGAAGGGGGGCTTCATAAGCCCTGAAGTCGGTTCCATAGAAGATGACAGATTTAGTCCTTTTGTATAGCTTCACACCTTTGTTCTTTGTCACCATACAAGAGCTTTGGGGACAATCTATCCGCTCAGTGTCCCCCGGAAAGTGCGGGAACAAGTTTTCGCTCCACCACAGGAGAATCGGCAGCTCTTTGTTACCCCTCGTGTCTGTGTTACCGGGACCCCTGTAAGAGTCTACCATCACAGTGCCCATGTCTTGTGTGGAGAAGACACTGGACGGCTGGAAGGCGGACTCTTCCCAATGTCCAGGCATTGATACCAGATGCTGTTCTGACACTTGATCAGGGTCACCATGTACAGCAGAACCATGGATGAGCTCCTGGCTGAGGTCATCCACTCCTGGATCTGGGAACATGGTCTCCCCTTCCACATATTCCGCACCAAGGTGATCCCACTGACTGGAGCCAGCCCATACACAATGAAGGAAGCAGAAAATACACAAAGCAGTAAAGTAAAGGGAAAAACAAGGGGATACACCCCGGATAGGCATGGTAATCTTATTACAGTACCGTGGCATGCAGAGTGGACACAGGTATCCCTGTTCAGAGTTGGCTGTCCGTCTCGTAGATTGTGTGCTGAGATAAAGCAGGCTAGTCCTCCCAGAAGTCTTCACATTCCTATTATTCATATTGTATAGTTTGCAGGATGATTACATCAG
The DNA here is from genome assembly GCA_028564925.1 of Lithobates sylvaticus. Classification (NCBI taxonomy): domain Eukaryota; kingdom Metazoa; phylum Chordata; class Amphibia; order Anura; family Ranidae; genus Lithobates; species Lithobates sylvaticus. The sequence goes on along the minus strand of CM053036.1, from coordinate 130,354,699 downwards.
CAGTATGAATGGACATAGCACAATACAAAGCCTCTATTGCAGCCTGTTACATCGGCATGTTCCTCTAACAGCTGGGACCCTTCTTCCTGTGTATGTGGCTGAAGAGGAAGGAAGCATCAGCTTTCTGTTTTTTTTTTTTTTTTTTTAATTACAATGAACTTTACTGACAACCCAAAAAGGAGAACAGCTGGAGCAAAAAAAAAAAAAAAAAAATACAGATCTCCCATACATTGTAAAAGTGGATCGTCAACCATGAAAAGCAATTCCTCTCTGACTCCTCACCCCTTCCTTTTTAAGCAATTTGGATTTTTTTTTTATTTTTTAAATAAACGCTGCATTCCGAGAAGAGTGATTTTCTGGCATTTTTTTTATTTGAGCATTTTTGCCAGTGTTTACAAGCATTTTAGAAATGTATTACGAGCATTTTACATGTGTATTCAAGCTTTAGTTGTTCAGTTTCGTAAAGACGAACCAAATTGCGCGTTTTGGGCGTGTTTGCGAAAGACATGAAAACACACGTTGCGTTGTGTTGCTGTTCATTGTTAGTGGAACCCTAAACGCGGTACGAAGACACAGGACAAACATGACAAAATGCGCGGTTAAGAACTCGCAACGCGCAAAAAGCTATTCCGTTGTGTTGCTGTTCATTGTTAGTGGAACCCTAAACGCGGTACGAAGACACAGGACAAACATGACAAAAGGCGCGGTTAAGAACTCGCAACACGCAAAAAGCTATTCCGATGTGTATGTCACATGTAGGGCAGGGCCGCCCATTGAAATGAATGGGCTGTCCTATGCATGTAGCAACAAAAATGCGCACAAACTAAGTATAAACATGATTGTTGGTAAAAAAAAAAAAAAAAAGTATAAACATGATACCTTGCATCGTGCGTTATAGTGCATAGTTGCCAGGGACACCTTTTTATTTTTTTTTGTGCATTCAGCAAAACATTATAGGTGGAGAATATACTTTAACCGCTTCCATACCGTGCCAATTCTGGCATTCCTCTCCTACATGTAAAAAACACTTGCTTACTGGGCACTTAAACCCCCTTCCTGCCCAGGCCAATTTTCAGCTTTCAGCACTGTCACTCTTTGAATGACAATTGTGTGGTCATGCTACAGTGTACCCAAATAAAATTGTTATAATTTTTTTCACACAGATAGAGCGTTCTTTTGGTGGTATTTAATTGCTAAATAGACAAAAAGTGCAGCGCTGGGTAATAAACTAATAATGCAAGTGATTATGAATAAAAAAGGTGATTATACAGATGTATTCTAAATAATCAAGTAGTCAAAAAAAACACCATAATAGTCCATAAGTGTTAATATGATCAATTCATGAGCAACAAAGCGTGTATCAAACGTGAAAACAGTTCATGGGTGAAATAATCCAACAAAGAAGTGTTCACAAACGAAATCCAAATGATAAGTATCCACCACTAGTGCAGCCGTCACCCTTGATGATGTTAGCGGTGACGAAACGGCCGTAGGGACGTTGCTCATACACGCAGTGCGCGTGCGTGAATCACTTTTTTGGAGATTAGCAGAGCCTTTTTTATCTTTTATCCTTGCAAGGAACACTTTTATGTATTGTGAACCCGTTGGTGCCTTTTTTTGAATAAATTAGTCAAAGGTATCTCTGCACTATTAGAGTCTTTTTTTCTCCTTATAACTTTCTGCAGAAATCCATTGGATGACTACATCCCACTGGTGGAAGGAAACGTCCATTCATGCGCATCGATCGTCTCCTGACAGAAGCGCCTTTGAAACCGCTTTCCACAGACGTTGGTCGGTTACCTGTGAGGACAGTCGGTGGTACTTCAACAGCAAGCCTGCTGCTCTACTAAGCCTTTTGTGACCCCTCTGAACAAGGGTGGTCGCTGGCTTTTTGGTAAGCCTCCATTGCTTATTCCTAGGTGACGGGCTGCACTAGTGGTGGATACTTATCATTTTGATTTCGTTTGTGAACACTTCTTTGTTCAATTATTTCACCCACAGGGCCGGACTGGCCTACCGGGATATTTCCCGGTAGGCTGCCTGCCCTGGGGCCGCTTTGCTGCTGCAGTGCTCCCCTGAGTCCCCTCTCTCCTGCTCCTGTGATCACTGAGCTGGCCGGGTCTGTGTTCTGCGGCCGCGCACCGCGCTGTAACATGGTCCCGCCCCCCTAGACCGGCTCATGTGATAGTAGATAGAATCAGTGTTCCACCTATCACACGAGCCGGTCTATGGGGGCGGGACCGTGTTACAGCGTGGCCGCCGAACACAGACCCAGCCAGATCCTAGATCACAGGAGGAGAGATGCCTGTGAGTACAGCCCTAACTGTGTGCCTGGATAGGGGGATCGGCAGGGGGGCGGCATATAGAGGAAATGAGCTTTCTATATTCCTCCATGTAGCCGCTGAATGCTTTGAGGAGGGAGAGGAGGAGAATCAAGCATTCAGCGGCTGCATGGAGGAATATAGAAAGCTCATTTCCTCTATATGCCGTCCCCCTGCTTCTCCTCCTATCCAACTTCTTTTACTGCCCCCCTTCTCCTTGTGCTCCCCCCCCAGTGCTCTCCTCCCCCACCACACTCTCCAGCCCCCCCCCACAGTTCTCTCAACCCCTGCTCTCCAGCTCTCCCCATCCTTCTCTAGCCCCCACCCCAGTGCTCTCCACCCCCCACAGTGCTGTCCAGCCCCCCCCCCGTGTTCCCTTCCCCTGTTCTTTCTGCCCCCGTTGCTCTCCAGCTCTCCCCATCTCTCCAGCTCCCCCCCATGCTCTCCAGCCCCCATGCTCCCCACCCCCCACAGTGCTCTCCAGCCCCCCCTCCCCCCGTGCTCCCCACCCCCCACAGTGCTCCCCACCCCTGTTCTTTCTGCCCCCGGTGCTCTCCAGCTCTCCCTATCAGTCTCCACCCCCCACAGTGCTCTTCAGCCCCCCGTGCTCCCCACCCCTGTTCTTTCTGCCCCCGGTGGTCTCCAGCTCCCCCCACAGTGCTCTTCTGCCCCCCGTGCTCCCCACCCCCCACAGTGCTCTCCAGCTCCCCGTGCTCCCCACCCCTCACAGTGCTCTCCAGCCCCCCGTGCTCCCACCCCACACAGTGCTGTCTGGCTCCTCGTGCTCCCCACCCCTGTTCTTTCTGCCCCGGTGCTCTCCAGCTCTCCCCATCAGTCCCCACCCCCCACAGTGCCCTCCAGCCCCCCCCATCAGTCCCCACCCCCCACAGTGCTCTTCAGCCCCCCGTGCTCCCCACCCCTGTTCTTTCTGCCTCCGGTGCTCTCCAGCCCCCCCACAGAATCAGTGTTCCACCTATCACACGAGCCGGTCTATGGGGGCGGGACCATGTTACAGCGTGGCTGCCGAACACAGACCCAGCCAGATCCTAGATCACAGGAGGAGAGATGCCTGTGAGTACAGCCCTAACTGTGTGCCTGGATAGGGGGATCGGCAGGGGGGCGGCATATAGAGGAAATGAGCTTTCTATATTCCTCCATGTAGCCGCTGAATGCTTGGAGGAGGAGAGGAGGAGAATCAAGAATTCAGCGGCTGCATGGAGGAATATAGAAAGCTCATTTCCTCTATATGCTGCCCCCTGCTTCTCCTCCTATCCAACTTCTTTTACTGCCCCCCCTTCTCCTTGTGCTCTCCCCCCCAGTGCTCTCCTCCCCCACCACACACACAGTGCTGTCCAGCCCCCTGTGCTCCCCACCCCCCACAGTGCTGTCCAGCCCCCCGTGCGCCCCACCCCTGTTCTTTCTGCCCCGGTGCTCTCCAGCTCTCCCCATCAGTCTCCAGCCCCCACCCCCGTGCTCCCCCCCCCCTGTTCTTTCTGCCCCCCGGTGCTCTCCAGCCCCCCCCCAGTGCTGTTCTTTCTGCCCCCGGTGCTCTCCACACCCCACAGTGCTCCCACCCCCCACAGTGCTGTCAAGCCCCCCGTGCTCCCCACCCCTGTTCTTTCTGCCCCCGGTGCTCCTCTCCAGCTCTCCCCATCAGTCTCCAGCCCCCACCCCAGTTCTCCCCACCCCCCGTGCTCCCTACCCCTGTTCTTTCTGCCCTCGGTGCTCTCCACCCCTGTTCTTTTTGGCTCCCCCTCCAGTGCTCTCTTAAGCTCCCCCCCAGCACTCTCCACCCCCCCCCCCTGCATTTTGCCTCCACCCATGTGCTCTCCAACCCCACCAGTGCTCTCCAGTCCCCCGTGCTTTCCACCCCTGTACTTTCTAGCCCTCACCGGTGCTTTCAAGCTCTCCCCCCCCCCCATTGCTCTCCAGTTCCTGGGGTCCCCCTTGATGATTGACCACTTTTAACTGGAATTTGCTTATATATAAAGCCCTATGTGATTTCATATCTGTCTTTTCTGTATATAATACACTCTTCAAATGTGCTTTAAAATGTATGGTTTTCCCTTTCATGAACCAGAAAATAATGACGTTATGCTGTTGCGCTGGTATAATAATGCTGTGGGGCTGGTATGAAATTTTTTCCAGGGCTGAATTTTATTGCCAGTCCGGCCCTGTTCACCCATGAACTGTTTTCACGTTTGTTACACGTTTTGTTGCTCATGAATTGATCATATTAACACATACGGACTATTATGATGTTTTTTTTGATTACTTGGTTATTTAGAATATATCTTTGTATAATCACCTTTTTTTATTCATAATCCTTTGCATTATTCGTTTATTACCCAGCGCTGCACTTTTTGTCTATTTATAATTCTTTGTGCCCTATATCAGGGTTCTAGTGCTTAGCTGCAGGGTTTCCTTCACGGTTTATTTAATTTTATTCATTTATTTATGTATTGTTTATTCCACACCTAGTTAAATTATTTTCTTTTTTAATTTACGGTAGGTATTTAATTGCTGCTGGGTTTTTTATTTTTTGCTAAATAAAACAAAAACAAAAACAAAAAAAATTCTGAAAAAAATAAAAAAACAGTTTCATAGTTTGTTATACAATTTTGAAAACAGGTAATTTTTCTCCTTCATTGATGTGCGCTGATGAGGCTGCACTGATGGGCACTGATAAGGCGTCACTAATGGGCACTGATATGTGGCACTGAAAAGCACTGATGAGGCTACACTGAAAGGTGCCACTGATGGGCACTGATTGGCAGCACTGGTGGGCGTTGATGGGTGGCACAGTGGGCACTGGTAGGTGGCACAGTGGGCACTGGCAGCTGACACTGGTGGGCACAGAAAATGCAGCAGCGGCTTTCTGTGTGAGGGGCCAATGTCCCTCTGACAGAAGCCGGTGATCTGCTTTTTTTTTTTTCCCCTCACGCTGAAAAAAAAACAGATTACCGGGCTTCTGTTTACATCACGTGATCAACCGTCATTGGCTGACAGCTGATCACGTGGTAAGGGGCCGGGAGCGACCCCTTACTCTGATCTGTAATCAGCCGAGTCTCATTGAGTCAGCAATCACAGAGCGTGCCGTGTGCGACCTGCAGGGATGTGCAGACAGCGATGGCTCGGGAGGGAGTCCATGGACGCCCTCCCAGCAATTAAGGCCGCACGCTGTAGCCGTCTTTTGGCTATAGCACGGGCGGCAAGCAGTTAAAGGAAAACAAGTAATCAACAACAAAAACTGGTAGTAACAGCTACGCATTCCTGAGCGATTCCTAATGTGAACTGGCCCCAATTACATGAACAATCATTCAGCACACTAAAGAATGGTAATAAAACATTACATGTGTAAAAATGAAGCACTATGTACAGGAGAGTAGTGTGGAGGGTATGACAGTAGACAGTACCTTTAAGAAAGGAGTGTGGAGAGTATGGCAGTGGGCAGTATGTACAAAAGAGAAGTGTGGAGGGTATGACAGTGGGCAGTATGTACAAAAGAGAAGTGTGGAGGGTATGACAGTGGGCAGTATGTATAGGAGAAGAGTGTGGAGGGTATGACAGTGGGCAGTATGTACAGGAGAAGAGTGTGGAAGGTATGACAGTGGACAGTATGTACAGGAGAAGAGTGTGGAGGGTATGACAGTGGGCAATACAGTATGTACAGTACAGGCGTACAGAGGGTATGGCAGCAAGCAGTACCAGGAGAGGAATGTGGAGAGTATGACAGTGAGGAGTATGTGCCGAAGAGAAGTATGGAGGGTATGAAAGCAAGCAGGATGTGTAGAGGAGTATGGAGGGTATGATGTTGCGCAGGAAGTGCAGGAGCAATGTGGAGGGTATAAGGGGAGTTAGTACGGGCAGAGGAGGAAAGCACAGTTTTTGTTTTATCCAGCTGCATTTACCCAGTGCAACTTATAACATCCAAGTAAAAGATATAACACCAACATGTCAGAAAAAAATAAAACAAAGTTCAAAAACAGAATCACGAGTTGGAAAAAAGGATCACCCCCTTGTGTCAGTATTGTGTTGAACTACCTTTTGCTTTAATTACAGCCTTTAGTCTGTTGGGATGTCTCTACTAACTTTGCATATCTAGACTCCGCAATATTTGCCCACTCTTCTTTGCAGAACTGCTCAAGTTCAGTTAAATTTAATGGTGATCTCTGTGGACTGCAGTCTTCAAATCATCCCACAGATTTTCAATGGGGTTTAAGTCTGGACTCCATGACTAGGCCATGAAAGGACATTCACCTTTTTCTTCCTTCAACCACTATGTGGTCATTTTCACTGTGTGTTTTGGGTCATTTTTATGTTGGAAGGTAAACCTTCTTCCCATTGACAACTTTCTGGCAGAGGGCAACAGATTTTCCTCAAGAATTTAATGGTATTTTGCCCCATCCATTTTTCCTTCTATCCTGACAAGTGCGCCAGTCCCTGCTGTAGAGAAACACCCCCTAACAGGATATTACTACCCTCAATGCTTTACTGTAGGAATGGTATTTTTTGGATGGTGTGCTGTACTGGATTTCCACCAGACATTGGTGTTGAGGCCAAATAATTAAATTTTAGTCTCATCTGACCATAACACCTTTTTCCATGTGGTCTCAGAATTTTCATGGTGCATTTTGGCAAAGCTCAGTCATGACATTTGTCTCCATATTCGGTGCTAAAAATTGTCCTTTTTTCATCTTAGATAGTTTATGACGTGTGCTTCTACAATTCCCATACAACCTATAAATAATTGCATTTGTAATTTTGAAAAGTAAGTGTGTGTGTGTGTGTGTGTGTGTGTGTGTGTGTGTGTGTGTGTGTGTGTGTGTGTGTGTGTGTGTGTGTGTGTAAAAAAAAGTAGTATTGAAAAAAAAAAAAAAAAAAACATGCAAGTTAAAGGCCTCGTCCACATTGAATGCAGCTTTGAAATCGTGCAACTTCATATGAAATTGTACAATTTCAAAGCCGTATGTCAGTGTGACTTTGAAGACATCTGTGCGGCTTTATGCACAGATGTCTATGCAAGTTGCACCCGAAATCGCCAAAAGTAGTGCAGGAGCTACTTTTTCAAACCGACGCAGCACCGCAAAGTTGGTATTGCATTGATTTGAACATGGCCATTGACGATAATTGGGTGCAACTTGTCATGCGTTTTGACCTGATAAATCGCATGACAAGCTGCTCCAATGTAAACGGGGGGCTAAGCACACATTTTTTGTATATTAGTCTTCCTGGTTTGTTAAAAAAATTAAATAAAAAATAAAAGAAGCATTGCAGGAATGTATTCTTTGTCTACATACTTTGTGCTAAAGGTGTACCTATTTTCATCTGAAGTTCAGAGGTATGCAGTAGGTGTACTCCTGATTGTTAAAGTGCACCTGTCACTTTGAATGGCTGATAAAACCAAGGTAATCGATGAAAAATGAAGACCTGCGTACTACGTATCACCTGGAATTCAGAAGCATCTCACTGCCCTGCAGTGATCAGTCTGCCTGGCTAGCCTTTTTTTTAACTTTGGCAAAGTCATAATATAATTTAATGTCTTTGGGGCAGCGGGACTCTGAGATGTGGTGGCTGTATTGGTTTTATTTTTTTAGGTTTTCGTTCCTTTTTGCTCATCCAGCGAATACATCTATTATTTTTCAACAGAACACGCTCTCTTGAAGATGTAGCATTAGAGAGAAGAGCCAAACCATTTACCACTGCTTACCATGATCAGCTTTCATTAATGTAAAACTTTTATCCCAAAAGGTAAACATGAGTTGCTGTAACTGTTTATAAAGTGTGCTGAAGTTTAGCTTCAATTTGTAATGTATCTAAACCTGCTAGTACATCTAACACTCCCCTCTCCACAGGCTGACAATGCTGCCATTCAAAGATGCGCCCTCTGTTCCTTCCTCCAGAGTGTAGGCTCTCCACTACAGGAGGCACATTACTTTTTTTAGTTTTAGGTTTAGGTTTTATATTGCTTTAACTGGAAAAGGGAGCACTTTATCTCACAACTCACAGGCCTGTACAATAAGCTATGGGATCCACTTACAGATGGCATAGTTGCCAGAGTTTTGAGGGACACCTTTTTTGTTTCTGTGGGTTCAGCGTGCCATTGTATGAAGAGAATGTACTCTAATGAGGGGCAGGGCATTTATTACCCGCTTCCAGACCACCCACCATACATCTACTGCAGCAGGGTGGCCGGCCCAGCTGCACAAAATCACATACCTGTACATAATTTTTTATTTTTTTGCACGCGGTATAGGGAGGGCACCCGCTCCATCTGTGATTGGACACAGCGGGTGCCAATCAGTAGGTCCGGCGGCCGCGATCCACCGATTGTTCACAGGAGACACGGAGCAGCTGTGTGCCTATTTTTTATTTATTTTTTTAAAAACAAAGAAGGAAGCACTGCTGCTGATCTGTCAGTGAGGAAAAGCGAGATGTCTGTTTCAGCTAAGTCGGTTTCCTTCCAGTGTAACACTTCCCCCTACAGTTATAAATCACCTCCCTTGGACACATTTAACCCCTTGATCGCCCCCTAGTATTAACCCCCTTCCCTGCCAGTGTCATTTATACAGGGATCAGTGCATTTTTTTTTTTTTGCACTGATCACTGTATTGGTGTCACTGGTCCCCAAAAAGTGTCACTTTGTGGCAGACAACCTGACCCCATGTTGCAGTCCCGCTAAAAATCACTGGAATACCGCCATCAATAGTAAAAATAAAAATGCCATAAATGAATCCATAGTTTGTAGACACAATAACTTCAGTAGGATGTAGGGCAAGTGCACAGAGGTCAGTAGGCTGTAGGGCAAGTGCACAGAGGTAAGCAGGGCAGAGGACAGGGCCGTTTTCATGGCACAGTAATCTGTTAATAGTAATAGAGAACGTTTCCTCAACCAGAACAGCGCAGGGAGGCTGCAGTCACAGATCTTGCATGTGGTCATTGAGCTAGATATACAAACCAGAATGGAAACTCCCCCTCTACCTTTCCCCCAACTGTTTCAAAAAGAACCCCACAGAGGAACATTTTAATTCTGCTCATGTGAGTGGGGAAATGTACCGCCCTGATCCCCACAAGCCCTCCTCTCCATCTCAGGTACTTTCATCACATGAGATGGCCAGGAGAGGAGGGCCAACAGGGATCAGCGCAGTACATATCCCACCTACATAAGCAGCAGCAGTAAAATGAAAAAGAATGGGCAAGGGAAACACCTGACCTTTGATGGAACTATAGGCCAGGTGTTCTACCAAAACTAAAAGGAAACATCACCAGTGAAAAAGAAGTCTTCCATGTTTGATGATAAACAAACCTTGTGAGTAGTAGATTTGCAAGTTATAGTGCAACTACAGGCAAAGCTTTTTTTTGTTTTGGATAGAGTGGAGAGGGATTAGAACACCAGACAGTTTTAATTGCCGTCTGTGCCCCTTATTAGGGATATTCACCCTCTCTACTTGCCCTGTTAAACAGTTATTGTCAAACTGAAAAGAAAATACCAAATTTTGGGTTGACATCGGAATATCTTTAATAAGGACACCCCGAACTCCTTCACTTTGGAGAGATTTCCTCTCACTTTCTGCTTTGGCTATGGGACAGGAAGTGAAGGGAAAGCTCCCAAATGGGACACAGATGGCAAGAAAAAATAAAAACTGACAGGGGTTATCACATTCTCTCATGCTATCCAAAACGGAAAAACACTTTAAGAACGGTCAGGATCACTGAACCTGAAATGCCCCTATCCCTGGGTTTCAACAGCCAGGTCAACAAACGAGAGGCCATGGAGCATATGCTAGCTGACAAATGAGGTTGAGTACCCTACTCTCCAAGGCCAACCCAAAGAATGCCTTCAACCTCAAACCTTCTGAAGTATAAAAAGTAATGGTTTTGGTGGAAAAAGAGCATATCTCACAGCGCTGAGGACATCTGCAGTGTCGGCTCCCATGTTCTTGAAGACAAACTTGTCTAGCTTCTCGTTGAACTGGTTAACTAATCGATTCATATCAGATATTCTGCAATGCAGACATATGTGCCTTCGTACACTTCCTGATGTAGAGACCGTTCACCTTGGTCCATACGCCTGCATGGAAAAGTTATATGCCTGTTTTCCATCATGGGAATATACACTACAGAGAGACAGATCACTAGAACATGAAAATCCACACAGAGCAGGATAGACTACCTCTGTCAATGCTGTAATATTCCTTGCGCCCTCCTAATAATTTCTGTCAGCGGTAGCTGAGACATTATCCAATTGAATTTGGAGGACTGGTTAGAAGCAAGGTGCAGTCAATTAATAAACAAAAAGCTCAAAACTCCAGGATATCAATTAAAAGAATCCATTACTCTGGCACCCAACAACCCTGAACAGAGGGCTCAGAACTTCTACTTCCCCTAAGTCTGGTGTCTGTCGTGACAATCCTGGGGACAAAAACAACTATGACATGTTGTAAGCAGATCTTGACCCGTTCAAGACCACAATGGAACTCTCAGGGTATAAAACAAATTCAATGTTCAGAGAGGAACTGAGCAAAAGTAGCCAATTCAAAAGGTGGATACCATAAAATCCCAGTGTTTCCATGCAGCGCTGTAGGGAAAACAGACATTGGCCATAAAAAATGCGTTAATGCTCAGAGACAAAGGGCCAGCCTTCAAAAATGGCCTTTACTCTTCTTGGACTAGGGGAGAGAGGGGGGGGGGAAGGGGGCTCCCATCACCTGTGAGGCATTTAACCACTTTCAGACCGGACCAATTTGTAGCCAAAGGACCAGGCCCCTTTTTGCGATTCGGCACTGCGTCGCTTTAACTGACAATTGCACGGTTGTGCGACGTGGCTCCCAAACAAAATTGATGTCCTTTTTTTCCCCACAAATGGAGCTTTCTTTTGGTGGTATTTGATCGCCCCTGCGGTTTTAATTTTTTGCGCTATAAACAAAAAAGAGCGGCAATTTTGAAAAAAAAAAAACGCATTATTTTTTTTTTTTTTGCTATAATATCCCCCAAAAATATATTAAAAAAAAACATTTTTTCCTCAGTTAAGGCCGATACGTATTCTTCTACATATCTTTAGTTAAAAAAAAAAAAAAAAAAAAAAAAAAATCACAATAAGCGATTTGCGCAGAAGTTATAGCGTTTACAAGATAGTGGATAGTTTTATAGCATTTTTATTAATATTTTTTTTTATTAGTAATGGTGGCGATCAGCGATTTTTATTGCGACTGCGACATTATGGCGGACACATCGGACATTTTTGACACATTTTTGGGACCATTGTCATTTATACAGCAATCAATGCTATTTAAAATGTATTGATTCCTGTATAAATGACACTGGCAGTGAAGGGGTTAACCACAAGGGGGCAGCGTAGGGGTTAAGTATGCCTAGGGGTGCGTTTCTTACTGTGGGGGGGCGTGGCTGTCAGCTAGTGAATGCTGATCTCTGCTCCAATCACAGGGAGCAGAGATCAGCATCACTAGTTGCTAGGCAGAACGGAGAGATGCTGTTTATTTCCGCATCTCCCCGTTCAGCCTTCCCGTGAGACGATTGCGGGTGTCCCCACGGCGATCCAGTCCACGGGACCCACGACCGGCCTCACGGGGGTCCCGACCGGCGCGGGAGCGCGCCGCTCCCAGCGGCACGGAGACATTAAAAAAGGGACTTATATATATACACCCTTATGCCTGTCCGTGCCATTCTGCCGACGTACATCGTCGTGCGCCGGTCTGGAAGCGGTTAATACAGGCGGTCCCCGGGTTAAAAACAAGATAGGCTTGTTCTTAAAATGAATTTGTTTGCAAGTCAGAACAGGTACATTTTTTTAAGTATAGTTCCAGTCCAAAAATATATTACGTTTTTTGAATAGCATAGGGAAGGGTTAACACCACTGTAATGTTTGTTTTGCGGTCTGTGCTCCTGTTCAGAAGATTTCATCTCACTTTCTGTCCCTATGACAATGGTGATAAAGCTTCAGTGTCGACACCTTTTTCCCAAGAGAACGCTTACAGGAGTGAGTTTCCCTTCCTAGGGGTGGATTTCCTCTCACTTCCTGTTGTCTACCTCCGTTTGTAAGTAGTAGTCGTTTGTTTGTAACACGGGGACCGCCTGTAATTTCATCCAAAGAGATGACCACTGACAAAGGGCATTTCAGTCAGTCTCTTTCTTGAACATCAGATCCGCAGACCAGCCCTACAACAGCCAAAAACAGATGGCTAAGACCAACTGGCCAGAATACAAAGCCACGGTTACAAGATATTGTAGGCCCTGAACCAGTTGATCTGCCAGGTCAACACAGGCAAGGGAGACCTGTTCTGAAGGCAAACCATGAATAACAATTTTACCCACTCAAAGTCTGGGAAACCAAGGTAGGCTGGGCAAATTAAGGCTCTGGTAACAGTATACATGGAACAAGCGGTACTTTCTACCTTGCTATTCGATGAGTCCCTGAAAGAGGGAGACTCAACTGAAATACTAGTAGCCTTAGTCAGTCTGAAAATAGGGGAACTGACCACTGCTTTACAAATGCCACCTCAAAAAGGTACAGTAAAGCATTTAGACAAGCTGAATGTCTTAAAATCTTAGAGGCCCTCCTAAGTCCTGAAATAGACCATAGAATCCCCTGACACAGAAGAGGACTCCTCAATATTTATACAGCCTTAATAAGAGCCAAAACCTGCGCTCTCATGTGCCAACATAGCTGCTGTCCGATGGGGAATGCTCTTCTTCTCTAGGTCTCCGGACCCAAAAGGTGAAGAGCATTTATCATCTGAGCCTTTGGCCAAGAGGAGGAGGGGTTTTTTTTTTATGCAGCTTCTGCAATAGGGCCCTCTTCATGCAGGGTACAAAACCCTCCATAGCTGCAGAAAAATTGTTACAAGAGGGCCTGGCCAGAGCAGAGGCTTTTAGTACTGGGGGAGTTTGGCAGGCAATGCAGAGAGAATCAGAAAGGCAAGAGGCCTCAAACAACCCACAACTTGCACAGTATGGAAGGTAATCCTTGTCTGGGTCATGGCTAGAGGAGCCGATAGGTGTGCAGACAGGGAGCGACCCGCCTCCATTAGGGGGAAAAAGTCACAACACCCTCAGGAAACGGCAGAGGTACTCGAGCAGGAAGCATCCAGCCGTGTTTATGCTCAGGAAGGACCACCACCCCTCCAGGATCCGGGAGATGACACCACCACAAAATGGCAAACTCTGCAATAACCCACCTGCAATCACTCAGTAAAAATGCAGCCCAAGCCCAGCAGTTAAACTCTTCCACCGGCACTTCATCCACTCATCTAGTACAAGTACAGTAACTGACCGTATGGTCTCATGATAAGAGTCACAGGCAAGGGAAACCTCTACAAGCGATATAATGCACCCACCCCAAGAAGACTACTCGCAGACTGCAGCAAGTCATCCTGGAACTTTTAGTCACAAAATCAATACCAGCCTATTCCCCTTGAATGAGCTGCAAGGTGTTAAGACATGTCCATGAAGGAATCAAAGCCCCCTCAGGCCTCTCTACCAATAGTAGGTCCCAAGTGCTAGGAAGAAACTGAAAAAATGGTTACAGATAGGGGGTTTGACCACCAGCCGGGGCTTCCCCTAGGGTGTTTTTTTTTCTGTTGCACCTAGCATCCTACACTTGCAGGTGGTGAAATAACCAATTTGTCACGATCTGAAGATCCAGCTGTGTCTTTCAATGAATGGAAGTTAGAAGTCCCCAACATAGCAAGAGACCTGCTATAGTACATCGCAGAGAGAACCCCAGTATACTCGACCAGGGAAAACCTGCACTCATGGCTAACTTGATAGATTTTTGGGGATTTCCAATACCCAGCCTAAATCTATGAGGATGTCACCTGGCGCCCAGGAAAAGCTGAAGCCTGGAAACTGCCTACGACCTTAAGAAGACACCTTGACTGGTCCTCTTAGCCCCAGACCTCCAGCCAGCCATTACTGTCACCAAGTTGGAAAGGAGAGAAAGCTCTGGAAGTCCCGTCAGGGTTTGGTGCTGGGATAGTTGCCATAAAGAAAAAAAAAACAAGGTATGGCAATAGCACCACCCAGCACCTGTAGAGAATGTAGCACCACCCTGGTTGCTATGCAGCCATTCCATCATGGAAGAAACAATAACTGAGACCTTGGTGGAAGTATCCTGCCTTTAAAGCTTGAGGATTGGGGAAAAAAAATAAAAAAAATCTTCCAATTGAACTACATAGCACCCAAATAGCCAGGGTTTTCAGAAAGATCTAAAATGACCACCTGCATACACTATGGGGCTGAAGGTTTGCAGACTCTTGACCAAACTTGTATAAACGTGTTACAGTTCCCACTCCAAATCCATGGGTATTTATATGACGTTACCCCCTCCCTTGTATCTACAGCAGATTCTACTCTTCTGAAAAGGATTTCCACAAGATTTTCATGTATGTCTGCATGAATTTGTGTCCACTCAGACAAAAAGAGCATTTGTGAAGTCAGATACCAATGTTGGATTGGAAAACTTGGCTCAGAATTAGAGTTCCAAATCATCCCAAAGGTGTTCAATAGGCGATAGAGATCAAAGCTCTGTGCCACTCAAGTTCTTCCACACTAAACTCATCAAATCATATCCATTATGGAGCTGGATTTATGCAAGTAGCCATGCTGGAGCAGAACAGGGCTTCCCCAAACCGTTGCCTAAGCCTGGAAGCACACATCTGTCCAACATGTCTTTGTATCATTAACAGTACCCTTTACATATTACTTTGGAGGATTGTCCACATACTTTTGGTGATACAGAATTTTACACTTTAGTGTTTCCAGATACAGAATGGTGACAGATCTCCACAAGCATAACCATTCACTATACAAATTGCAGGTAAATGCAGCTTTGTGCTAAATGCACTTTGTTACTGCAGACACAAAATTTAATAATCCAGGACCTAAAAGCATTCATCACATTTACAGCAAGGGCAGAGGAATATAAAATCGCTAGATTTTATTTCTGTACAAACGTAAAGAGGCATTAGCAAAACACACACACACACAAGAAAAGGTTTAATGTATGTATATAATTTATATTGGTTCCCTCATAAAATCAACACAGCAAATATGAAGCAGATGCAAAAGTCTACAATTTTGAATTGCTTGAGAGGCTTCAATGCTTGTTATTAGAGAAAATACTGACAAGTCTCCTACAAGGAATAACTCTCCACTGGACAACAGGGAGTCTTGCTGTGAAGGGTCTCCATCTGAGGCTGCAGCTCTGCTCTCAGAGATCATTGTCCTTCACTTTTGCAGAGCGGAACATGCAGGACAGCTTCTGAGAAAAGAACCAGGGCATGGAATGCAAAGTTCTTAAGGCTGGTTGACATACCACTGCCCTTTTTAGCTACAACCATTCATATGGAGAAGGCTAAAACCTGAAGCAGTTCCCTTCTGTCTTATTTTCTGATTTGAGGAAAGAAAAAAAAAAGGAAAAAACTCTGAATTATCTTGCTAAGAGAACCACCGCCCCCCCCCCCCCCCAAAAAAAAATAAATTAAAAAAAAAAAAAACGAACAAAGGCCTAATAAAAACAACCTTGCTGTTACACTATTAGCTGCCTTTTTCAATGCTGGAAAGTGTAGTATGCAAAGCATATTAACACATACCAAGCATACAGCAATAATATTCTGCAGTCAGATTTTAAGAAAATTGATGTTGCAATGGGCTGATATAGTTAACATATGGCAGTTTCCCTTTGCATTGCTTTATTGAAAAAGCTATGCTGGAGTCATGACCAGTGTGTTCAAGTTATCCTTAAAAGGGGTTGTAAAGGTTTGTGTTTTTTTTTTTTTTTTAAATAACATGCTATACTTACCTCCTCTGTGCAAGGGTTTTGCACAAAGTGGCCCCGATCCTCCTCTTCTGGGGTCCCTCAGCAGCTCTCCTCCCCGCCCTCCAAGTGCCCTCTCGGAGACCCGCATTCCAACGGGCCACCCGTTGGGGCGCGCTCCCGAGTCTTGCTGCTGCATCTATTGACAAAGACAGCAGGACTCGGCCCCGACTCCATGTCACTGGATTTGATTGACAGCAGCAAGAGACAATGGCTGCTATCAATCTATCCAATGAGGACCCGAGACAGCGGGAGGAGCTGCTGAGCTCGTTCTCGTAGTTGAAAAAATCAGGTTCAGGTAAGTAAAGGGGGGCTTTGGGTGGGAGCTGAACTACAGAAGATTTTTCACCTTAATGCATTAAGGTGAAAAACCTTGGGGGTTCACAACCCCTTTAATACCCAACTCCAGCCAAAACTGCTTTTATAAACATGAATAAAGTAAGAATGGATGAGAACTTCTTTAATGTTTTTATTATCAGGAACTCCCATGGGGGTTCTCTCAAGAGGTTTTATCTTTTCTGGTTCCACCGAGAAAAAAAAAGTTGCTGCTGTCTCATCTCTTACTGTTCCCGTGAACGGTTAGGCCTTGTGCACACTACAGCTAAAAAAAAAAAAAAAAAAAGTTAGTTTTACAGGCCTCAGAGAGATTTTTTTTTTTTTTACCGCTTCTAAAAGCGTTTAAAAAAAAAAAAGTGTGTTTTTAAAACACTGCTTTTGTCCTGCCATGATAAAGGGATTCAGAAGAGCTGGCCAAATGCCCAGTATGCATGAGGACTAAATATTGCAAATGAGAACACAGGCAGCAATATAAAAAACTGACAGTTTCTAACCTTTCCCTACTTTGTACAAAAAACATAGCAAATTCTTTTGGCTGGAGTTGGGCAATAAACCAAGCCTGTCCTCCAAGTAAGTTCAAAGTTTGTATATAGCAAGAGAGGGATGAAAGGGCTTGCTTAGTCTTCACCTTTGCTTATAAATATTTAAGTCTATACTATTTTACCTATGATTCTATACTTGATGACCAGGACAACTGTGCGCTCACCGCACAATGTCTCCAGCCCAAACAGCAGCATGATAAAAAAAAAACAGGACATAGAAAGAAAAATTTAAATGAATGCACCAAATCATATCTGTAAACCAACTTCACACAGGAAAAATAATGTCAACTCTAAGAGAGCATTAAAGATGGATGATTTAATTATTTATAGAAAAATAAAGTATTGCCAGAAGCCATTATTTAAAGGGGCTAGATCACTCTGCTAGGCTCGAAATCATTGACCATAATCATGCTTATCCTCAAATATAATCTTTAGATCAGGGACCATAGGTGACAACTGTAAAACCGTTATATCTGAACAGTATGGGTTTTATTGTTTGCTTCAATGACAAAGTTTAATAAAACAAAAAGGACACCCAAAACGTTTCCAGGTGCTTCCAAAAAGAAAAAAAAAATATGTATTTGTCTAAAAAGAATGTTTTATGAAACAATGGAAATTTGATCTCTTCCCATACTGTCCAAGTCAGTTCATATGTGTTCTCATAAAATTTTCTTAGCTTTTTTTCTGAAAGGCAGACCAACGCAAATGGGTAATAACCAGTGTACTGTATTTAACCTCTCTTCTGAGCAGGCATCTCTACATTCATCCCAACCAAAACAGCTTTGTGCTCCTCAGTGCAGACAATTTGGTCAAAGAGGGGCAACATTCAGTTAATCCATAAATATTATCTTCATCTTTAGAAGGGGGAAGGATGTGGGGCACAAGGGGGTTTTGAAAGAATAATTATGTGAAATAAAGACAAGAAGGGGCAATCAGAAAGAAAACATAACGGTCCTTCACTTCTGGGTGTCCTGGTTGTAGTAGCATAGTTAAAAGACCAAGGTGGTTAGCAAAATATTTTAAATGTCACTGGAGGCGATAACCACCAACTCTTCTATCTCTAACTAAGAAGTTGTCGGATCTCCTTGTGCATATGACAGAGGAAGTCTACATATGAAGCCCCTCCATTCAGGTTTTTATCTTCAACCAGCAAGTGTTTGAAGAACATCTCAAGCTTGTCGTCCTGTTTCACAACCAGCAACTAAAAAAAAAAAAAAAAAAAAAGAAGAAGGTACAGATTGATATAAAATAAAGGCATAAAGAGCATGTCTCATCTATTTTTAAAAAGACAATATGAATAATGCCAAGTGCTTTTAGTTTTCCTTTTCTCCT
Source organism: Lithobates sylvaticus (assembly GCA_028564925.1). Taxonomy (NCBI): domain Eukaryota; kingdom Metazoa; phylum Chordata; class Amphibia; order Anura; family Ranidae; genus Lithobates; species Lithobates sylvaticus. The sequence continues at coordinate 130,336,334 of CM053036.1, read as the reverse complement.
CAGTTTGCATAAAAACTGTTCAGGGATATTTTCAGCTTACAGTTCAATTTCAAAATAACAATTATACTTACCTAGGTGAATGCAGCATCGATCCGGAGCTGCATCTGTCCCCCGCCGGCTCTGCAGTGAGAAATGAGCGATCAAACACTGCTGATCGATCAGTTCTCCCCATCCACTCTGAGCAGAGCTGTGACTGTCAGTAAATCGGCTCACTGGAGCGCTGGACTGTGGGAGGGGCTGGCCCAGGCTCTCGGCAGATTGCTGAGAGGCTGAGCTAGGTGACGGCCCAGGCCTCTGGGTGGATCCCGACCATATAGTTAGGATCTTTCCCGAGCCTGGACTGGCTGAGTGATGACAGCTGGCTTTAGCCCACTGTTGCCTGAAAATGGGTCACAGGAGTGCACAACAAACTGCACTCCTGTGACCCATAGAAGAAGTATGGCCAAAAAAGCTTTGCCCATCTTTCTCCTTTAAACGGAATAAATTTTTCTTCATAGTGAATGAGAGCGCTCTATAGGCAGCTGTTAATGACTTCCTTCGTTAACAGCTAGTTGCTTAGGCTTCAATGTTTTTTCCCCAAGTGACATTCTCTGGGGGCATTGCTCGAGGGGGAGCAGCCAGGAGCACTGGCGGGGGACCCGAAGAGAAAAAGATCGGGTTGCTGAATGCAAAACCATTGCACGGCGCAGGCAAGTATGACATGTTAGAACAAAAAACGAAGCTTTTGTATGACTTTAAGGTAATGACAGATCTTATGTTTAACCTGACATGTTCCTTTTTCGCCTAGCTTCGTAAAGTATCTGCTATAACATTTTGTACCTCATACAGCTTGTAATCATACAAAGCATAAAAATAAAAAAACACAACTGGGCCCCTGTGTACAGATAAATAAAAATGGTCAACTCTGAATAGCAAACAAACAGAAAACCGTGGAATGAATAAACATTCTTTACCTTCATATATCTTGGCCTTTGGGCTCTGAACATTGTGATAATTGCATGCATTTTATTTGAGACTGGATTATCCAACACAGGTAATGCACTCTGTCAAGAAAAAAATAACACATTTTAGTATGTATAAAACCCAGCAGCTTTGGCTTAATATAAAAAAATGTCCATATATGCATATCAAAAAAATATTTAGGGCCAGTTCACACCATTCCCACACATGAATCGCACAGGAACACTGTGCATTCCTGTGCCATTCGCATGCAGTTCTGTGCAGTGCAATTTTAGCCGATTCATTTTGAATTGGCTAAAATTGCACTGCACCAAAGTAGTGCATGCACTATTTTTTTAAAAACGCACTGTAACCAGATCGCATGGTACAAAAGCACTGCATTTGGGGTGTTGTTAACTTTCTATTGACACCTGCTACAGATCGCAAATGGAGTGCATTTTGCATGCGGTGTGAATCGGCCATAAAAAGTACGGCTTATGTTTTTTACTATTCACAAAAATTATGCCAATATTGTTTGCAAATCGAATTGATTCTATTGTGTAAACTGCTCTTTTGTCATCAACACATCTCAAAATACAAAAATCTAAAAGCATTAAACACATTTTTCGATTTAATGTCAATGTGGAATTCATTGTTTTTCTAGGAAATGAATACTTGCCACAGTCTATCATCTCAACAGGGAAATAACTTCTCTAAACTGTTGTAAAGGAGCATATAATTAGAATACATAAACCTGGAAGACCTGCTGAACACACAATCCAGGTTGTGGCTATCAGAGTGAAGCGGTCGCTGCCTGGATAGATTTTAGTTGTTTTTATTATATGACGATTTTTGTTATACAGCGGCAAGAAAAAAGTATGTGAACCTCTTGGAATTAACTGTTTTTCTGGCATAAAAGTCACAACAATAGACAAACACAATGTGCTAAAGCTGATAACACACAATTTAAATTTCTCGTGTCTTTATTGAACACACCCGATACACATGCAAAATGGAGAAAAATTAAGTGAACCCACAGACTAATTACCTCAATGAAAGCAAAATGGAGGCAGTAGTTTGTACACCTGGACTCCAATTAATGAAATGTGTTTGGGGGGTGTGGTTTAAAGCTAATTTAATTGATAAAAAAGGACTCTCAAACATTAAGATTGCATCAGCTAAAGCGAACCCTCCCTCACAAAAAAGAGCTCTCCGAGGACATATGATCAAGACAATCTGCATAAGGCTGGAAAGGGATGCAAAGGCATCCATCAGTCAGCAGTTAGACAAATTGTCTATATATGGAAACAGTTTGGTACTGTGGTTACTCTTCCAAGAAGTGGGAGCCCAGCCAATATGACTCCAGGGCACAACACAAAATCCTCATTGAGGGAAAAGAAGAACCCACGAGTAACTGCTAAAGGCTTGAAGACATCACTGGAATCAGCAAACATACCTGTTCATGAGACTACCATATGCAAGTCTTTGAGCAGGCAGGGTGTCCATGGCAGAACACCAGAGGTAGCCATGCTCTCCAAAAAAACATTACTGTGTACCTGAACCGCAATGGTATGGGGAAAATGTTTTGTGGACTGTTGAATCAAAGTTGAATTGTTCAAGAAAAATACTCTATGCATGGTGCAAAAAGAGCACAGATTACCGCCATCAAATCATCCCAATGATGAAGTATGGTGGAGAGAACATCATTTTGGGCTTGCTTTGCTGCCTCAGGGCCTGGACACTTGCAAATCGAGGAGAAATGAATTCACAAGTTAACCAAAATATTGCGTTAAACACAAGGCCAGTGGGCCAAATCTGGCCCTCCAGGCCATTTCATGTGGCTCTCACACCTCTCCTGCAGGAGAGCTCTAGCCCTCCTCTGGTCCTGCTCCAGGCCCTGTACTTTCTGCTTTCCAGCAATGCCTCCAGCTTCTTCCACGCAGCATCACAAGATAAGGGAGTGCACTGATGAAGGGAGGGCGGGCGACACGACTTTTGTTGGTGGGAGGATTCTTGGACAACTGATTTAAGGGTGGCGGATGCTATGGACATCTAGTCTTACAGACACAACTTGCCCTTTTGAGGGCAATCATAATGCTGATGTGGTTCGACACCCCTGTCCTACAGGATAATGTCAGAGTGTCTGTCTGCCGGCTGAATTTTATCAGAAATTGGGTGATGCAGCAGGACAATGACCCCAAGCATAGAAATAAATCCTACCACAAACTGGCTTCAGAACAGGAAAATTCTCCTTTTGCAGTGGCCCAGTCAGAGTCCAGACCTGAATCTCATACAGATGCTGTGGAATGACCTCAAGAGACGTTCACACAAACATGCTACAAATGTGTCTGAGCTGAAGCTGTTTTGCAAAGAGGAATGGTCAAAAATTCCTCCTGAACGTTGTGCAGGTCTGATCCAGAGCTACCGAAAACACTTGCTTGAAAGTCACTGCTGCCAAAGGAGGTTCGATCAGACATTAACTCTAAGGGTTTACTTACCTTTTCCTCCAACACTGGGAATGGTTAATGGGTGTGTTGAATAAAGACACAATAAATTGGAATTGGTTATGTTTTATCAGCTTAAGGGCATTGTGTTTGTCTATTGAAGGATCAAATTACATTTTATGAATAACTGCAGGTTAACATACTTTTTCTTGCCACTGTACATAAAATATAAAAAGGATGAGTGAAGCCAAGAGTGCCCTTGCGATATTTTCTTTATTTGACCTTATACTGAATAAATTCATAGTTTTTTTTGCCAACTTGGGTTTCCTTTCACTTACTGTTCGGTTTTACGGTTTGTACATAAAAGGAAGGGAAAGAAAATCTCTTTAAAGGGAGGAAAATCCTATCCTTCTGCGGGTCACATAATGGTAGTTTTCCCCTCTATTTCGGTTCTCATGAGAACTCAAAATTTTGCCAGAACTAAAGCCTGGAACACATGATCAGATTATCGGACAAATTTTCGTCAGTTTTTTGTTGCATGCTAGTCTCATATCGAAAGTGAAAATTACTCAACATATGAAAATTCTCGTATGACAAATCAACTTCAGAAGTGATGTAATGTGTTAAATTGTTCTGAATGTGTTCTTTCATTTGAGCATGCGTAGTCAGCCTGTACGCTGATGACATGCTCCTTTATCTGAAAGATGCGGGCCCACCACTTCAGGCTGCTCTACAGCACATTAAACACTTTAGGGTATTCTCCGGTCTCCAGATTAATTGGGCCAAGTACCAAATTCTACCATTAGATTCAGGTGCCCCACAGCTGAGCAATTTGCACTCCTCTTGGTCAGGGCCAGCAAGATCAAATACCTGGGTGTTCAAGTCTCCCAATCTCTAATGGACTACATAGGCCTTAACATTGAACCCTTACATGAAATTCTAAAAACCAAAACAGTCATGGTCCCGTCTCCCCCTTGGGGTTATAGGACGAATCAACCTAGTAAAAATGATCCTCCTCCCCAAATTACTTTACATTTTCGGCAAGCCCCACTTCACATCCCACCACGCATATTTAAATCTATTCTCACATTTATCTGGGGCTCCTCCCATCACAAACCGTCACGGCGAGCTCTGAAGTGTCCAACCGATCTGGGTGTCACCCCACTACCAGACCTATCCCTATACTACATTGCTTTTCAACTTTCCCCATTTCTTTTACCTCAATCAAGATGACAAAGAAAGATACTTCACCCTAGTATGCTCCCAGGCTCCTCACACGGTTGTTCAGCCATTTCAGATCCTACTCTGTGGTACCTGCAGAGTGTCTCACATGGGCAATAGGAGTCATATGCTATTCCATCACTGCAAGATTTGGCAGCTGGCCATGCATTATATCAAGGCTCCCATACACCATTCCCTTACGCTACTGTGGGACAATCCACACATCCCTGACCATGGTCTGTGGATTGACAAAGGGGTCATATACCGGTCACACATTATAGCTAATGGGCCGGTTAAATGATTTCAAAACACTAAAAAAGGACTGTTTTGCTATACCCAACCATATGTTCTTTTGTTACCTCCAACTCCAGCGTTTGCTTAAGACTCAATTCCGTGACTCCATACCTAACCTTGAAATCATACTCTCGGTAGACATCACAGGTTGGACTAAAAGACGAATTTCTCAATTCTATAATTACCTCAGGCTACCTATGGCCAACGCTTTTGCTTACCAGCTGAAGTCCCGCTGGAAGCTGACCTGGGTGATTGACGAATGAGGACTGGGAGGAGGCGCTAACTACCTGTAAATGTGTCTCCCCTAAGCCTCACCCACCTCTATGTCCTCCATAGGTCCCAACGCCCCACCACCTCTCCAGGTATAGGCCAGAGCATAGCCCTGCATGTCCTAGGTGTGGTGATCCCAGTGGCTCCTACCACTTGCTATGGTCCTGCCAGTCTATCCAGGGGTACTGGTCACAGGTTGTCAAGTTGCTCCACGATTGTATGGGCCCCCCCCCCCCCCGACCCCGGTGTCCCTGTCAATGTATACTGGGGCTCCTCGCTCTCTAAGGGGGATAAATACTTAAACATATTTTTGCAAGAAACATTCTTAGCCAGAATGCAAATTGGTACATTTATATTGCTGTACATGACTTTGAAGGAAAAGTTCCTCTCACTTTTATAGCATGACATCAAATGAAGGTAGTGGTTTGTCACTGGGACAGGCCAGTGGGATACTAACCATTGCCTGTTTTACTTAATATTAATTATTTTGCTGCAGTCTGAAGTTGGCAATAGACAATGTGGGTTACAGCCAAAATCTATTGATTATCCTATCCACAGTAAACAGTAAAGATGGAGGGCCCTCCACTGCCAGCTATGGTATTTAAGCAGCCGTGGCTGTCTGAACACCCAGTAACTGTTTGGCTGATAATTTTCCACTTTGTTCAATTTTTAAACCAATCTTGTGTGGTGCTGAAAGGGCCACCCACAACTTAAAGTTCAGCCGATTCAGCACAAAATCATCTGAAATGTGAGCCATGAGAGTCTCAAGAGGTTTTCTTATGGGATCAATAAAAATCTGCATTTTTACCTTCCCCAATCTGTCAAATACATACAAAATAAATATGTTTTGGCTGTAGTGGGGCTTTACTATACAGTACAAAAAAAATAAAATAACTTTATTTGGATGAGAAAGCTACTGATTTTCAAATGTATTCAGCTGCCCACAGCCTGTTAAATAATGACTAAACTTACCATACTAGAGTCTATCTGGCTGAATGAGGACACTCCAAATAGGTTCTGGATGAGAGCCTGCTGCACATTTGCACCAACCCATATAAAGAAGTTCACACCATTTTCAAGCAGATATATTTCACCCTTAGAAAGCCGTTCTTCTGAGGCACGGATAGCTACAGGCAGGGAATCACTGGTAGGATCCACTTTGGTCTGCACAAAAGAAAAAAAAAAAAAAAAAAAGGAGTAAAGATTAAATACTGAACTAAAATACTGATTAAATACTGAAACATAAAAAATATATATTTAAGCAAGCCATATATGCCAAAAGGCAAACTTTAGATTACACTAATACGGGTCATCTGACCAGTTTGAAAAAAAAAAAAAAAATGCCACAAAATGTTAAAAAATTAAATTTCCATGATTTTTGCAATGATGTCAGTGAATAAAAAGCCACTAAAAAAGTTACAAGAATAAAAAAAAAAAAATCAAAACAAAAAACAACAAAACAAAACAAAAAACTTACAAATGTCAGGAGCCTAGGATAGAAAAATACATTTGAATCTGCAACATCCATGGAGGAAATAAGCTGTCGCACGTATGCCCGATCATCAATGGTCACGTCAGCACCAGGTTGCAACACGTCACTTTTCAGTACACAGTTCAGGTAGACAGGAAGCAGCTTCATGCATTCTGGAAGGATCAGCTGGTAAAAAAAGTAAACAGATCAGAACATACTTGGACTGGAAGTACGATTTTCAGCCCATATTATATGCATACTGCACAATACACAATACCTGGCCAGCAGAAGAGGGGCTTGCACAGTTCTTTCGATAGCACGCAAGGATTTGAGCGCACTGATTTATCAGGGAGTCTCTAACAGTCTTTGTTGGGTTATTTAAGACTCCGCGGAAAGCTGAAAAAAAAAAAAAGTAACAAAAAAAGGCAAATTAAAGGATAAGTTCACTTTTCAGACCATATTTAGGGTTTAACATGCTCCAGCACATGTTCTCCCCACCCCATGACAGCAGGCAGGGTTTCTTCTCCCCACACCGCTGTCACATTTTAAATACAGTGCACCCGCACAGCTGCATCATTCATTCACAGCAATTTGAACAAGGAAAACTACGTCCAGTCTTCCACTGCAGCAGACAACTTTCCTAATTCATTCACAAGCCCTGCATCTTTTAACAAACTGCCCGTACAGAGGTATGGGCTGAAAGCTGTAGGACATGTCTACAGGAGCTGGACATTGACCCCCGGGGGCACAGGGGGGAGTGGAATTATTTTTTGCAGATAAAATATGTGCATTTATTATTTTTTCCCCGAAAGGTGAACTTTGTCTTTGAGAAATTGAGATTTCAATAAGAAAAACAAAAACCAAGCACACACAAATATTAGCATTAAATATCCCTTGTATTTATGTGCTGTATTAAACGTATATCAAATCTGTTCAAGATAAGATGTGCATAAAGTATAGCTGAACCTATACAGTTGCTATGGCCAAAACTACCAATTGATGCAGATACATTTTATAGTGTACCGGCATGCTCGGATAAGGGTCTGGTATGGATTGCGGGGGAACCCCACGCAGTTTTCTTCATAAATTTTATTTGCCAGCAATTTTTTTTTACATTCAGCTGTCAGTGGGGAAGCCTGCCGACAGCTGATGACTCTTCAATTAACGACGCTCCTTAGAAACCAGCTATATACAGTGAATATTAAAAAAGAAAAACTCAAATCTCAAAATGCAAATTGCGGTAAAAGCGTTGTTGTGTTTTGCATGTGGTTCCATTGAAGTCTTTTACATGCAAAACTGCATTTTGCGGGGAAAAAAGTCCCTGACCCTTTTTAAAAATCGCAGAGGCACAAAAATTAATTGATGTGAACGTGTTCCATAGGAACCCATGTTAAAAAAAATTCCCTGCATTTCTGCAAAAGGCATCAGAAAATGCATTAGTGTGAATGGAGCCTTAACGTGCACAGGATTAATAGGCATAGAGAGTAAAATCTCCCCAATGGAGTTACAGATAGAAATAAAACGCCTTGAACTTGTTCCTACTGTATCCAAAAGCTAAAAGAAAAATTAACATTTGGCTGGAATTGCGCTTTAAATTACCCAAAGTTTCTTAAGGTTTCGCAGTGTTTCTCAGGTAAAGCCATTTACCTGACTTTCATATCTGGCCACCTGCCATAGCAATTACAAGTGGGTGGTATTTATTTAATCTTATTTATGGAGAATGCAACAGATAAAGTGGTAACACCCAGTAATATGTAAAGTCTTTAAGAAAATGTATTCTGCCACTAAGTTTTTTGTGGTCTACTATACAATGCCTAAATGTGTATATAAAAACACACATAACACTCACCAAACTTGGCAAAATAGTTGATCAGCGTGTCCGTCTCACAATTTCGATACAAATCTGCTAGCTGTGTGCAGCAGTTCAATGCCATGTTATGTACGCGAAGTCTACGCTGCCCTCCACAGCTGGTATACAAGATAGCACACTGGAAGAAAAAGGAAAGACAACGTTATGCCAAGAAAATCATCATCTAGGTCGACAAAATAAATTAAGAAGAATACAGAATCAGTTTTTCTAAAGCAAATAGATAAGAACCATAACCTTAGAATAAAAGCATACACCTAAAACAGACACTAAATGTCATCAGTCTTCATATAGGCTTTTAATATATGCAGCAGTCTGCCATGATAGATATCACCTCTTTAACTGACTGGATCTTCATAGTAAAATGATCTGGAATCTGGGCATGCAAGAAGGCAAGCCAGTGTTTTTCTAGTTCAAGCAGGGCCTTATATCAAATCCTCAGCAAGACTTACACAGGCTGAAGAACATAAGAAGTTGAAAATGACAGTCAAATAACAAGTGTCTGCAAACCTACCTGGTAGCCCCACAAAAATCCTACTTGCAAGAAGGAATGCAGAAGGAAAGACGGATGTATTCCAGGGATCCCCTACCTACACTAGTACTGTATAGGAAAACAAGACACTGAAAGCTAGCTGGAGGCAGAAGCAGACGTAAAGGCAGGCAACAGAGAGAAAATTATCTTGAGTTGTGTAGTACCAGGTAGCCCGCTTAGAGTTTTTTTACTCCAATATTTCATATTCTTGATATGTGCCTGTTGTACCATGTACTTGTATGAAAACATATCCTGGTCTCTTTGTATTGCTTCCTTTGTGTGAAATCCCTGGTGTTCCTGCCAGTCCCTCTGCTTTCCTATTAAAAACTGACCACATTAAGCAGGAAAACACACCAAAATCAGTTCTCTAACTGTGCTGGGAACTCAGCCTGCTCTACCCCAATAATCAGACTTGTGCTGACATGCCCTGCCTGCACAGATATTCACTGGGAAGATCAGTGTACTGTTGCTTCTCCTTCCCACAGCTCTTATGCAGCTGGGAACAGTGGGAATGTGATCACTTATAAGAAAAAATAAATTAAAAATATATAAAAGGTATTTGTAATTTATTTTTATATCCATGCACAAAACGTTTTGCCTTTCATTTCTATTTTAAACTGAATGGATTGTTTACAATAAATCACTTTAAGGACAGGACAAAGGGAGTCCATATAGAGAGAAGATGACCAACAAAAAAGATCGGCATGCTGCCCCTGCTTACAGTCTTTGTACCAGCAAACCTGGCAAAATCAGTTGCAACCGGAACGGAAAGCACAAAATGATCAAGGTGTAGACTGCCTCCTTGAGGGGCACAAAAATCCTAATGGATATGGTTGCTCCTTGCCTCTAAAGACTGCAGCCCATATCCTAAAACATCCCCACCCCTATAATTTTTTGTTGGGAAACAAAATAATTCCAAGAAGCAGGGGCTTGTATCATTATGTCTACACATCACAAGAAAGCTGGATTCTGAATGGCCAGGCCACTTCTGATCTGCATACTTAAAAGTGGCGGCAAAGGCTGAAGGATTTTTACCTTTATGCATTCTATGCACAAAGGAAAATAAAAAACCCTGCATGGTGCACTTCCCAGCCTCCCCAATATTTACCTGAGCCTGATCAGCGATGAGCACAAAAGCAGCTGTTCTCCCCACTCTCTCCCTCCTCATTGCCACTGGTGCTGTCAGTCACAGACAGTGCAGTGAGGAGGGAGCAGGGCCCCGTTTTGTGCGTCAACGGACACAGAGAGCTGGGTTTGAGAGTGAGCATGCAAAACTGCTCCCATAGCAAGCAACTTGCTATTGAGGCACTTGGTGAGAGGAAGGAGCCAAGAGCACCGGCAGAGGAACCAAGAAGAAGAGGAGGGGGCACAGAGCAGGCAAGTATAACATGTTTGTGTTTTTTTTTCCTTTTGATCACTAATATTACAGGTGCTTACAACTGGTCAGAATAACCAGAGTGCAGGGGGAAGTTTCAATGCGTTGTGTCTGCAGGCCAAAAAGTGTAAGCACAGCTGCAGCAGGCTTAGCACAGATACAATGCATCCGTGCATTAATTAAAAAAAAAAAATCACATGTACATAAGTATTCACAGCCTTTGCCATGACACTAGATAAATGGAGATATACTCAGCTACAGCACTTTGCACAGAACCTGCCAGGGCCATTACGAGGACAGAGACAATTGAGACCCTTAGAGAAATTAGTAGAATCCCTGCAAAGTTTAGAAAAAAGGATAGCAAAAATATATAAAATATTGCTGCGTGAGGCAGACCATGAATACCCATTTTATCTAGAAATCTAGAAAAATGGGAAAGAGAAATTGGCCCGTTAAGTAGTAATGAACATAGAAACAAGATAATAAGGCTTGTCTACTCGGAAGCAAAGGACTCACAAACAGTCGGAATGGCATACAAGCTGTTAGCAAGGTGGTATGTAACCCCACAGAGAGCTAATGCATACAGTGAAGATAATTTCCCAACCTGTTGGCGAGGCTGTCGGGTGGTCGGGACATTCAGACACTTATGGTGGGAGTGCCCCAAAATATGGAATTACTGGAACCAAGTAATAGAAGCAATTTATACTCTAACAGGAGAAAGGGTTAAAAAAACAACCATGGACATGTTTGTTCCATGATACAGAAATGGGAGTGAGACAATATGGGTCTACCTTAATCCCCCATCTATTGAACTCAGCCAAGGCCCTGATCCCCTGCTTGTGGAAGACTCTGAACGCCCCATCTATGATAGAGCGGATCAAGAGGGTGGAATGGACAAGAAAGGTAGAAGAGTCAATTCATAAAGGCAGAGGATACGGGGGTAGGCCCATCCTTTATTGATTTTTTTAGGGGGGGGGGGGGGGATTGTAGAATTAATGATCTGATTCAGAATGAATGGAAAAGTGTAATGTATGTATAATTCTATAAAATGTGAAAAAAAAAATATAAAAAAAAAAAACCTTCCAGAAGAATAACCACCAATCAGGCCTGTGTGGTAGAGTGGCCAGACAAAATCCACTCCTCAGTAAAAGCCAAAATGACAGCCCACTTGGAGTTTACCCAAAGGCACCTGAAGGACTCTCAGACCACGAGAAACAAAAAACTCTCTGGTCTGATGAAACAAAGATTGAACTCTTTGGCCTGAATGGCAAGCGGCATGTCTGGAGAAAAACAGGCACCGCTCATCTCCTGGCTAATACCATCCCTACAGTGTAGAATGGTGGTGGCAGCATCATGCTCTGGGGGCGTTTTTCAGCAGCAGGAACTGGGAGACTAGTCAGGATCGAGGGAAAGATGAATGCAGCAATGTACAGACACATCCTTGCCGAAAACCTGGACCTCAAACTTGGGTGAAGGTTTATCTTCCAACAGGACAACAACCCTAAGCACACAGCCAAGATAACAAAAGGAGTGGCTAAGGGACAACTCTGTGAATGTCCTTGAGTGGCCGAGCCAGAGAGATCCAAAAATGGCTGTGCACCAACGCTCCCCATCCAACCTGATGAAGCTTGAGAGGTTCTGCAAAGAGGACTGGGAGAAACTGCCCAAAAATAGGTGTGCCAAGCTTGTAGCATCATACTCACAAAAGACTTGAGGCTGTAATTGGTGCCAAAGGTGTGTTCGGCCGGCGGTCCAGTACAAGATAAAAGTGGTCTCTGCGGCGCAAGATAACCTTTAAATCGATGGTGGGAGAAGGCCCCCCCCCTCCCGCCGCGATCCGGTGCACTCCGCTACTTACCGGAGCCGATCCGGTCCTTTTGGCGGCTGTGCATGGAGACGAGTGAGGGGAAGATGGCCCCCACCCATCTCCATGACACTGCAGGGCGGAAGCGTCGTCAAAACGTCACTTCTGCCCATAGCTCTTAAAGGACCATTTTTTTATTTTTTATTGCATTTTAGTTGTAAATATGAGATCTGAGGTCTTTTTGACCCCAGATCTCATATTTAAGAGGTCCTGTCAAAAAAACACCCGCTGAGCTCGTGTGCAGAAGCGAACGCATATGCGAGTAGCGCCCACATATAAAAATGGTGGTCAAACTACACATGTGAGGTATCGTCGCGATCGGTAGAGCAAGAGCAATAATTCTAGTCCTAGACCTCCTCTGTAACACAAAACATGCAACCTGTAGAAGTTTTTTAATGTTGCCTATGGAGATTATTAAGGGTAAAATTTTGTCGCCATTCCACGAGCAGGCTTAATTTTGAAGCGTGACATGTTGGGCATCAATTTACTCGGCCTAACATTATCTTTCACAATATAAAAAAAGATTGGGCTAACTTTACTGTTGTCTTATTTTTTTTATTCAAAAAATGTATTTAAAAAAAATGTGCTTGTAAGACTGCTGCGCAAACAAAGTATTGCAACAACCGCCATTTTATTCTCTAGAGAGTGTTAGAAAAAATAAAAAATAAAAGTATAATGTTTGGGGGTTCCAAGTAATTTTCTAGCAAAAAAAAAACAAACAGTTTTTAACTTGTAAACCACACATCTAAAAAAGAGACCCGGTCCTTAAGTGGTTAATAATTTTGCAAAGGTTTTAAAATACACTTTCACGTTGTTATTATAGGATATTGTTTGTAGAATTTAGAGGAAAATAATGCATTTATTCCATTTTGGAATAAGGCTGTGTTGCCTTATGGCGTTTATGTGAAATTTCCATTAATATCTGTGAAATATTGTAATTATGAATATGTCTCCTTTCGCTTGCAGTTATGAAAGCGGGGCAAGCTCAAGTTAATTGCAGACATTGCGGGGCCGATACTTGACACTAACAATAGTTTAGCCCATTCCATTGTTTGTCACCTATTCACTATAAACGACCCCATGCCGGGATAGGTAACGAAGTGAGACCATTCAGGTATATTTTACATCACTGGTGGGAGTTTCGCCTGTAAGGGGGCTGGCTTAGACTCTAAGCCAGCCAATGAGGAATCAGGCTGGTTTTTGGTTACTCTGAGGAAAGGGGAGGCATCTCGCCCTTTCCAGGAGAACCAGCAAGCGCAATTTCTCCAGTAGCAGGGGAAGGTATGCCCTGCTACTTGTAACTAAACATGCTTGTAGATCACGGTCGGAAGGAATATAATCTATATATATACATATATATATATATATATATATATACACATATATACATATATATATATATATATATATATATATATATATATATATATATATATATATATATATATATATATATATATATATATATATATATATATATATATATATATATATATATATATATATATATATATATTTTTTTATTTTTTTATTTCAACCTAGCATTTTCTGCCTTGATGTGCTAGAGATTTGTGTATTAGCTTGACTTTTAACTACCTGTAATAAATATTATTATATTCAAAGCCTTTCCTCCTGGTCAATAGAACTCTCATTTAACCCATATCATATTTTGTGATTAATAAATCAGAAATAGAGATTTTAGAGGTTACAGCTGTAACATAACAAATTGTGAAAAAAGTGAAGCGCTGTGAAAACTTTCTGGATGCACTGTAAACCATAAGATGTTTTAAATGCAAATCCTTAAGAGTGTCTTTTCACGCCAACAAGTCGGTTTCATTACTAGAATTCACTATATGTTTTAGATACACATTTGTGTAGACAAGCAACTCCAGCTATAGAAGGCAAATTGGCTGAATTATACCTGAAGAATGGCTCCTGTGTCTTCATTCAGTTTGTCATCATGCTTGAACTCCACAGTTATGGTTTTATCACAGTCCAGCCCAGCCAGCTCTACATCAGTGGTGTTACTCATGTAAAAAGCACCAAAGAAGTCAGTTGCACGAATGCCTGAAAAGAAAGAAACTAACTATAGCGCTTGTTTGGGTAAAAGTTTACACCTCTAAGGCTTTTTAAAGCAGTCACAAAACAAGATACCAACATAGTATATAAAAAGTCCTAAATTAAGGAATTCTCTTAACCTACATTCTGATCTAAAAGGGGAATCCTCATTCTGGTGTAAAATACTGGTAGCACACAGAACACAATTAAATTAATTTAATGTGCTAACCAAAGTGCTCACCTGTGCTAGTCCTGACCCTCATGACTGCATCAAATCCTATGTCTTTCTGTACATCCCGCCGTAGATCGTTTAGGAATCGTTCTCTGTCAGTCTCAATCTGCCAGAGAAAAGATTGAAACATTACCGCAGTTCTATTCAAATAAGGTTCTATCAATAACGAAAATCAATAGCTAGTGATTTTGTACAAGGTACATAGTGTGATAATACAGTTCTATTCTGTCTTCTAACAGCGCCATGGATGCCTGCATTCCAGCAACACTATACAAGAAAAATAATTTTTAGATATACAGGGGGTCCCCAACTTATGAACGCCCGACCTACGAACAACCCCTACTTACGAACAGGGCGCTGTGGGGACCCTCCGCCATTTTTCGCCGTCTTCCGGACGTTCTGCGCATGGGCGGCCATACGGAGCCTCGGAAAATGCCGGCAAACTTTGGAAATGTCCGTAATTTGCCGCGCATGCGCAGAACGGCATTAGACGGAACATCGAAAAAGTCCGGAAATGTCAGTATTTGTCGGTCTGCGCATGCGCGGCCGACTTACGAACATTTCCGACTTCCGTACAGGCGGGCAGTCCCTAACGAGTTCGTAACTCGGGGACCCCCTGTACAGCATAGAAGAGGCAAATAATAAATGCACCCAAGACTGTTAAAAGTACATAATTACACGCGTGCATATTTAAATAGCTACCTGGAAGAAAGTATACTTGTAAACTGAACCCCCAGTCTGGAAAGGAACAACGCCAAGTGTGGCCACATCCACAAACTGATTTGGAAACAGGAATAAATCCACACAGCAGCCCTGGGCAACGCAATCCTTGGCCAGGTTGTTATAGAAAGTCGTCTGGGGCTGGAATAAGCTCTGCAGAAAAAGACAGAAGGCATAGTTTCATTTTCACTAGACAGTAAAAAATACAGGAGGTTTACAAAGGCGGATGTTACCCCTTAAGTGATCTGTACATATTGTACAGAAACGGCAGATACTGGTGCTTGCCTCACTGATTTCATTGATTTGAATTTTCTAGAACCAAATAGGCATATGTAATGGAAGCTTAGGCAGGTCCTAGATTATGAGATTTTCTTTCCTACAACCACGGATTTCCCTCCCGCAGAGCTATTGTGTTTTCCCAAGAGGAGGGGAGAGCCGCCTCTGCCAGGAGAACACAGTGATTATTGCTAGCGGCTGTAGGTACTGTCAATCGCATGTCGAATACACAACATGCTGGTTGTACCCCAAATCGATTGATGGATCAACTAGTGTACAATCAACCTGCCCATAGATGGTTCGAATCTCAGCCGGTCCCTGCTGAACTGGCCCAGATTCAAACCATCTACGACTGGGTTTAAAACAGGAGGACCGTAATACTTATTCTAAATAGTCCTTTTACTCAAAATAGTTTTAATGGATTTAATGCTCTAAATCACACGAGGATAACAATTCATATTTATATATGAATTGGTTTACTTTATATTTAAAGTGAACCTGTGATCTAATTTAAAAAAAAAAAAAAAAAGACCTGCTGTAGATTGCCCTGGGAGCTCCAAAACTGGAGGTAGTCCATCATGCAGCTCTTGAACAATAGTTGCCCTGCCTCTTACTACACCTATTGGTCCACCCATCATAATCAGTATAAGAATACACCTATTCTTATATATAAGAATATATATAGGATACTAGAGAAATCTAGGAAATTTTCACAAGGACATTTGTCAATATACTTTCATTCAATACTTAAAATTAAAAATAATGTAATGTACATAAAAAGTTTCAACAAACATTACCTTCTCCTTATCTGTATTGAGGAGTTTCTTATCATCCCTGTTCTTGACCTTCCCTGGGGCCTCAGCAATAGGGAGAGTAGTGTGGAAAAGCAGGAGCTTCCCAGCACAGTCAGCAGACTAAACAGAAAACACATAAATGTTACAAGTTGTTGCAGGACAGGAATTCTCTAACAAAAGGTTTCCAGCAAACTGACAAACCCTACCTTCAGTGCTTCTAAACCAGCCTGGATGACTGGGCCAAAAACAGTCTCAGTTTCTCTTGTGTCTGCAAACAGTTCTGGAATCTGGTCAAGCAAACTAATGGATAAAAAAATTAAAATATAACAAAATCGTAATTTTGCATTGAAAATTCAGTCAACACATAAGCTCCTAAATGTACTCCACCACAAATGAATGGCTTATGCTGAATGTGAAGGAACCGTAATCAAAAATGTGAATATCAACACCGGTTACCAGAAATAACCAAAATCATTGTCGCTTTCCTTTGAGAGAATGGGTAAGAAAGGTACAGTCCATGTCATACAAAGACAATAACTCCACAACAAAGAAAAGAGGCATAATGTATTGATATTTGTTAACTGCAAGAAAGCTTTCTACAAAAAGATAAAACTGGAAAGAAAGGCAAGTTGATGCCCAAGGCAGTCAGCCATCAGTTGTCATACTCCAGTGCAGGATAAAAGCATTAACGTTAACCCATCCCCATACGCCCCCCCTCAGCTATGCTCTTATGTTTCACATGCGGGCCCTAAACCAGCATTTCGGATGAGGGCTGAGAGACCAGCAAATATTCGTTCTTTGGTTTTCCCTAGCTGCAAAAACCTGGAATCAACTTAATGTGACTTCCAGTCTCTGTTGTCAATTTCCATGGCCACTGCTGCCAGGGAAGAAGCTAATGGAGTGCCATTAGCTATATATATATATATATATATATATATATATATATATATATATATATATATATATATATATATATATATATATATATATATATATATATATATATATATATATATATATATATATATATATATAGTTGCACCCAAGCACTTGGAAACCCTCCTCCCCCCATATGGCACATGTCATAGTGATAACCATGAATGTTGGCCCAAGAATTATTGCTAACTCTTTTAAGGGGCTTTTAAAAAGTGTTGCACGAGGAAAATACAGGGTACTGAAGTTACATAATTTTCCATACCTCATTTTGAAAAATGGCATGTTGGGTATGCATTTACTCGGCGCAACCTCAACTTTTACCTTATACAAAAAAAAAATTGGGTAATAGTGTTTGTGTGCCCTAAAATTTACTTTAGAGGGTGTTTCTTACTATAATTTTGTGCTTTATAAATTGTTATGCGAATACCGCACAACATCAAAACTCCAAAACATTTTATTCTTCAGGGTGTCTGCTTTTAGAAAATATATTATGTTAGTGAGTTTTAACTTATCTTCAGGCCTAAAATGATCTTTTAAACATGTATACAGAAAAACACAAAAATGGCTCTAGCAGTAAAACGGGGGGATAAATTCAATCTGTGGCCAGATAATGCCCACTAAAAATGTTATAAACTCTGAGCAAGCAGTAACAGAGGTACTTTAAAACAAGTCCTCAACTCTATTTATAGGCATTGTAAAGAAATACAATTCAGCAGGGTTGGTTGAGTTTGAAGGAATAGGTGCAATCCAAATAAGTAAAATCTGTCTTTATAAGGATGTCATGCAACCACTGAAAATAAAAATCAGGATTGTATTGGGGCTGTTGGCTCTGTAAGGCGACAGACGAAAGAGGTAGGTATTTATGTGGCACCCTAGTGTTGGCATCCTCAATGAGGTGATGTTTTCTAGCAATTCAAATAAACAAACAGACCGAAGTCAGCAGAAATGACTGATCTGAAATGCGTGCATGCCTTTTTCTTGCTGGCATAAAAAACAGGGAAATAAGTTTGCAAGAGTGTGCAAAGTAGCCATTACTGAATGGAACACTAATAGCCTGCTGCATCAAGTATAATGGGAATAATGTACTATTGGCTTTGAAAACTGCCAGCAATTTTTCAAACTAAAAGCAACTTTAATAAAAATGTGAAGTTTTTATTACCTAGTGATGACCGCCCTGGATTCATTTACATTTACAAGGAAGCCATCCAGCAAAGGGACAAACATATCAGCAACATCCGATACCACCATCATTTGTGGCTGGGCCAAGGAGCTTTTCACATTATAGAAATGGAGCACTTTGTTATAGGTTACAAAGCCCACTCGTATTACTGAGTCTTCCATGTTTCCTTCCCTGAAAGGAAAAAAAAATAAAAAAAAGATAAGAAAAGAATCCATGTAAGATTTCCAGGTCAAATGTGCTTGTATACTGTATGAACTATTTCAGTCATCTGGTAAAATGTCTAACTAAGCAAAAACTGGTAATAAAAAGGAGGAGAACTAATCAACAGTTAGAATTTGCTAGAACAGGGGAATTCACAATTATTGTCCAAACCCGTTTCCATTCCAACATAGAAAACACAACTGTCAATGATAAATGTGGCCACTATACTAACTTGAAATAATTATTATTATTATACAGGATTTATATAGTGCCAACAGTTTGCGCAGCACTTTACAACATGAGGGCAGACAGTACAGTTACAATACAATACAGGAGGGATCAGAGGGCCCTGCTCGTTAGAGCTTACAATCTAGAAGGGAGGGATAGTGTACATTCATATTTGCTTCAAAAGAGAAAATTTACACACTGCAGCCACACATCCAAAGCTTATAATTCAGCAATTAGTATTTTTCATTATGTGCATATCTATATTTTCAGGACTTCCTGTGTTAATTTTCCTGCAGTTACTATGACATCTAAAAATACGTTGGGGTTGCCAGATCTTGCTTTATGGTCTGCACCTTCATAAATATATGCATTCGGTGAAATGAAGACTTGTCATTTGCTGCTCCTAAGCAACAGCAGGCACCCCAAGTCAATTTTCGTGCAACCGAGGGGCGCTGAAACCAAGAAACTGTAGTATGCAAATCATCAAGTGATTATTGTCGACAGAGTGTACCGCTTTCATGCAAAACCTGAAGGATGATTTGGATCATGCAGGACACAATAGCAGATCAGACAATACCCACATAAATGGACAAGGGTGGTCATCACGTTATGGAATTATCAGTTCTACTTTATATTATCATCAAGTAAAACAATGGATGAAGAAATGGTTCACAAAACAAGCAGTGACATTTTCCAGCTTAGGACTGAATCATTGTAACATAAGTAACTTTTGTATGTGTGCCCTATGAATACTAAACTACTCTGCATTATCAACTCACCTGGGTAGGTAGTCAATTAGTTGCTTCAGCTCCTCACACACCAATGCTACCAACCCGCTCTTTACAGCATTATAGGACACGTCAATCATAAAAATAAAAGCCGGAGGATTTGGGCATTTGTTATTCTGTGGGCATAAAAACAAGAAACATTTGTCATCAAGGCAAAATAATTAAAAATGAAAATCTGTTTCTTTACAGTATATGGTGCGGGACACAGCAATATGCCAAAGTAGAAACACACACAAGAACACTTGTAGTGCTTCCCAGATTCAATCTTACTGTGGAATGCTCCAGAGAGACAACCGGATTTGAATACTGAGCCAGTGAAAGACTAAATTATTCTTCTCTCATAACTACCAGCGAATACTGTGAATAGGTGGAAGACAACTTGGTTCTCTAAACATCTAAAATGGCTTTACCTTGCAGTAGTCAACAGTTGCAGTGAACTCATAACTTCCCATAGAAAGCTCAGGCCTATCATAGCAATCCACCCTTTTGCCTGTGTGGTCCAAGTGTTGGAAGTAGTGTGGGGGCACTGGCACAAAAACAAAAGGAGACATATGTCACAGAACAAAATAAACTGTATATTAGTACAAGTGACCATAACTATCATATTTTACTTACACAAACCTAATCTTAATAAATGGTCAGAAAGTAACACCATATAACCAGTTCAATGCTCCACACAGGGATGCATTTTTCCCTATAGTGAACTACATTGCCTTACTACAGTTGGTCTAATGACCATTTTCATGCTCACTGAATATCAAACTACCTAAAAAAAAACAGCAATGACAACCTTATTGAACTCGCACTATCAATGATACAGTATACTCAGTTATATGCAATAGATTTGATCTCAAACATCATGACAGTGTTGGTACGTTTGTTTTTCCTAAACTTCAGCTATAAAAATCATCCATTTCAACTGCAGGGGTTCTAGTTTTCTACAAATGTCAAACAATTTAGCTTCCTTGCAATTTTGCAAGCCTAGAATGTTCTGAACACCATTAGTATACAGAAAGCCCCCAAGTCTAAATTCCTACTTGGGATTGGCTCACTGCTTTTGTCAGAAGTCTGCACCAAGATACAAAATAGATATTAGGCATCCACTGCAATAAGAGTCTTTTGGTAGGAATGGCTGGCTGTACAGTATGTCTTCTGGTATGATAGGGCTCTGAAGGCTAGTACCAGCTGGAACAAACTGGGGAGCCCACGGAATGTGGGGCACAGGAGAACTATCCCAGGGGAGACTGGAGGGGCCCAGTGCCTCCTGATTTGAATTGGTCTAAAATTGTCTGGCCATGGACTGGGAAGGAAGAGAGTCTGTGGTGTCTGTGCCCCCTGGGAGTGGTTGCCCCAGGGGTGCTCTTAGTAATACTTGTGAACAGGCACATGGTCACAGCACTAAAACTTTTTCTGCACTGCGCCTCTATGTGCCAGTCCTTTTGTCCAATTCCAGGGCAATTTTTGCTACCAGGCCTCAGGGCCTAGCCAGTGCACATTGCATGGTTACCATTTATTTTGTCCTCACGTTTGTCACCTTTTTACTTTTGTGTGCATGTTATTTCACTGGATGGTAGGGTGTGGGTCCTTGGGACTTCCCTGAAATCTAGGGGGAGTATGTTTGGCCATTAGGTTCCTTCCTCCCCTGAATCGGTGGAGTACCTCTTCGGGAGAGCCTCTCAACCTAGTACTTGTTGGTCGGCTTCAGCTGACCATGAGGAGGCGGACCATGTTCGAAACCTTGTCCATGTGAAGAACCTTGCACCCCAGGGGTTCAGGGTAACTTCCTATTCCTTCGGGGGGGTGGACAAAAATCACACCCTTAAGTGCAATTTTTTGTGTGTGTTCACACGCACTTATGGGTTTTTGTTCTTGCATACCACCGCAAAAAAATAAAAAAAAATGCGCATTATAGGATGCAGTCGCTGTTCAGTTGAAAATTTTCCACCTGGCTCAGTCAATCTTTAAAATTCGACTTTTGAGCCAAGTGGCTACGGCTTGAATGTCAGCTGAAATAGCAGGAAAGGGATGGAATTCGGGACATCTATGGGGGGCCTTTTGCCCAGGTGCCTCTAATGAAGGAGAGCACCCATTTAGAAATCAGTTTAGGTAAGTAAGAGAGTGTGGTGGAACATTTTTGTTAGGAATAGAAAGTAAGAAGATACAAAACCATTTGCTAAAATGCTTGGAATATACAGGGGTGCATCTCAAAAACGAGTTTCATCAAAAAGTTAATTTCCGTAATTCAACTCAAAAAAGTGAAACTTTACACGCAGAGTGATATTTCCAGCATTTCTTTATAATTTTGATGATTATGGCTTACAGCTAGTGAAAACCCAAAATTCAGTATCAGAAATTTACATTGCATAAGACCAATATAAAAAAAAATAAAAAATGATTTTTAATACAGAAATGTTGGCTTACTGAAAAATATGTTCATGTACAGTATAGTATGCACTCAATACTTGGTCGGGGCTCCTTTTGGATGAATTTCTGCATCAATGTTGTGTGGAATGGAGGCGATCAGCCTGTGGCACTGCTGAGGTGTTATGGAAGCCCAGGTTGCCTTCGGCTCATCTGGATTGTTGGGTCTGGCGTTTCTAATTTTCCTCTTGACAATACCCTACAGATTCTCTGTGGGGTTTAGGTCAAGCGAGTTTGCTGGCCAATCAAGCACAGTGATACCATGATCATTAAAACCAGGTATTGGTACATTTAGCAGTGTGGGCAGGTGCCAAATCCTGCTGGAAAATTAAATTGGCATCTCCATAAAGCTGGTCAGCAGAGGGAAGCATGAAGTGCTCTAGAATTTCCTGGTAGCGGGCTGCACTGACTTTGAACTTGATAAAACACAGTGGACCAACACCAGCAGATGACATGACTCCCCAATACATCACTGACTGTGGAACATGGACCTCATGAAACTTGGATTCTGAGCCTCTCCACTCTTCCGCCAGACTCTGGGACCTTGATTTTTAAATGAAATGCAAAATTTACTTTCATCTGAAAAAAGGACTATGGACCACTGAGCAACAGTCCAGTCCATTTTCTCCTTAGCCCAGCTTCTGACGTTGTCTCTGGCTCAGGAGTGGCTTGACACAAGGAAGGCGACAGTTGTAGCCCATGTCCTGGACATGTGTGCTGGCTCATGAAGCACTGACACCAGCCAATGTCCACTCCTTGTGAATTTCCCACAAATTCTTAAATGCTCTTTGCACAATCCTCTCAAGGCTGTGGTTATCCCTGTTGATTGCGCACTTTTCTACCACACTTTTTCCTTCCACTCAACATTCCATTAATATGCTTGGATACAGCACTCTGAACAGCCAGCTTCCTTAGCAATGACCTTTTGGTACTTACCCACCCAGTGTCAATGACTGTCTTCTGGACAACCGTCAAGCCAGCAGTCATCCCCCCCATGATTGTGTAACCTACTGAACTAGACAGAGACCATTTAAAAGCTCAGGAAACCTTTACATGTGTTTCACTTTTTGATTTTAATTACTGAAATCAATTAACTTTTTGATGATATTCTAATTTTGTGAGATGCCCCTGTATGTGGTCCACCTAGAGAGGGATTTTATTTTCTAAACAATACACATTAACAGACTACCAAAAAGGAAAAAAAAAAAATTCTATAATAATTTTTTGCTCTAGGTGTAAAGCATAACAAGTATATCAGAAAGTACAGCCGTGGTCAAAGGTTTTGAGAATGACAAATATAAAATTTTTTCACAAAGTCTGCTGCCTCAGTTTTTATGATGACAATTTGCATATACTCACTGAGATTCTGCAAAAGGTACAGGGATTGGACTGCTGAGGACTGGGGTAAAGTAATTTTCTCTGATGAATCCCCTTTCTGATAGTTTGGGGCATGTGGACAAAACCTTGTCTGGAGACGAAAAGGTGAGGTCAGTCCTGTCATGCCAACAGTAAAGCATCCAGAAACCAGTCACGTGTGGGGTTGCGTCTCAGCCATGGGAGTGGGCTCACTCACAATTTTTACCCAAGAATACAGCCGTAAATAAAGAATGGTACAAAAAAACATCATACGAGAGTAACGTCTCCCAACCATCCAAGAACAGTTTAGTGATGAACAATGGCTTTTCCAACATGATAGACCATCTTGCCACAAGGCAAAAGGGATAACCAAGTGGCTTGGGGAACAAAACGTGGACATTTTGGATCCATGGCCAGGAAACTCCCCAGACCTTAATTCCATTGAGAACTTGTTGTCAATCCTTAATAGGTGGGTGAACAGAAAAAAATAAAAATAAATTCTTACAAACTCCAAGCATTTATTATGCAAGACTGGGCTGACATCAGTCAGGATATGGCCCAGCAGTTGATTGACAGCATGCCAGGGCAAATTGCAGAGGTCTTGAAAAAGAAGGGTCAACACTGCAAATATTGACTCTTTGCATAAACTTAATGCAATTGTCAATAAAAGCCTTTGACACTCATGAAATGCTTGTAATTATACTTCAGTATACCATAGTAACATCTGACAAAAAGATCTAGAAACACTAAAGCAGCAGACTTTGTGAAAATTAAATATTTGTCTCATTCTCAAAACTTTTGGCCACGGTTGTACTGCTGGGCTATAAATCCTGGAAACCTTTAGCAACATTGGAAACTCACCTTCGGTGACACAGCTGCAGAAGCAGCACTGAAACCTCCTCCCACCCTCAATGAACTGCATGGAAGGGCACATGTAAGCTTTACATCTATTACAGCGAATAGGTCCAGTCTCGCCATGATCAACCACACAGGGGGGAGCCTACAAGGTGTAAAAGGAGAGTCAATTACATTTTCAGACACAACTACGAAGTAAAAAAAGTCAATAAATTTAGTAAAATTATTTTCTCCCACAACAGTGATGGAAATAACTCATCCCAGTGTCAAAGTGCTAAACGGGGAGAGTAATATTATCTCTGTCTAAGTACCACACAGAATAATGATGTTACTCTGGTGTCCACAGCAACATCCACAACACACTATACTCTGCTCCCGGCACTCACCCAGGATTATATCTTGTCACGTCCAGGCGTATTTTATACATCAAACACGTACAGGATTTCTCAAGCAGCGCAAATTCAACTACATTTATTTCAAGCAGCTGTAGCTTTCACTATTCATAATTAACATTCCGATCACTTCAAAACAAAAAGTGCATTTTCATTTTATGAACTCGTGTGCACAGGAAAAATTACCTCTTCACCGTTCTGTTTCAGCTAAACGATGCAGATAAAACTACATAGACAAGAAACAGACTGTAAAGGGGGCCTGCAGATTTCACAATACATTGTAACCAAGAAAATTCCTCACTTTCTAGGTAACCATGTGTGCATGCGTGTGTGTCTTAACATACAATAAAATGCCACAAAACATTTTTCAAGTGGAACTTTAGTCTGAAAATTAAGTCTAGATGACTTCAGGCTGGCCCATTGTGCAGGTATAGCTATGTAAAACATAAAAAATAAAAAATGGCTATACTGAATAAAATCCAGCAATACACTGTCTAACCCTGCTCTGCACATGCTCAGTTGCTCTCCATTTTTAGGCACCGCTGAATTTTTAGAGGCTGATCTGCTGACAGCCTTAGGCCCCTTTCACACTGCCGTGACTTAAAAGTCACACGATTTTTCCGCGATTTCAGGGTATGCCTGTGTAAACTTGAGGTCTATGGACCTCAACTCGCATGAAAGTTGGACCAAAGTAGTACAGGGACTACTTTGAAGTCACACAAATATGAATGGTTATCATTGGAAATCATGGGGGAATGACTTGTCATGGGACTTTGCAGTCCCAAGTCACAGGACAGGTCGCACAAGTGTGAAAGGGTCCCTTAAGGCTCCATTCACACTTGTTTGATTGTCATGCAACCTTGGACATCAAAGTTGCATGACAAGTCGTTCCCCATGTTTTCCAATGATAACCATTCATATATGCGTGACTTAAAGTTGCAGCAACTCATGCATGCACTACTTTGGTCCGACTTTCATGCAACTTGAGGGCCATAGACTTCAATGTTAACCCTCAGAAATTGCATGAAAGTCGTACCTAAATGTTATACAATGCAACTTGTGTGCAACAGTTGTCCATTATCACTGGTCAAAGTCGTATCAAAAGTTGCCCCTATCCAAAGTTGCACTCCAAAGACAGCGCAACTTTGGAGTTGTACAAGTGCGAATGGAGCCTAAAACAGAATGAAACCCTCCTATCCTTTACAGCCAAGGAAGCTGCTTCTGTTGGATCTACAACTTCCATGGTGCTGCAAATGTGATCAGTTATAAAACCAGCCATTTGATGGTTTGACAGTTTGGTTGAGGACACAAGCAAATGTGACAGTTAGCAATCCCAGCATTCCAGGAATATATCTGTTTTTTTCAAACCATTAAAATCAAATCGATTTTGTTCTGCTTTATGATTTACTGCTGTTCAGGGGCTCTGGGCTTCAGCAAAATGGTAGCCTCCAGCAAGAAGAAAATGCTGAAAGCAATTAACAGCAAACACAAATTTTGGTAGCTTAATGTGAAATGTATGCCCCCTTGCTAAGAGAAAATTATTTTATATTACGTTATGGGTAAAGTTCTGCTTTAATAACCAGGAGGAGAAGTTCTCCCCAACTGGGACACAAATGGCAATAAAAAAGATGCATTCAGTAAATCAGAGTTAGAACGCTTACTAAAATTTTAACCGTCGTTGTCCTCACTTCCTGTATGGTTATAGAAACAGGAAGTGGGGAAAAAGCTTTCAAAGAGGGACACAGACTGCAATTTAAAAAAGTGTTTAACCCCCTTCACGATCCATCCAAAACTAGAAAGAAGTTTGGACTTGAGTTGGGCTGTAGCAATAGATAGAAAGATCTGTAACTGCTCACTCACCTCATCAGATGGCAGAGTTGCCAGTGGTTTAATAACAGCAGCAAGTGGGACCTGGGACTGCTTTGCCATGTCTGAAGTGGCAGGAAAGTTGTATGATGAGCATCGGATATACCTTGGACTTGCATTTCCTAGATTGCAAAGTGAAAGAAATGTGTAATTGAGCAAAACGCAAGGATGTTTTCCCCTTTATCTTTCTATAAATATTGATGAAAACACAAAAAATTGCAAATAAACTATAAGAAAGGCTGCTTACTCGTGTCAGCATTTAGTTTACAAATCTAGTTTTTTTTTTTTTTTAATCGTTTACAAACACGAGCAAATCAAAAATGCATAAGCAAAGGCTACTTCATGTAAAAAGTGCATGCCAAGACGATCAGTAGATTCACAGATATCAATATAGCTAAAATATGCACATATACTTTTAAAGTGGCACCACAGGCAAAGGGTTCTAAATTTCAGTAAGGCCTCCAGAAAACTAAAGCCTTTCCTTGCAGCGGAACTGCGCTCTGCAAGGGGTTAAATGTTTGTTCAGTCTTGGATCTGATTAAAGTACTTTTATTTGCTCCCTCGATATCCTCACTTCCAACATAGGGCTATAGTCACTGCATCAATCTTAAATGATGTCAAAAGCCCCTAGACCTCAAGAGCGCAGGGCAAAATAGGCTGTGGGGACTGATCTAGCAGCACAGAGGAGCCTGTGGGAGTGGAGGATTAGGTACGGTAAGTAAAACAGTTTTTTATGGTCCCCTAGACTAAACGATTAGTTAAACGTTGCAGCAGGGGCACGGCCAAACTGCAAGGGAGAACTTTGTAGCTTTCCAGAATTGAGCTTTAAAGCAGAACTCCAGGGGGAAAAAAAAAAAGAGTCTCCCCATGTGGTGGGGCTGTGCCTGTACTGCATATGTTTACTGCTCGTTTATGCCTAGGGGAGAGGATGGTAGGAACAGTCCACCGCTGGAAGTTGGGGAGTGTGCAGTTTTCTGGAGGATCGAAGGATTGGGTGAGTATTAGCTTTGTGTTCAGCCCTAGACAAAACGAACAATTAACTCATGCAGTGCTGGCACAGCCACAATGCATGGGGAATTTGCTTTCTGTATTAACTGGCATCTCTAGCCCCCTCAGCAATATTTTCCTTCTCATTCAGCCCCAGTTACCACATAGGAAGTAAATGGATCTGTATTACAAATAGAGCCAAAAAAAAAAAAAATATATATAATATAATATAATATATATAATTTATTTTATTTTTTATTTTTTTTTTTTTCTAATCCTTTCCTACAAAAAAAAAAGCAACAAAAAAATAACACAAAGTCAATCTTTTCACACTTTACGCTCTTCCCATTGCAATTTTCTGTTTATTATTTAGAATGTCTTACCAGTGTTTGTAGCAAACTACCAAACATGCGCGCACACGCACACACACACACACACACAAATATCAGAGGGAAAGGAGGAGGTAACATTATCTGGCAGACAAATAGCAAGCGCCTAAGCACTGTACCTTGATCTTTGACAAAGAAGTTAGTTGTTACAAGTGGTGGAACTTGTCCCCTCAGGCCAGTGACAAAAGGTTCAGAACCCCTGTTGTTTCTATCATCTTCTATTACTTGGATCTATGACAAAGAAAGGATAGGCAATTAACAATACACCATACACAGAAACATTAGGTCTTCAACACCGATTGGTTTACGAGACAAAAATGTGAACTTACCACATGCACAACATATACTTAACATATGCTGGTGACAAGTTAACATATAGCTGGATCAGAGTTTGCGTATAGTAGAAAAATGGAGATGTTTGCGAAAAATTATGAAAAAAATTAAAAAAAAACAGTGTTGTCCCCAAAATGAGCCAACAGTCATTAGTTTAATATCACAAAGTTGTAAACCAAAACTGCAACCTAATTTTAGCCCTGATTCTTTTATTAACAGCCTTGTAATAACTTCAGTAGAACAAGAACAGGTTTCTTTAATACATAAATGGTTTTAAATTAATATAATTAAGCTTATTTGTCCAGTGAATTAAAAAGGAACCACTATATTTCTAAATCAACTTATTTCCCTTCCCCCCTACAAAAATGAAACGTCAGCAGCTACACATACTTTAGCTGCTGACTTTTAATATTAGGACACTTAGCTGTCCTGCAATCCAGAGATGTCAGCACCCCAGCTGCTGTTTTCAATGGCTGTCAGGAGCTGCTGCCATTGCCGGTAAGGGAACCCAGCAGTGAAGCCTTGTGGCTTCACAGCCAGGTCCCTACTGCGCATGCACGAAGCACGCTGCCTTCTCTTACTCGCCGAGCAGGAGGGGGAAGGAAGGAGGGGGCTGAATTTCTGACGTAAGTGGGGACAGGGTACCTGTCAATAACAGGTACCCCACCTCCCCAAAAAGGTGCCAAAAGTGGCGGGGGAATAATCAGATAAGTGGAAGTTCCACTTTTGGGTGGAACACCACTTTAAGTACATATGTGTTGGATGAGATATCGGACAACGTAAATAATATTGCTGTTATTTCCTGTCTGACATTGATGGAGCTAGGATGAAATAAAGCACTGGTTCTTCGTGTGTAGTATACAGTATTTCACAAAAGTGAGTACACCCCCTTTACATTTTTGTAAATATTTTATTATATCTTTTCATGCGACAACACTAAAAAAATTACACTTTGCTACAAATGTAAAGTAGTGAGTACACCCATCAATGAAAATGTCCAAATTGGGCCCAATTAGCCATTTTCCCTCCCCGTTGTCATGCGACTCATTAGTGGTACAAGGTCTCAGGTGTGAATGGGGAGCAGGTGTGTTAAATTTGGTGTTATCGCTCTCATTCTCTCATACTGATCCCTGGAAGTTCAACATGGCACCTCATGGCATAGAACTCTGAGGATCTGAGAAAAAGAATTGTTGCTCTACATAAAGATGGCTTTGGCTATAAGATTGCCAAGACCCTGAAACTGAGCTGCAACGCTTGGTTGACCAAAGAAGTTGAGTGCAGGTGCTCAGCATAATATCCAGATGTTCTTTGGGAAATAGACGTATGAGTGCTGCCAGCGTTGCTGCAGAGATTGAAGGGGTGGGGGGTCAGCCCGTCAGTGCTTGGACCATACGCCGCACAATGCATTAAATTTGTCTGCATGGCCTTCGGCCCAGAAGGGAGCCTCTTCTAAAGATGATGCGCACGAAAACCCGCAAACAGTTTGCTGAAGACAAGGACATGAATTACTGGAACCATGTCCTGTGGTCTGATGAGACCAAGATAAACGTATTTGGTTCAGATGGTGTCAAGCGTGCGTGGCGGCAACCAGGTGAGGAGTACAAAGACAAGTGTGTCTTGCCTACAGTCAAGCATGATGGTGGGGGTGTCATTGTCTGGGGCTGCATGAGTGCTGCCGGCACTGGGAAGCTACAGTTCATTGAGGGAACCATGAATGCCAACATGTACTGTGACATACTGAAGCAGAGCATGATGCCCTCCCTTCGGAGACTGGGCTGCAGGGCAGTATTTCAACATAACGACCCCAAAACACACCTCCAAGGCGAACACTGCTTGCTAAAGGAGCTGAGGGTAAAGGAAGGTGGAGGAACGCAAGATCTCCAACATCCACCAGCTCCGTGATGGCGTCATAGAGGCGTGGAAGAGGACTCCAGTGGCAACCTGTGAAGCTTTGGTGAACTCCATGCCCAAGAGGGTTAAGGCAGTGCTGGAAAATAATGGTGGCCACACAAAATATTGACGCGGTCTTCTTCTGGCGGGGATGGCTGCTCCTACCAGGAGAAGACAGTGATGATTGCAAGAGAATCAGGCAGGCTGGTTGCACCCAAGTTGATCAATCGATCAACTTGGTACATTCAGTCTGGCCATTATGGGCTTGAATCATGGCCGGCTCCTGTTCCTGTTGAACGGGTCGTGATTCGAACCGTGTATGGTCGGCCTAAGAGTATACAGATGGGATGCTACACAGGGACCTACCAATGGGGGAAATATGGCCAAACAGGACGTTCTAGACCTCATATGATGAAACTGACACATCCTATAGGCAACAATCCTCCAGTACTTTCTAATTCACTGTTAAGTCAGCAAATACAGAAAGACAGCTTTGCAAGTCTTTAGCTGTAGACTTGTTTGGCTTCAGTGACAAAGAACTTGAGACAGTGGGTTGGGTTGACAACCAGGCAACTACAGCATTTTTCAGAACAATAAATCAGCAATGAACATATTTCTCTGATGACAGAAATCCTTTAATGGATGAATGAGCATTTAAGAAAGATCTGCCCTACAGCAAATGGGAATCCACAAATCCCCCTATTAAACCTGAACTTATTGCCCATCATACAATCCAATTAAGGTATCTATTTCAGGAGATGTACGAATTTAGTAATTTACAAGTGTAAAACGCAAAGTAAAGCCTTGTACCATAAGTTGGGTTAAACAAAAAAAAAAACAAACAGACAGCTCTGGTTGGAGCAGCTGTACTAACAATCTGTTAGTACCGCAATCTCACCCTGCTGAGCTGCTGTGTTCTGACAGGGGGACGATCTTCCAGCCAGAACACTCTAGTCAGCACTCTCAGTCATTGGCTGAGAGTGCTGATTGGGAGCCGGTCGGCTGTTGGTTTTCCAGCATGCATGTCCGACAGAAGCCACCCGTTACGTTCGGCCTATGTGTACTAGGCTTAAAGCTGGCCATGTATTTATCTAAATTCTGTCAGTTCAGCAAGTACTGGCCAAATTTTGATCTATGTAAGGGCAGGCTGATTGTACCCAAGTCAATAGATGGATCCACTTGGGTACAACTAGCCTGTCAGATTTTTCTGCATGCGATTAACGCCAGCGGCTAAAGCTGCCAGGAATATATGGCAAATGCATTTGGATTGGCAATAATGTTGGCCACACTTGATGCAGAAAATAGCTCTACCTAAGAATAAGAACAGTAAAAACCTGGCAGTGGCAAATATCCTGCAAAACTTAGCCGATATATAAGATTCTCATAAGAGATAAGCAAATGTTTGAAAAGGTTCAATTTGCCCAAATGAATGTATAAAAATTTGTCTGAAGAGGATCTAAAAATTCCTGAATCACAGTTGCTTGAATTCTGCATCTCAATGACTCTCCCAATGTTGTCATACCATAGTTGCGCAGCGGTCTTACAAGGTCAATTGTTTTGGAAATTTAATTTTTTTTTTATTAAAAAAAGTGTAAGACAACAGTAAAAGTTAAGGGCCGTACACACGATCTGACTTTTTGACAACAAACATGCAAATTAGCTGTTTGTGAGCAACATCCGACCGTGTGTACACTCCATCGGACAAACTTTTCATCTGACTTTTGTTGGCTGTGCGAAACTTTCTGCCAACAAAAGTCCGATGGAGCAAAGTCCGAGTGTACACAAAACCATCGGACTTTTGTACAAAGTACAAACACGCATGCTCAGAACCAATGCAAAATATCAGACAACAATACAGAAGTTGACCAAAGGTGGCGCTGGAGTATTTTAACATCCTCTTTTGAAGTGTCGTCAGTACATTGAAACGTCACTACGTTTGCGTTTGTTGCCTAAAAAGTCAGATTGTGTGTATGCAATACAAACTTGGGGCCAACGCCCTTTGTAGAAAAATCCACGGGAAAGTTTGTACAAAGTCCGATCGGGTGTAAAAATAGGATTTTTTTGTACTCACCGTAAAATCCTTTTCTCTGTAGTTCACCGACTGACACAGCTCCTCTCTTAGACCATTGGGTTGTTATGCCACCTTCAGGAGAAGACTAGGCATTACATGTTAACATGTGATAATAAAACCAGAACTTTCTAGTTCCGCCCAAGGGGCGGTCCCTTAGGTAACAACCCCACAGCATGCTACTGCAGCCTCAGTACGTCAACAAGCAGTATAACGTAGACAAAAATAGGAGGGGCGGGTGCTGTGTCAGTCGGTGAACTACAGAGAAAAGGATTTTACGGTGAGTAAAAAAAATCCTATTTTCTCTTACGTTCACCGACTGACACAGCTCCTCTCTTAGACCATTGGGACGTCCCCAAGCAGTGCCAAAACGAGGGGTGGGAAAACAGCATAAAAACTTCACCCACCATGGCATGTGGGAACTAGTATAACTTTACCCACAAAAAACAACAGCGTGTGGGAACCAAAACACTTTGTTACCCAAAAAAAAAACAAAAACAAACAGAGTGCTCCTCAACTGGGAGTCACTACCTTCAAACCGCCTCAGAACTACGGTAACAAATGTAACAGTGCATTTACTTAAGGTACTGTGTTTTTACCAAAAAAACAGGAAAAAATTTAAGTGTAATTGCAATTATACGGCCGCCTGCAAAACTTTGCTGCCAAAACAGGCATCAGCCGATGCACTGACATCTACCTTGTAGAATTTTGTAAAGGTGTGAACAGATGACCAAGTCGCCGCTTTACACACTTGAGCGACAGACGCTTGATGTCGGAAGGCCCAAAACGTTCCGATTGCCCTTGTGGAGTGGGCCGTGACCAGAAAGGGGGGCACCTGCCCCTTCAAGGCGTAGGCCTGTACTACAATCTGTCTGATCCACCTGGAAATGGTGGCCGACGAGACCGCCATGCCTTTTTTCGGACCAGCCACCAAAACAAACAAGGAGTCTGATTTCCGAAAGGGACTAGTAGCAGACAAATACACCATCAGAGCCCGAACCACGTCCAGGGAATGGAGGGCCACCTCTTTAGGATGTGTCGGTTTAGGACACAAAGATGGTAACACAATGTCTTCATTGATGTGGAACGCCAAAACCACCTTCGGCAGAAAAGCAGGTTGCGGACGCAACACCACCTTACCCTTGTGGATAACCAGATAGGGCGACTTGCAAGACAAGGCCGCCAGCTCCAAAACCCTCCTAGCCGGAGTAATGGCCACTAAAAAGACCACTTTCTGGGAAAGAGTCAACAGAGGGATCTCCCTGATCTCTTCAAATGACGGGTTTTTGAAGTGTCGATAACACCAGGTTCAAAAGCCAAAGCTGATATGTGTCCCTTAAATGGTGCTTAAAGCCAGTTTCTGGTCTACTCCTTGCTGTAGAAACAACATGATCCTGGATATAGAAAAGGCGCACGGACGCCAACCTTTCTCCTCACACATGGAGATGTAGGCCTTCCAGGTACGATGGTATATCTTCCGAGAAGAAGATTTCCGTGCTCTCAACATAGTTGGAATCACCGAGTCCAAAAGACCCCGGTTCCTCAACACCTGGCTCTCAATAGCCATGCCGTTAAAACCAGCGATGGTAAAGCAGGATGGAGGTTTGGACCTTGAGACAAAAAGGTCCTCTCGTAACGGCAGTCGCCATTGGGGCGTCCGCCACCAGGCGCACTAGGTCTGCGTACCAGGGACGCTGGGGCCAATCTGGGGCAATCAGTATTACTGGAATCCCCCCGGCCTCCACTCTGCGGAGCAGAGGTGGTAACAGTTTCAGCGAAGGAAAGGCATAGATCAGCTGGTACGGATCCCACGGAGCCACCGTCTGACGCATCTGCCCAAGGATCTCTTGTCCTGGACACGAATCTCGGCACCTTTCGATTGAGACAGGAGGCCAAAAGATCCACGTCTGGTGTGCCCCATCACAGGCACAGTAGCCTGAACACCTCCGGATGCAACTCCCATTCTCCTGGGTCCAGCATCTGGCGACTTAGATAGTCCGCCTGCCAGTTCGCCACTCCCGGGATGTAAATGGCCGACAGGGCCGGTACATGTCGCTCTGCTCACTGAAGGATGTGAGCGACCTCCTGTGCGGAGGCTGAGCTTTTTGTTCCTCCTTGGTGATTGACGTATGGCTCCGCCATGGCGTTGTCTGACTGGATCCTGATCGGACGCTCTTGAAGTCTTATCAACCATGTGAAGAGGCATAGCCTGATCACTCTCAGCTCGAGCAGATTGATCGGCAACTTGGATTCCTCCAGCGACCAGAGGCCCTGGGTTGACTGAACTCCCATTACTCCACCCCAGCCGGTTAGGCTGGCGTCCGTTGTGATCACCGTCCATTTCAGAGGTAGGAACGACTTCCCGGACCAAAGTGCCGGGGACCTCAGCCACCAGAGCAGGGAATCCCTGACTAACTGGCTCACCTGAGTCTGCCGATCCAGAGACAACGAAGATTTGTCCCACTTTGTCAAGATCTCCTTCTGCAAGACTCTGGTATGAAACTGGGCATACGGTACTGCCTCGAAGGAGGCCACCATGAGTCCCAGGACTCGCATGCAGAAGCGTAGTGACGACCACTTGTGGTTCATCAGCAGTTTTACCGCGGCTCTGAGAGTCTGCAGCTTGTCTGAAGGGAGAAACACTCTCGCTTCCATGGAGTCCAGCAGTAAGCCTAGGTACTCCAAACGCTGAGTCGGTACAATCACCGACTTTTTTAGGTTCAACAGCCACCCAAATTCCTGCAGGATCTGCATGGTGATCGCCACAAGCTCCTCTAACTCTGAGGCGGAAGATGCTCTCAGGAGGAGATCGTCTAGGTAACCCACGATCGCGATCCCACATTGTCGCAGCAACGCCAAAACAGGAGCCAATACCTTGGTAAAGACTCGGGGGGCTGATGCCAAACCAAAGGGGAAAGCCAAACTGGTAGTGTGTTTCCCCAACTGCAAACCGCAGAAACCTCTGATGCCAAAGGCATATGGGTATGTGCAGGTACGCATCCTGGATGTCCAAAGACGCCAGGGGGTCCCCTTGATGGAGTGCAGCGACTACTGAGCGAACTGATTCCATTCTGAACCTCTGTACTTTTACAAAGTAATTGAGGGCTTTTAGGTCCAAGATTGGACGTACCCCTTCCTTTTTGGGGACTACAAACAGGTTTGAGTAGAACCCCTGGAAACGTTCTGATTCTAGGACAGGTACTATCACCCTGCGACTCAGCAGGTCCCTAGCCGCCCCCAATAGGGCCTCCCGGCGAGCCGGGAGTACGGGTATGCTGGAGGGAAGACTCTGTTTTGCGGCCAAGAGAGGAACCCCATCTTGTAGCCTGAGGAAATCAGATCGCAGACCCATTGGTCAGACAGCCGAGAGACCCACCGGGCTGCAACTCCCGAAGGCGACCTCCCACCCGCGTTGCAGGCAGGGGCAAACCTTCATGCGGTATCGCTTTTGCTCGCAGGCTTGTTAGCCTTGCGGTTCCAGGGACGCTTTTGTCCTTCAGAGGTCGTCCTGTCGGGCTGGGGATGCTTAGCCGAAGCCCCGGGCGGACGAAAAAGCCGGTTGTGAGCGGAAAATGAGGGCCCTTGCCTACGGCGTGGCTCCTTAGCCTTCCTGGACTGTGGGAGTAGTGTACTCTTACCACCTGTGGCATTTTCAATAATGTCATCTAATGAAACTCCAAAGAGCTGGTCGCCAAGGAAGGGAAGATCCGTCAGGGCTTTTATAGATGCCTGGTCAGCAGACCAGCATTTTAGCCAAATCAGGCACCTCAGCACCACTGCTGACACTAAAGCCCTGGATAACAGAGGGAGAGTATCCAGGGCCGCGTCACAAATGTACTTAAGGCCTTGCACTAATTGGTCTGCTAGTTCCACGCAGACACGAGAAGCCTGTTGCTCTCCCAATTCGCGGTGCAAAAGTTTTGCCCACTCAGTGAGTGTCTGAGACACAAGTGCTGAAGCCAGTACTGGTCGCATTGCTGACCCCACAGCCGTAAACAAGGAACGAGCCACTGCCTCGGTCTTCCTGTCCGTGGGGTCCCTAAAAAGGCTGGAGTCCCCTCTACCGGGATTGTGGGTACTTTGTTTAACCCGGAAACTGGGGGGTCCACGACCGGAGGAGCCGACCATTTTTTGAGAAGGCTCTCCTCAAAGGGGTAACACACCGCCATGTATTTGGGGACCGAAAAGGTCCGCTGCGGTCGCCCCCATTCCTTGTAAATGAACTCATCAAAATAAGTCAGATACGGGAACACACTAGGTGAATGGGCTGGCTTATGGGACCCAAAAGGGGCCGCTACATCCGCAGAGGGATCTGCTGGCTCCTGAATCTTCAGGGTATCATGCACAGCTGTGATAAGTGCTCCAACAAGCGCTTTGTCGCGCACGGACCCGGACAGGGACTCATCCTCACTGTCCGATCAGTCCTGGTCAGCGTCATCTGAAACGACAGAACAGGGGTCACCAGCCTCAGCAGTGCCAGAGTCTGCGTCAGAGCTCTCCCCGGAGGACGGGGGGCAGGGGCCGCTTACCACCTTTGCGCCCACGCACCGCCTCCATCTTGGCAACGAACGAATTGAGGACCGCCGACAAGGCGTCCAGAGTCACTGCACTGTCTGCAGGTGAACCGGTTGCAATTGCCTGGATTTCGGGGGAAGAAACACCAGTTTCTGAAGCCAAGCTGACCCTACCCTGTCTGCCACCTGTTGGGGACTTAGGACAGTGATGGTCCCACCCTCCTAACTGCTGCTGGCTGAGGGGCTATTTCCCGCAGGACTCACCACCCTGACTGGTTCTGCGCCGTCCAGCCAATAGTGCCTGTATCCTGTGTCAGCTCCCAGGTGCATAGGAAACCACACGGCGCTGTACAGAGCTGCTCTGAATGGCACTGACACTGACCAAAAACGTGTTCAGGCTTCAAGAAAATGGCCGCAGAGCGTCCAGTATAAAAGACACAATCACAGGGAAAATGGCCACCGGACTACAGTAAAATGGAGACAGAGCATGCTGCTCCCTGGTCACACCAAAAATGGCCGCCGAACACTGTATGCAATGAAGGACAGTGAAACAACAGGCAGAGAAATGGCGGTAAACAGCGCTACAGCGATCAGCAGACACGGCCTCCAGACACCCAGGGGAGAGACCTACAGACAACCAGGGCACAGCTACCCAGCGCAGTCCCCACCCCAGGTGAGAGCCCCCTGGGGAGCCCCTGTCTATGGCACACACACCGCTCAGCAGCCCATGCAGCATCCCCCACAGAGAAGGGGGAGAGGAAGGATAGGGACAGGGAGAGAAGAGAGGGAGGTGAGGGACCCCCGAATCAACCTCCCAGGGAATGCCCAACTGCTCAGCCCCACCGAGGCAGGGAGAGCTGTACTTACCAGTCCTGAAGAGCTGGGAGACATTCCATTGCAGAACTACTCACTGATCAGTACAGGGTAGCTGCTGGCCCAGCATACTGTGACGCAGACATCAGTAGCCCGGTCATATGTATGCCCCGGAGCATAAAAGCTCACCGACCACCTCTGGAGCTGAGGTTTCGTCGTGGCCTGCCGAGCCATAGCTGCGACCTGCACACGCTCGATGGCCGGACTGGGGAGACTACAAGGATAAGGGTATCCAGCCTGTCACCCAGCCGGCTGTTGATAGCAGATCACAGGATCTATCATCTTGCGCAAAAACCAAGCTTCTGCAGAAACAGACAGACCGATGGTCCCATCAGGGTTCCTAGGTCTTTCTCCTTCACTAGGCAAAATAAAACTGAGGCTGCAGTAGCATGCTGTGGGGTTGTTACCTAAGGGGCCGCCCCTTGGGCAGAACTAGAAAGTTCTAGTTTTATTATCACATGTTAACATGTAATGCCTAGTCTTCTCCTGAAGGTGGCATAACAACCCAATGGTCTAAGAGAGGAGCTGTGTCAGTCTTAAAGGGTTTGTAAACCCTCATTTTTTATTTTTTTTTTAAACAAACATATACTTGCCTCCACTGTGCAGTTAGTTTGGCCCCAATCATCATCTTCTGGGGTCCCCTGGCGGCTTTCGCATTGGTAAACCCCCCTGGGGGGCGCACTCCAGAGTCCAGCATTTGCGTCTATATACACAGACACCCGCGTCATTGGATTGAATTGACAGAAATAGGAGCCAATGGCTGCGCCGCTATCAATCTATCCAATCAAAAGCCAAGAACCCCGGGGCAGAGAGGAAGAGCGTATCTCAGAGGAAACAAAGGGCTCAGGTGAGGTGGCTGGGGGGCCGATCAGTGTCAGAAGTTTTTTCACCTTAATGCATAGGATGCAGTAAAGGTGAAAAAACTAGAGGGTTTACAACCCCTTTAAATGCAATTTAAAATGCACACCAATCAGCTACCAGCTATCTGCTGCCATAACAACGGTATTCTACAAAGTACTGACGTATAACGACGGCGGCTGGTCGTTAAGTGGTTAAAGAAAACTAAGAAAAGGAAGAGAGGAGTTATGTCAATTTCAAGTAGTCTGGTGTCTGATCTCATCTTCCAACCTAAACTCGAAAAAATATAAAAAAAGTTAAATTCTGGTTACACGTCTTTTCTATCCTCCATGTTGAACAGGCGCAGTTTGAAAAAGATAGACTTAATTTTCACCATGCAGTGATGACCAGTGGAGGTAAAGTGGAACTATAACTATCCTCTTACCTTTCCTGCCCAAAAAAACAAAAAACAAAAAGTACCCATTTTCAAGCCACTCCAGTCTGGTCACATGATCCTGCAGCACTCTGTAATGGAGCGCTCGACAATGGCTGTGATTTCCAAGAGCCGTGATGTTGCCATAGGCTCCTATGGCCCAGTTGTCAGCACTCCCTCCTCGCTCCTGCAGTAGCCACTCACTGACACAGGGGAGGCGGAAATGCAGGATCATGTAACCAGGCAAGATTTAAGAGAGGGTAATTGTTTATACTGATTAGACAGGATAGATAGAAGGGAAAAAGAATATTTTTAAAAGAAAAAGTAATGCGGGAAATGAAAATAACAAAACCTACTCACCTTCAGGTCATTTTTC
Organism: Lithobates sylvaticus; assembly: GCA_028564925.1. Taxonomy (NCBI): domain Eukaryota; kingdom Metazoa; phylum Chordata; class Amphibia; order Anura; family Ranidae; genus Lithobates; species Lithobates sylvaticus. The sequence goes on along the minus strand of CM053036.1, from coordinate 130,297,054 downwards.
TGCCCCTCCAGTGCTCACTGAAGTGCTGGGCTGAGGAGGTGGTGGGAGCGGCTGGCTCCGGCTCTCAGTGGTATGCGATACGTGGAGAGACTGAGCCAGCTGCCGGTCAGGGATCTGGGTGGATTCCAACTTTGTCGGGATCCCTGCAGAGCTTGGACTGACTGTGATCTCAGCTGACAGATTTTAGCTGTCAGCTGAATCTGGGTCACATGACTGCAAAAACTAAGTGTACTCCTGTGACCCAGGAGAAGTATGGCCAAAGGAGCTTTGGATCTTTGGCGAGGACCTCATGTAATTTTTTTTTTGGCAGGAGGTCCCACCCCAAATCCAAACCAGACCCCGTGGGTCTGCACGTTTATTTATTTTATTGTCGGCTCTTTTGTTTACATTCTGCCATCAATGGGGAATCCCCCACTGACCGCAGGGATGAGTCAGGATTGGTAAGGATGCCAACCAGCAGATGTAAAAACAGTTGAAAAACTAACGTAAACTGAACTTAAAACTTACGTGAACAGAATTATTTTTTTTCTTTGAAAAAAACATGACTGAATGGATGACGTCCGTGTGAAAGGGGCCTAAGTGCTATTCACATTTGTGTATTTGAGAATTTTTACACTTATGGTCAAGTCCCATTTCAACATGGTGACAGGTTGACAACTATCATAGCACTTTACAGGAGGTAGTGCCTAAACTGCCACATGCAGTGGTTTATACATGGAACACAGAATGCTGGCTCCACCGCCATCAGTAAAACCAAAGCAATTGTGTAAATCGGAATGTTAATAAGGTCACATTTCACTGATGGGAGGACTACAGAACTAGGGAAGTTCAAGTGTCACTAGATTCTATTTAATAGTTATTTAGCACACCACACTAACATTGCTTAGGAATTCACGGCTATATTTGTCTGAGGATCTTAGGAGTGACTAATATGCCCAGATATAGTCCTACTTAATGAGGTTGGTTTACAAACCGAGAAAAAAAAAAACGCAATCCGCAACACCCATGTTATCTGCCCCAGCCCCCATCCATATATTTTATCTCATCCACAAATCCTACTCCTGTCACTCTTTAACAAGACAGTAATAAGCACCAATCTAAAGCATGAACTGTTAATAAGTAGTCATTTCATAGAACGTGTTTATAGAGATTGTTGAAATAAAAACAAAAAGAAATAAGGAATGTAAACCCTAGATGGTCAGCAAGTAAATCCCAATTTAAAATTAGATCTATTTAGGGTACACACAAAGGTTTTGTTAGTAAAGTGGTAGTAGACTTTATGCACCTCCCTAGATTAATACAGGGCTCAAGATTGATTATTATGCAGTTCTGTCACCACCCCAAATTTCCTGCAAGACACAATTACTAGTTCTGCAATTCAAAACGAAGCACCTTAAGTTTGGTGTAATTTGAGAGGCATATATTATTCCTGGCCCTGTGCAAAGCAGAGGAGGACATTACTTTCCATAAAGGAATGAAAAACAGTGGAGGTTTGCTCACTGTATTCTGCGAGGGGGGGGAAGGAGTTATTTTATAGGCACAGATTACTAGATTTACTACATTAGGTCAATTTGAAATGTTTGTATACCACTATAGAATGTACACTTGTAAATGTATTTCTGTAAAACAACTAAGAGGTTTATACATAACAGCTCTGTGAAATGTAATTGCACATAGTGGTCCCGATCCTCCTCTTCTTGGGTCCCCCACTGGCGCTCCAGGCTCCTCCTCTCCGCCAAGTGCCATAGAAAGCCATAGTGTGGGCTCGCTTCCAGGTCTCGCTGTCTGTGTCTGACACAGACAGCAAGACTGGGCCCTGGCCCCCAGCTCACTTTTTAACCACTTTTATTTTCTATTGGCTACTAAATTTCTAAAATACAGTTCACAGGACAGTCTAATCTAAAGACTTGAGCTTCATGTACACTGCTGCTGGTAAACGGATGGCGAGGAGCAGTTTTTTTTTTTTTTTCAACTGCCCCTGAACACTCCTCTATGTTATCCTATCATGTACACAGGGTCGTTTATAGTTATTTCCAGGCAGTTAAGGTTAGAGTATTTTTTGAAAAGCAAGAAAATGCGTTCAGGATGGATGTTCAGAGGCATTTGAAACGCTAAATGCTTGTAAACATGCGTAAAAACAGAAACTGGCGTTTAGCCGCGTTTCGTTTACAGGCGTTTTTAATGTAGATTTTTTTTTCTTCCCCCAAATAGTTAAAAATGTGCTTCTAAACGCTAACGTAGCATGTAAACGTCCAGGAGAGGTTTTAAAAACGTTCCCGTGTACATTAAGCCTTACCTAAATAAAAGGAGAAGGGGAGCGCTGAGCATGCTTTCCTCATGCCCACTAAGTAACCTTCCAAAAGCAGAGCACACATACATTAATGAAGCTGAACTACTGCCAACCTGTAATATCCTAAAATAAGCTGGGAACTAACTTTTATTTTAGACCTGGCTTACTATGCGCTTCTTTATAGACCTTTGGCCAGCGTGTACAAGTCTCTACCATAGCGATAACAGCTGTTGGTAGCAATACTCTGGTCAAAGCGCTAGGCTAGACCATCAGATGCTGCATGCACAGGCTGAACATACTGGGGTCTACTTCTAAAAAGAAATCCCTGGATGAATGTCACAAGCATTCATTCAGTCCTCACAAAATATTGACCAAATTTTGCTTAATACAGTGATCTCCTATGAATGTCAGCTCCATGTAATGGCCATAATGCACTATTTTTCCTGAAATGGCCAATAGATGGAAGAGATAAGAAATAATGTATTGGGTCAAAATACGGTCAAAATTCAAGAACATGAATTTGTGGGTGAATGCTTGGGCTTATTTTTCAAAATAGTGTTATCTGTCTCCAGTAAAGATGGTCACACTAGAGCTGCACGATTATGGATAAAATGAGAATCACAGTTTGCTTAGAATAAAGACCACGATTCTTGGAGTAACATCTTTCACATTATACAAGAGAATTGGGCTAACTTTACTGTTTCGTTTTTTGTTTTTTTAATTCATTGACGTGTATCCCCCCCCCACCCCCCCAAAAAATTGTTTTTTTAGACCGCTGCGCAAATACAGTGTGACATAACATTTTGCAACGACTGCCATTGTATTCTCTAGGGTCTCTGCTTAAAATAAAAAAAACAAAAAAAAAAATTATATACATTTATGACTTTAAAACCTTGTAAGCAACAAGTGTCAGAAAAAGGCTTCGTCTTCAAGTGGTTAAACTGACCTAATTTGCAGACTGTAGTTCATCCGTTGATAGAATTGAATGATACAATGTTTATTTTTATCTTAGCATTAAGCAATGTTGTGATAAACTTTGCCGACAGCTCTGCACTTGTTACATAAATTGTGGAAATGCTGGATTAAGATTGTGAGGGGGAATGAATCGATATTGTTGTTTATTATATTTGCCTATCAATTGTGCAGCTCTATTACGCACGGTTTAACCACCTGAGATCCAGGCCAATTCTGACATTTTTCTCCTACATGTAAAATTCCAATTTTTTTTGCTAGAAAATTACATAGAACCCCCAAACATTATATATGTTTTTTTAGCAAAGACCCTAAAGAATACAATGGTGGTCGTTGCAACTTTTTATCTCGCACGGTATTTGCGCAGCAATTTTTCGAACGCGTTTTTTTCAGAAAAAAAACAAACAGTTTCCTGCTTTAAAAAAAACAAAACAGTAAAGTTAGCCCATTTTTTTTGCATAATGTGAAAGATGAAGATACGCCGAGTAAATAGATACCCAACATGTCACGCTTCAAAATTGCATGCGCTGGTGGAATGGCGCCAAACTTTGGTATTTACAAATCCCCATAGTCGACGCTTTAACATTTTTTTACTGGTTACATATTTTGAGTTACAGAGGAGGTCTAGGGCTAGAATTATTGCTCTCGCTCTAACGTTCGCGGCGATACCTCACATGTGTGGTTTGAGCACCGTTTTCATATGTGGGCGGGACTTACGTATGCGTTCGCTTCTGCGTACGAGCTCGTGGGGACAGGGCGCTTTAAATTTTTTTTTTCTTTTTATTGTTCATTTTACTTTATTTTTTTAGTTCAACAACTTTAAAAAAAAAAAAAAAAAAAAAAATATTTGATTACTTTTATTCCTATTACAAGGAATGTAAACATCCCTTGTAATAGGAATATTACATGATCGGACCTATTAACAGTGAGATATGGGGTCAATAAGACCCCACATCTCACCTCTAGGCTGGGAAGCCTAAAATAAAAAAACAAAAACGATCACTGCTTCCCAGCCGCGGTGCCGCCGTTTTTTGAATGCAGAGGCCGGGCGTGACGTCATAACATCGCGCCCGGCCTCCGAACGATCATAGAGACTCCGGCGACCATCTGGTCCGCCGGAAATCTCTATGATCATCATCCGGGGGCCAGCGGATCCTGAGTCCGACTCACCGATGGAAGCGGTGAGTCGGTAGAAGCACCGGAGGGCGGCGGGAGGGCATCCCTTCCCGCTGCCCGTAAGAACGATCAAGCGGCGGAACAGCCGCTATGATCGTTCTTATGGTGCAGGGAATCGCCGCCTGAAACCGGCAATATCTGAATGATGTCTGTAGCTACAGGCATCATTCAGATATACCCCTGAGAACAAAAAGACGTCATATGACATATACTGGGTCTCAGGTGGTTAAAGTGGTTCTAAAAGCAGGTGGTTTGTTACCTTAATGAATTCTATGCAATAAGGTAAAAAAAAAAAAAAAACCTCTGGGTGCAGCTTCCCCCTCCACTTACCTGAGCCCCATCTCGATCCAGCAATGTGCATGAAAGCAGCCACTGGCAACCTGCTGCTGTCAATTACAGGCAGTGAGCCAATGAGGAGAGAGCCAAGTTGGGACAATGTCCATTCACAGGAGCGCTGGCTTGAGTGCCTCCATAGCGGGGGGGGGGGGTGGTGAAGACCAGGGCTGCTCTGTGCAAAACCATTGCACAGAGCAGGCAAGTAAAAAAAAAAAAAAACAAAAAAAAAAAAACTTTACTTTTTTTTATGATGACCTCTACAATCGCTTTACGCACCAATGTAAAAACTAAAACAAACATGTAAGTGTTACTTCACTATTGATAAAAGCAGAAATGCTGCAAGGTAACAGCCAAGACTTTGGAAACCTAAAAAAGTTTAATGGATGCATTACAAAGAGGAAGGCAAATTATTCTACAAAACAAGAATCAGACAGCATTGGCTTTTGTAGACACATTCATGTCAAAGCCAAACTTTTCCATTTGAAAGCAGTGCTGCTCAAATGCATCACTTTCAAACATTTCAATTCACTTTCAATTTCACCTGCAATACAGATGCACCCCAATAGGACCAGCTGCATAGTAAGAAAAGCATTGCAAAGCCGGTCAATCGGTCTCTATGCTATTCCACTAAAATCTGTGAGAATCTGCTGATGTGCATATCAAAATGCAGGAAAACAATATATGTGTAGACAAGAACCTAGACCAAAAAGGCCAGCAACAGGTGACTCAAAAATAAGAAAAAAAAAAAAGAAGACACTTGTACATTTTGTAGATTTTTCTTGTAGTCCATTGAGAGAAATTAAAAGTTATACTGCCTCTTAAAAAGGAGGTTGGGACACTGGCAAACAGAAAAAGGTTTTAAGTCAGCCCTTGTATAATCTCCTACTCTACCTAGCAAGCCTCAGTTTGGTGCGAAAGCAACACACAGAGGTGGCACCACCAGAAAAAGATTTTAGGGTAAGTAAAAGAAACCGGAAATTTTGACTTACCTGTAAATTCAATATCTTGGAGTACCATACAGGCCACAGGCTTGATATTCATACAGGGCCTATGAATATCATGCATGTGTCCTGTACAATTAAAATAAACTTTATCATCCATTAAGGGATACAGGAATTCTATTACAGTCAGGACACCCCAAATGTCAGGTATCTGAAGGCACAACTCCCAAATCAAGGATAGCTGGGGAGAACCTCCTACAGAGCAGAAAATCCACCTGATGTTCCAGAGCAGGAAAACCACCACAAAGGGGAAACTTGACTGAAGGACAAAAGGAGCTCCTGCAGGCGAGAACTTGAGGGCCAATCAGCAATTACAGCCGGGAAAAATAAATAAAACACACCACCAATCTTGCAGCAGGATAGAAAAGTTGTAGTCCCCTGAAAACATAACCCCAATGGATGGCCAAAGAAACCCCCACCCACCAAGACTGAATCTAAATATAACTGCAGGGGAATCAGACAAAGGACAGGTCAAGGGCGTTTCACAATGCAGCTGGTGCACAAAACACCCTACTTGAAGGATAAGCAGAAATTCTTCTACCAAAATCTAGAATGTACCCAAGGACTGGCTGATAACATTGCACATCTGCCTAACTAGTTGCAAGGAATCAGTCACCTTGTAAGAAATCAATGTCGCATCCTGGCATCTACAACTCATTACTAGGAGCTTTCACCAGAATGAGTGGGAACTAGGAAGGAGCCAAAAGGAATTGTTCCAGATGGTTGCAAAACAGCCACAGGTTAAGTCCCATGGAGACCTCTGAATTTACACTATTCCCCTACAGGGTATGGAGACACCAGAGAAGCATTCTCAGTGAGATGGAAAAGACCCCCTTGTCCCCAGTCAGATTACAAAGTAGAATCTGGGACGTGTCTCCAGGAACTCCAACACCAAAAGGGAAGACTAAAAAAAGGTAACCAAGAGTCCACGAGAGAAGGGCAAATGATAGTAACAGCAATTCTTAGACAGCCACAAGCCTGAAGGGGGAGAAAAGGGTAATTTTCCTTGACAGGTAAAGAGCAAAGGTTCAATCAGAAGGGGATTTCTTCAGTGAGGACCTACGCCAAAGCCCTTTGCACATCGGTAAACCAAAATTAGATCCCGGAGATGCCACCCCCAAAAAGGAGGCTTGCTAGTGCAAGATCCAGCAGAATGACTCAGATTGCTAGAGTCCAGAAAACAGACCCTCCTTAGGGAGGGATTCCTGAGTGTTCCAGAACAGGGATGCCAAGAAAAGGCACTAGGGTGGAGGTCCACAACTTAGAGAGGGTACTTCTAAAGGATGCTGAATTGAAAGTCTCATCAACCTTATAGGTTAGGAGATACCTCGTTAAAAAAAAAAAAAAAAAAAAAAAAAAAAAAGGTAAAGACTGCTGGGTAGCAGAAACTACAAAAGGGATCAAAAAGTACTCAAGGCTAGAACACTCCCCTTTAGAGAGAAATGAGAGGGACATCACCCCTGAAAGTCCCTGTCCAGGGAGGAACCAGAGGTCCCGAAGTGCAGGGAATTCAAACAGGGCTGAACAGATAAACCTTTTAAGGAATAGCTTTATCAGAAGACTGATGGGCAGTAGCTGAACGAAGAATTTAATTCAGACCTTCACTCCTCTAAATGACTTTGCTTTCCTGTACTCCCAACCCTCTCTAAAGTAAAAAGGCTGGGGCTTGGTGGCATTGCTGGGAACTTTGTCAAAAGTGGGTCCCATGAGACAATGCCCCTCAAAGGGCACCCAAACCCGATGTTCCCTTAACATAGTATTGACATTTCAGGCATATAATCAGCGTGCCCTATTGCAGGTGGTTGGACATTAGTCCCACATGAGACAAGTTTTCAGACAGGCAACAAGCCACCACAACTAAAGCACAAGGCTCCTGACATTTGCATTAAATCACTTAAGGACCCAAGAACTAGCCCCACCGATTTAGAAGCCTCTCAAGGGGGGGGGGGGGGGGTAAGAGCTCTGACCCACTGTCAGGAGGGCCCCAAGTGGAGTTATCCCCCGGATGGAGGGTAGTATATACATTGCATCAAGCAAGTTTTAGGCAAGCCCTTGTGAATCAGAATCATCAGCAGGTTCTCTCAGTATAGCAGTCATTTCCAAGGAATGGTTGGGGCTCATATTCTGAATCAGAGATAATGATTTGACCCTCAGGCTCAGCTTGATTTTGGGGCTCAGGAGTCTCAGAAGCAGACACGGAATGGTGTCAGGGCATACTTAGAGCCTCTGCCGACAGGGTGTTTCAGTAACTGAGAACAGACAAGACAGGAAGTCCAAAGTGGACGTGGAGATCCCTACAGGAATAATGCAGACCTCGGATTCGCCCAAGGGGTCTCAGGTTCTAGACTGCAAGCATCAGTTTCTTCTAGGAATATCAGATAAATGCCCCCAGAACCACTAAGGAAGTGTGGACTGAGGTCACCCATGGTAGTTAATCTATCCACTTTGTGTCTTAGCAATGACAAGTTGCATTCGCACAGCAATACTGTATCTAGGCCCCAAAGTGAGGCAAGGTCTCAATATTCACAAATTCAGGCGACAGGTGCCGATGAAGGTTTTAGGTGACTGGAGGTGACCAGGTCACTGAAGGTGGGCACTAGGATCCTCAGCCTAAACCCTTGCTGCGGTAAATAGACAGCGGCAGGAAATTCAAAAGGCGTCCAATGGTTCAACAGTAAGGTTGCTCTTTGCACTTCAGCCTGACTGGCCCTACTCACTAAGTGAGTCTTCAGAGATGGGATTAAAACTAGAACTGTGCTGCTTCTCCGAGCCTGGAAAGTGCTTGGTGGCTAAAGAACACAGTACACTCACATCTGGAAAGCACCACAATGCAAAGCCCACGTTTCAGGCTAGCCCCACACTTCCATGCCAACAGCGTCTGGGTATGGCCTCCAAAGCTAGTGCTGATGCTCTGTCAATCTGGGTATTTGATATGTAGAGACCAGCTTAAGGCGTGAAATAGCAAAAAAAAGTCTTATTTGAAGTCACCAAGGAAAAACCCCCCAGCAACATAGCAAACAAAAAAAAGGCGTCTACCCCCCTAGGACACTAGCAAAAAATGGAGGCATGATGAGGAGGGGTTATATGGGGGCTGGCTTACAACAACTTTTCTTTTGATAGTATCCCAAACATCTTGCATGTGGCAGTATAACTCAACTAAGAGAATTGCTGTGTCCCTCAATGGACAATAACAACTTTTTTAAAATGTGGAGGTGCCAGAAGGTTTTCATACACCGAGACAGTCTTAGATTGGTAGCATTATAAAACACAACACAGCTAGACCAGACTTAAAATCACTGGCTGCCAGAATGGAATGAGGATAAAAAAAAAAAAAAAAAGTAAAACATCCTGCCCACCACTTGTAGTACACAGACATGAAAAATGTGATCAGGTTATTTACTACTAGCTAGATAACCACACTAAGGGAATAGTGGAATGAGTGTCATTAGGATAATGGTAGGCTACATGCACTGGTGAGGTGATCAGCATGCGCAGAGCACAATCACACACAGAACAAGGAAAGGAAAAGGACACACTATTCACTTACTGGACTAGGAATTGCATCGGGGTCTATCCTGTGCCTCGATTTCTGCTGGGGTGGCAGTTCATTAAGCTGCTTTATTGTTTAAAAAGTTGAGAACAAGAAGCAATGCCACAAAACAGCAAAAAGAGAATGTTTTAGGAAAACAAATTAGAAAAAATAAAATAAAAAAAATGGGTACAGTGTTATATTCCCCACCCACTTATTAAACTAGGAAGAAGAAAAAAAAGCATTGCATGCATTTAATTGTCTCACAAAAGGAATATTAACAGAATTTGGAAAATAATTACAGTGCAATCGGGGGAGGCTAGAACACAGGAAAAAGAAACAGGTATAGAGGCAAGAGCAATGCAGTTGGTTCACACACTGAATTAAATACACTGCAACTAAATTTCAACTATTCAGAGCGATCAACCACTGAAAGGAAGTTCTCTGTAGGAACTATTTTTTAATAATTATTATTGCCAGGAACTGGATGTGAAACAGGGCAGATCCATCCTTACCCAAAAATTCCTCTCTCCTGCTCTTTTGTTAAGCCATTTGTTAGTCGTTTTAAAAAATGCAGTTGTCAACAAATGAAAAAAGGGAGAACAGAGGACAAGACTGGGAGGAACTATACCATTCTGTGCAGTGGCCTCTGTCCCTCATGCAATTATAGGAGCATACTTAAATACGAAGAGGGAGGTGTAGAAAACCTATGACTTCTGGATTTCAAAGCTAATGCAAATAGGTCAAAGAGAATCCCAGGTCCTGCACAGCAACTGGGAGACTTTTTGGATAAGCCACAAAGTTTTGAAAAAGTGTGCATGCATGCACTTTATGTATAAGCATATAAAAAAAATGTTCTGCTTTAAAATAACGTTCAAAATTATATTACAATTCACACATTACCTTACATGACTTTTTCATATAATTGCAATGACTCATCAGTGTATATAGCTGTATTTGTGACTGATTAGTTCATACAAAACTCATGGCTGGCCTCTACTGTGCAAAGTCTCAGAAATGGTAATGAACACTTACAGGACTAGGGATGGAATCTGGGTCCAGCCTCTTCTGCGCAGGAGGGGGAGCACCTGGAGGACCCTGAGGACCAGGCTGGCTTCCATAATTAGGAGCTTGTGGATAAGTTGCTGGATATCCAGGCTGCGGAGCCCTAACTTGTCCAAAGGAACCTGTGAAAAGTGGAACACTGTTTAGGTTTCAACTAACAAAGTGTGTAAGATCCGATCATAACTGCATAATGCAAACATGAAGTGCCAAATGCTTACTTATTTAATCAATGCATGCAGCCGACATCTACAAATGCAGATGCCCACTATGTACTATAAGCAAAGAATTACATAAGATTTGAACATTAGGTTTGCATTATGGAACTATGTAGAGAACAGAAAAACAAAATCAGTGTCTATGTCACAATATGTGTTATGAATCTAACCTAAAATACATTTTAAATCTAAATTAAAAAAATAAATCATGACAAAAAAAAAAAAATTACATGATACTCATCAAAACACCCATTTGTGACACCTATTTGTATGTAATCTTGCTACTTCTAAAAGTGGAGTCCGATTTATTTATTTTTTTTTTTAAAAGGTGGGTATGGAAAAAAATAAATTAAAAAAAAAAAAACACGTACCCACCTAGGTAGATGCATCGGTCCAATACTGTATCTGCCCCCCCGCTGAATCGAACACAAAGAAATGAGCGATCAAAGACCACCGATCGCACAGTTCTCAGTCATCAGTGAGCAGAGTCTGACAAAATTGATCGTTTTAAGTTCCAGAAAAGCCAACCCTGCCACTTAAAGTCAAAGCATAACAAACTGAACATCAATGTAATATCCTACATTGTTTCATATAGTAACAGAGTTGCTCACAACAGTCCTGCTCCATTCCTCCCTGCCCTTTTGCTAAGAGGATTAGCTAGATATGCTATCTGGTATACTAAGAGGAGGCTGAAATAGAATTAAACTTAAAATTATCTTCTGGGAGAAGGGGGGGGAGGGGGGACTGAAGTGTTCCTAGATTTATTATTTTTTTTTAAAAGCCACAGGTAGCTCCAACACAGTCCTGATGGCAATGTCTGCACAAAGCATAACGTCAGGTGTTAAATGGATTGAGTCTATTGGATTTTTTTATTTTTTATCTACAAACGTATACCAAATGGCCTTAATTTTGAGTGAGATCTCTCATTCAGTTTTATGTGCGAGATTGCCTCTATGTGGAGTGTTCTTTACCCAAATGTTTCTCAACTCCAGTCCTCAAGTACCCCCAACAAGTCAGGATTTCCCTGAGATGAAACGGCTGTGGTAATTACTAGCGCAGTGAAACTGATCAAATCATCTCTGCAAAATAATGAAAAGCCTGAAAACATGACCTGTTGGGGTACTTAAGGACTGGAGATGAGAAACATTGCTTTACCCGAAAGCCAATGAGTGGCTTTATAAAGGAGTTATGGAATTATGGATTATGCCGGGGCGGGTCACGCTATTATATGTCCTCTGTATGAATGTGGTGTGTCCTTTCCAGATACCCAGTGAATGGCCTCACTGATGAGTGATATAACAGTATGGCAAGTTATGCTGAGGTGACACCTCGGAGTACTTTTTTGTTGTTTCCATCTGGATCCCGGGATGGAGAATGCCATTATAGGGCTCCTTATAGTATCCATATGCTGGGTGTGCGTTTGGTTGTATATCCCTCTGATAATTAGGGGGTATTCCCTACTACCTGCTCACATTACCCGGGGGGGGGGGGGGAATTAGGGGGTATTCCCTACCACCTGCTCACATTAACGTGGGAAATTTTAAGATTATATGTTATGGAGTTTTTGGTTTGTGGTGGTTTTATAATGTTTGTAAACAGTGAAATCACTTGTATCTTTGTTTGTATTGGGAAGTATCAATCAAGAGTGATAGTCTGCAGCTGGGCTTTTATTGGATTGTGGAAATTTTAGACAAGATCTCTTTTCTTATCCCCCCTGGTGTCTGGTTGCTGGATATTTTTGCATTTTATAAGAAGGATAGGAAACAGTGAGGCACTGAATTGATGGAAGACTGACCACTGTGACATGGACAGTTACAATAAATCGCGGAAACACATCTTTGCTGGTGACTTCTTACTCTTCTTCCAAGAGTTATATTGTTTTATTTGAAACTATTGTGATGGTTGGTTTGGAAAAAAAATATAAAAAAATGGCATCTAATAATTTAACAAGCTTGTAATGCTACAACTGAACCCCTGGATAATCTTACTTAATTTATTAGACCCCTGGATAGTACAACATATACATCTTTAACGATACCTGCATTTTTTGTTCCCTGGTGATCAGAAGCCTTGACCAGTGCAAACACTACTCTAGTTATATAAAAATAGTCTGCATTTGCACTGCAAGTGTAATGAGTGACAAAAAAAAAAGCTGGCAATACATTATACAATTACCTTCAATTTTCCAAAACCATATAATATGAGGTCAAACCTAAGCACTTTACATTTATAAGCATAAATTCTTTAAAGCCTCATGTACACTGCTGCTCCTAAACGGAGGAGGTTTAGGAGCAGTTGGGCATTTTTTTCAACTTCTCCTGAGCGCACCTCTATGTTATCTTATCAGTACACAGGGTCGTTTACAGTCGTTTCTAGGCAGTTGAAATTTAGAGGAACGCAAAAAAAAAAAAAAATGAATTAAGAAGCTGAGTTTGGAAGCATTTCAAGCGCCAACCGCTTCTAAACGTGGCTAAACACGATAACTAGCATTTAGCCTCATTTCGTTTACAGGCGTTTTTTCATTTTTGGCTATTTTGAAAAATAAAAAAATAAATAAATTATATATATATATATTTTTTTAAACGCTTCTTAAACGCAAATGCAGCATGTAAACAGCAAAGCGGACGTTTTAAACGTGGGTTACTATCTGTCAAATTAAATCGTTCGGGAGAGGTTGTAAAAAGGTCCCGTGTACATGAAGCCTAATTCAGTCTCTTCACTACTGGATGCCATCTCACATTAAGTGTGATTTTAGAAAGACAAATCTGGAAAGCGCAGAACTCTGGTGCACTTCTGTCTTTAGACATGCATAGTTAAAGTGGTTGTATAGTAATTTTTGTAACTTTTACCTACAGGTAAGCCTAGAATAAGGCTTACCTGGTAAAAAGAATATCTCCTAAAACTGTACGGTTTAGGAGATATTCCCCTTGCAATGAGCAGCTGACTTCAGTGGTGCACACGCTCCGGGATTCTCGGCTGAAAGTCCGGCAGACGCCGGACCCTGCCGGAAAGAAGTGTCCAGCGTGCACGCGCGGGAGTGACGATATCGGGCTCCAGCCACTCGCCGGAGCCGCAAAACCCGGAAGTCACGCCGAGACAAAATATCAGCTCCCTCAGCGTGGACCAGGTGAGATACCGATGTCTTGTTCTAAGATAAGTATTTCAGAATGAGCTAGTATGCGGTGCATACTAGCTCATTATGCCTTTTGCCTTACAGGTGTAGAAAAAGAAAAAAAAAAAAAAAAAAAAAAACAGTCAGCGGGTTTACTACCGCTTTAAGCTCACACAAGGGCTGTCTGCTTACAACAGTTTGTGATTACTGAAGAGTGCATGAGAGTAATTCAGCATAAGAATGACTAGATTTGCAAAGTTGCTTTGTATCCCTAAAAAAGGAATGCACTTTAAAAGCAAAGTTAGCCTTTAACTTGTTGCCGACCGCGGCTCTTGTGGCGGGCCGCCGTCATATGACGGCGTTAACTTTGCGGCTACTAGGGGGCACGTGGCCGACGCGTCACTGGGGACCCGATGCACGTGCCCAGCGGCCGCGATGTCCGCCAGGCACCCGCGATTGCCCAGTAACTGAGCAGGACGTGGATCTGTGTGTAAACACACAGATCCACATCCTGTCAGAGGAGAGGAGACCGATGGTGTGTCCCTTGTACAAGGGACACAGATCGGTCCCTCCCCCAGTCAGTCCCCTCCCCCCACAGTTAGAATCACTCACATAGGGAACATAACCCCTGCAGCGCCCCCTAGTGTTAACCCCTTCCCTGCCAGTCACATTTATACAGTAATCAGTGCATTTTTACAGCACGGATCGCTGTATAAATTTGAATGGTCCCAAAAATGTGTCAAAAGTGTCCGATATGTCCGCCGCAATATCGCAGTCACGATATAAAAAAAAAAAAAAAAAAAAAAAAAAAAAAAAACGCAGATCGCCGCCATTAATAGTAAAAAATTAAATAAAAAATGCTATAAATCTATCCCCTATTTTGTAGACGCTATAACTTTTGCGCAAACCAATCAATAAACGCTTATTGTGATTTTTTTTACCAAAAATATGTAGAAGAATACGTATCGGTCTAAACTAAGGAAAAAAATTGTTTTAAAAAAAAAAAAAAACTTGGATATTTATTATAATAGAAAGTAAAAAATATTGCGTTTTTTTCAAACTTGTCACTCTTATTTTGTTTATAGCGCAAGAAATAAAAACCGCAGAGGTGATCAAATACCACCAAAAGAAAGCTCTATTGGGGGAAAAAATGATAACAATTTTATTTGGGTACATCGTTGCATGAACGCGCAATTGTCATTCAAAATGCAACAGCGCTGAAAGCTGAAAAATGGCTTGGTCAGGAAGGGGGTGTTCCTACCTGGTAGGCAAGTGGTTAAAGTCCTAATGTCCTGCACAGAAATGACAGATTGAAAAATAGAGTATTTTCAATAACATTCTCAAAGAGAACAGTTAAAGAGTTTGTTAAGCCATGCAACAACCTTTCAACAATCCCCTCTGCTATGTTAAACAAAGTCCAAGTGTATTGATTTTTTTTAAACTGCCACTGTATAACTTATTTTATAGCGCCAACCGGCGCTCACATGAACGGAAGCCTCTCTCCTCTCTTGAGCCAACAGCTCCAGAGGGCTGGGCTGGGAAACCCCCACTGACATGAGCCAGGAGGAGAAGAGGCGGCCAGTCATGTGAGCGCCAATAGGCGCTCTGAAAGCTGAATGGGCACATTGTTTAACATAGTAGAGGGGCGTTGTTGAAAGGTTGTTGTATTATGAGAGCAGCAGGAGGGGACGACGACGATGACACTGGAAATCAGAGACCAGAGAGCAGGGCTGCTAATGTTGGAGATTAGTGAAACTGACCACAGGGTCAGGGATCAGCAGCCATGATATACAATGGTCAGTTTGCAGAAGGAGGGCAGAACCAGGCAAGATTAGCCAGGTATTTTAGGTGCTAGAAGGAGCCAAATTACACAGCAAAAGCACTGTACTGTATTAACATGTTTATAGGGGACAGGATCCAATTTTTTTTTTTTTTTAGGGTAACAAACACTAAGGATAGTGATGTGGGACTGTCATAGCAAACAAGGTTTAAAAAACAGAGTTAAAATTTATGCTTGCCTGATGGGTCAAGGTTAGATTAAGAGAAGTACTTTTTTTTTATGGAATCATACTTTCCTAGATGGAGGCAGCATCTATCCCCCACTGGCTCCAAGGGCGAGATCTGAGCGATCGAACACCGCTGATTGCTCAGTTCTCAGTGCTCCATGAGCAGAAAGCTGGTGACTGTCAGTCACCGCTGTCTGCTCCCCCTCCCTTGCGCTCACTGCAGCACTGGGCTGTGGAGGGGCAGGGAGCAGATCAGGGTAAACGGCCGCTCATCGCGGCTCAGGCTTTCAGCAGCTCTCTGAGAAGCTGAGCCAGCCATACCCCCCAATACTCTGCCATACCCCCAATACTCTGAGAAGCTGAGCCAGCTGCCGATCCAGTTTGGATCCCACCGGCTCTGGGATGTCAGCTGACAACAGGCTTCAGCCCACTGTCAGCAGAAAATGGGTCCCACGAGTGGTCACAGGAAAGGAGTGATCCACAGGAGAAGTACAGCCAAACGTGCTCTGGCTGTTCTTTAATTTGTGAGTAAATAACTCAAAACATGTAACCAGTAAACAAAAATTAAAGCCTATGGGGATTTTTAAGTAGCGAAGTTTGGCGCCATTTCACGAGTGTGTGCAATTTTTGGGTATCTATTTACTCGGCGTAACTTCATCTTTCACATTATGCAAAAACATTGGGCTAAATTTACAGTTTTGTTTTTTGTGACCACGCTGTGTAAAAGTCTCACACATGACCATGCAAGCTCCCACATATTTTCTCACAGGCTCCCTTAGATAAATTAGAGAAGGTCAAAACAATAAACATGTCTCCCTGCTTCCCTCTAGGTGTTGGAAGATCTAGCAGGGAATCGGGAAAGAACATATTGATAGAGCCTTAAAGGGCGAGTCCTCTAGGAGAGCAAACTGTATATAAATATCTATAAAGCACAATTATGAATCAAATCTTTTCAGCATTTTATCCATAAGGACATCCACATCCTTCTTGAACTGAGATTAACGAATATAAACTGGGCACGTTTGTTTTTCATACTGTATAAAAGGATATGCAAGACCAAGCCACTATTGACTGAAATTAATTACTTTACCATAATTTAATGAATTCTGACAGCATTACGTAGACTTCCTTCTCTGCCTTACAGTCATTGAGCTTTGGTTAAAAAACAAATAGGCTCAAACACCACTTTTCACGAAGTACTAAACAGACAACAGATACTAGAAAAGTGGGAATACAAGGTGTGCAAATATCTTGTGCGACTTGTCTAAGCTGCATTTTCCAGTCTGGCCATTTAAACTGCAAGATTGGGAATCCAGCAATATTGGAGTCTGATGTGTTTTTCATTCCAACTGCACAGGAGGGGAAGCCAGGGGCAAATCATTCATGCACACACACAAAATTGATAGAACATCATTATTTTACCACATGTAGAACTTCTCACCATTCTGCTGAAGAGGAAATCCTCCTTGGCCTGTAGGTGGTGGCCCCTGGTGACCTGTCATTGGAGGACCTGTCATAACCCCAGTAACAGCAGACTGGGACTGACCAAAAGATATATGATTTTGTTGAGCTAAATGAGGTCCAGTAAGTGGCTGTCCTTGTATTGGGGGACCTTGCAATGTGGTTGGTGGTGGAGCTCCTGAAACAGGGGGAGGATAATTTGAAGGTGGAGCAGTTGGTTGAGGATGAAAACCATGTGGAGAAGAAAGGCGTGCTTGAGACGGTGGTCCAGTAAATTGTTGGGAAGGGGGTGGCTGAGCTTGTGGCATACTGGTGGGAGGCATTCCTTGTGACAAATTCAAAGCGGAGGGGACCTGATTGTTGGAATACATGTTATAACTCCCCGATCCTGAGGGTGGAGGAAGAGGACTTTGCGTGCCTATAGGAATAAAACAGGTCGCAAAATTTAGGACAAATGCACACAAAATTTAATCATGAGCATTCTTTAAAGCAATGCAAG
The DNA here is from genome assembly GCA_028564925.1 of Lithobates sylvaticus. NCBI lineage: Eukaryota > Metazoa > Chordata > Amphibia > Anura > Ranidae > Lithobates > Lithobates sylvaticus. The sequence goes on along the minus strand of CM053036.1, from coordinate 130,279,392 downwards.
TAAAATGTTAACTGTTGCAATTTTTCAACTGCTTAAAGAGGAAGTAAACTCTTCCTTCCCCCCCTTTTTTTCTTACCTGCAAAGTAAAAAGGCATAATGTGCTAGTATGCATCGCATACTAGCACATTATGTGCAACTTACCTGCATCGTCCCTGCTGGAGGCCGCATCCATCTTCGCCAGTCTTCCTTCCGGGTCTGCGAACTTTGGCTGTGTGACTTGCCGGAGCCGCAGGACCTGCCAGTCAAGGCACAGGTGGCCGTTCCTCCAGAGCGTATGCACCAAGGATGTAATCGGCGTAGTATACAGTAAATATCTCCTAAACGGTGCAAGTGTAGGAGATATTTGCAGTACCTATAGGTATGTCTTATTATAGGCTTATCTATTAGGTACAGAGGGAAGTTTACTGCCTCTTTAATTATGCAGTATACAGTAATATATTTTAGAAAAAAAAAAAAAACCACAGCCAAACCTTTTGGTTCAACATACTTTCTGTAATATATTGTACATAAATTCTGTTGTCTGTCTACAGGAAAGAAGGATATAAAATTATTCTCAAGGCTCAATCCATACTTTGAGTCACTAATCAAGAACAAGGATGCATATTTGTAAAGCCAGGGAAAAGTTTAAAAAAAATAAAAAATAAAAACCATCACCCACATGCTTATTCTAGGTCAGGAGAATTGACCTACAGAAGCAAAAGCATGTTCAGTAGAAAAAGAATGGCAGCTGCCAAGCTTCTATTATGATGGGTCAAAACTCCTGATACACCTTCTTGTCCTAGGTCAGCGATTCAACACAGTGAGGCCAGGGGATTAACATGACAGTCGGACACCGTGCCTTTTCAGGTTAGGGTCAGCAATGGCAGCCTATACAATTCCTGTGAGAGTGCTTAACACTTTAGATATCAATGATAAACCAGTAGTGGCAGAATGAATAATGCAATACTTGTAATTAAACTTTTAAAAGTCACTATTACAATGACAAGCAAATGCATATTTAGAGAACACACTATACTTTTCCTTTAGTATAGTCCAGGGGTCTCCAAACTTTCTAAACAAAGGGCCACTTTGCTGTCCTTCAGACTTGAAGGGGGCCGAACTAGGACCAGTGGGAGTAGAAAATGTCCTGACCATTAAGTGGGAGTAAACAGTGTCCAATCTTTGGTGTCAGTGGAGGAATAGTGCCCCATCTTTGGTGCCAATAGAAGTAATTCTGACCCATCGTTGGTGTCAGTGGGAAGAATTGTATCCTTTTGCTGGTGTCAGGTGGGAGGAAAAGTGGCCCATCGTTTGTATCAATGGAAGGAATTGTGCGCCATCATTGATGTCAATTGGAGGAATATTCCCCTGCTGTTGGTGTCAGCGACAGGAATTATGCCCCATTTTTGATGTCAATGGAAGGAAATGTACCCCATCAATGGTGTCAATAGGAGGAATAGTCCCCTGCTGTTGGTGTCAGCGACAGGAATTATGCCCCATTGTTGGTATCAGTGGATAAAATAGTGCCCCAAGGGCCAGATAAAGGCAAGCAAAGGGCCACATCTGGCCCCAGGGCCGCAGTTTGGAGACCACTGGTATAGTCTATTGAATGCCACTGCACAATTCTTATAAGATTACATTAACTCTTATTAGCTGCCTTACCAAATGGTAGTGTTTGTGGTGGACCTGATGCTGGCACCCCACCAATGTGCATTCCCATCATTTGGTTGGTTAGTTGCTGTGCACTAGTGGAGGTTGGAGGGTATTGCTGAACACTAGCTGCTTGTCGATGATCTCCCGCTTGTTGCATGTATGGTTGGGTCATAGGTGGTCTGCAAATCACAAAGAACACAAAGTTTTGTTTTCAATAACCTTAAATAAGTTCCTAACATACAGTAGTAAGAATACGCAAGTGAACACCGTGAGATTAACTTTAATTCTGCAGTAATTTATACATTTCTTAAAATGTGATCTGATCCTCGTCTAAGTCACAGCAATAGACAAACACAATGTGCTTAAGCCGATAACACACAATTCTGATTTCTTGTGTCTTTACTGAATGCACCCATTAAACATTCACAATGTCAGAGGAAAAACGAAGTGAACCCATAGACCAATTTCTTCAACAAAAGCTAATTGGAGTCAGTAGTTGGTACCCCTGGAGTCCAAGTAATAAAATGTGTTTGGAGGCGTGGTTTAGAGTTACTCAGATTGATAAACGACACAAATATTTTAGGATTTCTGTTCATAAGAAGCATCAGCTGATATTCGCACAGAGACAGCAGTGCTCAGAATGGTGCATTTTGTGCTGTACAGCTCTCACGAATTAGACAGCTTCATGGCACAGGGCTCGTGGCTACAAGGAAAATGTCCACATTTGGGCAAGAAAACGGCGAACATGAAGGGGAACTAGTCTCCATCCACCCAACTGCTGTGCGCTGTCAGTCAATCAAAAGTAGGATGGACCTCATGGGTTAAAAGCAACATCCATCGCATAAAGCAACAGGCATCACAGGTCAACTTTTCAGGACCTCACAGGATACCTTTTCCAAGCCAGCGCCAGCGTGATTGGGAAAAAAAAAAAAAAAGGGACCCTGCGAGATTCAAAAATGATGGCCTGTAATGCCTGTTGCTTTATGTGAATAAAGGATAGGATTATAACTTTTCCAAGGTGTGCTGGTGAAGATCTAGTTTGCTACGATTGGATGGTGGCACCATCCACTAATTTACTACATGAACCCTACATGAACTGTGGGTAAGCCTAGAAGAGGTGAGCTTTGTACAATACAACTTCTCTAGGTACTCAAATCTGTTGCAAACACCAATGACAATTTCAGTGCAAAGGGGCGAGGGAATTCTAAAGAGTCTACAAAATGCGTTATTAATTCCACCCATTAAAGTGGAACTAAGCCCTGCTATCCTTTATAGCCAAGGAAGTTGCCATCTTACCCTCTGTTCAAATGCAGTTGCCATGGTGCTGCACATGTGATCAGCTTTGACACCTGCAACTTGATGGTTTGAAAGCACAAGCAAAATGTGACAAATCACAAAACGCCTAAAAGCAGAACTAAAATTCCTGTTATTTACTGTGAGCAGGTAGAACTTTCATTGCAGAAGAGACATGAAATGTCTCTTCTGCAATGAAACACACCTACCCATTTGGCAGGGCCAGACTTACCATTGGGCTCGACTGGGCTCAAGCCTATGGGCCCGCCCGTTTACGTTTTAAATACCGTATTTTTTGATCCACAAGATGCCCCCCCCCCAAAAATGGAGGAAGTGCCTGTGCGTCTTATGGAGCGAATATTGAGCAGGAGTTGCCGTCGCCGCTCACTCCGTGCACACACACGGGACACACCACCTACTTGGTCCTCCCTCACTCACTCCAGCTAACCAGAAGCCGGCCCCACCCAATTGCAGCGCCGCTAGCCGGGGTGACACGAGTGTCTGCTGTTAGTGTTACCAATCACGGCCATCCACCCAATGACGTTTCTGGGGGACACCTTCCTCCTGAGCTGCTGCAAGCCAATGGGGGCAGAGTGAGGCAGGGCCAACTGCCAGAATGAGTGGGATGGGCAGTGAGATGGAGAAGCGGCGTGTGTTTATAATGCTGAAATATACGGTATTTATGTGGAGCTCATGCTAGGTGCTTAGATAGATGGGACGAGACACGGCTAACTACACTGCTTCTCACCTTCTTTTCTTACTATTTAAATATCTTTGCTTGTGTTATGACAGTGGTGTGTGCATACTGTTCTATATATCCATAGGAACATGGGAGACACATGGAAGATCTACACTGTGTGGCCTTATAAGATCCAAATACTCGCTCATCAGATTATACTCACATAAACACTGGTGTATATTATAGGAGTATATACCACTGGCTAACGTACTGTCCACTGGCTAACGTACATTTTATTTGCCAGGCTTCTGTATGGGTCAGAATATTTTTCTTCTTGTTTTCCTTCTCCAAAACCTAGGTGCGTCTTATGGTCAGTTGCGTCTTTTGGAGCGAAAAATACGGTATCTTCTTTATGTTTATGTATCATTTTGTTCTATTTAAAGTAATGTATAGAAGGTAGGGCCCATCTGCTCACAGCGATCCCCAGCATGTGAACTGGGCTGCAAATGCGCAGCTCAGATCAGCCAGTCGGATCCTTGTGTGCCAAAATGACAAGGCCCTGCGCATGTGCAGGAGTGACGTCATCCCACGTTGGCCATTGAAGATGGACGAAAACCAGCACACTGAAGAGGATGCCAGCGAGAGACTGTTGGAAAGGTGAGTTTAGACCCTTTAGTTCCACTTTAAATGTAACTGCTTTAGGAAACAGTAAAATTGATGGCTTTAATTTCGCTTTAAAATTTAGATCATAGCATTATAAAATGGAACTTTACCCATAAAACCTTGATAAAAAATAATGCTCTTTAGCAAGGAAAATACAGTATCTCACATCCCTGACATTTTTGTAAATATTTTATTATTACATCTTTTAATGTGACAACACTGAAGAAATTACACTTTGCTCCAATGTAAAGTAGTGAGTGTACAGCTTGTCCAAACAGTGTAAATTTGCTGTTCTCTCAAAATAACAACACAGCCATTAATGTCTAGCTGGCAACAAAAGTGAGTACACCCCTAAGTGAAAATGTCCAAATTGGGCCCAATTAGCCATTTTCCCTCCCGGGTATCATGTGACTCGTTAGTGTTACAAGGTCTCAGGTGTGAATGGGGAGCAGGTGTGTGAAATTTGGTGTTATCGCTCTCACTCTCTCATACTGGTCACTTATAGTTCACATGGCACCCCATGCAAAGAACTCTGAAAAAAAAGAATTGTTACTCTACATATAGATGGCCTAGGCTATAAGAAGATTGCCAAGACGCGGAAACTGAGCATACTGAAAAAAGACCATACAGCGGTTTAACAGGACAGGTTCCACTCAGAACAGGCCTCCCAAAGAAGTAGAGTGCACGTGCTCAGCGTTATAGCCAGAGGTTGTCTTTGGGAAATAGACGTACGAGTGCTGCCAGCATTGCTGCAGAGGTTGAAGGGGTGGGGATGGGGGTCAGCCTGTCAGTGCTCAGACTATACGCCACTCACTGCATCAAATTAGTCTGCATGGCTGTCATCCCAAAAGGAAGCCTCTTCTAAAGATGATGCACAAGAATGCCTGCAAACAGCTTGCTGAAGACAAGCAGACTAAGGACATGGATTACTGGAACCAGGTCCTGTGTTCTGATGAGACCAAGATAAAAACTTATTTGGTTCAGATGGTGTCAAGCGTGTGTGGTGGCAACCAGGAGTAGAAAGACAAGTGTGTCTTGCCTACAGTCAAGCATGGTGGTGGGAGTGTCATAGTCTGGGGCTGCATGAGTGCTGCCGTCACTGGGGAGCTACAGTTCATTGAGGGAACCATGAATGCCAACATGTACTGTGACATACTGAAGCAGAGCATGATCCCCCCGCCCCCCCTTCGGAGACTGAGCCGCAGGGCAGCATTCAAATATGATAACGACCCCAAACACACCTCCAAGATGACCACTGCCTTGCTAAAGAAGCTGAGGGTAAAGGTGATGGACTGGCCAAGCACGTCTTGGCCAGTCCATCACCTAAACCCTGCCCTAAACCTAAACCCTATTGAGCATCTGTGGGGCATCCTCAAACAGAAGGTGGAGGAGCGCAAGGTCTCCAACATCAACCAGCTCAGTGATTTCGTCAGAGTGGAAGAGGACTCCAGTGGCAACATGTGAAGCTCTGGTGAACTCCATGCCCAAAAGGGTTAAGGCAGTGCTGGAAAATAATGGTGGCCACACAAAATATTTACACGTTGGGCCCAATTTGGACATTTTCACTTAGGGGTGTACTCACTTTTGTTGCCAGTGGTTTAGCGATTAATAGCTGTGTGTTGAGTTATTTTGAGGGGACAGCAAATTTACACTGTTATACAAGCTGTACACTCACTACTTTACATTGCAGCAAAGTATCATTTCTTCAGTTTTGTCACATGAAAAGGTATAATAAAATATTTCCAAAAATGTGAGGGGATGTACTCACTTTTGTGAGATACTGTACATTCCACATTAATAATTATGCTACCAAAAGGAGTGTGTGCTGTAAATTGCCTCCAGCATCGCTCCTGTTTTTTTCTTGCTGGAGGCTGCCATTTTTAGTGAAGCTCAGAGCCCCTGAGCAACAGCAAATCTTTAGGCAGTCAGCAGATCGACCCCTACATTTTTGGCACGGTGCCAAAAAAGAGAGCATGTGCAGAGTAGAGTGAGACCTTGTATTACTGGATTTTAAACAGTATAGGAATTTATTTTTAATGTTTTTCATAGCTATACCCGCAAAAGGGGACAGCATGAAGTGATCTAGCAGGACAGGAATTTTCTGACTAAGGTTCCACTTCACTACCAGCAAACAGTTTTTAGTGCCATTTATCTAAGAATGGCTCACTTCCATACTTTGTAACCGCGGTTGTGTCCACATTCTGAAACAGGGAGGGGGGCCTCTGGTGGCAGGGTCCAAAATTATTACTACCATTTGTGGCATGCAAATAGGACTATAGGTTACTTTAAGACCCCTTTCACACTGAGTATCCCCCCGGGCGTCAGTGGTAAAGAGGCACTATTTTTAGCGCCACTTTACCGTCCTTTTAGTGGTGCTATTCGGGCGCTAGTGGGGCGGTTTTAATCCCCGCTAGTGGCCGAAAAGGGGTCAAATCCCAAAAAGCCGATGCAGCGGCGCTTTGCTGGCGGTATAGCAGCGCTGCCCAATTGTTTTCAATGGGCAGGGGCGCTTTAGATGCGGTGAGTTCACCGCTCCAAAGAAGCTGCTGGCAGGAATTTTTCTGACGCCCTGCCAGCGCACTGATCCTGTGTGAAAGATCTCAATGGATTCCCTTAATTTGCAGGGATTTCTATTGTTTTGGCAATGGGACAGGATGTGAATCAATGGGACTGGTTATAACCCTCCCCTTTTTGCCTATAGTTCTACTTTAACACCTGAAGCCAAGTCACTACAGGTCATGAAAGTGCAATGTATTAGGCTATGTTTCCACTACTGCGAGTTGTTGTGCGACTTGACACATGTGAAGTTGCATGACAATTTAAAACCCATGCATTTCAATGGTCCCCATTCTAATTGGTGCGACTCAAGTCGTAGCGACTCCAAAAAAAGTTTTTTGCAGTACTTTTCCGCCATTGGTGCAACTTGTTCTCACATGGTTCTCACCGGTCGCATGACATCGCATTGCTAAGTAGCACTGTACATCGCGCAACTTTTTAGTGGAAACCTAGCCTAACTGCCAAAAAAAAAAAAAAAAAAAGGACTGAAAGTCTGCAGAGAAAAAACATTTAATAAAGTATACATCTGAAAATAGATTACTTTTGTCTGTCTTTTAGACTATATTCACACCAGCCACACACTAAAGCAATCTGTTTTAGCATGTGGGCTAGTTACAGTGTCTACCAACAGTGGAGGGATGGTGCTTTCATATTTTTACAATGTAAGGCTCTGTTTAGATTTTTTTTTTTTATTAAAATGTCAAAATTAGGTTTAATGCTCGACTACCTACTGCAGTCCAGTGGCTCAGTGTGAACTGGGCACACAGAACACTATTGTTTTCTATGTGCCCTTGAGTTGATTTAGTGTTAAAAACAAATGCTAGTCCACACATACAGCATGAATAAGCCCTTCAACACAATCCCACAAACTAGCATGTGTCAGATATAAGAGCTGGTTTAATAGAAGAGTATTAACACAATAACCCTTTTTGACAATAGACTTTTTAGAGAAAAAAAAATAAATAAAAAATACATAGTTTTGTAAGCCAAGTAGAAAAGTAACAAAATTACTTGCATACCTTTGCATCTGGTTATTTAATGATGCTGGTCCATTCTGCATGTCACTCTGACCAAAATGACTATACTGCAGCTGCTCCTGAGGGAGCGATGTTCCTGCTGTAGTCTGAGCCGCTGATGTGGGTGGAGATCTCACAGGACCTAACAAATATAAAAAGACGCTAAGTGTCAGTTATAAGCAATGTTCCTTACACTAACCAACACACTAAAAATAAGAGTGATCCCTCTGGAGCCTACAAAGTAGTACTCATATTAAAAGGAATCTGTGCTTTTAGATATCCGTAAGAACCACACAGAGCTTCTACAAGAGTTAGAAAACAAGCAACCTTTAGGCTGCATTCACACCTGAGCGTTTTTTAGCTTGAAGCCTGAAGCTACAAAACGCTAGAGGGGAAAAAATACATTATTCTCTATGGAGATGGTTCACTTTTCCACTCCAAAACGCCTGAAGCCCTACGCCTGAAGCTCAAACAAGTTCCGGACCGAATCGGGCAGATTTGGGCGTTTTTATTCTTTTTACATTGGTGACCCTTTGCTCTGCACAAAATTTGCGGCAAATCGCGGTAAAAACGCTGCGAATGGCAGTAAAAAAAAGCCGCAAAAAACGCCACAAAAAACGTGATTTTCTGCCTGAAAAGCTACGCTCAGGTGTGAACGCAGCCTTAGGCCTCTTGCACATGACACTCCTGTTTGAGCATCGACTTTAGTGTATATGCGGTTGCGCTTAATTTTCACACATGCTTTAAAACGTATTCTCTTGTTCTGCACAATATGTAAATGGACATTTGCGTGCACAAAAACGTAAAATTACTGACAATTTAATTTTTTACTAAAGAATGCACAACGCTTGCCTACGTGCCTGTGTGAATAGGCACATTACAAATAATGGGCTGCATTTTAGCTCAGTAAAAAAAAATAAAAAAAAAAAAAAAAAAAAAATAATGTAATGAGCAGGGTGCAGGAGGCCTTACAAGCTCAGATTCCATGAAGTAGCAGCCTTTGCAAGTAACAAGGAGACATGGAATAATGGAAACATAAGGACTTAAAATGCTACTTGTAGGACTTTTATGGCAGTCTGGTGTCTCTCTTATACCAGGTTGCCTTTATTGCATACCAAGAAAGAGCAAAAATATGTTAGATATATTTTCTACAGATTAAATTCTATGCACTACAACAAAGACAGGTATAACAGTTACCTATATAATGAGAGTTAACAGGAGAAGAAGTGCCAGAGGTGAAAGAATCAGGAGACCCTTTTTGAGGGAACCCTGAATGCAAAGGGAAACCTGGAAATGAAAAAAGGAAAAAAAAAAAAAAAAGAAGACAGAAAAAGGCATTTAGGAAAGGAAAACCACAAGTAACAAAGTAAAGTTTAGGATAAAAAAATAAGGATACTTTGATTATTGTCTCCATACCACACTTTCTTAGCTAAAAACTGTTTAAAAATGTTTAGGAAACACAGACAAGCATTTCAGAAACTTCAGCCCTGAATGTCAAACACAAAGCGGGGCATAAGGCTAGGTTGACTGTAGCGGGTCCAAGAACGCATGTAAATCACACACACTCCCCTGACTCACAGGCAAAAACGCGCTGCTCATTCATTCTTAATGCATCTCCACACATCTGAAAACATATTGCGTTTTCTGGTGTGCAAAACCGAGGCGGCGAACGTCCTCTTAGGCTGGATTCACACCTATGCAGAGGTGCTTTTTGCCTTTTGCAGATTTGCACTAAAGTCCATTTAACATGGTTTCTTATGGAACACGTTCTGTAGTGCAAATCTGCAAACTGCAAAAAGCACTAAAAATGCATAGGTGTGAATCCAACCTTAGATCGCTACACAATCTGACCGGAAGTGGGGACCTGTCAAGATCAGGTACCTGCTCCCCAGTTCCCAAAATGTAAAAGGAAGAGGGGTGCAGGGAAGAGCCGAACTTCCCCTTTTGGGTGAAGTTCCACTTAAGTGGTACAGATTTCTTCAAGATTGATAACATTTATAATATTGTGATGTTCCAAAATAAATATACACATAGAAGGAAAAAATGTAACAATACACAATTGAAGTACCTTGTGAAGGCTGTTGTGGATAACCTTGCACAGGCCCATTATATCCTGGGTACTGAGGACCTCCTGGCATTGGTTGGCCCCCATAGACCGGTTGTTGAAACCCTCCAGGCTGAGGCTGCATGTAAGGGGTAGCTAAATGAGGTGGCTGGTTTACGTTCATCTTGTGTACATCCCCAGACTGATCCTGTACAAAAAAAAAAAAAAGACAGTGGTGACATTCTTTAAAAGGTAAATGGCTCATTCAAAAAAAAAAATAAAAAAAAAAAATCAGAATCGTATGCGCCTTCTAAAGCTGATCATACATGTCAACATATGGCTGAACTATCAAATCTCAAGCTTGACAAACACTTTAAGTCATCATACTGTCCAAAAAGAGCTCTGGAATGTCCTGTGCCTCAGGAAAGCACCCAGAGATCCGACCATTCACTAAGAACTGCTCCATTTGAAAAGATGTACTTTTTCTTCAGAAAATCTTTGAAGTGTCAACTCTTATATTACTGGCTGTGACCACCAAACAGCGGACTAAAAAAATAAAAATAAAGCTTCTAATAATGGCTGCTACCTGCCACAGACAAGGCTCCCACACACTGCTGAAGGCTGTCACTGGCCTACGCCCAGGAGTGGGAAGAATGTCACTAAGTGTGAGCCAGCTCAGCATGCTCCAATTTACACCATTTCTGGGGGCCTTTTAATTGAGACAAGTACACACCAGAGAGGGATATACTTTGTTCATATTTCATGTCTGAGGTTTACAACCACTTTAACCGCTTGCCGACCAGCCACCGTCGTTATACGTGGCAGATCGTCATAGCAGTACGATGGGCCGCTTTGACGCTATGTCCGCCGGCGACCCGTGATCGCCTATTACAGAGGCAGAATGGGAAACTGCCTTTGTAAACAAGGCGATTCCCCATTCTGACAGGTGACATGACAGGGATCTACTGTCCCCTATGATCTGTCATGTTCCAGTAAGCCCATCCCCCCTACAGTTAGAAAAGACCTAGGGAACACATTCAACCCCTTGATCACCCCCTAGTGTTAACCCCTTCTCTGCCAGTGACATTTACACAGTAATCTTACACAGTAATCAGTGGCTGTTTCTAGCACTGATCGCTGTATAAAGGTCAATGGTCTCCAGAAAGTGTCAAGTGTCCGATCTGTACGCTGCAATGTCGCAGTCCCGCTAAAAATCGCAGATTGCCGCCATTACTAGTAAAAAAAATATGTAGAAGAATATATGTCGGCCTAAACTGATGAAAACATTTATTTTTTATATATATTTTTTGGGATATGCATTATAGCGAAAAAAATATAATGTTTTTCTTCAAAATTGGTGCTCTTTGTTTATAGAGAAAAAAAAAAACGCAGAGGTGATCAAATACCACCAAAAGAAAGCTATTTGTGGAAAAAAAAAAATGAAGTCAATTCCGCTCTCTGCTGACGTCACGGATATCAGTCCAGGCACCTCATCGCGACAATAAAGTCTGGATCCGCCAGGTGCCTGGACTGCCACCCATCTCAGCGAACCGCTGAGAGCCTAATGCCCCGTACACACGATCGGATTTTCGGACAATAAATATTGGATGTGAGCTTGTTGGCTGAAAGTCCGACTGTGTGTATGCTCCATTGAACATAGCAGGTTAGCAGGTTCTCTAAATTTCCACACACAAAACGTTGTTGTCGGAATTTCCAATCGTGTGTACACAAGTCCGATGCACAAAAGTTTGCGCATGCTCGGAATCAAGCAGAAGGAGCCGCACTGGCTATTGAACTTCCTTTTTCTCGGCTCCCACGTTCGTAATTGTTGATCAGCATTTGTGTGACCGTGTGTATGCAAGACAAGTTGGAGCCAACATACTTCGAACAAAAATCCACGGTTTTGTGGTCAGAAAGTTCGATTGTGTGTACAGGGCATAAGACGACCCTCTCCGCCCACTCCACAGCTCAGTGCTCCAATGAGCGTGGAGGGAGATGACCAGAGAGCTGTGACTGAGTCTGCAGCTCTCTGCTCATGGAGCTCTGAAAATCGAGCGATCGTCGGTGTTGGATAGCTCAATTTTCAGTGCACACTGACACCAGCGCTGAGTACTGAGAGCACACTGACACCAGCGCTGAGTACTGAGAGCACACTGACACCAGCGCTGAGTACTGAGAGCACACTGACACCAGCGCTGAGAGCACACTGACACCAGCGCTAAGTACTGAGAGCACACTGACACCAGCGCTGAGAGCACACTGACACCAGCGCTGAGAGCACACTGACACCAGCGCTGAGAGCACACTGACACCAGCGCTGAGAGCACACTGACACCAGCGCTGAGTACTGAGAGCACACTATTTGAGAGAACACTGACACCAGTTCTGAAAGCACACTGACACTAGCACTGAGAGCACACTGACACCAGGGCTGAGATAGAGCACACTGACACCAGGGCTGAGATAGAGCACACTGACACCAGAACTTAGAGCACTAATGTTTCTCACATTTGTGCAACGATTGTTTTCAAAATAGACCTCTAAGGTTTGTTCCTTCTTAATGCTTGCAATTCACTACATCCACACACTAGGACCTCCCAGACATTTTCCCAACAGATTTGATACCGCCATTTCCCAGGTAACGCTCAATGTACATTCACAGCAATGCTAATATATTAGCAAGTTCCCTATTAAAGGATAAGTTCACTTTTCATAGCATGTTATACCCAAATTCAGGGTGTAACATGTTAAGGATGCAGCAGCCCCCTCCCATCCTCTGTTCTGACAGTGAGCAGAGCATCTTCTCCCCCCGCTCCCTGTCACAGTTTAATAAAAAAAATAATAAAAAAATAGTACTGTGAATGGGAAAACTACAAGTACCGGCAGCCTTTACAGCTGTCATTTTGCAGTTCTCAATGAATTTCCATTGTTGAGCGCTGTGGTAATCCAATGATTCTTCATTCCTATGATGTACAGGCAGATCGTGTACACAGGCTGTCTGCAAGAACCCTGCATGGCCCCCCCCCCCCCCCCCCCGATCTGCTGATTGCAGGTCCAATGTTTTGCAGGCTCATTGTAAAAAAAAAAATACATTGTTTTTTTTTTTTTTTTTACAAAGGTAAACTTATCCTTAAAAATCAAAAGGCTAAAAGAAAGTCACATTTATGAAATGCAACACAACTATTGCTCGATTTTATTACTAAAAACAGATATTTACTCCAGCTTCAAGTGAAAATAACAATTCATTGACAGCATAATGCTGTCTAACACAAGGCTGAACCAGTCTAGCAGGATACACTACTGTCCAAGATTATCTGTCGTTACTAGCACAGTACCTATCTGACCTAGGCAACAATTTCAGAAAGCAGATCAGTGGTTTTCAGTACCAGAATTCTGAGATTTTGTCATTGGGGGCCCCCTTTGGCTCCTGCAAAATAATTTACTTTAGTTTTACACATAAATAAGGGAGATAAGCTGAATCAAGCTTTAAAAGCGGTTGCATACCCAGAAGGTGTTTTTTTACCTTAATGCCTCAAAGAAGTCCAATAACGTCCCATGATAAAAGGGGTGAAAAGAAGTAAGTTCTATCTGTGACATGGAAGACACAAGTCCCTCTACGACAATGAAAACATTTTGTGCTACCTGGTACCCTTGGATATCGTTCCATTGCAATTCCAATACAACAGCTCCGTGGCCAACTCTCCATCCTATGAAATGCCCTGAAACCATTTTTAGCGCACTCAAACATTTCTAATCTTTACCAGCTACAGAATGTCCTGGAAGCCTAAGGTCTCGTTCACATTAGGTGTACTACAGTGTCCATACAAGGGCCATGTTTACTGCATGGGGATGTACAGGTGTTCCATGCATCCCTGTGAAGGCAATCCCCGCCCGGCAGGGGGAACATGGAACACTTGTACATCCCCACGCAGGTAAACATGGCCCTTGTATGGCCATACGCTGCAGTACGCCTCATGCACAATGGACGTTTTTACAGCTGCTGTTTTTGGCTTCAGGACGTTTTTTTCTACAGTCAATAAACTCCCCATCATGTTATCCTATTTGTTCATGCACACTTAGGCTGTTAGCAGTTTTTGGCAGGGGCGTTTTTTTGGCTTACAAAAAAAAAAAAACTAGTGGGTTCTGAGAGGAGTTTTTCAGCTGTAACAATGCTCCAATGTCAAAAAACGCTGATAAACACTAAAAAACTATTGGAAAAAAATAAAAAAATAAAACACTAAAAAAACGCTACTGCAAAAACGTTGAAAAACTCACTGCAAAGCTACTGGCGTTTTTATAACGTTATTTTAATGTTAAGTGTACATGAGGCCTGAAAGGGGCCAAATATTTTAAAAAAAAAATAAACAATTACCTGAGACAAATTCTATCATAACCGCTGCCAGTGTCCTTAACAACTATTAAGGTATAACTAAAGGCAAATCCTTTTTAGTTTTGCATGTAGTGAAGAGAGATTAGAACATAGATCTGTTTGTTTTTTTTTGCTGTTGGATTTCCTGTTCACTCTCTCTATTTGTCTTGTTTACCAATATCATCAAAAGCCATAGTAAAAGAAAAATGCCATAGTTTGGGTTGTCGCCAGAACAGTAAGGCTGCATTCACACCTTTCAGGCAGAAAATCGCGCGAATTGCGGCGTTTTTTCGCGGCGTTTTTTACCGCGATTTGCGGCGTTTTTTACCGCGATTTGCGGCGTTTTTTACCGCGATTCGCGGCGTTTTTTACCGCGTTTTGCCGCGAATTTTGTGCAGAGCAAAAGGTCACCAATGTAAAAAGAATAAAAACGTCCAAATCTGCCCGATTCGCGCGACAAAAAAGGGTCCGGAACTTGTTTGAGCTTCAGGCGTAGGGCTTCAGGCGTTTTGGAGTGGAGATGTGAACCATCTCCATAGAGAATAATGTATTTTTTCCCCTCTAGCTTTTGTAGCTTCAGGCTTCAAGCTACAAAACGCCCAGGTGTGAATGCAGCCTAATAGTGTCCCTATTAGAAGATTTCACCTCTAGTTCTGGTGACAACCATGGAATCCCTCACTTTGGAGGGATTGTCTCTCACTTTCTGTTTGGCTATGGGACAGAAAGTGAAGGGAAGTTTCCCCTATGAGGGAAAAAAAAAAAAAAAAAAAAAAAAAAAAAAAATGATGGGGTTATAACCCTCCCTTACTCTATACAAAATCAGTTCTATTTCTCTCTTTCATATTTTTTTTTTTTCAACAAAAACATTTTTAAATGTAAAAGCTGATGGGCTGAGCTCCAGTTGAGGTAAAGTTGGTCTCAGACACTCCGTTTAGTAGAACTGAAGGCAGAACTATTTTTTTTTCACTGTGGATAAAAGGAGGATATAACCCCAATGGAACACAGAGGGCAGGAAATCCCTCCAAAGTGAGGAAACCCCCCCCTCGGGATCACCAGAACTCCTGTCCCAATTGGAAGGTTCCCCACTATTCTTGTTCTGGTGACAACCCAAAGTTTGGAATTTTTTTTTTACTTTCAGTGATAATGGTAAGCAGGACTGACCAAGAGGGCGAATCCTGACAGGGGATCTAATCCATCTCTACTTTATCCAAAACAAGAAGAAAAAAAAATTGTTTGCCTTTAGTTATTGCTTTTAGACCCCTTTTACACTGGGGTGGGTTTCAAGCGCTTTAGCGCTGGTAATAGCCTCTGCAAAGCGCCTGAAAACCGCCTCCCATTCATTCAAGTGTGACTTTTCACACTGGAGCGGTGCGCTTGCAAGTTACCAAGTCCTGCAAGCAGCATCTTTGGGGCGGGTTGGGAGCGCTGTATTTAGAGCTCCCAAAAACGCCCTGCCCACTGGAATGAATGGGCAGCACTTTCAAAGCACCTGAAAAGCGATTTGGAAGCGCCACAAAAATGGGAGTTTTTAACTTTTTTTTGGAGTTAAAAGCGCCCCGCTATCGGCTGAAAAGCGCCGCTTAGACAGTGCTAACGCACCGCTAAAACAAGTGGCGCTGTAGTGCTAATTGACAGCGCTTTCAGTGTGAAAACAGTCTACGGGCTCCGTCAATCCCCCGCTGTGCAGGAAGATGACAGGTCTGTCTCTGCACACTGCGCATGGATGGACCTGTCAGAACGCCGCTCTCCCCTGTGGGGGATCAGATGACAACGGACCGTAGAGTCCGTCGTCACCTGATCCGCAGACGGATGGAAAAATAGGGTTTTCTTCCGTCACACTTTTACGGATCGGAGTGGGTCGGATGTCAGCAGACATGGCACCGCTGACATCCGTCCCTCCATAGAGGTCTATGGAGTGTCCGTTCAGGTCCACCTAAAAAAACTGACAGGCGGACCTGAACGGACCGTCCGTGTGAAAGGGGCCTAAGACAGAATAGTTAATATAATATAATAGGAGGAGAATACAATGGAGTAACCAGTCCACCTGACAGGACAACATGGTGATGGCAATAAAGCAAACTATGCCTAAACCTCACCACAGACAGGTTACAATCTGATTGTACAATCTCTTTTAGATCTAACAACAAAAATGTCATGGAAGGACCTCTGCCTAATTGGATAGATTAGGTAGGTCATTATTTTACATAGTTTTAGTAAATCAAAAGTTGATATGGTCAGGTGCACAATTGTGCCGGTTCACATTTATGCGAATCAAAAAAGCATAGATACACATGTCGTCTAAAAAAAGCATTATTTCCCAGGAAGGCTGTGTACATTGATGCGGTGCGATTCTGATCTGGTTTAAAAAATAAAAGGGTTTTGTGCGAGTTTAGTGCGGGATGCGGTGTTATCGTAATCTCCAGCTATGCCCAGTACCCTCAGAAATCGCATTAGATTCGCACCTGTCACAAAAGAAATGGCACTGTCAAATTGCATCAGTGTGAACTGGGACTAAGGGATGTGTTTACTAAACGTGGAGCGCTCAGAATCTGGTGCAGCCGTGCATGGGAGCCAATCAGCTTCTAACTTCAGCTTGTTCAATTAGGGCTTTGACAAACAAACCTGGAAACGGATTGGTTTCTATGCAGAGCTGCAGCAGAGTTTGCACTCTCCGGGTTTAGGAAATAACCCAAATAGGGTCAAGGGTCACCATACATGTTACAATCATCTTTTGATTTACCAATACTATGCAATAGGATGACCTACCTAATGATGGTAGATCATAGATTGTAACATGTATGGAGACTATTAGTCAGGTCAATTGGGATGAGCAGGCAATGTGATTATCTCCCCCCTAGTGTAGTTCATGGTCAGGGAGGATGTGGGGGTGGGTAAAGGTTACATGGGAAGTATAGTAAACATGTCAGTGGAGTGATCGGGCGATGAGGGCACAGGTCATACACCTGTCATGTCAGGCCTGTATGTATTGTAGGTCTGTGGCCTCCCTACTCGAGCAGTGTCACAATCCTAGGACATGCAGCACTAGGAAGGCCTCCGCTCTGCCCCCCCTGTACCAGCCCCAGGCCGGAGTCCCGCTCCCCTCACCTCCCTCTCAGCCCCGCTCACCTCCTCCCGTTCCGGCTTCTTCACACACTTCCCTGTCCGCTTCCAGCAAGCGTCGTCTCCAGTTCCTAGCGGAAATGACGTTCTGTCTCACCCACTGGAGAGCTTCAGCTTGTCAGGCTCTGCCACGTCCACACGCCGCCCAACCAGGGAGAGCGGCCTCAGGAGGAGCAGTGAGCATGCGCAGAGGACGCAGTCAGCTGGGAAACGTGCGAACAAGTGCTTCCATCTTTGTCATGGGCATGGAAAGTTTATGCAAATATAAACATTTGCTTTTTGGACTTCAACCACTTCAATACCGGGCACTCTCACCATCTCCCTCATAGCTCTCAACTGTCCCTAATTTGGAGCAATGTCCCTCATTCTTCCTCATTTGTCCCTCATTTTGGTCTGTATATATTTTTATATAAAATGCACTTTTTATCAATCAAAAAGTGTTTCCCCGTGCTAAACCTTTCATATAAATTCTAAATTGCTGCATTTGTAAATTCCAAAAGCCAATAAAGAGGAATAGTAGTGGTAAAAAAAAGCACTTGTGGGTTTAACCAATCTTGTTTTTTTGTACAATTCTCCTTTAGGGGGCGTGGCAAGGGGTGTGTCCTATGCCTGCGTACTTTTACTGATAGGCGTCCCTCATTCCCATCTCAAAAAGTTGGGAGGTATGTCCTTCCTGCCCAGGCAAATCTTCAGCTTTCAGCACTGTCACACTTTGAATGACATTTGCACGGTCATGCACAACTGTACCCATATGAAATTTGTATAATTTTTTGTAGACAGAGCTTTCTTTTGGTAGTATTTAATCACGGCTTGGGTTTTTTTTTTTCTTAGTACCTGTTACAAAATTTTGTAAATAAGTAATTTTACCTACCTCAAATTATAGTTAAGTAGAAATTGCATCTTCTATATTGAAAATAACAACAGGTTGACGGGTATACGCCTACAGTTTGATCCCAACCGGGGTAGGCGAGGCCTGCTAACTTGAATCTGATATAATTTTGTTAATTGGTTACCTTTATACCTTTGTTAACTACTGTAAGATATTCGTATTCATATAACATATGTTAATGAGGAAAATATGTGTTGTGTAAATGACTGACTTGAATAATTGCTCTTTTTGTTAAAAACTATTTATAATTAAAAAGTTTAAAAAAAAAAATTGTTCTTCCTTGTGTACTTCTAAAAATCATTGAATAACAAAAAAATACTGCTATAATCTACAATATTTTTTTTTTTGTAAATTCTTTATTTAGAAAAAAAAAGATATATGGCGGTTCAGAAAATAAAGCATAACAATGTATAAACCACAGTTTACAGAAAGTCGTAACAAGTGCTCAAACCACGTAGTTCAAGAGATAGCTGAACAAATAGACATTCGATTTGATGGTATACTTCGGGGTCTACAATTTAGCTGTATAACCTTTAATTGCAGCGTCAGCCATCCGATTAATAAAATTGGAGAAAGGAAAGTGAGTAAGATTCGGGGATCTTCACGACAGGAACTATAGCTCTGAAGAATACAGGAAAGAAGAGGAAGAGGAGAGGAGGAAAGAAGACAAAAAAAAAAAAAGGGGGGGGGAGGTGGAGCTCAGCGAGAATAGTCTTTGATAGATGGATAGAGGACCATCCTCCAGTCCCCTTCCCATCGACAGGGTCTTTCTCTTAGGTGCCTTCGTTTACGACAAGATTAGTCATCAGCCCTGCATACTGTAGATGAACTCGTGCCAATAGAACCACTTCTGACGGAATTGCTCACCGAGACTCCTCTCAGTAGCTACCAGATCCTCCATTTTGTTGATGGCGGCAACTTTTTTCAGCCAAACAGCCACCCCCGGGGGCTCCGTCTGCTTCCAGAACAGGGGAATGCAGCTCTTTTCTGCTGTGACCAAGTGAGGCAGAATAGATTTCTTGTAGTTCTTACTTGGGATTTAATGATGGTGTAGGAGGTAGAATGCGGAGGGTCCTGGGCAGCTCCCGGTCTGTGAACTTTTGAATGATGCAATGGATTTCTGTCCAAAATGGGGTCAGGAAGCGACAAGACCAGAAGATGAAGGAGAGTCCCCGCTTTCTCCCCACATCTCCAACACATTTCCGAACACCGTGGGAACATTCGATGCGACCTGGTTGGGGTGTAGTACCATCGAGACAGGACCTTTAGCCCTGCCTCCTGGTGGTTAGAACAAATAGAGGTCCTCCAAAAGAGGAAAACTCTCTCCACTTGTCTGTCCGTATAATCTACAATATTTAAAACAAACCTATAATGAGAGAAACACAGGGGCTGCACCGATTCTTAATGTCCTTTTAGAAAGTCAAGTTACCTGGAGGTCTTTGGCTTTGTAAAAAGTAAAAAGTAGAAATAAACGTGCACAAAAGAAAACATCCTGTAGACCAGTGGTGGTCAACTAATAATAATAACCCTTAGCATTGGCACCAGTGGCCGAAAGGATTGTGTCAATGACACAATAATAACCCCCAGCACTGGTGTCAGTGACTGAAAAATAAAACTAGCATGTCAATGGAAGTGCTGTTAATCCCCCTCCACCCTTCAATGGTGGTCAGTGGCAGTGCTGTTAATCTCCCTTTTCCCCTGCATTAGTGGTCAGTGCCTTCTTACCTGATGTTCCTGCACTGCTCTCTCTCTTTCTCCCCCATCCGGACAGGACAATATTTGTACTGTCAGGCAGAGATTACTCTGCCTGACAGTAATACAGGTATGCTTTCAGTGCCCAGTGCTTTTCTATGACATCTGCCTAGAAGTGCCCAACAGGTGGCAGACCCAGTTCAGGACATGGCAGGCTGACGGACCATGTGTTGGCCACCAGGACTGTAGACTCTTTGTATGAACTTCCTTTGGATGAGTGTGCACTCCAGAATCAGTTGAACATCACAATTGCGTTGGAATGACTGCCTGTTGTCCAGTTTATGAGTGTACAATTAAGGGTGGCAACACTGTAGCTAAACTGAGTAAACATTGGCACCCTAAGAAATTAATTGCCCATTGATACACCTTGCTTTTTGACATTACAGGAACATCTGCAGCAAAATACTGTATTTTCTTTAAGTTTTGGGGTTTGGATACAATTTAGTTCTACTGTATGTGCCTATTGTTGCAGGTAAATTGACAATCCACGTGTCACAATTGTAGTACCTACTGTATGCAATATAGTAACTAATAATAGTATATAGTAACTAATGTGGCCATGGTGTTGCAGCTAGTAACAAACAATCCGCCAAATCACCCCACTGCCAGACTTCATACATGCCTTCAGAGACAATGAACATTCTTTTGCGAGTTTTGTTTTTGTTGTTTTATTGGGGGGTGGAATATGGGATGCCCATAGGATACATCTTTGCCAAATTTAAGGATTTGAGTACACTTTGAATAAAGTTAGAGCCAGAAGATATAATGTGCATATAGGATTTAGTATTAGTTTCCTCCTGCATCTCCATGCAGACTGTTGCTCCTCCTGCGGCTCAACCCCTGCACACTATTCCATCTAAGAGTTCTCTAACCATCCGACCATGTGGTGGCAGAGACATCACTAATGGTTCCTCCTGCACAAACTTAGTTACTGTATTGAAATATGTCACATCCTCTTCTATTGAATAGTAGGGGCACACTCTGAATAAGCCTTTCTACTGTGTCTCTGGTTGCTCGCTGCCACTAGGCCAGAGGGCCGCAGAACCTCTCCCTGGAGGCCCAGTGGGTTAAAAGCATATCTTCTAGGAAATATGGATTACTGTTCCTAGCCAGCCCAACTTGAAAATCATGTGCCCGCAGGCAGCATCAACACAGATCCCCACAGTCTCTTTTCTGATCCAGGACTCCCCAT
The DNA here is from genome assembly GCA_028564925.1 of Lithobates sylvaticus. Classification (NCBI taxonomy): domain Eukaryota; kingdom Metazoa; phylum Chordata; class Amphibia; order Anura; family Ranidae; genus Lithobates; species Lithobates sylvaticus. The sequence goes on along the minus strand of CM053036.1, from coordinate 130,258,187 downwards.
CATCCACTGTGTGTATTGATGAAGACTCCACTAGTGACCGTGTACTAGCAGAGTTCATTATATGTAGCACTGATGGGCACCGATAGGCGGCACTGATATGCAGCACTGATAGGGCACTGATAGGCGGCACTGATGGCCACTGATTGGCACTGATAGGCGGCATTGATTGGCACTAACAGGTGACACTGAAGGACACTAATAGATGGCACTGATGGGCAGCACTGATGATGAGGTACTGACAGGTTTTATTGATAGGCAATGATTGGCACTGTGTTAGGCAATGATTGGCACTGTGTTAGGCACTGATTGGCACTGTGATGGGCACTGTTGTGGGCACTGACAGGCAGCTGATGGGCACACTGTTGTGGGCACTGACAGGCTAGCGCTTCTTTCCAGAGTTGTAGGCGAACAGATGGGCACTTATTGGCATGGTTTGTGGCACATTTGATGGGGCTGTGCTGATAATCAATGTGCTGATTATCAGCACAGACCCCCCTTCTGACAGCGCAAACCAAGGAAAGTCGTTTACCGGCACTTCCTGGTTCATGCAATGATCAGCTGTGATTGTATTTTAATATGTTGTTGTAAATTGAATAAAATTCAACTTTTTTTCTTATTATTTGTTTCCCAAACATTTGTCCACTTTGGCCTCAATCCAAAATATTTTCTCCAAATTTTTAGGACGAAGGTACCCCCCTCCCCCATTATTGAACTTTTAGGCACTCCATTTAACTGTTATGCTGCAACCTGTTCAGTAAAGCTACATTAATCTTTCTGAGCCTGGTCTGAAGATATTCAAGGAGTGCATGTTGGTTCTGACATATCTAAAGAAGAACCAGGGTCTGTATAGAACAATGGGGTATGAAGTAACACTGCTACAGAAGGGTTAACTCAGCAACAGAAGGAGAAGAGGAGCATAGTTGCTAAGAGTAACGAAGCATAAGTTCAAGACACAACTTTAGGCGTGTTACCTGGTAAGGTGACAGCTCCTCCGGTAGCGAGGGGTCAATGTTCTGGCTCCCTCCCTAGCGGTCAGTATCCAACCAGATCTGTACCTACGTTACAGAGATCTATGGCCTGGTCACAGGGTATGGGAAAAAAGGAGATAATAGGTGTATGCATAAGGTCCGCGCTAGGTGCACGGCAGGATCCCATTCTGTTACTGGGAGTAAAGTAACAGGGGTACACTGGACTGGTGGAGTGGGCACAGGCTCAGCACGTCCCTCTTAATGCAAAGTAAAGTATAAGTTACAATGTGTAGTGACATGGGACAGCACTTGTCAGAGGGGAAGTGCCTTAATGTTAGAATTTTCACATGATCCCTGGTCCCGGGCATTGATGAGCACTGTTCGCACAAAAGATACCCCGGCCTGCAGGGTGAGTAGGCCCCACCCACAAAGGGTTACAGCTTTTTTTATCAGGTTTTAATTGTAATTTGTGTTCCTGTTTTTTTTTTTGCCTGGATAGGAAGTGCTTATAAGAAGGTTTAGAACTTCTGACAACGTTTTTATTACATTTTTATTATTTATAAGCCTTTTCTTGCCTGGCGACAATGCTTACACCATATAGGATGTGAGGAATATCTCACCAAAATAGGTACAGAAATAAAAACTTGATAGAAATTGTATCTCTTTTATTGCTGTTCCTAAGTGGATGTTTCACTGGTCTGACACTGGTCTGGCAAGCTATTACTCGCGTTCAAATATTTTATTGAGAGAAAAAAAATACAATACAAAGTACCACACAATGGGTTTGTATGTAAACAAGATGTACAAATGTATGGTACAAAGCTTAACATAAAGTATATGTTATCATTTGAATATGTAACTTGAAATATAATTTAAAAGTATAGCTTTAATTAAGGCAAACATGTATAATATTGTGATATAAGTTAAATCCAAAATATGAATTATAACATAAAGAATCTGGGTTAGAGGAGACAGTATCTTATAGAGCGAGTGAATGGTTGTCTTCGGGATAGTAGGGGAGGGTAAGGTATCAATCCAGGACCAAGATCCATTCATGTGGCTTGGTTATTCCCTGGAAGTAGGGTAAATAATCGGACCATCCCAAATGTCTCCCTTTTATAGTAATTTTGTTAAAAATATGAAGCTGGTTAAGTAACTTGGATTCATATATACAGGAAGGGGAAAGGGTGTGAGTAGGGGGGTATATATAAAGGAAGTGAGAGGGAAGATTACTCCAAAAAAGAACGGTATGTTAGTGAGTTCAGAATAATACACATGTGGTAATGTGTAAGATTGGTAAGTATTCTCAGGAAAATATAAGTGAGTGATCAAGACCAGGTGGTAGATGGTGTTCTATCCATGGTAGTCATAGTGATTCAAACATGGTTATTTTATTCATTAAGATCGCCTCTGTTTTGGCATGAATCAGTGCTTGTGTTACACAGCGTTTGACTGATACCAAGCATAGTGTGGGTGTTTTCCAGGCTTTTGCAATAGTTTGTTTTGCAGCCGTGGTAACGAAAAGTAGAAGTTTGAATTGGCAGAGAGTTATGGTTTGTGGCTTATTATTCAGGATCGCTACCGTTGGATCGGGCAGTATTGTGGTTTTAAACATGGAATGTTGAATAATTCAGACCAAAAAACTTTAACTATGGGACAATACCACCATATATGTAAATGTGTACCCGGATCGGTACAGCCTCGAAAGCAGTTAGGGGGGTATTGGGGGAGGAATTTTGATATCCTGGCAGGTACTAGATACCTTGTAGTTAGTCTTTAGGGCTATTATATTTGGTGTAGCAGATTTAGTAGCCTGCCAGATGTGAGCCCAATTTAGTGTGTCTGGTTGGAGGTCTAGATCAGTTTCCCATTTGGTTGTAAAGGATAAGGGGGGAGAGGTTGTATGTGAAAGTAGTTGAGTGTACAAATCTGAAATAAGTCCACGCCTATGAGGGTCAGATTTGCAGGCTTGTTCATCAGCAAGCTATTTCCCTAAGACCCCTTTCACACTGGGGCCGTTAGCGCTAAAGCGCCTCTCATTTTAACTGCGCTTTAGTGCTGTTTAAGCGGTGCTTTTCACCCCAAAGAAAGGGTTAAAATGACCCGTGTTGCAGCGCTTCTGAATAGCTTTTTAGGCGCTTTGGAAGCGTTGCCCATTAATTTCAATGGTCAGGGCATTTTGGGAGCGCTAAATACAGTGCTCCCAAACCAAACCAAAGATGCTGCTTGCAGGACTTTTCCTAACGTCCCGCAAGCACACGCCCCAGTGTGAAAAGTCACACTGAAATGAATGTGAGGTGGTTTTCAGGCGATTTACAGATGCTATTCCTATCGCTAAAATGCCTGAAAACCAACTCAGTGTGCAGGCGACACGGCCTTACAACTAAGGGAAACCGGCAGTGGAGCCTTCAGGCTTCACAGCTGGTTTCCTACTGTGCATGTGCGAGTCGCGGGGCGCTTTGTGAATGGCCACCTCATCTTCTGGGACACACATGGGTCCCAGAGGGCAGGAGGAGGGCTCGCCGCATTAGAGGATATGACGTACGGTACTTTGCCGCGGCCCGGCTAGGACAGAAGTACACTTAATACTTCTAAAAAGGTAGAAAGAAAAAAAATATATATATATATATATATATATACACATAGATAGATAGATAGATAGATAGATAGACAGATAGATAGATTGATATCCAAGAAAGAGGGGTGAAGGGGTGGAACTCAAAAAAAATGTAAATAACGAAAATGTTTTACTTACCTGCTATATGAAATGGTATTGCACAGAGTGACCCCAAACCTCCTCTTCTGGGATACCCCGCCTGGCTGTCCACTCCTCCACTTCTGTATCTGCCCCATGGCAAACTGCCAGCTATGAGAGCAGACATGTGGGCTCACTCCTGAGTCGCGCTGTGTGTGTCCATTGACACCCACAGTGTGGTTCGATAAAGACCCTAGCTCCCTCCTCACAGGATTTGATTGACAGCAGTAGGAGCCAATGGCTTTTGCTGCTGCCTCTGTGTCCTGTGAGGAGAGGACCACAGACAGCTGCCGCCGCAGATGGGCACAAGGCTGGATTGAGATATTAATTTATTACAGTTACTTGTATAGCACCGTCAATTTATGCAGTGCTTTACATATATTGTGCATTCACATCAGTCTCTGCCCTCAAGGAGCTTACAGTCTAAGGTCCCTAACTCACATTAGTACATAAACATATTAGGGCCAATTTAGGCATGACTAGTGTAGTCACGATAAAACCCCTTAGCTGTAACCATAAAACCCCATAAACTTAACTTAATTAATAAATGAGAGACCACACCGGTTATGGAGTAAAATGGCCATAACAGCTAATTTATTTAAATAACCAATAATAAGAACTCCAGTTTCTTATTAGAAAATTAAACATAAATAACAATAACAATAAACAATAACACTTTCAGACCCCTTGCTGAAAACAAAACAAAACAGGTTAAACCCCTATATCCATGTTGGTCAGTGACGGAGCTAAGTGCTTATACACACAACCTGATATCCACTGATATCAACACAAGGGGGCACTGCGGGCAAAAGAAACCAATGGGTCTCTACCGTACCGCCCGATAACCAACATACCCGCAGTGCACAAAACCATTGGACATCAACAACGTTTGATGTAACAAGGAGGGGCCATCTATTGATGAGCCCCCCACCCACTTACCACCAGTATAACTGCTGCCGTCACTGACCAACAAACAACTAACGCCAACCCCCCAAGCTGTTATGACGAAAAGAGAATTCTTCCAAAGACCTGAAACGACAATGAAAACATTAATACATGCCATCACATACCTATAAAAAAGGGGAGGGTGGGTGGGGAAAAACCTGCCTCCTCGTGCTCTGTCTTTCCCGCACTGACCTCCCGGCTCCGCCCCTCTCTTTTATATGGCCGCTCCTCCCAGCTCTCCCAGCTGCCCACCCCTAAAATTGTTAACTCTCTCCTAGCTTGCTGTGTAACCTGACACACTGTCATGGGCGGACCTGCATGACATTTCCTTGCAGTGCATTAAATTCCGGTCCTTACTGGAATCCATAACCTACCAGCATGTCTTTGGAGTGTGGGAGGAAACCAGAGTACACAGAGGAAACTTATGCAAGCACAGGGAGAACATGCAAACTCCGTGTACCGCCATGGTTGGTGGAAGTGCTAGCCTCTTAGCCACTGTGCTGCCTATAATAGGTTTCAGGTAAGTATTTAGGGAGTTGGGAGGGTGATACAACTACTGGAACATTTTTTACCTTAATGCAAGGAATGCATTAGACTTCATTAGGTATTCACACCTCAGAGATATGCAGCGATAGCTACTGCAGCTTTTTTTTTTTAGCTTTTTTTTTTAGTGGAGCGTTTTTGGAGAAGAATTTGAATGGGCCTCCTTCCGCTCCAAAAACCTTTCAAAGAAGCTCATGAAGCCAGGAGCGTTTGCGGTTGCAATTTTTGCCACGATTGTAGCGCGATTTGTCGCTCAACAATTGTGTCAAAATCGCCCCGCGTTTGGGGTGCCATTAAGAGATAATGGCATTGCAAACACATTCTGCGTTTTGCCGTGATTCTGGAGTGTCGGGAAGAATCCGTATCGCTCAGGTGTGACCGAAGCCTTAAGGTAAAAGATGTCCTGGCTATAGAACCACTTTAATCTGCTACAAGCACACTTCTTTGAGGTTTAATTTTCAGTGTTGACTGGAATGTGCTTTTGAATGTGATGCAAAGATTTTGATATTATGTAACTGTAATTTTTTGAATGTGTATATTATATTATATAGATTTACACAACTCCACCTATCAGCACTGGAATATGGGTGGGTAACTCTAGCATCACCCACTTCCCATCATGATGACCTGGACTCTGGTCCTGCATATATTACAGTGCAGGTGAGGGATCAGCAACAAGACTGGATTCCACCTCCCTCATGGAGGGTTGTTTGGATGTGTATGAGAACATGCCAGCAGAAACCCAATATGCACATTGTTTCCTTAAAGCAGCAGATAGTAACAGCTTCATCCAAGCGTTGCTTCAAGATTTAAAATAAACCCCACTGAATATGTTCTGCCATAGTCAGGATCCAGCCTTTGTTATTTGCACTGCTTACATGCCTGAAGTAAAATATTTCTCTGCAGTTTAGGAGATGAGTATATAAACATTGGATCCAGAGATGAAATTGAGGCTTGGACTTCTGAAGCCACATGAAGACACAGTTACCATTGCAAAGTGTACATGGCACAGACAGACCGTGGAGTCTCAGGAAGGAGTGAGGTGAAGCGGGAGGTGAGAACAAAGCTTGGAAAATAGAGGTCTTGGGCTAGAGAACGTTAAGAAGGTAATAATGAAGCTTGGAGCACAGAAGCCCTAGGTTGAAGAATGCTGAGATTATAGTGAAGTGTCTTTAGAAGTGTAGCACTAACCCCCGAAAGAGCTGCTGGTTTTATTGGGCTTACCGTTACCTTCTTTACCTTGTCTCCGTTTAGGGTTTCCCGTGGTAGATGGCCCAAAGAAATGCAGAAACTGAAACTGGATCCTCTTTTTTGGTTATTTATTTGAAAGATAACACAGTCTCTTAATGAAGAGTAGAGGGTTAGGAAGAAAGTTCAGGTACTTTTTTGACTGTAAGTATAGGAAGTCTCTTATCGAAGAAATCCAGAGAATAACTGTTTCACAGCTGGATACTCACAAACACCGGAGAGACCTCCTCTCACTAAGCCTAGCAGCCGGTGTAGTGTTAGGTAAAGCAAAGTCCCTGCCACAGACTTGGATGTAGAACACTTGAACAAAGACTCTGCCACAGCATTTTGTTAAAAAAAAAGACCCTGCCACAGACTTGAATGTAGAACACTTGAACAAAGTCTCTGCCACAGACTTGGATGTAACTGAGGGACATAGACAAATTTAGAGAGCTATCATACGGTACCAGTATCTCTCAGCCGGTCTGGCGATACCGTATGAGTGTAGATCCATTTAGTGTCCTTCAACTGAGCCTCCAGGCTCCTTCAGAGAAGCCAGCCTTGTGCATGGCATTCTCCCAAAGAGTCCTCCCCTGGATTCTTCTCCAGTTGCTGGGCCTCTCCTTAGACGAGGCCTCGATATCCGTCCAGGCCTGTCCCTGCAGTTGCTTCGCCTCGGGCTATCCAGCCCCGAGACTCGGAATTGCATGGATCTGCACCCCAGGCCAGGAGGGCCATTGGGGCTGGTCAGGAGGACCAGGACCAAACAGACAGAAAATATCTTCTGGACCGGAACCCCGCAACACGTGATCTCAGTACCTTAAATACCACCTCCCAGGATGACACTTCCACTGGGCTGGCACAGAATGGCACCCAATACGCCCAGCCAAACTGCGTTCTCATACCTGCCGATGGTGACAGCGATACCTACGGTCAAGGAGAACTCAGTGCAATTCCAGCTAGACTGGTAATGAAACCATAATTTGGAATAATTAGCCCTAAAACCCAACTGTGGTTTCAGGAATATTAACTTGCAAAAACATATGCATGCTCGTCAGGAGCCAGCGCTACAGAAGTAAAGAGTAAAATACTTAGTGTAGGTTCCCAGTTTGCCCACTAGATGCCCCCTTTGCAAATTTTGGGAGCCTCAGTATTTAGAGCTGACTGAGCTGCCAGGAAAGGGACACTTTGAAAAAAGTTATATATATATATATATATATAGCGGTAGGTGGGAAGTCTAAAGGAAAGCATGAGAACTTCCATGCTTAGGGACAGCATGATGCATTCTGTTTGTGGGCCAGAATTGGAGCAACGTGTAGATGGGAAGCCATCTTCTTGCAGCTTCCCCTTGGAAATGAAGCCGAAGGACCTTTGTGCTTGCGACTACTTACATCTCCTTTGTACGGATGCTGAGATTAAGACTGTAGTAAACGGGCCTCTTGCCTCAAATCTCCTGAGCTCACTTTTTATGTTGTTACAGACATGCTATGCACTGCTTGTTACCATTGAAGCCATGTGCCATTGCCCCCTGGCTGGCTCATTTTTTTATGCTGGATCTTATTAATTTAAGTAACTGCTATATGCAGTGCCTTGAAAAAGAATTGATACCCCTTGAAATTTTCCACATTTCGTCATGTTACAGCTAAAAATGTAAATGTATTTTTATTGGGATTTTATGTGGTAGACCAACACAAAGTGGCACATAATTGTGAAGTGGAAGGAAAATGATAAATGGTTTTCAAGATTTTTTACAAATAAATATCTGAAAAGTGTGGCTTGCATTTGAATTCAGCCCCCTTTACTCTGATACCCCTAACTAAAATCTAGTGGAATCAATTGCCTTCAGAAGTCACCTAATTAGTAAATAGACCACCTGTGTGTAATTTAATCTCAGTATAAATACAGCTGTTCTGTGAACAAACAGCATCATGAAGGCCAAGGAACACACCAGACAGGTCAGGGATAAAGTTGTGGAGAAGTTTAATGCAGGGTTAGTTTATAAAAAATATCTCAAGCTTTGAACATCTCACAGAACACTGTTCAATCCATCATCCAAAAGTGGAAAAAGTATGGCACAACTGCAAACCTACCAAGACATGGACGTCCACCTAAACTGACAGGCCCAGGCAAGGAGAACATTAATCAGAGAAGCAGCCAAGAGTCCAATGGTAACTCTGGAGGAGCTGCAGAGATCCACAGCTCAGGTGGGAGAATCTGTCCATGGGACAACTATTATTTGTGCACTCCACAGATCTCGCCTTTATGGAAGAGTGGCAAGAAGAAATTCATTGTTGAAAGTAAGCCATAAGAAGTCCTGTTTGCAGTTTGCGAGAAGCCATATGCGGGACACAGCAAACGTGGAAAAAAGGTGCTCTGGTCAGATGAGGCCAAAGTTGAAATTTTTGATCTAAAAGCAAAACGCTATGTGTGGCAGAAAACTAACACTGCACATCACCCTGAACACACCATCCCCACCTTAAAAAATGGTGGTGGCAGCAATATGTTGTGGGGATGCTTTTCTTCAGCAGGGACAGGGAAGCTGGTCAGAGTTGATTGGAAAATGGATGGAACCAAATACAGGGCAATCTTATAAGAAAACCTGTTAGAGTCTGCAAAAGACTTGAGAATGGAGTGGAGCTTCACCTTCCAGCAGGGCAATGACCTTAAACATACATTAAGAGCTACAATGGAATGGTTTAGATGAAAGCAAATTAATGTGTTAGAATGGCCCAGTCAAAGTCCAGACCTAAATCCAATTGAGAATCTGTGGCAAGACTTGAAAATTGCTGTTCACAGACGTTCTCCATCCAATCTGACAGAGCTTGAACTATTTTGCAAAGAAAAATGGGCAAAAATGTCACTCTCTAAATGGGCAAAGCTGGTAGAGACATACCCAAATAGACTTGCAGCTGTAATTGCAGCGAAAGTTGGTTCTACAAAGTATTGACTCAGGGGAGCTAAATACAACTACACGCCACACTTTTAAAATATTTATTTGTAAAACATTTTGAAAACGATTTACCATTTTATTTCCACTTCACAATTATGTGCACTTTGTGTTGGTCTATCACATAAAATCCCAATAAAATACATATACGTTTTTGGTTGTAACATGACAAAATGTGGAAAATTTCAACGGGTATGAATACTTTTTCAAGGCACCGTAAGAATGCCGTATACATGTCTGAACAGCTTGCTGGTTCTAACTTACAAGGGAGCTTCTTTCAGAAATGTCCCTGTGCACTGGGTACACCAATTTTGGAAAGATGTCTTCCAGATGGTCATTAAACTGTCTGACTCCCCAGTCCCTTTTTTAGACCAGCATGCTCTTCTTAATCTAAAACCCCCTGGCATTACCAAACGTAGCCTTAAACTGATACTGCATGTCCTCACAGCAGCAAAACATACAATTGCCAAGACCAGGAAAATACTCACTCTCTCTTTGGGGGAAATTATATCAAGGATAAATTCAGTCCTCTTGCATGAAAAAAAAAAACAGACGCTAAACTTAATGATAAAATGGAGAAATTCCTCTTCACTGTTCTTCCCTGTACATCTTGCTTCCTCTTTCTGGTATTTGATTAAGACCTCTTGGCTTTATGGGGGATGAGCAGGCTGGTTAACAACATTACCCCTACCCACTAAGTATCACCTCATACCACTCACCCCACTTGTGACTTTTCCTCTTTCCCATCACCACTCTCCTGATGTTGTTTCTAAAATCCCCTCCTTGATCACCTTCTCTTACACCAGTGGCGGTGCATGCATAGAGGGAGCCGGAGCGCCGCCCCCTCTCTGCTGCACCAGTCTATCACCAATAGATAGATTCATGCATTGCATTGTCTATTCAGGTGTCCGGCCCCTTGTCGGGTGCCGGGCATCTGAATTACAGCGGGGGGGGGGGGGGTGTTTTTGGAAGCGCCCTATTAGAGCTGTAAGCTCTAATAGGGGACCTGATTAGAGCGATGGGCTCTAATAGGCTTCAATAAGTGTAAACAACGGGCGCAATGCTGTGCGTTCGCTGTTTACACAGTATTGTGTTAGAGAAGCGAATATATCGCTTCCCTAACACAGACCCGCCTCTCAGCCAATCAGGTTGCCGGGTCTGTGTTACCGGTCAACTGATTGGCTGAAGTCACAGGCGCTGTGATTGGACGCCTAGGCGTCCAATCATTGCAGAAGGCAGGAGGAGCGCGGGAGAAGATGTCGGGTCGATGAGGAGACACTGCTCGCCACCTGACGCCGTCACCAGCTGCACACTGATACAAGGTAAGTGCTGGTAGATGGCAGGCAGAGGGCACATTGGCAGCATTTAATGGGCACAGTGACAGCACTTGGGGCACGGTGGCAGTGTTAGATGGGCACAGTGGCAGAACTTGGGGCATGGTGGCAGTGTTAGATGGGCACAGTGGCAGCACTTGGGGCACGGTGGCAGTGTTTGGAGCACAGTGGCAGCATTTAATGGGCACAGTGGCAGCATTTGATACACAATGGCAGCGTTAGATGGGCACAGTGGCAGCGTTAGATGGGCACAGTGGCAGCATTTGGGCACAATGGCAGCACTTGGGGCACAGTGGCAGCGTTAGATGGGCACAGTGGCGGCGTTTAATGGGCACAGTGGCATCGTTTAATGGGCACAGTGGCAGCATTTAATGGGCACAGTGGCAGCGTTTGGGGCACAGTGGCAGCGTTTTGGGCACAGTGGCAGCGTTTGGGGCACAGTGGCAGCGTTTGATGGCACAGTGAGGCTATTTGTTTGCGCTCCCCCCAAACATTTTGAGCACCAGCCGCCACTGTCTGACACGCTTTATATTCTTAATTCTACCAATTTTATATTGATGTTTTATACTTCAAAGGCAATTTGATGTCTCATGACATTATACTCTTTCTGATTGCACTAATTTGCAACCCAACTATTATTATCTATATGTTTTTAGAAATGAAAACAATAAAAAGATTGAACAAGAAAATATAACACACATCCATAAGGTAGAATTATGAAACCCATGCCATTTTAGTCTATGCTGTTATGATTTTTAAATGTTATCACTTGGCATACTAGTATGAATTCTTAAGATATAATTCTTGAAATAGCATGACATGTGACATAAATTCCCTTCAAATTATCAGTCATAATTCAGCCACACTAATGAACACAAGTTCTGATGCTGTTCTGGAAATGGAGCTATGATCCTCGTGCTATGATACAACTCCCAAAAAAAGTTGGGATGCTTTTTTGAAATTGGGGTTGTATTAAACGCCAAATTAATTTTTTCCAGTTGCATCAAAACAAAACATGTGCAAAGTCTTAAGGGTTAATATTCTTAAAAGAGAAATATGGGTTTGGGCTTTTTTCCTTATTCATACTTACCTAGGTGGATGGAGCATCTTTCCCCCAGTGCCTCTGCACTGAAAACCGAGCGATCGAACATTGCTGATTGCTTGGTCTTCACAGCTTTGTAAGCAGAGAGCTGTAGACTGTCAGTTACAGCTCTCTGCTCATCTCCCTCCACGCTTATTGGATCGCTGAGCTGTGGAGGGGGCGGAGCAGGGCGTCTCAGGCTCTCATCGGCTCGCTGAGAGGCTGAGATGGGTGTCAGTCCAAGCCAGGCATGTACTTGCCATCAGGACTAGCGGGAGTTTCCCGGTGGGCCGATAGTTCAGTGGGCCGGTTTCAGTGACAGCCTGTCCAGTGCTGTGCCTTGGTCCAGGGAGCTTTGCTCTTGTCCCCGTCCAGTCTGTAATTTTAGATAGATGGGAACAAGGCAAGCTCCTGTGTCGATCCAGCCACTGTCATTCACCCTCCTGTGTCAATCCACCCGCTCTTCCTGACCAGTGACCCCCCACATCAGAGTTCCCCTTTACACCACAGTCCACAGAGTTACCCTTTAAATTAGGGTTTGCAGAACTCCCCCTTGCCCTGTGAACTCTGATGCTGCAGACTGTGATGTAAGGGGGCTCTGGTGATCAGAGACCACCTTACATCAGAGTTCCCCTTTACACCCGCCTGTCCGTATACTACCCTAGCTTGTCTGTATACTACCCTAGCCTGTCTGTATACTATCCTACCCTTTTTTTGTGCAATTGCGTATAGTTTAACCACTTTCAGACCGGACCAATTTGCAGCCAAAGGACCAGGCCCCTTTTTGCGATTCGGCACTGCGTTGCTTTAACTGACAATTGCGCGGTCGTGCGACGTGGCTCCCAAACAAAATTGACGTCCTTTTTTTTCCCACAAATAGAGCTTTCTTTTGGTTGTATTTGATCGCCCCTGTGGTTTTTATTTTTTGCGCTATAAACAAAAAAGAACGACAATTTTGAAAAAAACACATTATTTTTTACTTTTTGCTATAATAAATATCCCCCAAAAATATCTAAAAAACATTTTTTTTTCCTCAATTTAGGCTGATACGTATTCCTCTACATATTTTTGGTAAAAAAATCGCAATAAGCGATTATTCATTGGTTTGCGCAGAAGTTATAGCGTTTACAAAATAGGGGATAGTTTTATAGCATTTTTATTAATTTTTTTTTTTTTACTAGTAATGGCGGCGATCAGCGATTTTTATTGTGACTGCGACATTATGGCGGACACATCGGACATTTTTGACACATTTTTGGGACCATTGTCATTTATACAGCAATCAATGCTATTTAAAGCGGTTCTGCACACATTTCATTTAGTAAATCTCTTTGCCTTCCAAATCAGGCAAAGAGTACTAAATGAAATGTGTTTTTTTTTTCACTTACCTTGTAATCGATGACTTCCGGTCCTCTGTCTCTGCGGGGGTGGGCGGGGTCTGTGCGGGGATCCTCGTCACGACGCACTGTCTCCTGGGATCTGGTGTCATTGATCCAAGGAGTCTGTGCGGGCATCTTCCGAAATCTTGCGAGATTTCGGCACATCTTCCGAAATCTCGCGAGATTTCGGACACATCTTCCGAAATCTCGCGAGATGTCGGCAGATGTGCCGACATCTCGCGAGATTTCAGAGAACGTGAGCTGCACTTTGCCGTTACTGTGCACGCGCGCAAGCTCGGCGCAGTAACGGCGGTGCATGCTGGGCCATCTAAAGTGCCTGTGGGGTTTCACATTCCCACAGGCAAGATGGCCCCCAGCAGCAAATAAAGAACTTTATCGGAGGAAAACCAGCTGCGATCGCGATGGAAGATGGAACAGGTGAGTCCCCCAATTTAGTTATTAATACTTAGCATATTCCCCCAAAAAAAAAAAAAACCCAGTGCAGAACCGCTTTAAAGGCATTGATTCCTGTGTAAATGACACTGGCAGTGAAGGGGTTAACCACTAGGTGGCAGTGTAGGGTTTACATGTTCCTAGAGGCGTGTTTCTAACTGTGGGGGAGAGTGGCTGTCAGCTAGTGAATGCTGATCTCGGCTCCAATCACAGGGAGCAGAAATCGGCGTCACTAGTTGCTAGGCAGAACGGGGAGATGCTATTTATTTCCGCATCTCCCCGTTCAGCCTTCCCGTGAGACGATCGCGGGTATCCCCTCACGGTAGTCCCGACCGGCGTGAGCGTGCGCCGCCGCCGGTGCACGCCCGATGGCACGGCGGCATCTAAAAGGGGACGTACCTGTATGCCCTTATGCCTGTCCGCGCCATTCTGTCGACGTACATCGTCGTGCGCCGGTCGGCAAGCGGTTAAATACTGTTTTTGTGCGTGTTTGCAAAATTAAAGTGGGCTCTCTGCTGAAAACAGGTCACAGGAGTGCAAAAAGAATTGCACTACTGTGATCCATAGGAGAAGCCCAGCCAAATGAGCTTTGGCTGGACTTCTCCTTTAAGAAAGAACCACTCTCTAAGTAGAAAAGCTTGTCCCCCTGGTAGTATGCTGCAAAAAAGATCATTGCTTTCTGTATGGAAGCCATGATTTTTCTGCACAGGTCTGACATGATCATTGCTGAATTACAACTAAAGCTCCCCAATCAGAATAGAGCATGAGCATGAACTGTAACAATTTGCACAATTTTATTTAGAACCTGGAATGTATTTAGCTCATTTAAAGTTTGGTTGGGCTTGGAGCATGACCAAGATGGCAACGGTGCAAGATGCTTAGTTAAGGAACTCTGCATCCATCGTGGGGAAATCATCCTGTTTCCCTACTCTGACTGAATCCTGAAACACCTGCAACTGCTCCTGTTCTCCCTCTGCGGATGAGGAGACAGAGTTGTAGACGATTGGAACACTGCAACCCAGGAATTACCTCTATCTCTGCTGGGGGTGCCTTCACACACGTGGTGGCGGTAAGCAACATGGCAACTTAGACGGAGAGCCCGGAGCCCGCTCTCACGGAGCAGAGTAACTTTGCCGCCCTTATGTAAGCTATTACGGGCTGTCAATCCTCTTTTCCCTCACCACCAAGATTGACACTGTGAAACAGGAGAATGGCCTCATAACTTTTGAGAAGGTCCGCCAGCGCGTCACGGAGGTTAAGCACCGAGTGGGGGACACGGGGGATATGGTCCGGGACCATTCAGCCTCCCTGTATACCCTTCAGCACTGAAGCGCCTGCAATCGAGGGCCGAAGACGCGGAGAACCGAAATCGCCGCAATAATTTGCGCATTATTGGTCTGCCTAAGGGATCCGAGGGCTGGGACCCATCTGCCTACACGGAGCGACTGCTCCGTTCACTTTTCCCCCAGGCGGCCTTCTCATCATTCTTTGCCGTGGAGAGGGCCCACAGGATGCCGCCTGCTCGCGCCCCCCTCGGTGTTCCACCTTGTACGTTTATCTTTCGGCTACTTAACTTTAGGGACCTGATCCTGCATGAAGCCCACAAGCTCGATAAAGTCCACCACAAGGCTGCCCTCTTGATGTTTTTTCTGGACTTCTCATGAATCCTCACAAGCTCCGCAAATCCTTCGACACAGTGAAACAAGCCCTGCGGGTCAAAGGAGTGACAGTATGCTGTTCCCTGCCCGCCTTCGGGTCCAAGACGGGGACAGTGTTCGTTTTTTCACATCCCCTGCTAAGGCCTTGCAGTGGCTGAATACCCTGCCCCGCCGTTAGAGGCTCTGATCTGACATCTCCCTCATTCCTACTTTTGGGGGCATCCCCTGTCCTTATCTGCTGCATGCCCTGAAGACACTCTGCAAACCTGTGTACTGCTCTATGGTGGTTTTCAAGACTGCCCTAAACCTGATTACCTATACCACCAATCCCCCCTTCTTTTTGCGGGCTCAGTGCCCTTTCCTGTGGACTATACTCCCCTACTTTGGCTGCTCATAAGGGCCCTGGTTGTTATGATGCCCACCTGCAAATTGATGGTCCCTGCCCTTCTGTGTGGGCCCTACTGACTACCCCTTCCTTCATTGCTCTGAGAGTCCACTCATTTCCTGAGACAATTGCAGATTAGGGGAATGCCCCCTACGTACCTCCCTACAGTCTTTGTTGGCTGATTTATTGTTACAGATCCCTACCTCTGGATGTACCTGATGGTTGTATCTCCAGCCCTGGGTGCTGGGTTGTATAAGTTTGTGTCCCCAGGTTCGGCTGGGTGATGACTCTGTATGTTCCCGCTCGTTGTCGGCATCTCCTTAAGACTTTGTTCTCTGTGCCTTACGTAGATGGTGTCTACTAACTGTCATTTGGTTCATGACCACAATTGGTCGCTGACCCTGCTTAGTTTTGGGATGTAGGCATACACTGGTTCGGGGGGTGTGCGGGGGGATTGAGTTGGACTGGGATAAGTTATACATGTTGTTTGAAGGAATGTGTTATATGCTGCATTTTTGGTGCTAACTACTGGTTAATTACTACTGTGTTTTTTGCAAAGGATCTGTGGAGTATGGGGCGGGTGTCTTCTCTCGGGGCCTGGATGTCCTTTCTCTGCAGGTCGTGCTAATTCACCTCTCATGGTTATGGCCCCCTTAACCTTGATTTCCTGGAACTTCGGGGTGATGAACTCCCGTATTAAACGTTCCCTGGTATTTAATTTAAATTTAAAAAACATATCGCCCAGATGTTTGTATATTACAGGAAACTCACCTTACTGGTCGTCGGGCTCTTAGTCTCAAAAAACCCTGGGTGGGGCATTATTATCACATCACTTATTCCTCCTATGCCAGGGGGGTGAGTGTGCTTGTCCATAAATCCCTCTCTTTTGCACTGCTAGACCTGCATCTGGAACCTGAGGGAAGATTTGTGGTTATTCACGCGGTCATTCCAAATGTCCCTATGGTGGTGATGGGGTTATATATCCCTCCACCGGTGTCATTGGCGGTGCTGCATAAGGTTACCCAATTTATAGAAAACTGCTCCACTGATAATGTGATTCTAGCAGGGGATTTTAACATGCCTCACTGTCCTAAAATGGATAGGCTGACTCTGGATACGGCTGTGGAGTCCCCGCTTTGTAAGTTGGCCTCCTCATTCGATCTAACAGATGTCTGGCGATGGAAAAACCCACACTTGAGGGCCTACACCTGCCAATCAGCTATTTATATGGCCATGTCACACATTGATCTAGTGTATGCCAGTGGCCCTGTTCTTGCCAAGGTACAGGAGGTTTCCATACTGCCTAGAGGCATATTGGACCATGCACCCATCCTGCTACGACTAAATGTGAACCCTGCCCCCACTGACTGCCTGTGGCGCCTATCTCGATTCTGGGTCTCGGATGATCGTATAGTCCCGGGTGCAGAGTCAGCTATGCAGAAATATTGGGATGCCAACCCACCCGCCACCACTCCCACATTAAGCTGGGAGGCCTTTAAGGTTCATTCTAGAGGCCACTACCAATTGGCCATAGGTCGCGCTAGATGCCAGGCTGGCTCGGCTTTGATCCAGGCTGAGTGGAGAGCCACTGCCTTGGAGGCCCAATACACTACTAATAGAGATGAAATCACTAGGGCAGAACTACAGTGTGCCATGCGGGAGATAATGCTTCTCTGAGTGGCAGCCGCCAAGAAATTGCTGTTACACCAGTCTCCCCCCCCCCCCGCTCCCCCCCCCCGAAAAGGGATCCTGGAGCTTGTGGTAGCCTCACCTGTACATATGTTCCATTGGTCTATATTGGCACCTTTGCACTTTATTACGCACAGTATTTACTGTCCAAGTTTAGCTTTGAAGCTGCGTCACATAGCAAACTAAAAGTAGGCAAACTTTGCAGCAGTCACCATTAACATAGGAAAGTTTTCTCCATTGCAATGTCCTACCGTAAGGGACTGACCATGCAGACCCTGTCAACGACACCCTCTTGTGGCTAGGTTACTAAGGGCAACAGTAGACATCCACGAACTTATTCTCCACTGCATTAGGCAGGATTAATAAAGTTATTCAGATTTTTCAAACAGTGGGTAATGCCCACACTGGGCAAAGCGCCGGACATATTTGTAATCCAATGAGCGCGATCGCTCGCCGTGGTTGCCACGGGTGATAGCACATGGTTACAGTCATTGAGTTGCAGGGCTTATTGCTGTCGTGAGTGTCCATTTAGTACAACTGAGTGCAGGGAGCTGGCAGGCAGCGCCGATCCTGGAAGGTTGCTATGGGCAACAACACTTGGCAACAAGTTTGGTTTTGGTTGCTATGGGCAACAGCATGTAACAAAGTCAGCTTTAAAGGCAAACACACAGTCCTTTTCCTCAGTATATCCCAAACTTGGCAAAACAGGCAAAGTCTCCCCTGGCTTTTATCGATTGCTAGGGGCGACGGCCAGCAGGTTAACCATGAAGGTGGATCTCGGTGGGACCTCCAAATGTAGCGGTTGGTTACCACTCATTACTAACATCCACCAAATCACCCTGCTGCCAGACGCCCATCTATCACCTCTAAGATAATGAGCAGTCATTTGCGTACTTTTGTTGCGTTTGTTGCGGGATACAACTTGGTTGGGGTAAAGGAAGATATGGGATGCCCATAGCACTTATTGAATTGTCATCACATTTGTATAACATTGATTAGCAGTTTTTTAGCCCTGAAAATTATGCACTTCTAACATTCACAGTCTGTTTCCCCTGCATATCTCCAATGCAGACTATTTCTTCTCTTCCTCTGCATTCACTCGTGCAGATTATCACTCCTCTAGATTCCTCTCTTCTTGTACAAATCCTCTACTGCAAAACTGTTAGATTCCTGTTGCTTCACTTCCAGCAAAACAAAAAGGGACACTCTGAATAATCCCAGTCTGCCTGCCGTACTTAAATGGTGTTGCTTCAGCAAATCAACAAGCCAGAGGCATGCAATACCTCTCCCCGGTGGCTCAGTGAATTGGTAGCTACACAGTCTCTTGGAAGGTATTACCAGATTGCTGTACCAAGCCAGAGATACTCGGTACCTCTCCCCGACGTCCTAGCACACGGTAATAGGTGGACTATTGTTCCCAGCCAGTCCATAACTGCAAATGCTGCATTCCCCGACCACAGCATTCTGCACTACGCTCAACACTTCTCCTCTTGTTTCTTGTACACTGACCTTCTCCAAAGGGCAAGCTCTGTGTTCCCCGGGCACAGAAATCTGCTCTTCTCAGTTCTACTGTTACTTCTCCTTCACCGATCTTCTCCTGAGTACAAGTCCTGTGTTCCCCGGTCACAGCAGCTTGAGACCAACTCCATGGTGCAGATCTTTATCCAGGAATACATCCTAGTGGCTCCTCCATCCCTCCTCCACGCTCGGCATGCCCCCCACATGGGGATGCCCTGCGGCAGCTACCTAATACTCCATTCTCCTTTTCTCCTGCACCATCAGAACTCCCCGGCAGCATGTGACCCCAGCTTATATGGGAGGCCTGCCCCCTGCCAATACCACATGGTAATTGGTCAGAGCTCCTCACATGAGCTGCCTGCCACCCGAACTTCAGGTACAACCTCTGTTCCAGAACAATCTTCCTGAAAGCAGGGGAGGTGCTTCTGAGCTTACACTGATATCTTAAACCCAGAAAAAATCCTATTTTAGCACCTACCTTCTAGTAGATGGTGCTACATTCACAAGTGTATTCCACTATTGCTTCAATAAACATTCCATATGTTAAAAAAAAAAAAGTTTGGTTGGGCTTTAAAACAAAACACCTAACACTTCTGTCTTTATGTTTATCTTTTAGTTATGAATGTATGGCATACATAGCCCATTGTGACAAGTTGGGGATTTTGTAACTCATTGGTGAGTTTACTCCATGCCAGAAGTACGTTTTAGGGCTTTTTCTGCCCAATTTTATTTAACCACTTCAATACAGGGCACTTAAACACCTTCCTGCCCAGACCAATTTTGAGCTTTCAGCGCTCTCACACTTTGAATGACAATTGCGCGGTCATGCAACACTGTACCCAAATTAAATTTTTATCATTTTTTTCCCACAAATAGAGCTTTCTTTTGGTGGTATTTGATCACCTCTGCGGTTTTTATTTTTTGCTAAACGAATAAAAAAAGACCGAAAATTTTGAAAAAATAAATGTTTTTTTTTGTTTCAGTTTCAAAACTTTGTAAATAAGTACGTTTTCTCCTTCACTGATGGGCACTGATAGGTCTGCACTGATGGGCACTGATAAGGCGGCACTGATGGGCACCGATGAGGTGGCACCAATGAAGTGGCACTGAGGTGGCATTGATGGGCACTGATAGGCGGCACTGATGGGCGACACGGATGGGCACTGATGGGTGGCACAAGCTGGCACAGATTGGCATGGATAGGCGGCACGGATGGGCATGGATAGGCGGCACGGATGGGCACGGATAGGCGGCACGGATGGGCACGGATAGGCGGCACGGATGGGCACTGATAGGCGGCATGGATGGGCACTGATAGGCGGCATGGATGGGCACGATAGGCGGCATGGATGGGCACGATAGGCGGCATGGATGGGCACTGATAGGCGGCGCGGATAGGCACTGATAGGTGGCACAGATAGGCACTGATAGGCAGCATTGTTTTTTACTGATGGATGCCAATCAGTGCCAAACAATAATGCATGCCAATCAGTGATGCCCATTGTGGGCACTGATTGGCATCCATTGGGGGCACTGATTAGCATCCATTGGGGGTACTGTGTGTCATCCCTGGTGGTCCGGTGGCATACCTTTTTATTGCACATCCCTGGTGGTCTGGCGGCGTCCCTGGTGGTCCAGTGTGGGCATCCTCGGGGGGGCTGCGCTGATAATCGATCAGCACAGACCCCCCCTGTCAGAGGAGCAGCCGATTGGCTCTCCTCTACTCGCGTCTAACAGACGCGAGTGAGGAAAAGCCGATTACCGGCTTTTCCTATTTACACTGTGATCAGCCGTGATTGGACACGGCTGATCACGTGGTAAAGAGTCTCCGTCGGAGACTCTTTACCAAGATCGTAGTTGCGGGGTGTCAGACTGACACCCCGCAACAACGATCCCCGCGATGCGCGCCCCCGGGGGCGCGCAGCGGCTCAAAATCCTGAGGACTTCATATGACGTCCTGTCAGGATTTTGCAACCACTTTGCCGACGTCATTTGACAATGGACGGGCGGCAAGTGGTTAAAAGAAAGCAAAAAGTTCACAAAAGAAAGGCAGAAAGCCCAGCACATCAGGACAATGCAGAATACAATGATAGCTCGCACCCACGTCTACACGCCATCGCTACCCCCCTCGCCACAGGGGAACACATGGCTGCCCTATGTGCACAGAGATCATGAGGAATGAGATGAATAAAGACAGAGAGGGAACTGCCAAGTGAGTGGGCGGAAGTGACGTCACGGGCCACTACCTGTATGGCTTCAGTAAGGGTGGAAGCGAGGGAGAGAGTCGCACCGACCGCTCTGCTACTAGTTTCTTCTGATAGCAGGATGGCGGAGTGGTGCAGCCTTTTTATGGGGGATCACACCACCCATCCCTGCCTGTGACAAAACCTATTTTCCGGGATTTTGCACAGGACATGCTCAGACCGGGACATGGATTTGAATTCTGTGATTGTCCTGGAAAAATTAGGACTGTCGACAACTGTGGAACAGAGCTGAGGTTGTCAGTCACAAACTGTGTGCTGGAACTCCCCACCCTGTCACCTTTTTTCTCTTGGTGTCAGATAAAACTTGTCTGAAGTGACTCATGCTGATAACAGAGGAATGAGGCAGCCAACAGAAATGACACTTTAGCACACACTATAGAGGGATATGCTTTGTTCATATTTCAAGTTTAAGGTTTACAACCACTTTAACCACTTGCCGCCTGCCATATAGCAAAATGACGGCGACAAAGTGGTTTTGATATCCTGACCGGACGTCATATGACGTATTTCAGGATATCAAGCTGCTGCACGCACCCAGGGACACGCATCACGGCCATCGTTGTTGCGGTGTGTCAGTCTGACACACCGCAAAACAGATCTAGGTAAAGAGTCTTTTCATCACTCGCATCTGTCAGACGCGAGTAGAAGAGAGCCAATCGCTCCTCTAATGGGGGGGGGGGGGGTCTGTGCTGATTGATTATAAGCACAGCCCCCCCCCCCCAGGATGCCCACACTGGACCACCAGGAATTTCACCACCAGGTATGCCACCCTATACCACCAGGGATGCCAATCAGTGCCCACAATGGATGCCAATCATTGGCCACAATGGGCATCACTGATTGGCAGGCATTATTGTTTGCCACTGATTGGCAGGCATTATTGTTTTCCACTGATTGGCATCCATCAGTGCCATCTATCAGTGCCCATCCATGCCCATCCGTGCCACCTATCAGTGCCCATCTGTGCCACCTATCAGTGCCCATCCGTGCATCCTATCAGTGCCCATCCGTGCATCCTATCAGTGCCCATCCGTGCATCCTATCAGTGCCCATTCGTGCCACCTATGTGTACCCATCAGTGCTGCATATCAGTGCCCATCAGTGCCACCTCATTGGTGCCCATCAGTGCCGCCTTATCAGTGCCCCTCAGTGCCCATTAGCAAAGGAAAAAACATACTTATTTACAATGTTTTGTAACAGAAACAAAAAAAACTTTTTTTTTCCAATTTGTCAGTCTTTTTTTATTTGTTTAGCAGAAAATAAAAACCCCAGAGGTGATCAAATACCAAAAGAAAGCTCTATTTGTGGGAACAAAATGATATAAATTTAGTTTAGGTACAGTGTATGCTTTGCAATCTCGAAACACCCAAGAGGATAGTATGTGACCGGTCAAAATATAGTAATGCATTAAAGTGTTTGTTCACCAATGCCAGAAGTCTGCCAAGCAAAATAGGTGAGTTGGAAGCTCTGGTGCATCAGGAGAGCTACGATGTAATCGGTATTGCTGAAACTTGGCTTCATTCCTCACATGACTGGGCTATAAATATTCCTGGCTATGCACTCTTTCGGAAAGACAGTTAAAAGGAAAGGTGGAGGGGTCTGTCTGTATGTGAGAAGTGATCTCAAAGCGAGTGTGAAAGAGGACCTGGTGGATGGAGAGTGTGATGAGTCTGAAGCATTATGGGTGGAACTGCATACAGATGTGCGTAGTTCAAAGTTAATCATTGGAGTTTGTTATAGACCACCCAATGTTAATGAGGAGGTGGAGACTCAGCTCTTTGCACAGATGGAAAGGGCTGCAAGGGCTGGGACAGTGATAATAATGGGGGATTTTAACTACCCAGAAATTGACTGGAGTAATGGCACTGCTGGGACAGCTAAAGGGCAAAAATGTATAAACCTATTACAGGACAAATTTATGGTCTAATTTATTGAGGCCCCAACTAGGAATGATGCTCTGCTGGATCTGGTAATCTCAAACCATGCAGAGCGTATTACTAATGTTCAGATAAAGGAACATCTGGGTAGCAGTGACCATAACATGATTTCATTTGATGTTAGCTGTAAGCAAAAATCACATACGGGAAAGATAAAAACACTTAATTTCAAGAGAGCAAATTTTCCAAGGATGAGGGCTGCTCTCCAGGACTTAGACTGGGAGAGAATATTGGCAACAATGGGCACAGAACAGAAATGGGGATTCTTCAAAAAGACTGTTTGTGAACTCACTGCAAAGTATATTCCCATGGGCAATAAGTTTAAAAGGCTAAAAATAAAACCTATGTGGCTCACGGCCAAAGTTAAAAAAGCTATAAACTATAAGAAAAGAGCGTTTAAAAAATATAAAAAATGAAGTATCACTAGTGTCATTTAAATGTTACAAAGAATATAACAGAATATGTAAAAAGGAAATCAAGGATGCAAAAATTCAAAATGAAAGACAGATTGCAAAAGATAGTAGGACAAACCCCAAAAAATTCTTCAAATATATTAATAGTAAAAAGGTCAAGTCTGAGCATGTAGGCCCTTTACAAAATAATCTAGAGTGGGTGACCGGGGACAAAGAGAAGGCTAATTTATTAAATACTTTCTTCAGCTCTGTGTATACAAAGGAGCATGGGGGAGCTCATGTCCATAATGGGGGTGGTAGTGACACAGCCCAAATCCACAATGGCTCAAAAGTGATATGGTCCAGAAATATTTAGACAGAATAAAGGTGGATAAAGCACCTGGACCTGATGGCATCCACCCATGGATCCTAAAAGAATTGAGCTCTGTAATTTCAAAGCCATTGTATCTAATTTTTAGGGACTCATTAATGACAGGAATAGTACCACTGGATTGGCGCAGGGCCAATGTGGTGCCTATATTTAAAAAGGGAACAAAGTCTTTACCAAGTAACTATAGACCTGTTAGTTTAACTTCTATAGTTGGGAAGATACTGGAGAGATTAATAAAAGACCACATAGACGAGTTCTTGCAGGAAAAAAATATTTTAAGCAACAGACAGCATGGGTTCATGAAAGACAGAAGTTGTCAGACAAACCTAATTTCTTTTTATGAGGCGGTAAGTAAAACCTTGTACAGAGGGGTGGCGATGGATGTGGTATACTTGGATTTTGCAAAAGCGTTCAATACAGTTTCACACACACGGCTCATTTGTAAGGTAAGGTCTACAGGTTTGGAAATATCGGTTTGTAAATGGATAGAAAACTGTCTAAAAGACAGAATTCAGAGAGTAGTGGTTAATGATTCTTACTCTGAATGGTCTAAGGTTATCAGTGGTGTACCCCAAGGTTCAGTACTGGGATCCTTACTTTTAAATATCTTTATAAATGATATTGGGTCTGGGAACAAAAGTAAAATTTCTGTCTTTGCAGATGACACCAAGCTATGCAGTGGAATAACGTCCTTACAGGATGTCTCCAATTTACAAGCCGACCTCAATGCACTGTCTTATTGGGCGACTATGTGGCAGATGAGGTTTAATGTTGATAAATGTAAAGTAATGCACTTGGGGGCTAAGAATATGTATACATCATACATGCTAGGGGGAGTACAACTGGGGGAATCCGTAGTGGAGAAGGATCTGGGGGTTTTGGTGGATCACAAGCTCAATAATAGCATGCAATGCCAAGCTGCGGTTTCCAAAGCGAGCAAAGTCCTTTCTTGTATTAAGAGAGGTATGGACTCCAGAGAGAGAGATATAATTTTGCCCCTGTTCAAATCATTAGTAAGACCTCATCTGGAATATGCAGTTCAGTTTTGGGCACCAGTTCTCAAAAAGGATATTGGGGAACTGGAGAAGGTGCAGAGAAGGGCAACCAAACTGATAAGAGGAATGGAGGAGCTCAGCTATGAGGAAAGATTACAGGAACTGAATTTATTCACTCTTGATAAGAGGAGATTAAGGGGGGATATGATCAACATGTATAAATATATAAGGGGTCCATATAGTGAACTTGGTGTTGAGTTATTCACTTTACAGTCAACAAAGAGGACAAGGGGGCACTCTTTACGTCTAGAGGAAAAGAGATTTCATCTCCAAATACGGAAAGGTTTCTTCACAGTAAGAGCTGTGAAAATGTGGAATAGACTCCCTGCAGAGGTGGTTCTGGCCAGCTCAGTAGATTGCTTTAAGAAAGGCCTGGATACTAAATGTACATAATATAACTGGGTACTAACATTTATAGGTAAAGTTGATCCAGGGAAAATCTGATTGCCTCTTGGGGGATCAGGAAGGAATTTTTTTCCCCTACTTTAGCAAATCGGAGCATGCTCTGCTGTTTTTTTTTTTTTGCCTTCCTCTGGATCAACTGTGGGTATAGAATGGGGTATATGGTATTGTATGATATATTTTCTCCCCCTGCCCACTAAGATTAGCCACCGACAGGACTATCTGCATGTTGCTCAGCTAGCTTACCTTAGGCTAGGTTGAACTCTATCCTCCACTGCAGACTGTCTCCACTCCTCCCCTTCCCTGCATCTCCTGTGAGGATCTAAAATAAGGCGGCACGGTGGTGTAGTGGGTAGCACTCTTGTAAGCAGGGTCGCTGGTTCGAATCCCAACCATGACACTACCTTCCTGGAGTTTGCACGTCCTGTGTGGGTTTCCTCTGGGTACTCCCACACTCCAAAGACATGCTGGTAGGTTAATTGGCTTCTGTCTAAATTGACCCTAGTATATGAATATGAGTTAGGGACCTTAGGTTGTAAGCTCCTTGAGGGTAGGGACTGATCATCGGAAACTCTTGGTCTCAGCCAGCTCCAGCCGGGAACTGCACATGCGCAGTCGAGCTGAGAGCATCACTGGCTGAAAAGCGTATGATTTCACTGGCAGGCTTTTCACTTTATGGACTTTTACGGGCACTGCAAATATGCCAGGTTTTTACGAAAGCACATAGCGGCTATTGTGCATGCTTATAACAGCACCGCAAATTATGCCACAGGATACTCTCCCTGTCATTTGATGTTTGGGTGGGAGGCCCGGCTGACAGTAGACTTGGCTTTCGGCAGGTCCCTGGACCATACCTCAGCAGCATCCCATAGAGGGTATGTGGACCGCCTACGGAGAAGCTTGAAGACTGCCTATGATAAGGCTCAAGCTGCCTCAGATGCCCAAGGAGAGAGGAACAAGAGAAACTTCAGGGTAAGAGTGCAGGACTTGCAACCAGGCAACAGAGTGCTGCTGAGGAATCTGGGTGTCCCTGGGAAGCACAAATTGGCTGATCGCTGGAGGTCACAGCCCTATGTCATCTGCAAGCAGCTCCCAGGGCTTCCAGTGTACCAGATCCGGCCAGAGAGAAGCACAAGTTTGCTGTTTACTACTGCTGAAGACTTGGCATCGCAATCATCATTTTGTGTGCCATCTCGGCCAGATTCACAGTCCAAATCCACGGTCTCTCAGAGATCCCGACCATAGACTAGATCTCAGTCTGTGCCCCTTGCTGTAGACGATGAGGACAGCGAAGACTAAGAGATAGGAATAGACTGGTTGTGGCCATCTCAAATGCCAGAGTCTCCTACCCCCCTTCTTCTCGTTCCAAGGTGACAAACATTGGGATTCTCAGACCAGAGGCTCCTGAATTTGTGCCTCAGAATAAATCTCTGGAAGATTTGGAAGATCCCCAATCTGGCAGCAGATTCTGAGGAATTTTCTTCCTTCATTGAAGCTGAAATGCAGGAAGCGGAAGTGGATGTGCAGGAGGAAGAAGTGGCCATGGATGAAGACGATACCAGTGTGCCAGTAACACTAGAGCCTAAAGAACAGAGAGAATGGAGGGTTATTCAACGACCCAAGAGACTAACCTATGAGGCTCTGGGTGAAAACTCTGAGAAAGTCGTTCTCACTTCCAAAACGACTCTGAAGCGCCTGGTCCTTGCACCACTGATTTGGTGGAGTACAACCCCAACTCCCCCAATCTCCTGGCACATCTGTACAGGACACTCCAGTGTCAGTGGGGTGTGGACAGAACAACCTCCCGTCCTATGACAATTGGTGGGAGGTTCCTCTGTCAACTCTGTGTCATGATATGAGCTGTTTGAGTTTGGGCTTTTCTTATGAAAATAGTTTTTTGTCATGTGTGCAATAACCTATATCCTCCCTACTGTTGACAAAAGCATGTAACAGGTCAAGGACTGTTATTTCCTTTGGCGGCCCAAAGGTTCTTTGAGGGGGGGGGGATTAGCAGGGAGATGGCTATCTTACCTACAGTATCAGAAGACACTCTGCAACATTGCTGCAGTGACACTGTTTCCCTCTAGTGGCAGCAAAGGCTGCATCATCACATCCTGACAATAGAGTGATTAACACCAGGAAGCAAAGCATACAGGGAATTATAGTTCCAGGACTCAAGTTTCACATTGAGCTTGCACTGTTTTAGGACTACAAATGCCAGACTGCCGAGGAGAGAAGAACAGACTGTTGGGAGAGGATATAATAAGGCTGCTTGAGGCCTAGATCGCTCTCTTGGGACCCGGCGTGGATCTGTATGTAGGGATTCTGTGATAGTATAAGCTGGAGCTGAGTTGCGGCCTGCGCTAGCTGAATTATCCAGTGGATATCTGGAGGGGCATCTATGGACAGCTCCCCTTAGCTTTCTGGCGGCAGCCTGGAGGCCGTTCCGTTCCTGCAGTGGTATCAGGTTTGGGTGAGCCGTAACATGGCGGAGGCCAGATGTCATCCCCTGAGCCACATTCCTGAGAGACCATCATCATCTTTTGATTCAGCGTGGTGAGTGGGCAATAGCCCAGTCTTATAGACACTGTATATAGACACCATTGTCTCCTGCACTCCTTAGCATCTTTAGTTCCAAGGATCTAGACCAAACCACTATATACAGACATCTTTACTTTCCATTGATCTGCTGTTGATTGCAGTTCCACAGAAAGTAACATCTTTACGTCGGTGATCACTGTGAATCCAGTTACAGTTTACCTTACACAGGAAGATTGTTTGCTGTTTATTCACAACATATTGAGTCAGATGCTTTACTTTGCCATCCAAAATGTCCTTGCATGTAATTAAACATCAATGGCTAGCTGAAGATCAACCGGACAAAATATACTTAAGCTGCTTCTCCAGGGGGGAAGTGCTACACGTATATTTACACAATTATTTACAGAACTGTACATTTTGTTAAAATATAGATAGAATAAAAAAAAAAAATTCCCAACAAAACAACAAAATTCTCTCATTTGGTTCCTTTTAGTTTGTTAATAATTGCATTTAAAAGTGTTTTGATATATTTGTTCAATAAGGGCAAAATATAAATCTGTTGACAGTTAGGCCTGATTCACACCTATGCATTTTTAGTGCTTTTTGCATTTTGCAGATTTGCACTACAGTCCATTTAACATGGTTTCCTATGGAAAACGTTCTGTAGTGCATATCTGCAAAAGGCACTAAAAATGCATAGGTGTGAATCCAGCCTTAGCATTGTTCCCAGTTCTATCTGTGGACTACTACAGAACACCTCCCCATTATTTATGGAGATGAGAAGAGGTGGAAGTGTTTCATAGTCCTAAAAAACTTCCTGTCCCAGGGTAAAAAAAAAAAAAAAATGCAGCTGCCACATCTATAAATGGGTGAGCTGTGATATATTTAATGTTTGTTCCTGGGTTTAGATATGCACAATATTTATGCAATAAGTGTCTTTAGTTGTATTTGTTGTGTAAATTGCATTGTAATTGAAATAAAGATTATTTTCACACACTATAGTTTCCATGCATAGATTATATGAGCAAAAGTTTTGGCATTGCAAGTGTGCAACTGTTGCTGAACTGCAAATGTCATTATCTGCTATAAGCTTAGCTCAGCAGCAGATGGTATGTAAAGGTCTCATGTGCCTGTCATAAACTGGAGAAAAGTACATTGTTTGCCAGTGCTTTTCATGAATTAAATGAATTATACAGTACATATATACAGTATATCTATAGATATATAGCTATCTATATCTATCTATCTATATATATCTATATATATATATATATATATAGATAGATAGATAGATAGATAGATAGATATAGATAGATAGATAGATAGATAGATATACAGTGCCTAGACCAACACAAAGTGCCACATAATTGTGAAGTGGAAGGAAAATGATAAATGGATTTCAATTTTTTTTTTACAAATAAATATCTGAAAAGTGTGGCGTGCATTTGTATTCAGCCCCCTTTACTCTGATACCCCTAACTAATATCTAGTGGAAACAATTGCCTTCAGAAGTTGCCTAATTAGTAAATAGAGTCCACCTGTGCGTAATTTAATCTCAGTATAAATACAGCTGTTCTGTGAAGCCCTCGGAGGTTTGTTAGAGAACCCTTAGTGAACAAACAGCATCACGAAGGCCAAGGAACACACCAGACTGGTCAGAGATAACATTGTGGAGAAGTTTAAAGCAGGGTTGGTTATAAAAAAAATGCAAGATAAATGCACGCCACGCTTTTCACGTATTTATTTGTAAATGTAGCACCCTGATGTTTAGGCAGGGTTGCTATTAAATTTATCTGCCAAGTGACAGTTGCCTTGGCTCATTGTCAGTAGGTCAATTGATTTCACCCTAACTCTAAAATTGCTGCACTTCTCTCTTCTGTCGCTAGGTGGCCGGGTACCTGACAACATTAGACAAGGGTATTGCAAGGACAGACTAGGAATACATGGGGTGTCTCAGCCAATGAGCAGGGATTTTCTTGATCCCTTGGCCTGCTGGGAGAGCCTATTTATTTGGGTGGAGTCAGCTGATCAGGGTTCTGTGCCACCTGGACGGCTGTCTGGGTGGACATGTGTTGTGATGCCCCAGGCTGCTAAGCCATAACCCTTGGGCCTATCCTGGGGACATCTGGCTGCTAGGCTATCTGAGGGCCTATTCAGAAGCAAGGGAGCAGCATAGGGTTGGTAAAGTGGCTTGCAGTCCAACCAGAAGCAACGGTTCTGCTGGCCGGAGAACCATCTGTGGTCGGAGGTAGAAGGGAAGCTGTCGCCACTAAGGCAACTATCTACCTTGCTACCAGAGACCACTGTAAGTAGCTGAAGCAAGTACCAGAGCAGTATTCTCACCAGCTGGGGATGCTGAAGAATTTGGAAGACTTCAGCAGGTGCCAAGCCCGGGACCCAGCCAGTGGAGGTGACGCTTGTTGAGCATTATTCTGTGCCAAGCCGGGGACCAAGCAGGCCAGCGGGGTGGCGCTTGAGAAGTATCTGTGAGTGCCAATCTAGGAACCCAGCAGGGATGCGAGTGACACTTGAGGAAGATACTGAGTGAGAAGATTGGAAGAGCTCAGGAGGTCCAGTGGCTAGTGGATCTGTTAGTCTAGTGAAAGACTGGGAGCTCAGCTGAGTGAAGTTCTACAACAGGAGATTGTAGAAAAAGTGGAGGATTTTTATTGCAACCGTTGTTAGAAACTGTTACAAGATTGTTGTCATAGGAGACATCGCTCCTACTAATGTAGACAATGTGTCTAGCTGGATGCCTTTCCCTGCATGGCTGTCTGCCTATAGAAGTCTCAGAGTCTGCCAATTAACATTGCATCTACTAAAGGGTGTCCTGGCCCTAACCCTCTCTCCCACAGTTCTGTTTAGGAGACAATACAGTGGTGTGAAAAAGTGTTTGCCCCCTTCCTCATTTCCTGTTCCTTTGCATGTTTGTCACACTTAAGTGTTTCAGAACATCAAACCAATTTAAACAATAGTCAAGGACAACACAAGTAAACACAAAATGCAATTTGTAAATGAAGGTGTTTATTATTAAAGGTGAAAAAAATCCAAACCATCATGGCCCTGTGTGAAAAAGTGATTGCCCCCCTTGTTAAAACATACTATAACTGTGGTTGTCCACACCTGAGTTCAATTTCTCTAGCCACAACCAGGCCTGATTATTGCCACACCTGTTCACAATCAAGGCATCACTTAAATTAGGAGCTGCTTGACACAGTAAGGTCCACCAGAAGATCCTTAAAAGCTACACATCATGCCGAGACCCAAAGAAATTCAGGAACAATTGAGAAAGAAAGTAATTGAGATCTATCAGTCTGGAAAGGGTTATAAAGCCATTTCCAAAGCTTTGGGAATCCAGCGAACCACAGTGAGAGCCATTATCCACAAATGGCGAAGACATGGAACAGTGGTGAACCTTCCCAGGAGTGGCCGGCCGCCCAAAATTACCCCAAGAGCGCAGCGACGACTCATCCAAGAGGTCACAAAAGACCACAACAACGTCCAAGGAACTGCAGGCCTCACTTGCCTCAGTTAAGGTCAGCGTTCATGCCTCCACCATCAGGAAAAGACTGGGCAAAAATGGCCTGCATGGCAGAGTTCCAAGGAGAAAACCACTGCTGAGCAAAAAGAACATCAAAGCTCGTCTCAATTTCTCCACAACACATCTTGATGATCCCCAAGACTTTTGGGACAACATTCTGTGGACCGATGAGACAAAAGTGGAACTCTTTGGAAGGTGTGTGTCCAAGTATATCTGGCGTAGAAGGAACACTGCATTTCAGAAAAAGAACATTATACCAACAGTAAAATATGGTGGTGGTAGTGTGATGGTCTGGGGCTGTTTTGCTGCTTCAGGACCTGGAAGACTTGCAGTGATAAAAGGAACTATGAATTCTGCTGTCTACCAAGAGATCCTGAAGGAGAATGTCCGACCATCTGTTCGTGTACTCAAGCTGAAACGAACTTGGGTTCTGCAGCAGGACAATGATCCTAAACACACCAGCAAGTCCACCACCGAATGGCTGAAGAAAAACAAAATGAAGACTTTGGAGTGGCCTAGCCAAAGTCCAGACCTGAATCCTATTGAAATGTTGTGGTATGACCTTAAAAAGGCCATTCATGCTCGAAAACCCTCTAATGTAACTGAATTAGGACAATTCTGCAAAGATGAGTGGGCCAAAATTCCTCCAGGACGATGTAAAAGCCTCATTGCACGTTATCGCAAACGCTTGGTTGCAGTTGTTGCTGCTAAGGGTGGCCCAACCAGTTATTAGGTTTAGGGGGCAATCACTTTTTCACACAGGGCCATGATGGTTTGGATTTTTTTTCACCTTTAATAATAAACACCTTCATTTACAAATTGCATTTTGTGTTTACTTGTGTTGTCCTTGACTATTGTTTAAATTGGTTTGATGTTCCGAAACACTTAAGTGTGACAAACATGCAAAGGAACAGGAAATGAGGAAGGGGGCAAACACTTTTTCACACCACTGTATATCTCTTTGCATTCAAGAAGTGTCTGGTGCCCATCAATCTACCTTAAATTACACCCACTATGCCTTGTAAGCCACTCTACACAGAAGGATGTCAGCTGTCCTTAACTCTGGAGGTCACCGGTACCTTGCTACATAAAAAATGTCGAAAAACATTTATTATTTTCCTTCCACTTCACAATTATGTGCCACTTTGTGTTGGTCTATCGACTCTATCACATAAAATCCCAATAAAACAAGTTTATGTTTTTGGTTGTAACATGACAAAATGTGGAAAATTTCAAGGTGTATGACTACTATTAAGGCACTGTATATATATATATATATATATACACACTATACAATGGAGATTTATAATTACAGTTTCTTCACTGTCCCATTGATCCCGGGTTATTATCTCTTTCTCCCATTTGCTAAATAAAAAACATTATATGTATCAGCTGTCCCTGATACATATAATGTATCAGGGACAGCTGAAGGTTATGCATTTTACTTCTTTAGTTTTCAATGACAGAACAATAATATATTATTAAAAAATATTTTTTTTTTGCATACTTACAGAGGTGTTGATTTAGCAGCACTCTGTGGGCCAACCCTCAGTGCAGGATGTTGGCCAACCCTCCAACTGACCACTGGGGCAGCTACAGCCCTTTATATAATCCTTCTAAGAACAACATAACCCTATAGTGATGTAACCATTTACCCTCTAGCTAACACGTTGTACAACCTTGAGGCTTTGCAGAATTGGTAGATCCTTGATTTCCATGACAATCCTATTAAACTGTGAACTTTTACTTTCCTGCATCTGATGTGCAGGAATAAGTGAAATTGATTGTTTTCATTTCACTGAAATGTTGGTGACAAATCAGGAAATTTTGGCAAAATGTTGGATTTTTTTGATTATTATTTTTTTCTTTTTACACTGGATACTGTCTTCGTTGAGAAAATAAAATAATAATTTATTTCTAGACTTTCTAGGTGTACATTATCTGGGCTCATGGCATACTTGCAGCAGTATCACTTTAACCACTTCAGCCCGGGAAGGTTTTACCACCTTAATGACCAGGCCATTTTTTGCGATACGGCACTGCGTTACTTTAACTGACAATTGCGCGATCGTGCAACGCTGTACCCAAATAAAATTGATGTCATTTTTTCCCATAAATAGTGCTTTCTTTTGGTGGTATTTGATCACCTCTGCGGTTTTTATTTTTGGCACTATAAAGAAATAAAGACCGACAATTTTGAAAAAAAAAACAATATATTTTTCACTGCCTGTTATAATACACATCCAAAAAAAAAAAAAAAATGTAAATAATCTAATTTAATCATCAATTTAGGCCAATATGTATTCTACATATCTTTGATAAAAAAAAATCACAATACGTGTATATTGATTGGCTTGCTCAAAAAGGTTAGAGCGTCTACAAACTATGGGATAGATTTATGGACTTTTTTTTACTGTTTTTACTGGTAATGGGGTCGACCAGCAATTTTTAGCGGAACTGCGACATTGCGGTGGACAAATCTGACAATAAGTGAAACTTTTTGGGGACCAGTGACACCAATACAGTGATCAGTGCTAAAAAAAAATGCACTGTTATTGTATAAATGACACTGGCAGGCAAGTGGTTAACATCAGGGGGCGATCAAAGGGTTAAGCGTGTTCACTAGGAGTGTTTTCTAACTGTAGTGGGGGATAAACTGACAGGAAGAAAACAGAGGTCCGTGTTCCTGCTTACAAGGAACAGAAGATCTCTGTATACTTCCCTGTCAGAATGGGAATGTGCCTTGTTTACATAGGCAGATCCCCGTTCTGCCTCTCTGTGGAGCGGTCTCGGGTGCCTGGTGGACATTGTGTCCACCAGACGCGCTGATTGGCTCCCTCTCCATGCAGCGGGTGTGCCACATAGTATCTATTGCATGAAATGACGTACAGGTACGTTGTTTTGAGCAATAGAGCCGCCCTGCCCCAGTATATATGCGGTGGGTGGTTAAAACATATCTAAATCTGAAATGTTTCATTCTAGGTCACGGGCCTGCGTCTCCTCCTTGGTGTCTCCTCCTCAGAGTCTCTTCCTCTGTGTCTCCTCTTCGGTGCCTCGGTGGCTTCCCCCTGCGTCTCCTCTTAGGCAGCCAATAGGGTCGCTTCAACTCTCAGCCAATCAGGTCTCAGGACCTGCTTCCTGAGGTGAAGGTAAATTGGGTATCTGGCGCTCCAGGAGGCAATGCCCTAAGTTTGTAATAATGTACATTTGATTAGTCAGTCTTTAGGTAAAAACAAAGTTGAACCACGGTAAGGGGGTGATTTAAAACGAGGCAGTCATCCTCAGAGTGTGTCCAGCAATTCTGCAAAACATATAAAAGAAAGGGGGGGGACCTCCCTAAGTGTAGTATTAAAACAGTATCATTTATTGCACAAAATTAAAAACACTTGCAAGATATAAGTGGGAGTCATGCTCCTCATAAGTATGTAGTCCTGCCTGGCAGTTCAGGCTCCTCGCACGATCCGGGTAGTGCTGAATAGCTGTACATTCAGAAAAACCAGGAAGTAGTCAGTTTCTTTTATACGATTCCTGAGGTGGACTCAGGAAGCAGTGCTCTGCGCCCCAAACCCACCCTTTTTTGAAGCCAATTAGAGCCTCAGGCTCTAAACATGTACTTCAAAAAGAAAAAAAAAACCCATTGAAATCCATGCGTCGGGTGTCCTGCATGTAGATTAGGGGCCGGGTGAAAGGATTAGGGGGACGGCGCCCCTGCACCCCTAATGTAGAGGCTGACACTGTTGTACATACTACTGTCTCTTCATGTGTACACGCCTTTCTCCATTGTATCTGTGGGGGGCAGTCATGGCTGTCACACAGGCTGAACTTGTTCAACTCTATTACATGGCGAATTGATGGGACTAGTAGTTTATAGAATAAAGATTTAAGTTTCTTTGTGATTTCGTTAAGCTAAAAATTTTCTTAGCATACAAAAAATAAAACTAAAGCAGTCGTCACATCTAAGGACTGGTAAACTGCAATATATTACATTTTTTTTTAGATACACTTTAACAGCACTAAAGCCTAGTAGACACAATGAGATTATTGGACAAACGTTTGATTTTTTTTTTTACGATATTCTGATCGTGTGTACGGGGCTTTAAGGGTTAGACAAAGGTCTGTACAGAGAGGTGACATTGGGGTTGATTTACTAAAGCCGTACGCCATCAGTAGAGGCGCACGGCAAGATGCAACACACATTTCAATAATTTCGACATGGTGCACCGGTAACAGAGCTTGAATCCCCAATTTACTATCTCAGCGCACGGGAGAATGGGTTTCATACCGGGTGCACCGGCTACAGATGAGCCAGCGATTGACCCCTCATGAGGCCCGTACAGTCGGTCTCCCTTTAAACATCATCAGGGAATATTTTCAAATAAAAAGGGTCTGGTGTATGATCTCGTCAGCGCCTTCTTCTTCCGTCGCTCCCAGTCTCAACTCGCTCGTTCCCCTCATCAAGTGGAGAGGGAGCGGGATATTATTTCCGCCGACCAAATTGACCTTCGGGTCTAAGAGTAGCCCTTGGGCAGCCTGGGGGATCTGGCCATGTGGAGAAACACTTTCTTAGTAGTTTGGAAACTCGGGTGTGTCCCTGTTCATCCCACAGTCGTGTCCACGCAGGTCACCTAGGTGGGTGACCAGATACAATGCGGCGGGCATCCACAGGATGCTCCGCCATTTTTTGGCCTTTTGTGGTTTCGCCGCCCATTGGCCTCTCTCAGCACTTAGCCCCACCAGGGCTTCACTACCAACGGTTCAGCCCTCTTTGAGTTCTTCCCCATCGTAGCAGCCGCTCAAGACTTTGGCTTTCACGACAGACATCAAGCCACAGCCAAGATCATCAGCAAGGGAGGCCTAAATCCAGGCCCGTCATGTCCTTCCTCCGCAGGGACTGGTCCAGCTATCCCTTACAGAATTAAGTTCAATGTTTAATGCTCATTCATTCCAGGAAGATTTAACTCAGCGCTTTTGTCATTCTTACCTAAGCAAAACTGTCACCACAGTCAACGGATACGGCCAGTACGTGGCCCGGGGTTGCCGAACTACTTGTCGCTTCAAGACCCCGCGAGGCCTTCGGTGTTCTCCTGCCACGCAGTGAGGGCTCTACTACGTGGAAGTGCAGAAACACCAGCCGCCAGTCAGCCCGAAGCGGCTTGCCTATCACGGGGGAGATCTTCAAGGGAATGTCTGACATCCTGGATAGGTCCCCTTTCGGTCTCCTCCTCAGCACCGTCCTGCAGGCTGCGATACACATGGCGTTTTATGGATTTCTACGGCCCAGCGAGTTCACTCGCAGCCACCCAGCGGTCCAGTCTTGCATAGCAGTAGTCTCTGCCGCCACCAGGATCACTACGTCCTTCACTTGGCGACATCCAAAACTCAGCAGCGAGGTTCGGAGTAGATGTTCATTCTGTACAGGACTCACAACAAACTGGTGCCCAGTTGCCGTGTTAAACCGCTTGACGGCACTGCTATCCGACCGCCCAGGGTTCCAGTCCGCTTCTGCCTTTCCGGTATAACCCCTCAACTCGTCGCAGTTCGTGGAACATGTCGGGTCCTTCTCGGCAATCTTCAGTTGGACCACAGCCAGTACTCCGGGCATTCATTCCGGATTGGGGCGGCCACGACGGCCTCTAGACAGGGGGTTCCGGACCAATGTGATCAAGGAACTGGGTCGGTGGAAATCGGCCTGCTTCTCTCGCTACATTCCTAACCCACAGTTAGAGAATGGCTCAGTCTTACTCGCCTTTGCGTTTTGATTTTTTTTTCGTGGGGTCTTACTCGACATTACGAGACGGTTTTTGTATTTTGGTGTTACGGGACACACATTTCAATAATTTCGACATGGTGCACCGGTAACAGAGCTTGAATCCCCAATTTACTATCTCAGCGCACGGGAGAATGCAATCTGTGCGCCACTATGGACATGACACTGCATCTCCAAATCAATATTGACAGAAGATGGAGGTGCCAATATTATGGGGTGACGTAACTTTTCAGAGAAAGCCTGCTGTGCCTGCAAGTACGTTTAGAACTGTGTGAGATCAATGTAAGCAGTGCGCATTCGCAAGTGGCTCTTGCGCTCGTTCACATGAGTTTGTTCATTGCGTGGCCAAAATCTTAGTAAATCTTAACCAACACACATGCAATTGCATGGGTTGAACGGGCACACCTCTAATCTTGACAATTTTTTTTTTTTAAGTTGATTCACCTTTATGTGTTTTTTTTACAGGCTTTTATTTTTTTATTTTTTTTGGGTGGACCTTCGCTTTAAAGGACTATTTCATTTTTATTGTTGAACAATTACTTCAAATTCTAGGAAATCAAATAGGCTCTTGCACTAAATCTAATTTATTTAAGATCTGATTGCAGTGTATGGTCACCTTTAAAGATCAAGATCTGAAAATATAAATTTATTGGGTTTAGAAACACTTGTCTGTTCTTTGTAATGTATTGAAAGATTGGGCTAAAAAAAAGAAAAAAACAAATTTCAAAGGTATATTAGAAGTAATAGGAATGAGATTAGCATCAGAAGGGTTAATTAACTGAGAACACCTACTAATTGCCTAAAAAGACACACAACCAATTAGATGAAATTAACCAATTGTATTTAGTGTGCGCTATTATCAATGAGAAAACCGCAGTTACCCTAGTGCCAGTCGCAGTGTACATAGACGGATATTTATTAATCGCTATTTGCACTTCAACGCGCGCACATTAGATTAACAATGTTTCCGGTGCACCAATTAATGGATGAACTGGTGCAGCGCCTTCTTCTTAGTGAATGACCTTCATTGCCTGATGGCATAAGAAATGAACCTCACAAATAATAACTGAAGCAGCTGCTGAATTTTCCATATGGTAAAGGTTACAGGACCTTGGTTTTACATGGCAATTTCTTACTTAAATGATCAAATAAAAATTTCCATCTAAATCCACTAGTCCATCTAATGCCGCGTACACACGAAGGGACTATCCCGCAGGATTGTCCGCTGGACTCAAGTCCACCGGACAATCCCCTCGTGTGTGGGCGCCGGCGGACTTTTTGGCGCCAAAAGTCCGGCGGACTAGGTTTTAAGTTTTGTTATAAAATTGTCCGCTGGACTTTGCAGTCCGGCGGACAATCCCGCCGTTAGTAGGCTAGTCCGCCGGACTTTTGAAATGAACGGACTTGCCGCTCATTGGAAAGTCCGTTCATTCCCGCAGACTTTTTCCAGCGGATTGTCCGCCGGAGAAGTCCGGGCGTGTGTGGGCAAGTCACACGCTCGGAAGTCCGGGCGTGTGTGGGGAAGTCCCGCCGTGTGTACGCGGCATGAGGCTACCATCTTCACAGAGTTGCTATCCAAGAATGACTATGTTTATTCTGCATAGATACAGCAGAAGATTGAGTGTAACCTCTCTAGGGCTAGACGTGAGTTACAGGCTGGATCTCCAGGTGAAAATAAACTAAAAAAGAAAACTAATGCAGGAAGTTACGGAGGTTTTCTATTTTTTCTATATATTTATTCTATTTATGTTTTCCTATTGGTTGAACTAGATGGACCTGATTGGTTGGACTAGATGTTTTTTCAACCATGCTATGTACCAACAAATGGAACTCGAATCCTGGAACATTAATCGATACATCGTTACGATACGATCGTTTCATATACACTGAAGGGAATCTTCTAAATGTCTAATCTTATTTACAAAGATAATCAGAATTCCTTGTTTGTGAGAACATTTTGGTATGGGGATGTAAATACCAACTCAATCCAAAACAACTATGTATAAAATATTGATTATTTATTTATTATACTTATTGGAGAATCCATTGGCGGAATTTGACACTACCATTTTGCTTTGTAATAGCAGCAGTAGTTGGGGACATGTGGAAACGCATGGGTCATGGAAAAATGTGATAAGCCAAAGTGTGAATTACCTTGACAGCAACCATGCAAAACTGAAATATAAGTTTGGATGGAGCTGCCCTTTACCAGTGCCTGACAAATCTAGAAATTGGGATATTTGTCTATTATAGCTTTGATAAAAGCATTGCACCCAATGGTGGCATTCAAAGAATGTGAACAGGTGGGTGAATAAAGGGTAAAACCGTATTATTATTAAAAGGCAGTCCAGAAAGAGATGCCTATAATTAGACTGAATGAAGGTTTGTATGACAAGGCTTCACAGAGCAGTAGGAGGGATCTGTTTTCAGAGAAGGGGTAATGTTAGGGAGGGACGCAAAGAAGTAGAGAGCAGCAAGATTGACATGACATGTGCTGGGAACACCACTGGCCTCTTCCCAAAAGTATCATTGACTCATCGTAACAAGTGCTGAAGCTCCCAGAAGAGTTTAGTGCAGCCAGGATCAACAGTCCTGCTGTTTGCTTGTGTACACTTGATACAAGGGAAAGGAGCTGTGATGGAGATCATTTAGTCAGGCTTTCAGAACAGAACATACAAGCATGGGTAGCGACGACCTTATCACCATCACCTTGTCCGGAGAAGGTCCCTGGGGCTTCAGACTGCATGGGGGTGCAGAGAAGAGCTTACCTCTTCTTGTATCAAAGGTAAGCCCTGGTATCAGTACTGCCACCATAAGGCCAAGTGGCCACACTCACTGGCACCTCATCAAATTACTGTCTTATCAAAAAAGCAACCTGACAATCTAATTATTATTACATTTTGCAAAATGTATTCCATGTACATATTTCATGTCCGAAATTCAATGTTCCATTTTTTTTGCCTCTACAGTTCTGGTGGCTGTACAGATATGTGCAGCCACATAAACGTAAGTATTCCGTATCTATCAAAGCAGTGTAATTTACGAATATGTGTGGTTTGTATTAGATATTATTGCCAAGTCACCTCGAAATTTTATAGCACAAGAATACTGAGGAAGCCAGATAATGGCACCATCTGCTAAGGAGACCTATTTTAATCTACAATTAAGCTACATTGCTCCAGTTTTAAACTGTATTTTGTATTTACCATACCTGAAGCATAAATATTGCTGATGATGCATTGCTGTCAGATTATCACTGCCACATAGCATCATATTTTGCAAGGTCATGACCAGTAGTAGGGAAAAGCAAGTATTCTACTCGTATTGCACTAGTGGCACTCTCTCCGTGTGTAGTCTCTTAAAATTGCTACGTTATGTTCATTTCTTCATGAAAAAAAAATCTCCATTTTTATGATGATTATATTCAACATTTATACTGAATTTAAGTATTTTAGAACAGGAGACCTACTGTTATTTTAACCCCTGTTTACACGGCATGAGTGTAGCCAGGTGACTTTGAGGCCTGTGAATGGGGGCATAAGTGCTTTTCATGCTACAAATCAGGTCAAGCAATGGTTTTGCAATATATATTTACCAAAACAATTTTTTTTTTTTTTTTTTTAAGAAAGTGGGGAAGAGTTTTTCCTGTCTTGGATCACGTTTGGAAGATCCATCTATTGTCACCAGAACAGAAGGTGATAGGAAATTAAAAATGTCACAGTAATCATTAGAACAAGAAGTGATCAGAAATCTTCCAAAAGTGACACCTGTTTTAGTGACAACTGTCTAAAGGGGATTTCCCCTCACTAGATTTTCTTTTACATCCTGTTGCTGAGAGTGTGCTTACTTTAGATACCTAATCAATTGCAGGGGAATGTGTCAAAAAAAAGGAAAGAAAAAAGAATACTAGTTTTTGCACACAATTGGATAATTGGCATTAACACCATTTCACACAAAATATTCGCTACTTGTTTAGTAAGTCATATTGCAAATACACTATTATTGCGGCTACCGTGTTTGGTTTTGTTGACATGGCCAGAGCAATCACTGTAAAGCACCATATTCCCTTGAATGTATAAATTGAACATTAGAATGCTTGTGATGGGATTTTAAAGGTGCAAATAATTTATCAAACAGGCCACTTACAAAACGTAATAAATTTACAAAATACAACTAAAAACATTGGTGTAAAGGTTTAACCATCTATTGGTATACAGCAGATGAAGACATATTCTGAATGTCAATATATGTATTCATCTGCTGTATACCAATATATGGTTGAACCTTTACACCAATTCTTTTAGTTGTATTTTGTAAATAAAATGTATTAAGTTTTAACGGTGATCTGTTCGATAAATTATTCGCACTTTTAAAATCCCATCCCAAGCATTCCATTGTTCAATTTATAGTATTGCGGCTAGTAGCAGTAAAGCGCAAGCACTGAATGTATAAGCAAAAAGCAGTGCCTGTATGAAATGGACAAATATGGCTGCCCCATCTGTGTATTTACAAATGATACATAAAAACAAGGTTTTTAAAATATTAACATGCAGATATAAAAATGTGCACTTAGATGATCCCTTATTTACATGTATATCTAAAAATATTTAAAGACTATACATTCCCCTTAAAGAAGTTAATTCATGGCCACAAAGTGTAGTTTTGCCCAAATAAACTAAATGCATTTTCATTTGATTTAAAAGGCTAAACTTTGGTCCACTTACTATTGTAGCATCTTTTTATTCTTTTAGGGTCTGCTGTCTGTGGATACTGATCACCTTATGCTCCATTCTTTTTTTAACTTTACAAATAAACTTACATTAGGGAGGAGATCCATGCAATAATTATTTCAGCTAAGGGATGATACAGTAGTTGTGATATCATTTTTTCATTAGGAAGGATAGCTGTGACATCATTCATACGATAAATTCGAATAGATGTGACATCATTCATCCCATGACATAGGATAGATTCAACATCATTCAGCACATGAGGAAGGATGGCTGTGACAAAATTCATGTTGAAACATATCATTCATCCAATGACAAAGGATAAATGTGACATCATTTAGCTCATTAAGAATTATAGCTATGACACATGTATCTTATGAGGGAGCATAGTTGTGATGTCATTCATCTCACATGGAAGTATAGCTGTGACATCAATAAGCTTATGAGGAAGGATAGCTGTGATGTCATTCAGCTCCTAAGGAAGGTTATCTGCAATGTCATTCATGGGAAAGGACAGCTGCAGTCCTATAGGAACAGATGGCATATGCTGGTTAACTATGAGTAAGAGTCATACATTTATTAACATATATCGCACAAATATTTTTGGATATCTTGGATATCTTTTCAGCACAATGCAGGTTTCTCTTTTTGACACCTCCAAAACATGATATGCATATGAGTCATCTATAAAAAGGGTGATATATAACATGAAATTCCTGAATAAAAAATATTTGCCACCTAAAAAAGTGGTAACACCTTCAGTGGTGCTCACTATGGGCCATCACAAATAAACAGGAAAGTTCCCATTTTTTCTGTGATATGAACTTTGTTAATGCCTAGTTAAGCATTTTATTTTAAGGCTTTCTACCCATCATCAGTTGCTTTTGAGGTACAATCTGCAAATGTGATTTGTTCTAACAGGGAAACATGGATCTTAAAACATTTACAGGCTTATTTTCAGTTGTTTTAAGGCATCTGTATTTTTAAAACAACTTCACTTAAAAGGTATGGCATGGAGGGACGTGAGGTGAGGCTGATGTGATCAAATGCGCCATCTTATATGTGTATCCCTATTCCCCTATTTATCGGTACTAGTACTTATGCAGTAAATCCTGCAAAATGACAAGCAGAAGAATAACTGTAAGAATATCACTTCTACCTAACAGCACTAGGGTTGTGGGTTTGAATCCCAACCACAGCACTATCTGCCTGGAGTTTGCATGTTCTCCCTGTGCCTGCATGGGTTTCCTCCGGGTACTCCAATTTCCTTCCACACCCCAAAGACATGCTGACTAAATTGACTCCTTTTTAACCACTTCCCGACCGGCACACGACGATGTACGTTGGCAGAATGGCACGGATAGGCAAAAGGGCATACAGGTAAGTCCCTTTAAGATTGCCGCTGGCGGCGCACGCGCGTCGGTCGGGACCCCCGTGAGTCCGGTCGCGGGTCCCTCAGACTCGATCGCCGCGGGGATACCAGCGATCGTCTCATGGGAAGGCTGAATGGGGAGATGTGGAAGTAAACAGCATCTCCCCGTTCTGCCTAGCAACTAGTGACACTGATCTCTGCTCCCTGTGATTGGAGCAAAGATCAGTGTTCACTAAATCACAGCCACGCTCCCCCACAGTTAGTAACACGCCCCTAGGAACACTTAACCCCTACACTGCCACCTAGTGGTTAACCCCTTCACTGCCAGTGTCATTTACACAGGAATCAGTGCATTTAAATAGCACTGATTGCTGTATAAATGACAATGGTCC
Source organism: Lithobates sylvaticus (assembly GCA_028564925.1). Classification (NCBI taxonomy): domain Eukaryota; kingdom Metazoa; phylum Chordata; class Amphibia; order Anura; family Ranidae; genus Lithobates; species Lithobates sylvaticus. The sequence continues at coordinate 130,214,521 of CM053036.1, read as the reverse complement.
CAAAAATGTGTCAAAAATGTCCGATGTGTCCGCCATAATGTTGCAGTCACAATAAAAATCGCTGATCGCCACCATTACTAGTAAAAAAAAAAAAATTATTAATACAAATGCTATAAAACTATCCCCTATTTTGTAAACGCTATAACTTCTGCGCAAACCAATCAATAATCGCTTATTGATTTTTTATATATTTTTGGGGGATATTTATTATAGCAAAAAGTCAAAAATAATGCGTTTTTTTCAAAATTGTCGCTCTTTTTTTGTTTATAGCGCAAAAAATAAAAAACGCAGGGGCGATCAAATACCACCAAAAGAAAGCTCTATTTGTGGGAAAAAAAATACTTCAATTTTGTTTGGGAGCCACGTCGCACGACCGCGTAATTTTCAGTTAAAGCGACACAGTGCCGAATCGCAAAAAGTGGTCTGGTCTGAAAGTGGGTAAATTGGCCCTAGTATGTGAATGGACGAATGTGAGTTAGGGACTTTAGATTGTAAGCTCCTTGAGGACAGGGACTGATATGAATGTATAATACATATGTAAAGCACTGTGTAAATTGACAGCGATATATGAGTACCTGACATAAATAAATAAATAAAGAATAGAACAGCGCTATGTATGACTTTTAAAGGAAACCTTACAGAGAAATATATGGACAACTATTGTTGACTTCCAATTCTAGTTGTCTAGCTTTACTACTACCTACATCACACATTCAGAACAGTAAGCAAAGTCAGAATTCCTGATCTACATTTTGACGTACAATATACTGAATTCAGAGACTCAGCATGACAGTCAGGTAACCAATATTTTAGGAAAGAGATCAGCAATGGCAGCCTATATAGTTCTGCAGTACTGGCTTCCTCTATAATAGAGGGTGGGCTAAGCAGGTGACATGGAAATAAATAATATATCCATACCAGCATCACCTCACCTGGAATCATCAGCCCGCTTTCCTCACTATTAGGGTCAAGAGCCTGAAACTGATATCTCTGACCAGTGTATCATGCAGCAGAGAGTATTTACCCATCCATTCCAGAAGTGTAACCTCTTAACCACTTTAAGACTGGGCCTCTTTTTTAGATGTGTTGTTTACAAGTTAAAAACATATGTTTTTTTTGCTAGAAAATTACTTAGAACCCCCAAACATTATACTTTTTTTTTCTAACACCCTAGAGAATAAAATGGCAGTCGTTGCAATACTTTCTGTCACACCCTATTTGCACAGCGGTCTTACAAGCACACTTTTAAAAAAAAAAATACACTTTTTTGAATTAAGAAATAAGACAACAGTAAAGTTAGCCCAATTGTTTTTTATATTGTGAAAGATAATGTTATGTAAATTGATACCCAACATGTCACACTTCAAAATTGCGCCCGCTCGTGGCATGGCGACAAACCTTTACCCTTAAAAATTTCCATAGGCGACATTTAAAAAAATCTACGGGTTGCATATTTTGCATTACAGAGGAGGTCTAGGGCTAGCCTAGAAACCTCACATGTGTGGTTTGAACACTGTTTTCATATGCGGGCGCTACTCACGGATGCGTTCGCTTCTGCACGGGAGCTCGGCGGGAAGGGGGCGCGTTTAAAAAAAAAATGTTTTATTATTTATTTTACCTTTTATTTTTACACTGTTTTAAAAAAATAAATAAAAATTGTGTCACTTTTATTCCTATTACAAGGAATGTAGACATCCCTTGTAATAGAAAAAAAGCATGACAGGACCTCTTAAATATGAGATCTGGGGTCAAAAAGACCTCAGATCTCATATTTACACTAAAATGCAATAAAAAAAAAAAAAAAAAAAAATGTTGTCATTTCAAAAAGTGAAAAAAAAAAAATGTCCCTTTAAGAGCTATGGGCGGAAGGGAAGTTTTGACGTCGCTTCCGCCCTGCAGTGTCATGGAGATGGGTGGGGGCCATCTTCCCCTCACTCGTCTCCATGCACAGCCACAGGAAGGATCAAATCGCCTCCGTCGCTGCCGAGGGCTCTGGTAAGCGGTGGAGGGCACCGGATTGCGGCGGGAGGGGGGGCCCTTGTGGTGAATCCAACGCAGAGACCACTTTTATCTTGTACCGGACCACCGGCCGAACACAGAGATACCGGGGTTATGGCAGCTAGCTGCTGCCATAACAACGATATCCGTCCTCAAAGTAGAGACGTACATCGGCGTGCGGCAGTCCGGAAGTGGTTTCAAAGAGTGTAAAAAAATAATGATTTGTCAACTGTTGGCTTAAAAAATCCAACCTGTTCATCAAAGTAACATTTTATTTTAGTTATATTCATATGGCTTTCAGGACATCAATGAACTCATTATCATGTTCAAAAAAACAGTGGTGAGATTATTTGAGCTTTGTGTGCATTATCCTGCTGGAAGGAGCCATCAGAAGATGGGTACACTGTAGTCATAAAGGGATGGACATGGTCAGCAACAATTTTCAGGTAGTCCGTGGCGTTTAAACGATGCTCAATTGGTACTAAGGGGCCCAAAGTGTGCCCAAAATATCCATCATACCATTACACCACCAGCCTGATACCGTTGATACAAGGCAGGATGGATCCATGCTTTCCTCTCACCCCACAAATTAAATTCAAAATACTAAACAACTACTTACAAAGCCATCCACAACTCTGCTACATCACTGACCTAGTCTCAAAATACCAACCTAATTGTTCTCTTTGTTCTTCTCAAGACCTCTTGCTCTCTAGCTCCCTCATCACCTCCTCCCATGCTCGCCTCCAGGACTTTTCCAGAGCCTCTCCAATTCTATGGAACACCTTACCCCAATTTGTCTGATTATCTTCTACTATTAGCTTTTAGACAAACCCTGAAAACTCTCCTCTTCAGAGAAGCCTATCCTACCCACAGCTAACAACTGTACTTTCATTTTCTCCATCTGATCATCCCCCACAGCTATTACCTTTTGTTCCACATGACCCTCCCTTCTAGATTGTAAGCTCTAACGAGCCGTCCTCTGATCCCTTTTGTATTGAATTGTATTGTAACTGTACTGTTACCCCCATGTTGTAAAGAGCTGTGCAAATTGTTGGCGCTATATAAATCCTGTATAATAATAATAATAATAAATGTTGTTTACACCAAATTCTGACCCTACCATCTGAATGTTGCAGCTGAAATCGAGACTCATCAGACCAGGCAATGTTTTTCCAATCTTTTTTTGTCCAATTTTGATGAGCCTGTGTGAATTGTAGCCTCAGTTTCCAGTTCTTAGCTGACAGAAGTGGCACCCGGTGTGGTCTTCTGCTGCTGTAGCCCATCTGCTTCAAGATTCGATGTGTTGTGTGTTCAGAGATGGTATTCTGCATACCTTGATTGTAACAAGTGGTTATTTGAGTTACTCTATTCTTTATATCAGGGGTATACAACCTGGGGCCCTCCAGCTGTTGTGAAACTACATTTGGAATTGCAAGGCTGGCAGTTACAATTACTCCCAGAGGCATGATGGGACTTGTAGTTCTGCAACAGCTGAAGGGCCCCAGGTTGCCTACCCCTGCTTTATATAATCTCAAACCAGTCTGCCTATTTTCTTCTGACCTCAACAAGGCATTTTCGTCCACACAACTGCCGGTCACTGGATATTTTCTCTTTTTTTGGACCGTTCTCGTTAAACCCTAGAGATGGTTGTGCGTGAAAATCCCAGTAGATCAGCAGTTTGTGAACTACTCAGACCAGCCCGTCTGGCACCAACAACCATGCCATGTTCAAAGTCACCTAAATCCCCTTTCTTCCCCATTCTGATGCTTGATTTGAAATTCAGCAAGTTGTCTTCAGCATGTCTAGATGCCTAAATGCATTGAGTTGCTGCCATGTGATTGGCTAATTAGCAATTTGTGTTACCAAACAATTGAATGGATCTACCTAATAAAAGTGGCCAGTAAGTGTATAATAAAAAAAAATAAAAAAAATAAAAGTATAACTTACAAGTGGATATCTGGTAGATGCTGGCTAGTTATACTATTTGATTATTTCTTAGATGTCTTAGGAATGTATGTTATTGGTGAGATCACTGTGCTTGATTTCTGGTCTGCAGGCTTACTGGGGCCTGAGAGCCACAGGCCTCAGAGTTGGAACCCATGGCATAGAGATCTCACTACTAGAGTATCAGATACATACAGTATAAGAAGCACTTGCCACCCCCTATTAACAAATTATTATTGTTACTCTATATGGCAAAACAGAATAAAAAAATCCATCAACAGTATATCCTGATGGATATGTAAATGATTTCGTTTATTTACATGCAAACCATGCATTCAAATTTTAAGCTGTAAAATTTTCTTTCTCCTCCTTTATGTATGCAATAACAGAGCAGGAATATTCCACCCAAATATATAAAGAAGCTAGAAAGAAACACAGACACCATAATTGGCAATGGTATTTTTGTTGCTCTCCCATGGGGCATCTGCCATCATGTGTATGGCCAACTAAAACCTTTTAAGACTTTGGAATGACCTATGACACACAGTTGTCTGTGGGACATGCTGAGAAATTTCTACACACCAAATTCTTAGAAGGAACATGGTCAGAAATTGACCAACTGGCATTTGAGACATCTGTCACTATTGCGTGTGTAAGGGCTAGTTTACACTTGCTTCAAAACAAGGCTTCGGGCACGCTTTGTTGATGCTCTCTGAATGCCAGTCAAAGCTCCTGTCACTAAATAAAATGGTTAGCTTACAGTTCTGTTTGCACCTTGCTTTTGCTTGGTGCTTCGATTAGGCTATGATGAGGCTTCGGTGGGGCTTCGATGAGCCTTTGGTGGGGCATTGGTGAGACTTCGTGGGGCTTCAGTGGGGCTTTAAGCGAGCTTTGCCATAGACATTTATCGAGGCTTTGAAGATGCTTTGAAGCACCACTAAAGCTACATGGGGTATCATTTTTTAAGCATAGCCGAAGCAAAGCAAAAGCAAGGTGTAAACAGGACTGTAAGCGAACCATTTTATTTAGTGACAGCAGCTTTGACTAGCATTCAGAGAGCTTTAACAAAGCCTGTCCGAAGAATTGTTTTGAAGCAAGTGTAAACTAGCCGTTAATTTGTGTTGAAGCCTAAGCAAGTGTAAACTGTAAAAGTAAAGAACAGCTTTTAGAACTAAGGCATCACCTATGATACTGAACTACATCAGGGAATTCAGTAAAACGACATATACAAGATGCTGGGACTTCAAAACATATTTGTTAAATAAAATGAAGAAGACATAATCATTCAATAAGTTCACTGGCTCCGGTAAGGCTGCTCGCTTGAAATAAGGCTCTCCTTTGGTGCAGAGCAAGAAAGTGACTCAAAGCATGAAAACACACAAATGACTGGTAATTAAATCGAATTGCCTTAATAATTTATAATAAGATCATTTAGAACAGCCAACAACACGTTTTGGCAGCTAACACAGTTCCCCTTCATCAGAGCTTAAGGGGACTTAATGAGACCGATTAACAGACAGATCTTTAATAGATAACTTGTGGATTGAACAAATGCAATCTAACAGGTTCCTCCATCCACGCAAATGGCGTGGACGAATGAATCCCCCCTGCCGGGCAGTTGTATTCTGACAGCTACTAACACTGGCTCCCAGAATGTGCCAAAAGTGCCCGCAGTTTCCTTTATTCTCGCACAAATAGAGCTTTCTTTGGGTGGTATTTGATCACCTCTGCGGTTTTTATTTTTTGCGCTATAAAATTTTTTCGAAAAAAACCCCAATAATTTTTACTTTCTGCTATAACACATATCCAATACATATTTTTGGTAAAAAAACAAATTGCAATAAGCGTATATTGATTGTTTTGCGCAAAAGTTATCAGGTCTACAAACTAGGGGATATTTTTATGGCATTTTTATTTACTAATTTTTTTTACTAGTAATGGCAGTGATCAGCGATTTTTAGCGACATTGCGGTGGACAAATCGGACACCTAACTGACACTTTTGACACTTTTTTTGGGAACCAGTGACATTATTACAGTGACCAGCTACAAATATGCACTGTTACTGTACTAATGACACTGGCAGGGAAGGGGTTAACATCAGGGGGATCAATGGGTTAAGTGTGTCCCTAGTTGGTGCTTGCTTACTGTGTGGGGGATGGACTCCACTGGATGAAGACAGAGATCCGTGTTCCTGCTTAGCAGGAACACAAGATCTTTATCATCTTCGCTGTCAGAACGATGATCTGCCTCTCTGGGGAGCAATCGCGGGTGGCCGGCGGACATCAGGTCTGCCAGACCCGCTGATTGGCACCCCCTCAGAGAGTTCTTTGCCATTAGGTGGCATGTTAAACTTCCAGTGAGAGAGTGAGAGTGATAACACCAAATTTAACACACCTGCTCCCCATTCACACCTGAGACCTTGTAACACTAACGAGTCACATGACACCAGGGAGGGATAATGGCTAATTGGACCCGATTTGGACATTTTCACTTAGGGGTGTACTCACTTTTGTTGCCAGCGGTTTAGACATTAATGGCTGTGTGTTGAGTTATTTTGAGGGGACAGAAAATTTGCACTGTTATACAAGCTGTACACTCACTACTTTACATTGTAGCAAAGCATCATTTCTTCAGTGTTGTCACATGAAAAGGTATAATAGGCTGCTTCTGCTAAACATTCTGTGTTCAGTGCCTCCACAGAGGATATGGTCTTCTGATGACAGCTGCACATGTATGGTGTGAATAAGAAACACAGCTTAATGGACATGGTGTGATCAAGCCCTAAAATGTAAAGGTGTGACATTTCAGCCAACTTATACCAATGATATAATAAAGAGAGCTCATGAACGATGGTAAAGATGATTAACAGGGTTTCCAGGGGTTATAGGGAAAAGCAGAGAACTTCCAATAACAGGAATACTGATTTTAACATAATTAGCTTTAAGGGATGGTGGGATTTGTTCAGCAGCTGGTCTGGCAGCCCTATCAAAACCTGACAGAGGTTCTAAACCATCTCTATTCTATTAAAAAATTACTTTGACTGGAGAGTTCCACCTTAAGAAACAGCCTTTACAAAGACCTATAAATATAACCTACAATATTTAAAAAAAAATTTGGGGGGGGGGGGGGGGTAATGGAAACTGGCCACTAGGGAGGGAACCAGAACATCGCCCCCCTCGCTACAGGGGACCTGTCACCTTTACCAGGTACCATGCTTAATGATATGAACAAACCCTAATCCTAACTAGAGCCGTGTGGCTGCCCAGACATACCTCTGCAAGGTAGTAGTCCATTGTGACGCTTCCCATGCTTGGATGTCCTCCAGAACCCTGGTGCCTCTGACAGACTACAGAGCTCATTAGTCCCTCCTCACTGTGCGAGCCAAGATTGCGAGATAAGCAAAGAGCACTAGACCTCAGCCTTTCCCCTTTTTATACCACAGGTGGACTGGCTGGGACCAAAAAGCCCAGGAACTGAGCACACAAAACTTAACCCTTTCCCTCAGCCTGGACCAGCCTCTAATTTACTAAGGCAGACATATTACAACATGCCTAAAATACCCTTACTTGCAACCTTTGTGTCAATTTTAAATCTTTCCTTACTGCTAAAGATGACAAGCTATTTAGTTAAAGGGTCTTAATTAATAACTAGGCCTTTGTCAACATGAATATAGTACAGTAAAATGGAGTGCAGTAAAAAGAAAATTTGGCTTCTAACGGTATCGGTGCCTATACGAAGCATTTGCAAGAGTATCTGTACTCGTGCAAATACTCCGATACCTGAAACCGATACTTTCAGGCTTGGTTCTCTCAGTTGACTGACAGCTGAAATGTAAAAAGGCCGGAAATTATCGGTTGCTAAGGAGCTGGGCCGCTGCATCCTTAACAACAAATGATTTATTCAGCTGTCAGGGGGGTTTCCCTGTTGACAGCTGAAGTGTAAATGAAGTCCCGGCAATTGGAGCTATCAAAAAAAAAAATCAACTGGGCAATGTTGTTTCTTTTTGTATCTCTCTGTTTATTAATTTACATTAAGTTTACAGAGCAAAGAGATGAACTCAGATCTGCAGATAAAGTCAGTTTAAAGCAGGGGTGCCCAACCAGTGGTCCGGGGGCCACATGTGGCTTGTGGAGCCCTCTGATGTGGCCCGCGACCTCCTGCTCTGGGATGGCAGGTTGGCAAGCCCAGATCGTGGGTTGCCGACCTGCCATCCCAGAGCATCAGTGTTGTGAATGAAGTCAGCGGTAGAGGAAGCCAGTGGCTGCAGAGCAGAGCCGCATAAGCCGATGCTTCCTGTATAGCGCCGCCTCCTGTCACAGTGGCGGAGTGATACCAAGTGCGCTCTGCCTCGGACAGCAACAGCCGGCGATACCTGAATGGCAGACTGTTATTAAAGGTAAGTTTATTACTAAAATCACAGTGTATATATGGGCATACTGGGCTGCTTTCAAACTGATCCGCAGGTGTAGCGCAGAACACCTGTGGGTTACCTTGGTGTGGCTAGACCACAGCGCATCAGTGTTTGACACGATCAGTCCGATCCAATCGGACCCTCCGTTCACCTCTATGGAGCTGCAGATGTAAACGCTAACTTGTGGCTATTTACACCCACGCACCTCCAATCTGACCCACAAAAAAAAAAAACAGAAGGGGGATCTGTCCCCTTCCATCTGGGCAGATCGGGGGCTCATAGAGTAGATCAGGCTGTGTCGGTGTTGTCTTTGCATATGCAGAGTGGACATGGACCTGTCATCTGCCCACTGCACTCATTGTGGTTACCAAGTCGCTTAAGTGGCCCTTGCTCTTTAAAAGGTTGGACAACCCCTGGTTTAAAGCAACCTGCCAAGTAAAAAAAAAGATTCTCAGTTTCTTATTAACCCTGAATTTACTCTGAATTCAATCAGCCTTAATTAATGCCTTATTCTCCTTCTCCATTTAATTATTATTTTCCTGCTGATTTTTTTTGTTTACTTCTATTTTATAAACTATTAATAATTAAAACATATTTTTTTTGTTTGCTTTGTTAGTATTCATATTTTTACACATTTCACATTGAAAAAGAGCGCAAAGCAGGCTGAAATCCACTCTCTGCTGACGTCACAGGAATCAGTCCAGGCGCAACGTCATCACAGTCTGAATACGCCAGGTGCCTGGACTGATACCTGTCTTAGCCTCTCAGCAAGCCGCTGAGAGGCTAAGACGGCTGCTCCCTGCCCCTCCACAGCTCAGCGTTCCCGTGAGCGTGGGAGGGCAAAGCGGAGAGCTGCTGATTGACAGTCAACAGCTCTCTGCTTGGAGAGCTGTGAGAACCATTGGCGGTGTTCCATTGCTCGGTTCTCAGTGTAGCGGCGCCGGGGTACAGATGCAGCATCGGACTGATGCTGCATCCACCAAGGTAAGTATGAAACTGCAAAAAACAGAACAAATAAACATACTTCTCTTTTAAGAAAAAATACATTTAATGAATTTGTAAATGACTTTTCAATGCCTTGTACCATTGCTGACAGCTGAAGTGTAACCAAAACAGTTGCAGTAGGTATCGTTAATTGGTATCAGCGAGTATTAAAAAAAAAAAGTATCGGTACTAGTACACATTGTAAAAAAATAATGGTATTGGTGCATCCCTACTTCTGGCTGCAGACATCTATACCATATCAAATGCAGTGCTAACAACTCCCTTGAGATTCAGCATGTGTGTACCTGAACAGGAAAGCGTTCAGTGACCTTCTATCATCTGTATTATAAGTTAGGTGCTTCAGATGAGTGGCTGACACTGTTTCCCTCACACTCTTTTAGCTTTCAGCAGATGATAAGTTCCAGCAGCAGAATAATATGGAGCAAACTGTTTTACAGATAACAAAGTTAAATATAAATATCATACTCTTACTGGATAGTAGTGTTGATGTAATTTTTTTATAAGCTCAGTTTTTTTAATATATACAAACCTGTTTCTTTTTATTTATGCACAAAGTTATTTTTTTTACCTTTATACATTCTTTGCATAGAAATAAAATAAAAACCTTCTGTGTGCAGCCCCCCTATACTTTCCTGAGCAAGATCTTGATCCACCAATGTGCCAGAGAGCAGTGGCTTTCTCCTCTCTTTCTCCTCGCTGGCAGCAGTGAGAGTCATTGGCCACTGTCACCAGGACCGCTGTTTGAAATCATGGGGCCATGTACAGCCTACCTGAAAGCACCCCCTCGATCCCACACTCGACCCCGCCTTTGGCACTGCCTCTGACCCCATGCTGTCACAGGGATGGGGGGATCAGGGAAAGAGGTGACAGGAGCTGGAAAATGTTATATGTTGCACCCTAAAAACAGGTGCAATATGTAACATGTTCCAAAAAGTGAACTTAGCCTTTAAAGCTGTTGTATACCCACAAACGGAAAAAACTAACAAAAAAAAAACCTGTAAGGCAAAAGCATAATGAGCTAGTATACACAGCATACTAGCTCATTATGAAATATTTACTTTAGAATGAAGCCCCCGCATTACAGCCTGGTCAACGCCGAGGGAGCTGACAATTTCCCCTCTGAGTTTCTTCCGGGTTCGCGGCTTTGTTGCTGTGAATGGCCGTGATAAAGTCCTTCGTCCTGGCAAGTTCCGGTGCGTTACACTGGACCTTCGCAGGACCTTCACTGCTCATGTGCCACTGACGTCATGTGGTGGCTTTATGGGTGGCCAGATGTAAATGGACAGGTGTCCATTTACATCACGCTAATGCTGATCTGTCACATTTAGGCCTGGAAAAATATAAAAGGATGCAGTCCTTTTCAATTTTTCTTTTGGACCTGAATGGACATGGAGGTAGGTGGGTGTAAACGGACACAAGTTCATTTCCATCCGGACTCCCTAGACCAGGGGTGCCCAACCAGTGGCCCGGGGGCCACATGTGGCCCACGGAGCCCTCTGATGTGGCCCGCGACCTCCTGCTCTGGGATAGAATAGAAAGAATACTGTTATTAAAGGTCAGTTTATTACTAAAATCACAGTGTATATATGGGCATATCCTTTCTGCAGTGGTTACTGGGCTGCTTTCAAACTGATCCGCAGGTGCAGAGCAGTTTACCGAGGGTTACCTGTACTGAGCCATAGACTTCTATTATTACCTACAAGTTTGGTGAGCTTTCTGAAAGTGCACCAAACCTGCAGAATATAATAGAAGTCTATTGCAAACTGCAGGAAAGCCAAAGGTACACTGCGTTGCACACGTGGTACAGTGTGAAAGCAGCCTTGGACCCCTTTCATACGGTCAGTCCGACAGTCCAACCAACTGGACCCTTCATTCACCTCTAAGTAGTGGCAGACATAAACCACTGACTTGTGTCCTACCTCCAATACGATCCGCTAAAAAGTATTGTGGGCTGCGTCCGTGTCCGCTCTCCAAATGCACGGCCATGCCATCCACCCGCTCCGCTCATTGTGGCCCTCGACCGGTTACCAAGTTGCGTAAGTGGCCCTTGCTCTTCAAAAGGTTGGGCACCCTTGCCCTAGACCTACATGGAGTTTTCAATCAGGCCCGCATGAAAAACTAACAGATGGACCTAATTGTAAAGCTTGGGTGCAAGGTTCTTAACCACTTCAGCCCCGGACCAATTGGCAGCCAAAGGACCAGGCCCCTTTTTGCAATTCGGCACTGCGTCGCTTTAACTGACAATTGCGCAGTCGTGCGACGTGGCTCCCAAACAAAATTGGCGTCCTTTTTTTCCCACAAATAGAGCTTTCTTTTGGTGGTATTTGATCGCCCCTGCGGTTTTTATTTTTTGCGCTATAAACAAAAATAGAGCGACAATTTTGAAAACAATGCAATATTTTTTGCTTTTTGCTATAATAAATATCCCCAAAAAATATATAAAAAAATTAATTTTTTCCGCAGTTTAGGCCGATACGTATTCTTCTACATATTTTTTGGTAAAAAAAAACACAATTAGCGATTATTGATTGGTTTGCGCAAAAGTTATAGCGTTTACAAAATAGGGGATAGTTTTATAGCATTTTTATTTATATTTTTTTTTTACTAGTAATTGCAGCGATCAGCGATTTTTATTGTGACTCCGACATTATGGCGGACACATCGGACATTTTTGACACATTTTTGGTACCATTGTCATTTATACAGCAATCAATGCTATTTAAATGCATTGATTCCTGTATAAATGACAGTTGTAGTGAAAGAGTTAACCACTAGGGGGAGGGGAGGGGTTATGGGCTGTGACGTGTGTGTGTTTTTTTACATTAGGGGGCGGGGCTGACATCTGACGTCATTGATCGGCTTTCCCGATGACCGGGAACAGCCGATCAATGACAGGCAGAGTAGGAAGCGCGGGGAGAGGTTTGTTTACACAGACCTCTCCCCGTTCTTCAGCTCTGTGACCCGTTTGCGGGACACCAGTGGCGATCGGGTCCGCTGGTCCCGCGGCCGGGGTTACGGAGCTCCCGAATGGGTCGCGAGCGCACCGCTGGCGGCGCGCGCGCGACCCACGTGCAGGCAATTAAAGGGCCACGTACAGGTACGTGATTTTGCCTGCCCGTGCCATTCTGCCGCAGTATATCTGCGTGAGGCGGTCGGGAAGCGGTTAAAGAGGAGTGCTTTAGGATGTTAAAATGCAGCTCAGCACAAATAAACACAAGTGTAAAGTGGCATCTCACTGTAGACTTATTACCATCATCATTATATAGATCACAGCACAGCAGGTGCTCTATGGTTCTGTCACAGTGTCACATTGATGTAGGGTGCTGACTTTGTTAACTTATGGGTGTATTGTGTGTTACTGGCTATAACACAGGACATCCATAACAAAGTCAGCATCCAACAGCCACATGACACTGAGAGCCATAGAGAACCTGCTATGCTGTGATCACATAATGATGATGATCATCATAAGCACAGGGCTCAAAATTTCAAGTCCTGAGCTACTAGCCAGGTCTCAAGGGTTACTGGCCACCAGTTGCCCCACCCAACCCTGACCCTGCCCCGCCCCTAATCATGCCATTGTAAATTATCTCATGAAATGACACTTACATGTTTTATGCAGAATTAAGTTACAAAAATAAATATTAACAACAACTTTATCAGTTCCCCTCAATGCAAGCTCACCTATGCCCATTATTGCACGGTGACCTGTGCCCATCATTGCAGAGTGACCTATGCCCATCATTGCACGGTGACCTGTGCCCATCATTGCAGCGTGACCTGTGTCCATCATTGCAGTCTCACGTGCCCACCATTGCAGCCTCACCGTGCATTGCAGCCTCACCGTGCCCAACATTGCAGCCTCACTGTGCCCCCATTGCAGCCTCACCGTGCCCCACATTGCAGCCTCACCGTGTCCCACATTGCAGCCTCACCATGTCCCACATTGCAGCCTCCCTGTGCCCCACATTGCAGCCTCACCGTTCCCCACATTGCAGTCTTACCGTGCCCCAAATTGCAGCCTCACTGTGCCCCAAATTGCAGCATCACTGTGCCCCAAATTGCAGCCTCATTGTGCCCCATTGCAGCCTCACTGTGCCCCACATTGCAGCCTCACTGTGCCCCAAATTGCAGCCTCACTGTGCTCCACATTGCAGCCTCACTTTTCCCCAAATTGCAGCATCACTGTGCCTCAAATTGCAGCATCACTGTGCCCCAAATAGCAGCCTCACAGTGCCCCCATTACAGCCTTGCCAAGGTGGGGGAAGTGAGAGGCCGTCCGGATCATGATGAGCTAGAGGAGAGCCAAGATCACAGAGCGGTAAAACACGCTGTAACAGCTGACAGAATGCATCCCCGCATTGAACCTGCGTTCTCTCTATCACAGGCGCGGGGTTAGGAGGAGGCAGGGCTGCGTGAGAGTGAGCAGAGCGGAGACAGTCTCAATGTAAGCTGTTACAGCGTGTTTTATCGCTCGGTGATCCCACGGCTCTCCTCTAACTCCATGGCACTTTTTTTGAGCTAGAAATTAACTGTAAAGCTGCCTGGGCCCCCCTTTTGAGCTTATGGGGCCAGGCCCGATACAACAGGGCTGGCTGTACTGCCTTATCAGCAGCCCAGACTGGCACTGCCAATTTGTCAAGCCAGATCATGGGATACATCCCAACTTTTTGAGAAAGGAACAAGGGACACCTATAGCAAAAGTATATAGGCATAGGACACAACCCTCGTCACGTCCCCTTAAAGGAGAATTAAACAAAATATTAGTTAAACTACTATTCCTTTATACTGACTCTTTAAATTTACAAATGCAGCAATTTAGAAATTGGATGAAAGGTTTAGCACTGTGAAACACTTTTTGAAAGATAAATAGTGCATTTTATATACAACTGTATAGATCAGACCTAAATGAGGGACAAATGAGGAGGAAAGAGGGACAGAAGGACATTGTTCCAAATTAGGGACAGTCACTCGAAATCAGGGACAGCTGGGAGCTATGTAAATATAATTTTCAAACTGCAGAGATTTAAGTGTATTGCCTTCTTTTGTTATTATGATGTTTCTTCATACATTACTTTGTGCTGTATGGTAAGCCGATTTTGTCATACAGTCCATCCACTAATATTCACTGTGTTATAACGGAGATGCAGATGGATATGGCTTGTACAGTTTAATGGTGATTTAATGCCTCATTTACATGGGTATAACTATGTGTACACCCATGTGAAGCGCCATCTTTGCCTGCACAGGATGCACGTGTCCTGTGAGTCCGCATGCAGGCAGTCACATTCATGCCGAATGGGATGCAAATTACAGCCGTGTGGGTGTGTGTCCCTGAACGCAGACAGTGTGTGTTTAGAAACATGCACTCGCATCCACACGGCCGTCAAATTGGAACCAGTGGTTGTGTCTGTGCAATCGCTGCATCCCAATAGACATGAATGGGACTGCCTGCACACGGATGCATGTGTAACACATACGAATGCCATGTAGGCAAAGACAGCCATTTGTACAAATGTACGGATAGGTATTAATGAGGCCTAATATGTAGTCACTTTTGGCAAAAGTTATGTAACACCATAATCACTGAGCATCTGAGAGATTCCTACTCATGTCTCTCTTCCATTTTACAACAAATGGCAGTTTAAGCTTGTAACAAAGAGGCTGCACCTGTCCACATTGGGGAATATTGAAAGAACATCCTGAAAGTAGATCTACAGTATAACTGGATGACCTATGCCTATATAATGATTGATGTCTGAGACATGAACCTCCCAACTGATGATAGCCCGGATTTCTCAACAAGCAAAGGGAGAATCGTAAGCTTATCAAAAAATAAGAAGGCATAATTTGCACATATGTATCTGTTTGTCTCCACAAGCTTATGGTATTATTATGCAATAAGCAATGCTGTGTTACATGGAAGGAATGTGTCCTTATTTGTCTGAAGTTGATAGCTTTACTTTGTTTATGTGTATAATTTGTTCCCATTAGCAGCTGACAATCCAGTGCCGAAACCATCTTTGTTCCTGACAATCCTCAGTGACCTTGAACAGTTTTATCAGACAAGCGCCCAGCAGCCAAAAGGTTGAGTTGCTGTATTTTTAAATCTTATGCTGTCTGTCATTTTGTAAGATCTGCCGGGATAAATATTTTGCAAGCAAACCAGACCAGAAAATACCATGGCTTTATTCACACTTTAAAGTGTTTGGACCCCCCCCCCCCACAAAAAAAAAAATAGATTCTGTTACCTTAAAGCATGTTATGCAGCGCAGTACTTGTGCTGTGTAATTTGGCCCCTTTGATCACCTGTAATACCTGGCTGATCTAGCCAAGTTCTGCCCTCCCCCCTGTAACCTGACCACTGTTTAATATGGCTGCTGAGCCCCTGATACCGTGGTCAGTTTACATGCCTCTGTCATCCACAGCTCTCCTATGTCCTCTCTCCCCCTCCCTTCCTGCCTGTCAGCTTGTGTTAGTGCCTGCCTCTTCCCTTCTGAAGCTATCATAACTTGCTCACACTCAATCGCCTCTGTTAGATAATGTTATTTATCCCAGTGTCTGTGCTGTATAAAAAATATGCAAATTTCTACCTTATTTCAGAGCGCCTCCCGGTGCCCACATGACTGTCCGCCTCTCTCCTCCTCTCCTCCCCTCCTCCCAGCTGACATCAGCAGGTGTTCTCGGCCCCTCCCATTGTAGCTGTCAGACTGGAAAAGGACAGTGGCGAGCAGTCACTTGAGCGCCAGGAGGCGCTCTGAAATAAGGTAGAAATCATCATTTTTTTTTTTTTTACATTTTTATACAGCACAGACACTGGGACACATGTCGTTATCTAACAGAGGGGATTGTTTGAGTATGACCAAGTGGCTTTACAACCACTTTAACCCTTAAAAAATTGTTTTTGTCCTGAAGATTAGTTAAAATACTCAAACATTATATATTTTCTGAAAGCAGACACCCTGGAAAATAAAATGGTTTTAGTTAATTTTTTTACGCCGCACAATAGTTGCACAAGGATTTATGAAGTACAAATTTCAGTAAAAATTACACGTTAAAGTGATATTAACCACTTCCGGACCACCTCCCTACTTTGAGGATGGATATCATTGTTATAGCATCAGCTAGCTGCCATAACCTCAGTGTTAGGCCGGCGGTCCGGTACAAGATAAAAGTGGTCTCTGCGGCGGATTCGCTGTGAGATCACTATTATCGGTGACGGGAGAGGGGCGCCCCTCCCGCTGCGATCCAGTGCCCTCCGCCGCTTACCGGAGCCGTCGGCAGCAGCAGGGGGGATCGGATCCTTCCCGTGGCTGTGCATGGCGACAAGTGAGGGGAAGATGGCCCTCACCCGTCTCCATGACACTGCAGGGAGGAAGCGACGTCAAAACATCACTTCTGCCCATAGGTCTTAAAGGGCCATTTTTTTTTTAAATGACAAATTTTTTTTTTTTTTTTTTTAAATTGCATTTTAGTGTAAATATGAGATCTGAGGTCTTTTTGACCCCAGATATCATGGTTAAGAGGTCCTGGCATGCTTTTTTCTATTACAAGGGATGTTTACATTCCTTGTAATAGGAATAAAAGTGACACCATTTTTTTTTTTTAAATAGTGTAAAAATCTAAAATAAAAGGTAAAATAAAAAAAAATAAAAAACCCTGTCCCGCCGAGGTCACGTGCAGAAGCAAAAGCATTCGTGAGTAGCATATGAAAACAGTGTTTAAACCACACATGTGAGGTAACGCCGCGATCGGTAGAGCAAGAACAATAAATTTAGCCCTAGAACTCCTCTGTAATGCAAAACATGCAACCGGTAGAATTTTTGAAATGTCGCCTATGGAGATTTTTAAGGGTAAAAGTTTGTCGCCATTCCACGAGCGGGAGCAATTTTGAAGCGTGACATGTTGGGTATCAATTTACTCGGCGTAACATTATCTTTCACAATATAAAAAAAATTGGGCTAACTTTACTGCTGTCTTATTTTTTAATTAAACAAAGTGTATTTTTTTTTTAAAAAGTGCGCTTGTAAGACCGCTGCGCAAATATGGTGTGACAGAAAGTATTGCAACGACCTCCATTTTATTGTCTAGGGTGTTAGAAAAAACAAATGTATAATGTTTGGGGTTCTAAGTAATTTTCTAGCAAAAAAAAAATGTTTTTTAACTATAGACTATAACTAAAACTATAACTGTAAACAACACATCTAAAAAAAATGCCCGGTCTTAAAGTGGTTAAAGTCTTGGGTTTTTTTGTTCAAAAATTACAAATATGTTATACTTATCTGCTCTGTGACGTGGTTTCGCACAGAGCAGTCCAGATCCTTCCCTTCTCGAGTCCCTCGCAGCTTGCTATGGAGGCACCCAAGCCGAGCCACTGCTCTGTGTGTCCATTCATACACAGAGTCACGGCTCGGTCCCACCCCTCTCTCTCCTCATTGGCTCACTAACTTTGATTGACAGCAGCAGGAGCCAATGGTGCTCGCTGCTGTGTCTCATCCAACCAGGAGGTTGCATTAAGATCAAAAACCTTCTGCCTTTAGAACCACTTTAATTTTAGGGCACACAAAGACAATATGTTATCCATTTTTTTTTTTTTAAATAGTAAATAGTACATTTACTATAGATGAATCTATAGTAAATAGATACCCAACTTGTCAAGCTTTATATATTTGTGCGCCCGCAAACTGATACCCAGTCTTGATTAAAGCCTGTGATAGTCCCTTAGTTGTATTACCTCCGTTGCACATGAAGATTACACCAGGAGTGGTGGGGGGATCATAAATGAACACATCCTTTTTACTGTAAGTTAGGTCCCTTTTTTTTTATATTTTGGCTGCAAAAACAGCCACAGCTTTATACATAGTGCGAAAAAACCCTTAAACAAATGAGTGAATGATGATCAGCCCACACAGAACAAATGTATGTGCAGTTTTGCTGGACAAATAGCAATGCAAGTTTTTTTTAAATAGACCCTAAAGCTAGGGTGACCAAGTCTGTCCCCGACACTGTCCCCAGACCAAGTCTGTCCCCGGTTTTGTCCCCGGATTGAAAATTGAACAGGGGCTGGGGCGATTTCAACCACAGTCCGTGCATAATAAAAAAAAAAAAAAATCTGAATTGCACCCCCCCCCCCCCCTGCCGCTCCTACTAGCTTATGGGGGTTTATTTTTTTACATTATTTGTGCTGCCCCTACTGATGATCATGTTCTGGTCGGAGCGGAGAGACTATTTCTTCAGTTTCGAGAGCATGCTCATTCATACGCTCGCATGTTCTTCTGCCTTGGCTCAAGTCCCGGCCAGCCGCCTGCCTGTTTATCTCCTTGCCTTCCCTGGCAGAGTGATCTTCCTCTGCTCCCCACCCAGAAGTACCTGGGGCCCGGAGAGTAAGACTTGACAGGCTGTGAGGCGGGCAGCGGAGATGGGCAAAGAGTTACTAGCCATGACCAGTGTAGCCCAGATATGCCCCTCTAAGCTGTAAAGCCTTAACTCCATATAATTTCTTACCCACCTTAATAAATAAAAGACCACTCCATTATGGAGTTGAATGGCCACAACAGCTTATTTATTAATCAACCAAAATAAGAACTCCAATTTATTATTTATAAATAACACATAAATAACACATAACATTAACTTTTTAAACCACCTCTGAACCTGAAAACAAACATGTTATACCCACTTTATTGGTCAGTGACGGAGCTAAGTGCTCATACCATCTACATGATATCTATCAATATCAAACACCAGGGGGCACTGCGGGATATACAGAAACCCATGGGTCTCTCTCTGTACCACACGATAACCAACTTTCCCGCAGTGCACAATACCAGTAAACAACAACAACGTTTGATGTACACAAGGAGGGGCCATCTATTGATGAGCCCCCCACCCACTTACCACCTCTATAAATGCTGCCGTCACTGACCAACAAAAACAACCAACGCCACAGCCTGAAAGGGGGAAACCTCACCCTTGATGGCACCTCCACACCCGCAGGGCCGCCTGAATCCCCTCCTGTAGCCCCAATGACCACAAATCAATTCCTACATCCGTTAAATGTACCCCGTCTCGTCTGAGATACATACCCACGTTCACTTCCAACTCCCTGTGGCGAATTACTAAACCCCCTTGCCAGGCTATAAACCGCCCCACCACTTTGTTTATCCTGATCCGGGCCTTATTAAGCCTGTACATGGATCTGGCCTACGCCATGTCGTCCTTGCCACCATATCGGACCATATCAACATTGTGCCAGGGAAAGTGGCACAGAGGAACATCAGATCAGCTTTGATATCAGCTATTAGGTCCCTGACTGTCCGAACTCCCAGGTCGTTTCCACCTGCATGGATGACCAGCACATCAGGTGGCCTGTCCAACCAAGCGTATCTCTCCATCTCCGGGACCACCCTGCCCCACATCATTCCTGGTCTAACCAGCCACCGTATCACCGCCTCCCTTCTGGAAATGCCCAGCTGTCTCCCACCTGGTCTCACGTCCCCTCTCCTGGCACCCCAGCACACATACGAATGCCCGAGGATCCAGACGAGGCGTTGTCGCCCTTCAACTGAAACAACAAGCACAGCATTACCAATCACTTCCCCAACTCACTTCCCCAAATTAACGGCACACCAACACTGTATAAAAAACCCACAGCAGTAACATACCCCCCCCCCCATTTGTTTTTTTTGTTTTTTTTTATTCGCAAACCAACTGTGGCCGAATATAGGTACGGAATCGCTTAGATTCCCATCTCCCCATCTGCCGCACATCCACTTCATTCCAACCTGCGCCTGGCGTCCTCTGGCCACCCCAATGCGGAAGGAGTGTGAAGCGTAGGCGTAGCTGTTCAAACCCAACCTCCCCAAACACTTTCTCAGAATTGCCACGAATTGAAATCTGGACAGGTAAGCTCCATCCGCATGCCTCAGTAATGGACCATCTCCCCCCGGTCTCACCCCCATAAAACTCGACACCGCTTTAACCGGGCACACCCCACATCCCTGCAATGCATATAAACTCACCTGTACCCCCCTGCCTCTTTGATCCGCTTTGGATTTGCGCACCCGAACCGAAATCCTATCCCCCAACAGTTCCACATCCTGAGCCAGCAAACCCCCCGCCACCCCCTTTGAGGGCCTAACCAGCTCCCCAATCCTAAAAGCCCCAAAAAATGCCAGCGAAAAAGCCGCCAAAAACAACAGTCTTTCATACTCCGATGTGCACACAAAAACCAACTGTTCACCCAATGCCACCAGATTCGCAAACGTGATTGGGCGCCCCATGTCCTTGCTCCTGCGTGACTTCCTGTAGCCCTTTATTGCCTGCTTAACACAGAAATCTTTAGACCAAAATGCAAGCCCAGTCATCTTTTTTTCAATGGCTGATACTGACTTGCCCTCTTCCATGTTTCTGGATACCAAATAAAGCAGCAACAACCTGGCCCCCGGATCTTCCCCCCCGACCTCCGCTTCAGCCTGTAAATCAGTCCATTCCTTCCATACCTTGGTATATGCTGACCACGTGGACTCACTTACTGACCACTGTATCCATCCCGCGGCGGTCCCAATGCTAACTCCCAAATCCAGCCTGGGCATGGGACACCCTCCTCTTTCGCTTCCGGCGCCAGCTCCCTGAACTTGTCCCACTGAAAGCGAGACAAGGCGTCAGCCAGAGTGTTCTCCACTCCCGGGATATGCACAGCATATAGAAAGATGTTCAACCGCATGCAACGCAAAACCAACTGCCGCATCAATCGTATGACCAGAGGAGAAGCCGCAGACATGCTGTTGATCACCTGCACAACCCCCATGTTGTCGCAGTTCAACCTCAATTTGAGATTCCTGCAGGACTGCCCCCACAATTCCAATGCTAGCACCACCGGAAACAGTTCCAGGAGCACTAGGTTCTTAAGAAAACCCGCCTCCTCCCACGACTGTGGCCAAGGTTCCGCGCTCCACTGACCCTGGAAGAAAGCCCCATATCCTGTTGATCCTGCGGCGTCCGTCACCTACTCCACGTCGAAGTTGCTCACTGGTCCCGACATCCAAACCTCCCTACCATTGTACTCTGCAAGGAAATTATCCCATACTTGAAGGTCATCCCTATGCACCCTTGTTAACCTAATAAAATGCGTGGGGGCCCCTCACCCCCGCCGTCGCTGCCGACATCCGTCGGCAGAAAATCCTCCCCATGGGAATGATCCTACACGCAAAATTCAACTTCCCTAACAATGATTGTAATGTGCGTAACTGCACCTTCTTACAACCATGGATCTCCCGAATTTCCCTTTTTAGATCCCCAAGCTTCTCTTCAGGTAACCTACATTCCATAGCCATGGAATCAATTATTATACCAAGAAGCTCAGCTCTGTCCGTGGGCCCTCCGTTTTTTCAGCTGCCAAAGGCACCCGAAATCTCTCCGTAATGTGCTGCAACGTGGACAACAGTATCGCACACACATTGGAAGAAGGAGGACCCACGCAAAGAAAATCATCCAAGTAATGGATGACGGAATCAATCCCCGTGAAATCCCTCACCACCCATTCTAAAAAAAAAACTAAAAGCTTCGAACATAGCGCAGGAAATAGAACACCCCATCGGCAAACACATATCCACATAAAATTGCTCCTGCCAACAGCAACCCAATAACCGAAAACTGTCAGGGTGCACCGGCAACAGTCTAAATGCTGCCTCCACGTCAGATTTTGCCATCAGTGCCCCTTTTCCATACAGTCTAACCCACATAACCGCAGCATCAAAAGACGTGTACGACACCGTGCACGCCTCCGGATCAATAAAATCATTTACCGAACCCCCTTTGGGAAACGATAAGTGATGGATCAGCTGAAATTTATTCGGCTCCTTTTTGGGGACCACCCCTAATGGGGACACCACCAAATCCTCAAACGGTTTGGTATCAAACGGGCCCGCCATCCTACCCAAAGCCACCTCCTTGGACAGTTTTTCTGACACCACAGTAGGGTGTTGTAGAGCCGATTTTAAATTTCTTGCCAGCGGGGGAACCACAGTCAGGGTGCACAAAATCCGAAAACCATGTTTGAACTCTGTGCCAATCAATCCCGCCGCCGCCCTATCTGGGTATCTATTTAGGAAAGGCTGCATCCTTTCCCACATCACCGGAGTCGTCCCTCTTGTGCGCAAAATCTCCGGCACGCCTACTCTTCTTGAAGCACCGAGCGAGTGTGTGACCTCCCCCGCACCCAAAACATTCATGCTTAAATTTACATGTTCCTCCAAATTTACAGGCGCCCTCATTAAATTGCCAACACACTCCCCACTTTTTTCCGGCCAAAGATCCCGAGGCGTGGCTACCTTCGGCCCCCCCTTGAAATGTCTGCGCTGGTGTCTTTGCTGACGCCATCAGCCTCATCCAGAGGCT
The DNA here is from genome assembly GCA_028564925.1 of Lithobates sylvaticus. Classification (NCBI taxonomy): domain Eukaryota; kingdom Metazoa; phylum Chordata; class Amphibia; order Anura; family Ranidae; genus Lithobates; species Lithobates sylvaticus. The sequence goes on along the minus strand of CM053036.1, from coordinate 130,191,763 downwards.
GATATCTTTATGACCCCACCTCAACGCCGGCCGAATAGCCCTACGCTGGCGGAACTGTTCATCGTACCGAAGCCTCGCTGTTCCACCATAAACCCTATAGGCCTCCCCGATTGCATCCATATAACAGAACAACGCCGAACAATGTTCGGGGTTCTTCTCACCGATCACTCCTGCTAATATGGCGAATGCTTGGAGCCAATTAGCAAACGTCCTGGGGATCAAACGATACCTCCTCTTCTCCTCATCGTCCTTTTTGGTGTCATCCGGCTTCACCCTATCCAAATTGAATTTTTCAAGGGGTAACAAGGAGAAAATCTCCACATAGTCCCCTTTCCAAATCTTCTCCCTGACTTCTTGTTTCAAATGTGCCCCCAACGGTCCCTTCGAAGCAAACGTACACCTCGCATTTTGCCGCATCGGCCATCCTCACGATGTAGGCCCTTGCCGTCTGTTCCTTAGACCCTTTCTTTGCCTCACTCACCTTGTCTGCTCCGCCATCCCCCGTTGTGCTCTGAGCATCTGATGCAGCCACTGCAGCCGCCTCCACTCCCGATGACCCCACCACAACCCCATCTGTTCCGGAGTTACCACCACTCACCCCCACCGCTGAAGAACAACCCTGTCCCCCCCCAAACCGGCCTACCAGCACCCGTAGACCCTCCAGCAGTTCCTGCATCTGACCCCCCGACCCAATTTCTGCGATCCTGCTCGCCGCCCGCGGTTGGTCTGGGACTGCCAACAATGGCGCAGGAGGTAACCCTGTACCCGCCACACTGGAAGCTGTTCCTAACAATTTGTGCAATGCATTTGTAAAAGAAACATTATCAGTGGACTTACCGGGCTGACCGGGCGCCTTCCCCACAGCCGCTGGTGGAAGCTCAGACTTCCACCGGCGAAATAGGGCGACTGAGCTCCTCCTCCTCTTCCGACAATTCGCCTTCCGACCTGGCATCTTCCTCCTGTTCAGACAAAAGGGACGCCCCCTTGGAGAGGGGCTCCTGGAAGTAATGTGCCTCTGTCCTCCCGCACCTGGCTCTGTCTGAGCGCCACCTCCTGGCTGCACTGGCCTCCCCCGTTCCTGAGTAGGCGGGCCGGTCCGGGCACCACTCCTGCTTTGATGCCCTCCTTCGGCGATGGCTGGTGGCGTCCGCCCACCCCTTGCACCTTTAGCTGAATTGCCCCCAAGTCTCCCCCCTGCCGTTGCTCCTCTGCCCCTTCTGTCCCCCCCTCCCGACTCGTGCAGAGCCGCAGAGGGATCCGATGCTGTGGCACGTCTGGGAGCTGACACCCCCCTCCTGGCCATAGCCCGAGTGGCCCGTAGATCCCCACCCCCTTGCTCGTGCAGAGCTGCGGGGGGGGCGTAGTCCCAGAAGAGCCTGCTGTACCGGCCATCCTCTTGTCCCTGGTGGCCCTCCCCGCCCCCCTCCCCCCACTGTTCCGACTTCCCACCAACTCGTGCAGAGCTGCAGGGGCAGGTGAGGCTGTAGCAGCACTTCTAATTTTCTAATTGAGCCCGGGGATCCATCACTAACTAGGCCCGAGGCCCCGCCTCCCACACTAGGCCCATGGCCTGCATTCCTCCTAGGCCCTCCAGCGCTGTCTCTCTGGCTCAGTTTCGCAGGGGGAGTGGATCGCTCCCCCCTGGGACTCCTCACTAACCTAGATGGGCCCGCTACAGACCCCGGCGAATACCTGACCGGAGGCCTGGACACACAGCCTCGTGGCGCCGAACCACCATCTTCCGATCGTTCTTCCTCGGACCGATTGCCCGTCCTACTCTGTGCCTCGGCCAGCACTGCCGCCATCTGTGTTTGTAGCAATTCTGCTCCTTGCTCCGCCGCCGCCGCCCGCAACACCGCCATCAAATCCTGGCCGTCGGCCATCTTGTTACTGGCAAAAACGAGGAGCAGTGATAAAAACTGCCTCCTTGTGCTCTGTCTCTTCTCCCACTGACTCCCGTAACTCTGCCCCCCTTTTATATGGCCACTCCTCTTGCTCAGTCCGGCCCCTCACTAAACAATCCCACCCCCAAGCCTGCAAAGTGTGTCACTTGACACACTGTCATGTGCGGCCCTACATTACCATTCCACTGCAGTGCATTTTATTCTGGTCCTTTCTTTACTAGTATAAAAAAAATATGTTCCCGGATTTCATTTTAAAAATCTGGTCACCTTATCTGCTCATCTGAACCTAATTTTTGTTTTGGATGGAAAGAAAAGCAGCACATTGTAACATTTAGGCCTCTTGCACACTGCAGCTTGAAAAAGCTCAGTACAGCCTTTTTTTTTTTACAGCTCATTAATTGTAATGTGTGTAATTGTAACAGGCACGTAAACAAGTGGTGTGCATTTTTCAGTTAAAAAAAATAAATAGAAAAATCTGCCTTTTTGGTCAGTAATTTATGCCTCATGTGTGCAAATGCGCGCAAATATGCAGGAATGCCCATAAATGCACTCAAATGCCCATTTATATATTGTGCAGAACAAGAGCGCAAAAATAACTTTTCGCGCATTTGCGTGAGCACGAAAATGCACGTAAATATGCGCAAATACAAAAAAAAGGCTGAAAAAGTAGATGCTAAAACACCCTTGCATCTGCTGAGAAGTGACTCTTAATACTCGGTTCACACTGGGGCGACTTGTCAGGCGACTTAGCTGACTGACAAGTCGCGTTCCGTTCTGTACAATGGAACCGTTCTAATAGGAGCGACTCAAGTCGCTCCGACTTAAAAAAGGTTCCTGTACTACTTTGGGGGCGACTTGAGGTGACTTGCATTGACTTCTATACAGAAGTCGTTTCGCAAGTCGCCACTGCTGTCATGTGCAGGTCGCCTGAGGCAGTGGCGCTGCAAGTCGTGCTGCCTCAGTGTGAACCTGCTCTTATAGCATAGTTACTTCTGTAACATAAAGTAAAAATTTACTTGACGTCTGTGTAGGTTTAATGCAAGTTTCAGCTGATCAAGGGTTCATTCAAGGGCAGCGGTAAAAGCATGTGGGTGAGCAGCAGTTTTACCACCATCTTGAACATGGAGATGCAAGCGTTCAGGATTATACACAGGTCATCGCCATGAAGCCTTGCTTCGTGGCAGGAAATAAATGGCATGGCACATTTGATTGACAGTACCACCACCGAACACGACCCATTCAAGCAAATGGGGCCACGCTGCTACTGCCCTACAATTGCATGTGTAGCTCTCCTTTGGAGGGGGGGGGGGGGGGGTATGAGAAATGGCCTTCCCCAAACAGAATATTAGTAAGTTTGATAATAAAGTTGGCAGTGCCTCCACCCAGATTAGGGCCTCTGTTAACAGAGGGGGTTCTCTTCCTGGGAAATTAAACTGTAATCTAAACAAAGTAATTGGGAGCAGAGGAACTACTGCAACCAGCATATAACATTAACCAAAGGTATGTAAATGCACACCTACAGTATATGGAAATAACACAAGTTTTATATAAGAAAAGATTATTAATCGTACATACATCAGATGTACAAACAGGTTTTATCAGCAAGGAGCCTGATAGTTGTCCTGTGGAATTGTGCACATATACCCAGGTATATATAGCTATTAATAAAAATACCTCCAGATGAATGGTGCAGAAAAGTTCAGTTGCAGGGGCCCCGAGGATGATTGCGATGCAGCATTTGTCTTGGTGTCAGAGACCTGAAGACAAGATTTGCAGGGATGGGGAGACCCATCAACCGTTGTCCAACCAGCATCGAATGTAGCTTCTCACATGCAGAAATCTTGGTGTGTGGGATAATAACAATAGGACAGAAATAACTCTGTCACAAGGATTTAGATACACACTCAAGAAGCTATGGGCAGCTGCAGTTAAACTATGAGAACACAGGAATGCTTGCCCAATAGAATCAGTTTCTGGTCTGGGTGAAAATACAGCAGCAGTAGCAGCCCCAGCGTGTATAAGGCCACATGACTTAGAATTCTGTCTCTCTCCACTTCCTCCTTCTGGGGTTTCTGACCCAGACCACAGAGACAGGAAGTGATTTACATAAATAATATGTGAACATTAAGCAGCAGAGACACTTACAGACAGTAGAGGGTAGCAGATCCCTACATATACAAGATGTGGTTGAGACATGTTAGGTTGGCATTTCCAAGGTTAAAACAGGCAGTGGGGAGGCAACACATCGCCTCTTTACTACCTGTCGAACGTCCTCTGAAGAGCGGCAATGACAGCCATTTGTCTGAATAAGCCCTAAAGAGGTCTTTGTTGTTAGTCACTGGTAGTGTCATGTTGGTGGCAGACTGCACTTGATAGGGATTAGAGCTTGAACTTTAGATAAGAGCCAGAACAGTTTAGGGCATCATTATACACTGAGTGTTTAGGATGTGTAGTATGAAGTAACCCACAGCAATAAAGCAGCCCTTAGTTTAGCATTTAGTACAGCAGCTGAACATTCATGGAAAAACTGTTCATCGGATCATTCTTGACATTTTTGAGTCAACTAATTTAGTTTGAAAGCCTAAAAATGTAATCCAGACCTGCCATTTAAATGGAATCCCAGACATTAAAACAAATTTAATTATAATATGTGTGATTTTTTCTGAATGAAAGCCACATTTACTGTTGGAGTTTTGTTTGTTCAAGAAAAAATTTCCATCCTGCTTTTTTAACTTTTTCTGCCATTATGGTCAAAAACAGACATCTGCTCGACCAGGCGATCTCCTGGCCTGACACCTGCTGAGGAGACAGAGCAGCCAGAGCAATGGCACAGGTCAGACTGCATTTATGGCAATATTCAGGCTGCATTAATGGCAATGGTCAGGCTGCATTTATGGCAATGATCAGGCTGCATTTATGGCAATGGTCAGGCTGCATTTATGGCAATGGTCAGGCTGCATTTCTTTGACACAGGTCAGGCTGCATTTCTTTGACACAGGTCATGCTGCATTTCATGGGCACTGGTAAATATTTATAATTTATAATATTGGTTAAGAATTTTTTTTTCTTGTTTTCCTCCTCTAAAACCTAGGTGCGTCCTATGGTCAGGTGCATCTTATGGAGTGAAAAATAAGGTACATTTTCATTCTATTGGTGTATGGCCATCTTAATATCAGAGAAAGACTGTGGAGTCATTACACTTCACACATTGCTCATTGCCTTATTAAATAGGCCAGTTATTCACAGTGCTGCATTTATTTACTGACAGTGAATTGTAGCTTTGAAATTAGTGACAAGGAATTTTTCCATGCTTAGACAACAGTCATCTTTCCATGATCTGCTAATGCAACAATAATAGTCTGCATATCACTTTAATGCCAGGCAACGGCTTCCCAGATATAAATAGTCATCAACTATTTCCCAGGTTCAGATGGTAAGCACCCATTATAAAGCTATATAAATACATGATTCTGAATTATGTTCCGAAAACTGGGGGAATAAGAGGCAGCCTGTTTAACGATGACAGAATGCAAAACAAATTACACATGCGATTTTGCCATGATTTTACTGCGATTCCGTGGCTGTGATTTTGACACGATTTTAGGGAATGCCTGTGTAAACTTGAGGTCTATGGACCTCAACTTGCATCAAAGTCGGACCAAAGTAGTACAGGAACTACTTTGAAGTCGGTGCAACTTGAAGTCGCACAGACATGAATGGTACTCATTGGAAATCATGGGGTACAACTTGTCATGCGACTTTGCAGTTCCAGGTCGCAGAACAATTTGCACAAGTGTGAAAGGGGCCTTATTAGTTATTGGACAAAAATACCCACATTACTGGGCAGCACAATGGCTTAGTGGTTAGCACACCTACCTCACAGCTCTATGATAACCTGTTCTAATCCTAAATAGGACACTGCCTGCATGGAATTTGCATGTTCTCCCTGTGCTTGCATAGGTTTCCTCCAGGTGCGCCAGTTTCCTGACATGCTGGCAGGTGAATTGGTTCCTGCATAAACTGGCCCTAGTATGTGTGTGTATGCATGTGAAATAGGATCCTAAGATTGTAAGCTCCTTGAGTGCAGGGACTGATGTAAATGTACAATAAATGTAAAGTACCGCATAAATTGTCAGTTTTATATACTGTAAATACCTGTAATAAATAAATGTAGCACCCCCTTGTTTACATAGTGTGGATATTCTAGGTACATTTTGTTAAAAGAGAAGTATGGGTTTCCCTTTTATTCCCTAATCATACTTACGTAGGTGGATGCAGCATCGGTTCAATGCTACATCTGTCCCCCGGCGCCTCTGCACTGAAAACCGGGTGATCGAACACCGCCGACCGCTCGGTTTTCAGAGCTCCGTGAGCAGAGAGCTGTAGACTGTCAGTCAGAGCTCTCTGCTCATCTCCCTCCTCGCTCATTGGAGCACAGGAGTTGTAGAGGGTTGGGAAACGGCCTTCTCAGCCTCTCAGCAACTCACTGAGAGGCTCAGTCACCTAATCTTAAGCCGTGCCCTGCCTCCCGCAATCATAAACCTCTTAAACGGCCCGGAGCCTCTGGTGCTATGAGGTTAATACATTCTCTGTATTAGTGTAAAAAAACCTTCTGGGTGCAGCTACCCCCCAGCCCTCCCTTATACTTACCTGAGCCTGATCTCTATCCAGCGCTGTGCATGAGATCAGCGGCTCTCTCCCTCATTATTGGACAGAGAACCATTGGCTCATGCTGCTGTCAATCACAGCCAGTGAGGAGGGGGTGGGGCCAAGCCTCAATGGACACACAGAGCATGGCTTGGGAAGAGCCCTGCACAGCAGGGGGGAGCAGCCAGGAGCACCCGTGGGGGACCCGAGAAGAGGAGGATCGGGGCTGATCTGTGCAAAACTAATGCACAGAGCAGGTAAATATAACATGTTTATAAATAAAGATTCCTGCGCTTATCCCTCCACCTCTCTATGTAAGTGAACAAAACAATTGATGCAAAGTAAATCACGAATTAAAAAAAGCTGTAACCAAATTAGTCCAAACAAGTGGCGGCTGGTGCTCAAATTTTTTGGGGGGGCGCAAACTGAAAAAAAAAAAAATCAATTGCAGCCTCACTGTGCCCATAAAATGCAGCTACTGTGCCCATCAATTGCCGTCACTGTGCCCATCAAACGCAGCCACTGTGCCCATCAAACGCAACCACTGTGTCCATCAAACGCAGCCAGGATACAATTAGATGGACTTTTAAAGTGGACCTTCCATGGAAAAAGAAGGTCTACTTTACTGACAGCCTCAGCAGCTGGTTGCCCGCGCACGCACATTTGTGCAACCACACTGATTTCTGCTGACATGCTACTTCACAGGGGCACACCGTGCATGGGCACACATGTTTAAGGCGGCGCACTGGTCCAAACACAAGACAATCATTTAAAAAATGTGCGCTAATCTCTAAAAAGTACACAAATAATGTGAATGCAATAATTATAACCAGACAACAATTATCCTATGCAGAGTATTTCATAACAAACATTTGGGTGTAAATGACTATAAAAATTAAAAACAAACACCCTGTGAATACAAGAAAATAATGTCCATACATAAGTCCAAAAAAAAACAAACAACCTTTTAGGAAGGGCACTGGTACCCTGTATTGTTTGCTTCCTTTAAAATCACCAGTACTTACCGTACTTGTTTTATGAATATATGTTCTTGACTTTGCACATAAGAGATTGTATTCTTTCTACTTTATATTATCAAAGCAGACGTTTGCTACTACTTTGTATATGTTAACCTTTCTATACATTTTTTTTTCAATAAAATCAGATTGAACTAAAAATATAAAATACTCCTAACCGAACACCTAGGAGTATATAAATCCAGTGAATATACAGTATATTCAATAGTGATGAAATACAGTATTTTAAAAAACATCAAAAATTTGTGTTCATAAACCTTAAACTAAATTTAGTCCTTGAAATTCTAATAGTAAATCCGTGCTGTCTAAACTTCAAAATAAAAATAGAATAAGAACAATATAAAAAAATTATGTCGAAAAAATATAAAAAATGTAAATTATTCTTTACACGTGAATCTTCGCTTAATTCTTTTCATGCAGAGCTCTTAATCCATTAACTGTTGTGCTCCCCCTGCACCATGTGTGCTCTCACCTGGATTTATGTGATCTTACAATTACGATCTGTCAGATAGCGCTTGTGTTCCTCTGGGACTGGGATATCTGTATGTATAGTAGAGATCCTCCACCATATATATAAACCACAAATAAAAAATAAATAATATATTATATATATATATATATATATATATATATATATATATATATATATATCATACAATCCTATATACCCCATTCTATACCCACAGTTGATCCAGAGGAAGGCAAAAAACCCCAGCAGAGCATTCTCCAATTTGCTAAAGCAGGGGAAAAAATTCCTTACTGATCCCCCGAGAGGCAATCGGATTTTCCCCGGATCAACTTTACCTATAAATGTCAGTACCCAGTTATATTATGTACATTTAGGAAAGTATACAGGCCTTTCTTAAAGCAATCTACTGAGCTGGCCAGAACCACCTCTGCGGGGAGTCTATTCCACATTTTCACAGCTCTTACTGTGAAGAAACCTTTCCGTATTTGGAGATGAAATCTCTTTTCCTCTAGACGTAAAGAGTGCCCCCTTGTCCTCTTTGTTGACTGTAAAGTGAATAACTCAACATCAAGTTCACTATATGGACCCCTTATATATTTATACATGTTGATCATATCCCCCCTTAATCTCCTCTTATCAAGGGTTTATAAATTCAGTTCCTCTAATCTTTCCTCATAGCTGAGCTCCTCCAAGCCTCTTATCAGTTTGTTTGCCCTTCTCTGCACTGTCTCCAGTTCCCCGATATCCTTTTTGAGAACTGGTGCCCAAAACTCAACTGCATATACCAGATGAGGTCTTACTAATGATTTGAACAGTGCTTATATCGTTTTGTTAAAACACAATCTTTCATTCCCACTCCACCAAATAAATACTTACAATTAAAAGGTGCTTGTAGCGCACCACACTAAAAATGGCATGTAAAAACACGCAGCTGGCATGGATCGGCAATACGGTGTTGCAATACAATACTACTCGCTTTGGAACACATTCAAACCAGAGCGTTGTGATGTCAGGTGTCCCTCCCCTACACTTTACGCCAAAGGGCCACGTGTCTTCCTCAGGAATTTATGGTTAATGTTTATTACACATAACTATATGGGATTGTGCTAAGTGCCAGCAGCTCACAGAACTCACTTAGTTTACCATAGCAGCTCATAGTTTTTTTTTTTTATACTACTAATGGCGGCGATCGGTGATTTATAATTGGACGACGATAGTGCGGGGGTCAGTCTGACACAAACATATGCTGGCGGGAACTTAATAACTGCCACTGAATTCACCAGTGACATTTATACAGTGATCAGTGATAATACTATACGCTGTCACTGTACTAACAACACTGGCTGGGAAGGGGTTATCATCTATGGCGATAAAGGGGTTAAAAGTGTGCCTAACTATGTGTAATGTGTGTGCAGTGTGCTGCTTTTTATTAAAGATCTATGTTTTTCATCTCTGCTTTGCAGGGATGAGAAACTGACAGATCGCTCTCGCTGTACAGAGCACTGTATTGTTTACCATTACAGAGATCTGGGCTGTGATTGCACACAGCTGATGAGCAGGTCCTGGCCATGAATCATTGGCTGGGTCTTACTGACAGGCTCCTGAGGTGTACAATCACAGCGGGAGGGGGGGTGACCCTAAACCCTGCCTACTTCCGGGTTTAAGGCCGCTCACCCTTCTGTCGTGATTGTACAGTCACTTTGCCTACAGCCGTACATTGCAGGCGGGCAGGGGGCCAAGTGGTTAAACTTATTTAGTTGTATCATTTTGAATAAATAAAGTATACATGGGGGGTTATTTACGAAAGGCAAATCCACTTTGCACTGCAAGTGCACTTGAAAGTGCACTGAAAGTGCACTTGGAAGTGCAGTCGCTCTAAATCTAAGGGGTAGATCTGAAATGAGGGGAAGCTCTGCTGATTTTATCATCCAATCATGTGCAAGCTAAAATTATGTTTTTTATTTTCCTTGCATGTCCCCCTTGGATCTACAGTGACTTTATTTGCAGTGCAAAGTGGATTTTTCTTTAGTAAATAATCCCCATGGCTTTACTATTGTATCAGCATTCATTTTCTGCTGTACACAGCTATACATTTAAGATTATGTTTAAGTTTTATAGATCATATTTGCATCAGATTATTTATCCACAAAGACTTTTATTTCCCTTAATGATCATTATTTCCAGCAATGACAGCCCAGAAAATCAATCAAATACTAAGGATCATTGTAGCGATATAAATTATGTCTTATAGCTTAGTGATCAACTGAGCCTATTCTGAGTGTATAGCAGCAGAAACCCAAAATTTACATTGTGATGTCACCTGTACAATAAGTGTGAACTTCCGAGGGCGACATTGGAAAGAGTTGGAATTTGTGTCAGGTTTTTTATTTCTAGAGTTCAGTGAGGATAGTAGCAGAAATGTTTGTAAAATCAAGAAGTTATCTTTATTAAGGGTTAAAGGAGAAGTATGACCAAAGCTTTTTTGGGCATACTTCTCCTGTGGGTCACAGGACTGCACTCCTGTGACCCAAATTCAGCTGACAGCAAGTTAAAGTCCACTTCCGGCTGACATCACAGAGCCTGTCTAGGCTCTGAAGGAATCCCGACAATAATGTCAGGATCTGCCAAGATGCCTTAGCCAGAAACTCCTATCCCCTCTACAGTCTGGCTCTCCTGTGAGCGCTGGAGAGTGACTTTCAGTCACCGGCCGCTCTGTGCTCAGAGTGGACCCGAAAACCGAGCGATCAGCAGTCTTCTCAGTTCTCGGTGCAGAGCCAGCAGGGGATAGCAGCAGCCATCTAGGCGAGTATGAATGATTTTTGTAAACCTGTACTTCTCTCCTACATGTAAAAATCATTTTCTGCTAGGAAATTACTCACAACCCCCAAAAATGCTATATATTGTTTTAGCAGACACCCTATGGAATAAAATGGTGGTCATTGCAACTTTTTATGTGACATGGTGCTTGCGCAGCAATTTTTTTAAACACGTTTTTTTTTTCATGAAAAAAGAACACTAATGTTAGCCCGATTTTTTTTTGTATAATGTGAAAGATGATGTTATGCCAAGTAAATAGATACCTAACATGTCACACTTTAAAGTTGCGCACATTTGTGGAATGGCGCTGACCTTCAGTCTTTACTAACAGTGTCCCAGGAGCTGTCGGCCACCCACCTTCTGCAAGTAGATCCTAAATGAGGGAGATAACACACACCTTCTCTAGAGCCAGGACTCCAGTGCAGCGCCATCCAGCAAATTTAATCTTTAGGCAATCCTCCCCAGGCCCTGTAGCTGCTTGTCTCTCTGTCTATATCCCAAGGGCAACAGCCTCCGAGGAGACTAGAACCCTCCAATGAGGGAAAATAACACTCTGATCAGGCCTCCTGCACATCTATCATCTCCCCAGCCACATTCTGGATGCCTCCTTCCAGGGATTGGCTGGGGCAAAATAAATATTTAACTGATCATTTAAAGTGTTACTAAACCCACAACAGTAAACTCAGTCTGTATATGCAGGATAGCATGCTTGTTATACTCACTGTGGATCTTAAAGAGTTAATCCTCTGCATTGTGTAAAAAAAAGCTGGTTTTATCCTGTATGCACAGATCCCTCCCTCCTGCACTGTCTATCTGGGAAAATCCGGTTAACACTGGTAGAGTAGCCAATCTGCACATGCTCAGTTGTGTCTTTTATGGTGGAGAGAATAATGACTTGTTCTCAGAGATAGACAGGTCACATGATATTTGCACCACACATGTGTGCGTGTATACAGGCTAAAATGGAAATCTCCTCTTTCCTGAACTCTCAGCACTGGAGAAACTGTGCAGTTTATCACTGACCGTGGTATACAGATCAGCCAAAAAGGTATATAGTAGAAATATTTTAATGTAAAAAGAAGATTTATAAGCTGTGTGTGTGTGTGTGTGGGGGGGGGGGGGGGGGTCAGATTAACTTTTTTCATATTACTGGGTTTAGTAACACTTTAAATCTGCTGGCCCTATACTCCTTGCAGAGGCAGGGGGGAATAATCAAACTCTCAGCTCAGGAAACTGTGAACAGACAAACACAATCAACCACTGCTCCATACACTACAAAAACTAAATTTACCTAGCAGCCTAACTAGAGGACAACATACAGGATATTATTGATATTGTATTCGCAAGTTGGAATTTCCAGATACAACTTGGCACTGAAACTTTGTAAGTCTGTCAAACACAGTAATTTTGTACAGCTGCGGTTTTCATTCAATTATGTTGGTTTAAAGCTGAATTCTAGGAATCTTAAAAAAAATCCCTTGCATTGGTCTCCCTCTGCATTGCAAGGGTTAAATTATTATTGTTATAAAGGTGTAGCACCCTCTAGTGTGTACTAGAAGTAGAGTTGGGAAAAACATAGTTTAGCTCAGGGCTAAGCCTGAGCTATGGAATCTGGGTCAGGGTTTACTAAGGTTCAGGGCTGGGTCCTGGCAGCTATCTGGTGCCTTGCTCTGGTCTAGGATGTTGGAGAATCTTCTAGAATTAGTGGGTGGAGGTTAGGAGGCGCTGCCTTGAATATTTATGGAGCCTCAGCCAATCCTCAGAGGTAGGCTGTCAGGGGACTGAGACCTCGCCATAAAAAGACATGGGCCATGCCAGCAGAGCAGTCAGATGGAAGATGGACATACAGTGTTGAGGAGGCTGCCGTGGCCCTCAAGGGTGCCTTCTTGTCTGGGGGGGGGGGGGGGGGGTCCTGCCTTGGGTCATGGCTCGGGTGCTAGAAGGATCCTGCTTAAACACATAGGAGGAGTCTTTGCTGGAGGCACTGGAGCAAGAGAGAGGACAGAGTGAGTATCAACACTGTTGGGGACTAACAAGGGGGAGACTGCCCCATGTAGTCAGTCTTCCTGAGGACAATGGTGTGGTTAAGGGGTAACTACACTTTTGTGGGGAAAAACAATAGCAAATAAAGAAGAAATAATATAGCGTATACTAGGGTTGCACAGATACCGATATGGGTATCGGTGCCGATACGAAGCATTTGCATTTGTATCGATACTCGTGCAAATTCTCCAATACCCAATTTCAATACTTTCAGGCTTGTTTCTTTCAGCTGTCAGTGGGGCCGCCGCTTACTTAACAACCAATGACTCATTCAGCTGTCAGTGGGGTTCCTCTGTTGACAGCTGAAGTGTAAATGAAGTCCCAGCAATTGGAACTGTAAAAAAAAAAAAAGAAGCAACCAGACAATGTTTTACCAATAACATTGCTCAGCCGCTGAAACAGAGAGATAAAAAGAAACATTGTTTCTTTTTGTATTTGTTTCTTCATCTACAGATCAAAGGGATGAACTTCCCTCTGCAGATGAAGTCAGTGCAATCTGTTTTTTAAATTAAATGTTCCTCTGTTTTAACCCCTTATTAATCTGTAATTTACGCTAATCAGCCCTTAATTAACTCCTTATTCTCCATCTCCATTTAATTATTATTTTCCTGATGATTTTTTATTTTTTTTTGTTCACTTCTATTATATAAACCAGGGGTGCCCAACCCGTGGCCCGCCACGTCTTGCTCTGAGAGGGCGGGTCGGGAAGCCCTGATCGCGGGTTCCCGACCCGCCATCTCCGAGCATCAGCGAGAACGGAGCCGCCGCTAAAGGAAGCAGAGCCGATGCTTCCTGTATAGCGCCTGCTCCTTCACAGGCGGAGTGATATCAAATGTACTCCGCCTGTGACAGGAATGTGTACTGCAGCTGCACATGCTTCCTGCGATCTCACAGCAGCCAGCAGTGCCAGAGCCAGCAGTGCCAGTACCAGTACCAATCAGCAGTACCAGCCAGATGTACCAGTACCCACTACCAGTACCAGCCAGCAGTATCAGTACCCACCAGCAGTACCAGTCACCAGTACCCACCACCAGTACCAGCCAGAAGTACCAGTACCCACCAGCAGTACCAGCCAGCAGTACCTGCCAGCAGTACCAGTACCCGCCAGCAGTACCAGTACCCGTCAGCAGTACCCACCACCAGTACCAGCCAGCAGTACCAGTGCCCACCACCAGTACTAGCCAGCAGTACCAGTACCCACCAGCAGTACTAGCCACCAGTACCCGCCAGCAGTACCAGCCAGCAATACCAGTACCCACCAGCAGTACCAGCCAGCAGTACCCACCAGCAGTACGAGCCACCAGTACCAGTCACCAGTACCCGCCAGCACTATCAGTACCCACCAGCAGTACCAGTACCAGCCAGCAGTACCTGCCAGCAGTACCAGCCAGCAGTACCAGTACCCACCAGCAGTACCAGTCACCAGTACCCGCCAGCAGTATCAGTACCCGCCACCAGTACCAGCCAGCAGTACCAGTACCCATCAGCACTACTAGCCACCAGTACCAGTCACCAGTATCAGTACCCACCAGCAGTACCAGTACCAGCCAGCAGTACCCGCCACCAGTACCAGCCACCAGTACCAGCAGTACCAGTACCAGCACCAGCCAGCAGTACCAGTACCAGCCAGCAGTACCAGTACCCGCCAGCAGTACCAGTACCTGCCAGCAGTACCAGTACCAGCCAGCAGTACCGGCAGGCAGTACCCAACAGCAGTACCAGCCAGCAGTACCAGCCCTGGAGGACAGCCAGCAGCAGCCACCAGTTATAACCACCTGGGGGACAGCAGCAACCAGCTGCAGGAATCCTGAGGAAGAAGTGAAGATTGAGGTCAGTTGAGGAGCAGGTAAACCGCTGTGCATCAGTGTGAAAGCAGCCTTAGTCTCCTTTCACAGGATCGGTCCGATCGGTTCTGCCTGTCTGTTTTTCAGGCGGACCCAATCAGACCCTCCATTCACCTCTATAGAGCGGCAGATGTAAACAGACTCATGTCTGCTTACACCCGCCTATCTGCAATCCGATCTGCTTAAAAAAACAGAAGGGGATCTGTCCCCTTCTGTTTGGGCAGATCGGAGGGCCCTTAGGGTAGAGCAGGCTGCATCTGTGTCTGCTCTACATATGCAGAATGGACACAGACCTGATATCCGCCCGCTACGCTCATTGTGGCCCGCGACCGGTTACCAAGTCGCTAAAGTGGCCCTCGCTCCTCAAAAGGTTGGGCACCCCTGATATAAACCATTCATATTTAAATGTTTTTTTGTTTGCTTTGTTCATTTATACCTTTACACCGTTTACATATATTTACAAGTTTCACATTAAAAAAAAAGTGCCTAATAAAAAAAGAAAAAAAGTGTCATTTGTAAATAACTTTTCAATGCTTTGCACCATTGCTGACAGCTGAAGTGTAAGCAAAAGGGTTGTGGTAGGTATCGATAATTGGTATCGGCGAGTACTAAAAAAAAAAAAAGTATCAGTACTTTTGGTACTGGTGCATCCCTAGCATATACAATTGTGACACAAGTCATGTTGTAATTGAATGTTATTAAAAATGACCTTTCCTTTTCAATCTGCAGCTCTGTAATTTTCTGTAAATGCAATGCAATATGGCTATCTGGAGGTGTTCGGTACACAGATGGTGTACAGAACACCCCCCCCCCCCCCTCCAAATATAATTTCCTACTTGATTGGCTCACTAATTATGCCAAAAGTCTGCACTAAGATACAAGTCAGATTTCCGGCATTCCCCTGCAACAAAAATGTCATTTTTGGGGAGATAGTGGCTAAAGGGATGCAGGCCCAGCAGCTATCCTCATGCCCTGCCAGACTTATTTGGCACAGGGGCACAGAGTAACACACAGGGATTTCTTCAGAATAACAAAGGGTAGTGATCTGCAACAAAGTTTGTTAAAATCCTTGTAATGTACATAGATGGAGATAAAGTGGAGTTACGCTTCATCCTTCCCTGAGAGATCTCCTGAGAGTCAGCTGGGTGGGCTGGTGAAGAGTCATTTGGGAGGACTGGTGTGAGAGTGAGCCTGGAGGTATAGTGAAAGGGGAAAGGGGCAGTTGGGTTGGGAGTGCCTGAACATAATGGACACACATCCTCCCCCTAGACCTCAAGGTAGGCCGGAGGACCCACACCCTCCTTCTTAGTGAGAAAAGAAACACAGACAAAAGTGCAAAGTGACAAAATATGAGAGAAATACATTAAATAAATAGTGCCCATTCCCCCAACTTAGTGCAGAAAAAGCATTAGTGCAGTGACCATGTGCTCATTCTCATAGTGGGGTTCCCACGCCCAAATGATACAAAGTTCATCCCTGGGGCGACCAGCTCCCAGGGGGCACAGCTCCCTGGATTATCTGCCTTGCCAGCCTATGGCCAAACAAGATAGATACATTCAAATTTGGAGGCACTGGGCCCCTCAAGTTTTTCTGGGGAAATTACTCCTATGCACCAAACCCTGTGGGCATCTCGGTTTCTGTTGAAGCCAGTACTAGCCTTCAGATACCCCCATCATCCCAGCAAGTATACTATATATTCAGCCATTCCTGCCAAAAGGCCAGAATGATGGCGTAGCACCCCTACTAGACACTAATGAACAGATACTACACTTGATCTTAAAGCTGATGAAGAAAGTAAAAGTACAGGCCTCCCTGTAGAGATACATTTTTATGGACTGCTTAAAGGTAGACAGAGTAATAGATAGCCAGAGAGATTGGGGTAGGGAGTTCTAGAGGCAGGGAGAGGCTCTAAAAAAAAGTCCGGGAGACGAGGATGGGAGGAGGTGACAATGGGACTAAGGAGCAAGAGTTTTTGAGAATGATTTGGATAACATTTTGAAATGAGGTTGGTGATGTCACTTGGAGCAGAGTTGTAGATGGCTCTGTAAGTTGTTTTCAGTATTTTATATTTTATTCGTTTGGGCAAGTGGATACCAGTGGAGGGATTGACAGAGAGGCTGGACACTGAACAGTTTATAAGGTGGTTAAATGCTCATTTTAGCTTAGGATACCAGTAAAAAGGACTTTTACTTACCATTTCCCTCGCCTCCATGGCAGTCAGTGCTGATCTCTTCCCTCCACCATTCTTCTTATGGGTGGGCTCTCTGCAGGACTGGTGGTCCTGCATTGACCTGCGTTGTCCATGATGACATCATAGGTGTGACCGCCAGCCAGAACATTGAAGAGAAGAGGCTGCAGGTGACCAGTTGCATGGAAGTATGAGCCTGCAGGAGTGAGGGATATAGTTAGTTGTTTTTAACTGGTATCTTATGGTAAAACTTTTGCAGTGTGGGCGGATTTTTAAAAATACAGTATTCAGAATCGCCCATTTTGGCGTTCTGAATACTTTTAAGTGCAAAGAAGGGATTTGGACCTATTACTGTCACAAGGGATGTTTACATTACATTAAAAAAAAAGAATTTTTATTTTTTTAAAGGGACAATGTAAAAAAAATAAAAAATAAGATTGAAATAAATCAAAATAATTTTTTTTTTAACGCGCCCCAGTCCCTGCATGCTTGCGCAGCAAAGAAAGCATATACGTAATTCACGCCCGCAAATGTACACAGTGTTCAAATCACACATGTGAGGTATCGACGTGATCGAGTGAGAGCAGCAATAATTCTAGCAAAAAAATTCCTCTGTAACTCTAACCTGGTAACTGTTAAATTGTTTTAAAACATCGCCTATGGAGATCTTAGGTACCGTAGTTTGTCGCCATTCCACGAGTGTGCGCAATTTCAAAGCATGACATGTTAGGTATCTATTTACTCGGCGTAACATCATCTTTCACATTATACTAAAAGATTGGGCTAAATTTACTGTTTCGTTTTTTTTTACTTCATGAAAGTGTATTTTTTCCCCCAAAAAATTTAGTTTGAAAGACCGCTGCGCAAATATCGCGTGACATAAAATATTGCAAGGATCGCCATTTTATTCTCTAGGGTCTCTGCTAAAAAAAAAATATATGTATGATGTTCGGGAGTTCTAAGTAATTTTCTAGCAAAAAATATGGATTTTAACTTGTAAGCAACAAATGTCAGAAATAGGCTTAGGCATGAAAGGGTTAAGGTAAAAAACCTTTAGAACCATTTTAGATTACACTGTATATGTGAGCAGCCTACAACTTATAAACCAGTGTGTCAATAGGGACCGAGCGCTTTAAAGAGTTGTGGCAGAACAGAGGATCCATCATCATTCACTAGCGACCTCTGTGGGGTTGCACTACAATCTGTTTTCTAATATTCTGCAGTGTAGACATGCTCTTTTCTATCCTGAACCTGGTTTTTCGTTATTGATTCTAATTCTGCACCTGTTTAGCAAACTGCAAGTTACAATTACTCTATGTCTTATCCTTCGGCAGACAACACAGTCTGCGTTAAGCTGGGTATACATGGATCAAAATTTGGCCGATTCAGCAGGGACCTGCTGAATTGCGATCTGGGCGTGACCCTCCCTGTTCGACAGAAGCCAATTGTCAGATTGGCTTCTTTCGAAAACAAACCTGCTGGAAAACCATCATCGATCAGTGGCTTGCAGCCAGCTGCAGCACTGATCAGTGTATTCTGACAGTGGAGGAGGCCTGTTGTCATAATGCATTTCCTACATCCACCTCGCTTGTGTGGATGCAGGAACCTGTTCGTTTTTTTTTTTTTTGTTTAGCCCACTGTTTTATATGCTTTATATTCTTTATATGGAGAGACACAGCTCAAAATGATATACATTATGGTAAATGTAGTGTTTTAAGGGCTCCTACTACACTC
The DNA here is from genome assembly GCA_028564925.1 of Lithobates sylvaticus. Taxonomy (NCBI): domain Eukaryota; kingdom Metazoa; phylum Chordata; class Amphibia; order Anura; family Ranidae; genus Lithobates; species Lithobates sylvaticus. The sequence goes on along the minus strand of CM053036.1, from coordinate 130,173,080 downwards.
TGGAACATTGAACAGGGTATGGTCAGGCTTCTCTAGGTGCCTGCATTTGGGCTACCCCATGTTACTTTATCCCCTTGGAAATGTTTGCTTTAAACCATTTTCTAAATGTCATTTGTAGGTTACAGCATGTTATGGCACCTTCAAATCATGACAGATAAGCTGCTTTTTTTTATTTCACCATTTGACCCAAAGGTGGCAGCAGTGTGCACGTTATTACCACAGGAGGACCTATAAAATTAAAGTCTAAACCTTTGACATTAATGGAATGTGTTCTTGGCTTACAAACAGTTTGCAGGAAATCAGAGTGGATCACCATCTGAAGAGCTGACAAATTTATGTGCTAAACTACCTATTTTCTATGACTAAGCACCCAATTGTGGTGAAATTCAACAGCTGTGGTGTACCTTGTAGTCTTTAAATTATTAAACTGCAGGAACGATATATATATATATATATATATATATATATATATATATATATATATAAAGCAACCACTGTTAGTTTTAATGCACATTTATTCAAACACAATGTCTGGGTTTTGTGGAGTGTTTCTTTACCTTTCCTGTTATTGTCATGTATGCAGTTGGTTTCCACTCCACAATGATAAAGGTTTCTAGTTCCCAAACTGAAAACCTGTCATGTAATTTAGTCTGATCCCCAGAATCTTTTTAAATCTCTTTTCAGGAATGTCCAGACAGCTGGAGAGCTGGTGGATTATTTTTAACCTCCACTGTGTGCCCAGAATGAGTTCTATTCACAGCTCTCTACATAGCTGAGCGGTATATGACTGTCATCATCTGTTCCCTTGCTTACCAGTCAATCTTTTTACTTTACAAAAGGAATTCCTATGTATTCTGGGTATTGGGCCATAAAACACATTTGCTCCATTGCATTTGTTAGGAGCAAACAATCTCAGAGATATCATTGCAGGGGGTTTACATATTTATAGCCCTCGGCTATAAAACATAGCCCTGTGCATTATAGGCCAAGTCCAACCAAAACTGGTTGAAACATATACTGAACTCTTACATCTATGACCCTCCTTTTGGGTAAATTTCATATCAATAAGATGTCAAATTACTCATTCTCATGAACCATGATGTGAATTTATAAATGCTTGGAGAACTTAGATGTAGAGATGTTTCAGATCCAATACAATAAACTTGAGGGTTCAATCCACTTACATTTCAAGCTTGTTGGTGACTTGGCCTTTTTTTTTTTAAATCAAAACAGCATTTATTGAGCATAAAAAATACATAAACATACGGGTGAATAGTGTAACAGGCACTACATTTACGAATCAATACAATTGACATACATAGAAGCATGACATAAATCAGAGGAAAAGGTGCTTGCGTAGTAAAGTCCATTGGGTAGTTGAGCAGTGCGAGGCTGGGGGGGGGGGGGGGGGGGGGGGGGGGGGGGGGTCCATGAGGGAGCTATGGGGTTACCAAAGAGAAGCTTATCTAGCCTTCTGCATCACAGGTGGAGGCATCCTCCAGCCATCTATCCCATATTTTGTGATATTTATTAGGGCAGCCCCTGTGAATGTAGCATACTCTTATAGGGGAGAGTGATATTGATAGCTCTAATCCATTGCTGTAGTGTGGGGGGGGGGGATCCCCCTCATCCACATCCTGGCGATCTGCAGCCTGGCAAGGAATAATGTTTCTTGCAGAAATATTTTTTTTATAAGTATTTTTCACATTCAGAGAGTGAGAGGAGCCCCAGCACACATTGACGGGGGCAGAGGGACAACGGGGAGCCCTTACGATCATGGGTGACTTGGCCTTTAAAGTCTGAATCCAAAAACTGTTTTTTTTTTTTTTTTTAATTTTGTATTGAGAGTAGAAGAGTTAAAATGATGGTAGTGATTGTCAATGGAACAGAAAGGCAGAAGCAACAATCAAAACACGTCATACTACATACAAACGGTTCCTGTGATGACCTACCTGAAATGTGTGGGAAGCCTGCTTATTCTTTGTTGTACAGTATATAGGAAGCCTGTTAACAACTGTACTAAAAGTGATCACAAAATGAAACATGCAGAGATCCTAACATCCTCCTCGTTGGCACAGGAGAATTTAGCCTCTGCTGTCTCCCTGTGGTGGAGGTGGTTTGGAGGGTGAAGGGGAAGTTCTCTCTCCTGAAGTTTGCTTTCATCTGCAGACCACCCCCCCCTTCCCCAACCCCAAACACACAAATGAGTCAGAGGTACAGCCTGAGGCCTATCCTGGGGATACCTGGCTGCTAGGCTGCCTGAGGCCTATCCAGGAGCAGGAGAAGCAGCATAGGGTTGGGACTGCAGGATTGGAGCCCAACCGGGTTTCGAAAGTTCAGCTGGACGGGGAAGCAGTTGTGGTTAGCTGTCGCCACTAAGGGACTATCCACCTTGTTACCGGAGACAACTGGGAGTATGCTGAAGCAAGTACCTGAGCAGTCTTCTCACCAGCCGGGGGTGGTCAAGAAGTGGGAAAGCATCGGCAAGTGCAAGGAGATAGCGGTCCTACCTATACAGAAATGTTATCCGGCTGGAGGCCTTCCACTGTATAGCTGTCTACCAAAGAAGTCCCGGAGTCTGCCAATTACCATTGCATCTGCTCAAGGGTGTACTGGCCCTAACCCTCTCTCCCACAATTCTGTTAAGAGACAATAAATCTCTTGTTTGCATTCAAAAAGTCACTGGCGCCCATTATTTCTTCTTGCATCACACCCACCATGCCTGTTAACCCACTCTACAGGGAAGGATGTCAGCTCTCCCAAACCCTTGAGGTCCCAATTAGGCCTCTGGGGCTCCGGGACCTTTCTACATGTCATAAACTGCTGCCATTAAAAAAAATTTAATTAAAATGTTTTTTTTACTTTTTTATTAATTGCCCCATGTGTGCTATTGATCTCCTGCACCCACTTCCTATATATATGCACTGCAGCGGTGGATGCATGTAATTTCTAAGAGTGTGTTTCCTGATGTTAGTAACAGTGGGCCATGCCTTCATTAGGAGTATTAAAACTGTGGTATTTATTGAAAACGCCCCGGATTACAATTTTAATGATTGGGTTTACAGATATTTTAGATTATAAGCTCTCTGAGGTTAGGGACTGATGTGAATTCACAGTATCTAACATTTTTAAAGCGTTGCCTATGGAGATTTTTAAGCACCAAAGTTAGGCGCAATTTTAAAGTGTGACATGTTAGGTATCTACTCAGTGTAACATCATCTTTCATAGTATCACAAAAAATCAGGCTAATGTTAGTGTTTTTCTTTTTTTTTTTTTATATTTATGATATTTTTCCCCCCAAAAAAAGGCGTTTGAAAAATTGACGCACAAATACTGTGTAACATAAAAAGTTGCAATGACCACCATTTTATTCCCTAGGGTGTCTGCTAATATATATATATATATATATATATATATATATATATATATATATATATATATAGTTTTTACGGTAATTTACTATATTTTCAAAAACTGTACTCAAGCAGGTGGCTTAACAGACTAAAGTTTGAAGTTATAACGTCAAACCAGTAATTTCACAGTAAATAGATAAATAATAAATTATTATGTTATAACATATAGCATAATAATATATTATTTATCTTGATTAAAACAATACCTTTTCAGCAGCAGCAGATTCTCATTCTCCCTCTTAAAGCGGGACTGTACTGAAACTATCAACTGACTGAAGTTTAGCCATCTATACTGCATATAAAGAAATTGCTCATCTCCTGAAGAAGCGTTTTCTCACGAAACATGTCGAGCTAGCAATTTATGTTTTTTCAGTATATACTTATGTCTTATTTTGACATGTTCTTGATGTGTTTGATCCACATTGGAGAGTTTTTTTTTTAAAAGCCAGCAGCTACAAATACTGCAGCTGCTGACTTTTAAAAAATGGACACTTACCTGTTCCAGGGTCCAGCGGTGTCGGCAGCAGAGGCCGGTCAATCGCTCGGCTCTCTGCTGTAGCCGGCGCCATCCTCGGTGAGGGAATCAGGAAGTGGCTTCACTTCCCGGTTCCCTACTGCGCATGCGCGAGTCGCAATGAGAATCTTCAGCGCTGTGTGTCCCGGCAGACAGCGCACCGGGACAGGAAGCTGCGTAAACTCCCGTGGGAGTTTATGCCGGAAGTTGGTGCAGATACCCGTCTTAGACAGGTATCTGCACCCCCCTCCCCCTGAAAGGTGCCAAATGTGACACCGGAGGGGGGGAGGGTTCCGAAAAGCGGGAGTTCCACTTTAGGGTGGAATCCCGCTTTAACTGTGTGAGAAAAACATGGGGTTATGAGTAAATCTTATACCCATAAACCCATGCTTCTTCCTTCTAGTTAAGAAGGGTGGGCTGGAAGGGAGCATGTGTCTTTTAGACACATGCCCCCTTCTATGACACTGCAGTGAGAGACATGCCTCCACTGTAGCATTTTTATTGGACAGCTTGTTCTAATGGTACTTTATCATTGGTCCAAGACTCCAAGCTATCCATTAAGCTCAGTGCTTCTGACAAGAAGTAAGAGGCACTGTGAGCTCAACCTCTCAGTCTGCTGCAAACAGAGTGTGCCAGCTTGTATTTAAAATAGCCACTCTATATGTAGCTTTTGACAGGCTGCACAAGAAGCCCCATATCTCTGGAACAATAGGTGACATGAGCCCCAAATTTTGAACAGTGGTGGAGTAGGACTTCAGATACACACCAGCTCAATTCCTGGTATGTATAGCACTGCATAAATTTACGGTACTATATCAGTTCCTATAAGATATAACTAAATACATCCTTATAGAAGCAAAGCACATTTGTATAGACCAGTGATCTCCAAACTGTGGCCCTGGGGCCAGATACAGCCCATTGCCTTTAACTGGCCCTTGAGGCAGGAGCGTTGGCGGGGGACACCAGAAAAGGAGGATTGGGGCTGATCTGTGCAAAACCATTGCACAGAGCAGGTAAGTATAACATGTTTGTTATTTTAATTTTAAAAAAATCGAGCATTTACAATAACTTTAAGCCATGCTGTATATGTATAATAACGGAATCATAGTAAATGACATTTGGCTCAACTAAACCCTCCTATCCTTTACAGCCAAGTAAGCTGTCACTTAGCCTCTGTTGTGTCTACAGTTGCCATGGTGCTGCATATGTGCTCAGCTATGACACCATCCATTTGATGGCTTAACAGTTCAGTTGGGAGCTAATATAAGCACAAAAGTATCTGTACCAGTTATGATTCAAGGCATGTCTTGAATGTAACTGTTTTAGGAAACAGTGGATTTAGTTCCACTTTAAACCAACTGAACTTTATTTTCAGTAATGTAACTGTCATTTTCAAATCTCATAGGCTTTCAACTAAAAATAACTTAAATAAGGGATACAACCTCCATAAAGTTATCATTGCTGCCTGTGTATTCCTTCACTTCCTTCACTTCCTTCCTGTGACAACATTGCCAGCAGGGCAGGACGTGAGGGAAAATCTATCCAGTGAGAACACGGACAGAAATAAAAACCTGATAAAAGATTTAACTTGCCCTCCATTCTGTATAAAGTAGAAGGAAATTGGTTGGAGCCACACTCTTATTCTCTATGATATATTACAAAATGCATTGTAGGATACAATGTTATCTAAACTTATATGAGCTTATTCAGTCAGACAAAAGCAAAGTTTTCACTGATTATACATCCCAAAACTAAGATTAGATTGACTACTATGATGTACTGCAAGTTTTACAATTTATGGATTTTACTAATCTAATACTAATAGCTTAAAGTGGAATTCCAGGCTACACCTAACTAATCTTAAAAATGCTTGGGATTAGTAAACCATGGACTACAATCTTGTTGGTATTTGGAGGATTTAACATGGCTATCCCTTTTAGGGACCCTACAATTTGAATGGTTCGATGTAGCACTTTATTTCTTACTAGAGACAGGTTCTTGCACTGGAATACTATACCCAATAACATTTGTTATGAGTTCATGACACAAATGGGTAGGGGTCTTTGTGGGATGCTTATATGTTATATGTTAGCTATTATGTAAATTTTTATATTGCAGTATGCTTTTTTTGTATTGTCTTTGGCATATAAATACTATCTATTGTTGTATAATTTTTGTATAAAACATTTCAATAAATTTAGACTAATCAGAAAAAAAATGCTCCCTCCCCCCTCCTAACACCTACGCTGACTAACCTGTGTAAGGGTCCTTTCACACGGGGCGGATCCGTAATGATCCGCCCCGTGAACATCCGCTGCTCAGCGGGGATCGCTCTGCTGATCCCCGCTGAGCTGGCGGATGACAGGGCGGTCTCTGCACGCTGTGCAGGGACCGCCCTGTCAGATCTCCCCTCTCCCCTATGGGGGATCGGATGAACACGGACCGTCTGTCTGGTTTTCCTCCGTCTGCAGAATCGGACCATAGCGGAGGCGGACGATATCGGGTGTCAGCGGATGCTCATCCGATGACACCTGCTATCCCACAGGGGTACATGTATGTCTGTTTTTCAACTGAAAACGGATGGATTATAAAAGGACATACGGTCCGCACGTGTGAAAGGGGCCTAAGGATTATGTATATACTTACCTATTTTCAGGATGCTCTGGTCCTGTCATGTGATCTCACCTGTGTCAGCCAGGGGGAGAGGAGAGAACACTTAAAGCAGAGTTTCAGCAAAAATGTATTTATTTTTATTTTTTTAAAGATTCTAGCATTATTACTAATGAAATTAAAAAAAAGAGTATACAAAGATCATGATCGATTTATGTAAAATATAAATTACTTACTGGGATATTCTCTTCCTCCGTTTGTGGCCGTTGCCATCATGATTGTGGGCATGTGAAGCCCAATCCAGATCACTTCCTGGATTAGCTTTGAAGAGGTGCATGCTGGGTAACCAGCATGCACCTCTCGATCTCGCGCATGCAGGATTCACCCGCCGTAGCGCCGATTGTTTCTAAAGTTGCCATAACAACGGGTCGTCCTGTTGTTATGGCAACATCACAGTATTGCCCACAGACTCCTGGGAAATCATGTGTTATCATTTCCCAGGAGCATAGGCAAGGGAGGAATTCACGAGGAATTCCGCGGACCATGAAGTGGCAGATTACGAGGACTACATAGCAACAGGGCGTTTAGGGTAAGTAAAAAAAATAAAAAATCCTCTAAATGTTTGTTTATAGGTTAAAAGGAGTCTTTTAAAGGAATTTTTTTTTTTAGGGTGGAACTCTTTAACGACAGCTGATTACTTTATGCTTGGGAGGTCACGTATAGGCTCCTATGGCCCATCCAGTGTCTGTGCTCCCTCCTCTCCCTTGCAGCTGCCATTGACTGACACAGGGGAGCCAGATAACATGGCTGAACCAAAGCGGCCTGAAGATAGGTAAGTATATAAATTGCCCTACACAGGTTAGTCAGCATAGATGTTAGGAGGGGGAGGGAGTATATTTAAGAGTAATTAGGTGCAACCTAGAATTACACTTTAAAAAACAATTTGCTGCTAAAGATGTCTGCCAACACACAAGAGTTTAATTTCTCAGTAGCAAAGAGGTTTAATTGTCACTGACATCAGGAATTATATTTTCCTGTTTTAATTTGTAGGTACGTAAGCGCAGCAAGGCATGCCGAGGAGGACTAAAAGAAAACGATGAACTGGCCTCCATCAATGGAAAACCTTGTGCAGGACTATCACATGCAGAGGCAATGCAGATAATAGACTCATCAGGTGGCAGTCTCCACATCCGCGTTAAACGGTAAAAATCTTTTTATTTATCTTAAATGTGAATTTAAAGCTTTAATTTAAAGTGACTCAAAGTATAAAATTAATATTTGTGTGCACCAAATCCCTTTGCAAACCCAGCTACAGTATTACCTTGTAAAAGTAGCAGTGACATCTTCACGGTGCTGTACATAGTCTGTACAAAGAGCCTGTACACTACAAAAAAACTACAGGAAGGGGTGGATACAAGACCAATCACCCTGAACAAAGAGAGAGAGCAGCAGTGACTGGTCTTTATCACAGGAAGCTCTTTCACAAAGGCATATTTTTTACGCATAATTATAGCACAGACGTGAAATAATCACACAAAGCACATCAAGATTTAAGTAAGTATACACATGCCTCTTGTATTTAGACTTTTTTTTTTATCCTGGAGTTTAGCTTTCATGCTGAAAACTTGTAAGTGTAAAAGTACGAATAACCCTTGTGGAGGAGTGCAAAACCAGACCACGCAGCTTAGTAATAAATACCTAAAGCGTTGTATACCCGCTGACGTATTCGCCCGGGAGATCTCCTCCCAGCAGGGTCTGGTGTCTGCCGGGCTTTCAGCGGAGAATCCCCTGTGCGCATGCGCCGCTGCAGTCAGCGGCACATTGTGAGGGGAATATCTCCTAAACCATACAAAAAAAAACATTTTGATTTTTTTTTAAACTCTCCTCTAAATGGCTGTTGCTAGGGGGTCCCTCGTGGTCTGCGTCCTTCAGTGCCTGGGCTGGTGGCATTACTTCCCCTCGGCGCAGGAAGGGCTCAGCTCTGCCCCCTCCCTCTTGTCAATCATCTGCACACGTGACAGGTCCCAGATGATTGCGTGGCCACTCGCAGCGCGCCGCGCCACTTGCGCATGCGCAGTTGGTGCCTGGCTGTGACTTCACAGTCACAATGCCCAGCGCCGCCGAACAGAGGGGGAGATGAGCAGGGCATCGATCCCCCACATCGCTGGACCCTGGGACAGATAAGTGTCTGATTATTAAAAGTCAGCATCTGCAGTATTTGTAGCTGCTGACTTTTAATTACTATTTTTTTAATGGGCACACCACTTTAACCACTTGCCGACCGCTGTCAGCACATATACATCGGCAGAATGGCACGGCTGGGCGGGGGAATACCCGCGATCGTGTCACGGAGCTCAAGAACGGGGAGATGCCGATGTAAACAGCATCTCCCCGTTCTGTCTGTATGACAGGACACTGATCACCTGCTCCCTGTCATCGGGAGCATCGATCAGTGTCCACGTCACACAAGCCCATCCCCCAGACAGATAGAAGCACTCCCCTAGGACATACTTAACCCCTCCCCGCCCCCTAGTGGTTAACCCCTTCACTGCCAGTGACATTTTTACAGTAATCAATGCAATTTTATAGCATTGATCGCTGTATTAATGCCAATGGTCCCAAAAATTTGTCAAAAGTGTCCGATGTGTCCGCCATAATGTCGCAGTCACGATAAAAATCGTTGAACGCCGAAATTACAAGTAAAAAAAAAAAATATTTATAAAAATGCCATAAAACTATCCCCTATTTTGTAGAAGCTATAACTTTTGCGCAAACTAATCAATAAGCGCTTATTGCAATTTTTTTACCAAAAATATTTAAAAGAATTCATATCTTCCTAAACTGAGGGAAAAAAAATGTATGCATTTTTTTCAAAATTGTTGCTATTTTTTTGTTTATAGCGCAAAAAATAAAAAAACGCAGGGGTGACCAAATACCACCAAAAGAACGCTCTATTTGTGGGGAAAAAAGGATGCCAATTTTGTTTGGGAGCCACGTCGCACGACCGCGCAATTGTCAGTTAAAGCGACGCAGTGCCGAATCGCAAAAAGTGCTCTGGTCAGGAAGGGGGTAAATCCTTCCGGGGCTGAAGTGGTTAAACAAAGCCTTTTCTGAGGAGGCCATTGCTTACTACTCATTCTGCCATTACTAATTGCTTGAATGTCATGCTGATCCTTGACTTTATTCATTTAAGTCACTATCCTAGAACCTATAGATAAGGAGCAGTGTTAATTTCGTAGACGAAAATATTAATCAATGAAATGAATGCTATTTTACATGACTAAAATACGACTAAAACAATTCAGCTGACTAAAATACTACTAAAATTAAAATGGCATTTTAGTCAAAAGACTATGACTAAAATTAAATCGAAATTTGAGGTCAAAATTAAGACTGCACTACCACTTAAGAATAGATAGTACACACACAAAGATCCTGGTTCTCCGTGTGCCCCGAGTGATCGCAGGAGCCCACCGGTGAGGGCGACCACCGGTTACTCGCATCGCCTCTGTGAGCGAGCAGGGGGCGTGCGCCCCTAGTGGACAAAAGCGGAACCTACGTAACATGACAGCGTTTTGCGCAGCCGAGCCAAGTTGCCACATTACAACTGCGGTGGCTGGTTGGCAATCGGTTAAGGTTGGCAATATATTCAGGTAATATGTGCAATGGCATTACAGCCAATATAGTTTACATTTTTTTTTTGTTTTGTTTTCATTTTAAAGTTGCACTTCTGTTTGTCAAAAAGCAATATTTTTGTTTGTTTATGAAACTTGGCTTTATTTATAAAGTTGTTATATATCACAGCGGCTAAATCGGTGTCTGTAGTGCATGTTCAAACTTTAATACCATAAATAATAACATATTTGATTTTTACTCCAGGAGTAAATAATGAGTTTGGCAATTTCTAGAGAAATGCTTAGCTAATGCATTACGATTGAACTAAACCCATAAAAATTTAGTCAACTAAAATGCACATGAGATTGTAGTCGACTAAAATACAACTAAAACAAATCAGATTACTAAAAAAACTACTAAAACTAAAAAGGCATTTTAGTCAAAAGACTATGACTAAAATTAAATAGAAATGTAAAGGGGTTGTAAACCCTCAAGGTTTTTCACCTTAATGGGTTGAGTCCTGCTGTCTGTCGAGTCTTGCTGTCCTGCTGTCTGTGTCAATGGATGCAGCAGCAGGACTCTGGAGCGCACCCGCACCCGCACGAGTGCCCCCATGGAATGCGGCTCTCCGTGGGGGGGCACTCGAGAAGAGGAAAAGCCAGGAGCGCTGCTGAGGGAGAAGAGGAGGATCGGGGCTGCTCTATGCAAAACCCATGCACAGAGGAAGTAAGTATGACATGTTTGTTATTAAATAACACTAATAAGGACTTCTGATTTCCCCCTATACCAAATTATTATAAATCAGTGAGTCAGAAAGTACCAATGCCAGAGGGTCAGTACTATAGCAGGAACCTAATATTTCCAGAAGGTCAGCAATGGCAGCCTCCATTTGGTACTCAGTGAATGGTTTACGTTAAAAGGGAACATGTTCTTTTTCCATGCAAAGAGAAGCTGCCTTTACCTCACTCCCTCTTCACTCTGAGGTCTGTCAGTGCTGGTCCAGTCATTAAGAACCAGTGATGTCACATGAAAGGAAGGGAAGGGAGCCACATGCTCCTGCATACCCGGACGTATTGGGTATTTTATTTATTTTTTGCTCCTAGCAGCTGAATTAAAAGGTGAGAAAATAAAGGAAAGCTATGGGCTTCTAGGGAAGGGAACATTAAAGCAACAAACCTATTGCTTTGACCTTCACTCTTCACCATTTCCCAAACTGGGCCTCAAATCCCATCAGCACTAATATCATATAAACACAGGTAGAGCAATTAGTGTCTGAGTAATATGATTTATCTACCTGTGTGTGTATAAAAAAAAAAAGGTGAACTGTTAGTGATACTTGAGGACAGGTGAGAGAGTCACTGCTGTAAAGAAAAGCTCCAGCATATTAGGTAGTACTTTTTAGGCAGAGCAACATTTATTCAACTGGTGGGTTATTAAAGAGGAAGTAAACCCTCTTTTACAACTTTAGCTTACAGGTAAGCCCTTTATTAAGGCTTACCTGTAGCTAACAGGGATATCTCCTAAACCTGCACGGTTTAGGAGATATACCTGTATTTGCATGTGCCGATGTCATGCGGCACATGCGCACTAGCGACAACTGAAGCAACGGCGCTATATGCCGATGCTTCAGTTGTTATATGCCACTCTCGTGCGCATGCACGTGACGGCATCTTGGCTCTGGCAAATCACAGCGCCGGAGCCACGATACCCGGAAGTCACTCCAGGAGAACATGTCGGCGGTCGGAGGGGGAGAAGAGGACCGATGCCGGGGCTTCGATCTTAGGTAAGTGATACATAATTAGCTAGTATACTATGCATACTAGCTAATTATGCCTTTGTCTTGCAGGTTTTTTTTTTTTTTTTTTCGTTTTTTTTAAGAGGGTTTACTTCCTCTTTAAAAGCTTCTAGGGCCTGGACAGACATGACCTTACTGCAGTACCATCGGTCAAGGTGAATTTTCATTGCCAAGGTGAACTGTGCTCCAGTGACAGTTTTGGAAGGGTGATGCTGTGATTGCATGCAGACTCTGTCTGAGGGAGGAGAGTTTTCCATCTTTTATTGGCTTCAAAGGATGAACTCAATAACAAACTGGGAGGCAGGGGAATGTGTGGATGTGTACATTTCCTGATAAGCTATTTCATCTAAAGCAGATCTAAATCCATGAACATGGGTGGCTTTTAGAAGTACAGGAGTTTCATTTTAAAAAACAATACAGTTGTTGCCCAGGTCTACCATGCTAGTACAGAGGCTGTCTGCAACAGAAACAGTTCCATGCACACCGACAATACAGGGTCAGTCCAGGGGATGTCTTTTTGTGAACACATTGTTGAAGAACTTGAACAGGAGGGGATTTAAGGATTCAGGATACTTTAGAACGATATAAGAACTCAACAAGAAAACAAACTTAAAGCTGCAGACACACATGAAAGTGCCATAATAGGTCTTACTCACAATGTCCCAGGAGCTGACTGCCACCCTGTCTTTTGTGAGGTAGACAAAAGATCCTTCTCAAGACCAGTGCGTTCCAGCAAAAGTCCTTCTACTGAGACCCAAACTGCAACTACTGAGACCCAAACTGCAAATCTTCTCTTAACCTAGCAGCCTCCCAGGGGCAACAGCCCCAGGAGAAGTAGAACACTTTAGAAATGCCTCCCAAATATTTGTCACCTCCCACTGCCACCATCTGGGTGCTCCCTAGGTCTGAAAAATATTCATAGCTGAGTGATTTATTTCCCCTGCTCTACTTTCTGGAAGCTCTGGGATTTCAGAGACAATATGACATTCTAGTTAGGTAGTTAGCGCCTGGGGCCAGTTCACATCTGAAACCTATACTACATGGACTGCAAAGTATGTTCAAGTGACTTTTTGTTTAACTGTCACTAGATGGCAGCAAGTGGCCAATCTGAGTGAACAGAAAATTCTTTATCTTCATAAGAAAATGTTTAGGAATTTAGTGCTTTAAGTATATAGATAGAATGTATATATACTCTTTGGAAAAATTGTGTCACTCTCTTGGGAGTGGGGCCCTGTTTCCACATGTTGATATTTTAGTGCACAGGTAATTGCTAGGACTGTAGAGTATGTGAAAATATACTAATGTGAGTTTACCTTATACACTTTTGTCTTCCTTGGCTGAGAGTAGACAATGTTCAAAATAGAAATATATAGATATGTGTTTTCTTCAATGTAATGGATAGTGATAATATTTGTCTTCTTCAGGTGAGGACAGACAACATTTCAAATGTATACATAAATGTTGCCTTAGGATAGATATTACTATAATGGTAGATATAGTAAAGTGTGTTGCAAAAAAAAATAAAAAAATTATATATATATACATACATACACATATACATATATATATATATATATATAGAGAGAGAGAGAGAGAGAGAGAGAGAGAGAGAGAGAGAGAGCGATATTGTGCCTTCCTTGGCTAAAGAGAGGGAATATCTAAAAAATTTGTGCAGTAATGTTCATTTTCTGTTAGGATTGAATAGTCAATTACTAGTGTGTGTTTCTACTTGCATCTTCCTTAGCTGAGGAGAGAGAGTGCCTTAAATTGGTTCATCACCGATATTTTCTATCACTTATCTATTACTTATCGTATAGTATATTAGATAGATAGACAGTTAGGATGTAATTGGAAAGAAGAGGGGTCAAGCACCAAATCTGCGCAGATTGTTGATAGATGTAAGCAAATGTTGGTAATGAGAGCAGCTCGTTATAAGTGAAAAACCATATGTGAAGAAAAAATGTATTGATACATTTATTTAAACCGCACTCTCTGTGTAGTGTGTGTAGTGTATCAATTAATATTGATTTCAATAAACTGAACCATGTGAACACCACTATTTCATAGAAGAAAGACCATATTGGAGAGTATGGGACTTATTGCTACAAACAGATATACCACAATAAATTAAGTAAAAGATATTTTTAACTCAAAAAGAGAATAACATTAAAAAGGTCACTTTCTTCATACAATTTTCCACGCAATCTTTCTACATGTTTCGCCTTGCGGCTTCTTCAGGAAATACATGGACTTTATTTCTAATAAATACAGAGATAAGTCAACAAAAGAAAAATTACATATAAGAGACAAAAGTAAAAAGGAGAAAGTTACATCAAAAAACATATTTATGCACATAATATAATACATAAATGAATGCATCCATGTAGATAGCAGGAGTTTCCCAACCGAAGGTTCTAGCCTCAATGTTTTGAGAACTCAGAACCAGATTTATAGTAGAGAGATGAGGTCAGAGTGAATTTCAGGACACAGGAGGTCCCGCTGACCAAAAACGTCCCTACTTAGCTGGGTCAACCACAGAGAGAGGTATAAGTCAGTGACTTGTATGATATGATTTTAAAACAATGTTTCCTGTGGATCAAAGTGTTAGTATTAGGGATGGGCGGTTTGGCCCGAACTCATGCTCGGGCCGAACCGCCCATCCCTAATACTAACACTTTGATCCACAGGAAACATTGTTTTAAAAACATATACAAGTCACTGACTTATACCTCTCTCTGTGGGTGACCAGGCTAAGTATGGAAGTGTGGCATAGAATGAGAAATTACGCCTCAGTGTGAGGTACTGACTATATGGAATACTTTTAATAAGTTGCTTTGGATGTGAACTAGTTGCATGCAGCAATGTATTGCCGGCAGAAAGCTTTCTGTACAGGGTTGAGCATAAAGTTCTTACTTCATTCAGGAAAATTTCTATGTCAAGAAAGGTTATTTTTTTCCCTGACTGTAGCTATATGTAAATGTTAAGTTATAGGCATTGTGTTGTAAACTCTCCAAAAATACATTTAGCTCATCTTTTGATCCTGCTCAGACCATGAAGACATAGTCTATGTAACGATGCCAAGATAATATATTACTAAGTTAACTTTTTCTTCTTGAGAAAATAGATCACACTCCCACCCCCCTGGTACAGGTTGGCATAAGAGGGAGCACAGCCTGCCCCCATGGCCACCCCCTGCACCTGGAGGTAGTGGGATTGTTTGAATACAAAGACATTATTCGTAAGAATGAAACTGAGCATTTCTATTATAAAATCATACCTTGCATGTGTGGAATGGAATTGTACATTGCCTCAATGTCAACTAATCAGGCTCTCTCTGGTACCTGAAGTCTATCAATAATTTTAGGTAATTCAATCGTATCTTTGACATGTGAAGACAGGCTTTATACATGTGGGTAAAGGTACTCATCTATAATCTGGCTAGCGTTTTCTGTTAAAGAGCTGCAGCCAGATATGATTGAACGCCCGGGGGTTTGTGCACCTTGGGCAATGCATAGAATGTAGGGATATGAGAGTTAGTGATGTCTAGAAATTTGAATGTGTTAACATCAATGGTACTCCTATTGTGAGCTTGAATGAGAATGTCCCTATATTGCTTGGTACTTTGCACCACACATGATGGTGGTACAGGTTTGTACCATTCACTATTACAGATAAAAATGTAATTTTCTCATAAACTTCTATACTCATAATAACAATGTTCCCTCCTTTGTCAAAAGGTTTCACAACAATACTGTTATTATTTTTTAAAGAGTTGAATGCTTGTTTTAAATTATGTGGAAGGTTGGGCTGGGGACCACTGTTTCATACAGTAAAGTGCAAGTGCATGATTATAAGTGCATATTCCAAAAAACATTTACAAAAAACTTGCTAAATGTTTTTTGTAAATGTATTTTGGAATATGCACTTAAAATCATGCACTTGCACTTTACTGTATGATATAGTGGTGTTCACATGGTTCAGTATATTGAAATCATGTATTTGTAACTCAAAATGTATTCTTTCCTACACCCTTCCCTATCCACATTTTGCCAGGACATCCACTCTCAGGCTTGAGAGTATATGTTTTTTTTGCAGACTCCAAGGACGTAGCCTCCTTGGCAGCGGGAGGATGTAGTACCCTCATTCTAGAATAGGGCTACAGGTAACTTTAGTTATGCTGGGTGGTAGCTAGCCTGGCTAATTTGTAGTGTTTAGTGGTCAAATGGCTTCTGTCCTAATCCTGTTTAGCTGTGGTTCCTCCCTTTTGTCTGTAGGTGGTGCTGTTGCCTTTGACATTAGTGTGATGAGCTACAGTGAGTTCAAGTTATGGATAAACATACCTTTCTCAGCCAATCATATCTGCTGCTATGGATGCTGGGAAAAGGTATTATTCGGAAGGAGTCAGGTGATCAAGGTCTTCCCCGCCCAGGCTATGGTCTGGGTGGGATGTGTGCGAAGCAGCTCCTGGCTGCTAGGCAAGAAGCCTGAGGCTTCAGGCCTCCATGGTTGTATGTTAACACACAAAACAGCAACACACTAATGGCTTCAATATACAGTAAAAACAGGGGCGCTAGATATGGTGATAACTTAAAATTATATAGCAACTGGAATATAGCTATACATAAAATGTGTGTGTGAGTAAGTACACATAATATTAAAACATTTGTTAAAACATAATGTCCATGCATGATCCGAGATCTTGTATGATTAGCACCTGGAGGCAGCTCCCTTAAGCCCTATACACACGGTCAGACTTTTTCATGGATTCTGTCCGATCGGACAAGGTTGTTGAAAAATCAGACCGTGTGTATGCACCATCGGACAGTGTTCGTCGGTTTGACCGACGGACAAAGTCTTATCTCCTGCTGGAAAGATTTGCCGTCAACACGGTCCGATCACACCAAATCCGATCGTGTGTACGGTTGTCCGACCGGACAAAGTGCTACGCATGCTCAGATCACATTACAAGACCAAAGCTATTGGCTACTAGCCTCTACGTAGTCCCGTCGTAGGCAACAAACGTCACCACGTTCAGAATGATCGGATTTTCCGACAACTTTGTCCGACCGTGTGTACGCAAAACCAACATCGGACAAAGTATGACGGACATGGTCCGACGGACCTGGTCCGCGGATTGTCCGACCGTGTGTATGGGGCTTTAGAGTGAAGTGATGGGCTCTGTGTAGAAATGGGAACAGAGGGGCGCCAGACTGAGTGCAGTATAAATCATATATTTAAAAAAACAAGTAGTAACTCACAAGTTAAATTAGATGAGTTCAGTATGTGGTGAAAATCACCAGTCCTGGAGTCTCATAAACGTGACCCGGCCGAACGTTTCAAAAGGCTGTGTCATCAGGAAACCTTTTGGATTTTCCGCCCTCCTATGGTATAGAGACGAGTGGGGGCCATCTTAGCCTCACTCGTCTCCATGCCAAGCAGAGTGCAGGACTCGATCGCCTCCGCCGCTACCGACGGCTCCGGTAAGTGTCGGAAGGCGCGGGAGAGCGGCGGGAGGGGGGGTGGCACCTCTCCCGCCGTCGATAACGGTGATCTCGCGGTGAACCTGCTACAGAGACCACCATTATCGTAAACAGAACCGCCTCCTGTAAAGATGGATATCTCGGTTGTGGCAGCAGCTGCTGCCATTACCGAGATATCCCTCTTCAAAGTGCCGACGTATATGTACAGGAGGTGGGGCTTAAGTGGTTAATAAAAACAAGTAGTAACTCACAGGTTAAATTAGATGAGTTCAGTTTGTGGTGAAAATCGCCAGTCCTGGAGTCTCCTAAACGTCCTATTTGGCGTCCTGTTTTCCTTTTGCAGCCTGGGGCACTGGTGTTATCTTAGAGGGATTCAGAGGAGGCTGGGAACCAGGAAGCAGGAAACGAAAAGCAGCTGGTCGTGACTTCACAGGAACAGGAAATGTGATTATTCACAGAGGCAAGGAATGGTAATGCATTTCGAAGCTACAGCTTCTTCATCAGACCATGATTGGCTGGCAAACCTGGCAGTCTTAAATACAGAGGAAATAGAAACACAGAGATCTGATGGGCTGGCCGGCTTGTAAATAAAAGAGACACATTTAAAGAGGTAGATGGTTGTAGACTGAAGTAAATGTAAATATGACCGCCCACTGTCATATGACGGGGGCAAGATACATCTGTTGTTCTGGGCCGCCGTCATATGACGACATTTCCTTTGCGGCCACAAGGGGGCGCGCGTGCGTGCTGCGTCGTTGGGGAACCGATGCACGTGGCCGGTGGCCGCGATGTCTGCCGGCACACGCGATTGCCCAGTAACTGAGCAGGACATGGATAAAACGCACAGATCCACATGCTGTCAGAGGAGAGGAGACCGATGGTGTGTCCCTTGTACATAGGGACACGGATCGGTCACCTCCCCCAGTTAGTCCCCTCCCCCCACAGTTAGAATCACTCTTATAGGGAACATATTAACCCCTTGATCACCCCCTAGTGTTAACCCCTTCCCTGCCAATCACATTTATACAGTAATCAATGCATTTTTATAGCACGGATCGCTGCATAAATGTGAATGGTCCCAAAAATGTGTCAAAAGTGTCCGATATGTCTGCCACAATATCGCAGTCACAATAAAAATCGCCGCCATTACTAGTAAAAAATAAAGAAATAATAAAAATGCTATAAATCTATTACCTATTTTGTAGACGCTATAACTTTTGTACAAGCCAATCAATATACGCTTATTGCAATTTTTTTTTACCAAAAATATGTAGAAGAATACGTATCGGCCTAAACTGAGGAAAAAATTTGTTTAAAAAAATTTACATTGATCACCCGAGCCAATGAGACTCATCACATGATGTAAACAGAGGATCGGTAATTGTTTTTTTTTCTTCTCACGCTGACAGTGTAAGGGGAAAAAAAAGCCGATCACCGGCTTCTGTTGAAGGGACATCGGTCCCGAGCAGGGAGAGGTGAAGCTGCCTCATATGTGCCCACAGTGCCCCCAATCAGTGCCCACAATGCCCACCTGTACATCAGTGCCACCTATCAATGCCCATGAGTGCCACCTATCAATGCCCACCAGTGATGCCAATTAGTTCCTCATCAGTGCCACCCATCAGTACCCATCACTGCCACCCATCACTGACAATCAGTGCCACCTATTAGTGCTCTTCAGTGCCACCTATCAATGCCCTTCAGTGCTGCCCATCAGTGCCACCCATCAGTGCCACATCTCAGTGCCCACCAGTGCCACCTCATCAGTGCCCACCAGTGCCACCTATTAGTGTCCATCAGTGTCACCTTATCAGTGCCCATCAGTGTCGCATTATCAGTGCCCATCAATGCAGCCTATCGGTGCCCATCAGTGCAGCCTATCAGTGCCCATCAGTGTAGCCTCATCAGCGTACATCAATGAAGGAGAAAAATTACCTGTTTGCAAAATGTATTAACAAAATATAAAACGGTTTTGTATTTTTTTTTTTTAATAAAAAGGTCTTTTTTTTTTTTTTTAACCAAAAATATAAAACCTAGAGGTGATCAAATACCACCAAAAAAAGCTCTATTTGTGGGAAAAAAATTATAACAATTTCATTTGGGTACAGTGTTGTATGACCGCACAATTGTCATTCAAAGAGTGAGAAAATTGGTCTGGGCAGGAGGGGGGTTTAGGTGCCCAGTAAGCAAGTGGTTAATAGGGTTTGGGGAAAAGTGTGTATGTTCTGAATGTTAATAAACTTACGGATGAGAAACAGTAACTGTGATATGAAGTAAAAAGACCTAGAGACAAGCAGGTTTAATGACAATATGTAGATGACAAATGTGAAAATGACAAGCGACAAAGGAAGCTGTAAATTGCATCAAATCAGCAAACGCTTGAAATCTGACCCGCAGATCTTTTCTTATTCTGTAGTATACCACTGCCTACCGAACAACCAGGAGACATAATAGTTTATTATAGCAGCAAAGTCAACAGCTTAACATGTCTGAAAATAGCGATCCCCTCACCCACCTTACCTAATCCCATCATGAAGGACTCTTTCCACCTGTTGGGGAGAAATAGCATCACTCACAGCAGTGCACTATTGATTTTCACATGGCATTAACTGCTTCTCTTGACAGCTCACATGTGAGTTGCTTGTTGGCTGAACGCTAATGTCTTTCAAACAGCTGCCTGCCTGGAACCATTGACTTGCCACAGGCAACTGATAGCTCTGGAAACATATCTGCAAACGTATACAGCAAAGTATCTGTGCTATCTTAATTATTATCTACATCAGTGTAAATAGCTATGAGTTGATGGAAGCAAATCATAGGAAAAATATTATAGTGATGCTATACTATATTACTAAAAGTATTGTGACGCCTGCCTTTACAGGAACTTTAATGGCATCTCAGTCTTAGTCTGTAGGGTTCAATATTGAGTTGGCCCAGCCTTTGCAGCTATAACAGCTTCAACTCTTCTGGGAAGGCTGTCCACAAGGTTTAGGAGGGTGTTTATGGGAATGTTTGACCATTTTTCTAGAAGCGCATTCGTGAGGTCAGGCACTGATGTTGGACGAGAAGGCCTGGCTCTCAGTCTCCGCTCTAACTCATCCCAAAGGTGTTTTATTGGGTTGAGATCAGGCCAGTCAAGTTCCTCCACCCCAAACTCGCTCATTCATGTCTTTATGGACCTTGCTTTGTGCACTGGTCCAAATCATTTGGTGGAGGGGGGATTATGGTGTGGGGTTGTTTTTCAGAGGTTGGGCTTGGCCCCTTAGTTCCAGTAAAGGGAACTCTTAAGGCATCAGCATACCAAGACATTTTGGACAATTTCATGCTCCCAACTTTGTGGGAACATTTTGGGGATGACTACACACCAGTGCACAAAGCAAGGTCCATAAAGACATGGATGAGCGAGTTTGGGGTGGAGGAACTCGATTGGCCTGCACAGAGTCCTGACCTCTACACCTTTGGGATGAATTAGAGCATAGACTGTGAGCCAGGCCTTCTTGTCCACATCAGTGCCTGACCTCAAAAAATGCTCTTCTGGAAGAATGGTCAAACATTCTCATAGACACACTCCTAAACCTTGTGGACAGCCTTCCCAGAAGAGTTGAAGCTGTTATAGCTGCAAAGGGTGGGCCAACGTAATATTGAACCCTACAGACTAAGACTGGGATGCCATTAAAGTTCATGTGTGTGTAAAGGCAGGCGTCACAATACTTATGTTAACATAGTGTATGTAGAGGTAAGAAGGTTGACAACAGGATTCTTCCATCCAGACCAATATAGCACTAGAGTAGTAGTAAAAGTGTAGGACCTATCTCATAATGAAAATTAAATGAAAAGAAAGTATTTTGTTAATTCAATAACTGCTTGGAAAATGGACAATATCAAATTACTTTATATGTAGCCTGTAACCACCTTTTGAAGACATTCTTTGCATATAGCTGCTGTTAGCATCCTGGTATCCTGTTGTACTGAGCAGCAGGGCTCTCTCCCTGTACCATGCCTTCAGTCCCTGACTGTCTCCTGTACCATGCCTGCAGTCTCTGGCTGTCTCCTATACCATGCCTTTAGTTCCTGACTGTCTCCTGTACCATGCCTTCAGTCCCTGACTGTCTCCTGTACCATGCCTGCAGTCTCTGGCTGTCTCCTATACCATGCCTTTAGTCCCTGACTGTCTCCTGTACCATGCCTGCAGTCTCTGACTGTCTCCTGTAGCATGCCTGCAGTCTCTGACTGTCTCCTGTACCATGCCTGCAGTCACATCTGCCTGTTGTCTCCTCCTTCCCTCTTCCAGCTGTCACCTCTGCCCCCATTTCTGCCAATAACCCTCCTATCCCCCCCCCCCCCCAGGGATCACAGCCTTTTCCATCTAAACTCTCCCACCCCACAATCCCTATTTCACCCCACCCTCAACTACCTTGCCCTCACTTACCCCTCCTCTCCCACCCTGCCATCACCCGGCTCCCAAACAACAACCCCAGCCACCTCCCAAACCACCCCTCTTCGTAGGCGATTGGTATCGGCGAGTACATGATGTCAAGTATCGGTACTCATATTCTGTGTCAAAAAAGTGGCATCGGTGCATCCCTAATATATACTCCATCTTATCCCACGAGACACTCCCTTGATTGTTTTTCCTGTGGACACTGTGCACCTTCGGACCTACTCTGATACACAGGAGCCTTAGGTACTATTTTGGTAGTGCCTTTTTGTATATTCATTTTTATAGTCCTTTCCTTACACTTTGCCTTGGTGGTTGTTCCTTTCCATCTACATATAAGTAGTTCCCCCAATTTGGGGTACACTAGCGGTTTTCCATCACCCATCCTTTTGGTTTTCCATCTAGGCCCTGCCACATTAGTCACTTATTATTACTTGGTCACACACTAGCACACCCCTTATCCAAAAATGAGTCACTATGTTATACACCACATGTGGGTACACATATTATACATATTTACATTTTTCATAGATGGGCTAATTTGACAATGTTCACACAACTCTTGATTCCACGGGGGATTCATTCTCGGGGATTGCCTTGTCTTGTTGGTCATTCCATCTGTGTCACGGGGATCACCGCCTCAGCTCCCGGGGCTCATGTTCCTCCCAGCTGGCCCTCAACCTTCCATGCCTCTGCCTAGACTCAGAGTTGGTTTGTAAGTATGAGTGGGGGATCTATTTTAATATTTTTGTATTTATTTTTTATTTTTTCCCCTCTTTTTTGTTTTTTATACATTTTTATATACTTGCCCAATTTAATAATTACTTTCAACAGTTTTATAGACATCTATCTTGCATCTGCTACTGAAGAGTGGCAAATTAGCCACATAACGCATCGAGCTGTTAGATGCCCCTTTTATTTACACCCAAGGACTATTACCAACATTATGTTTCTTTGGATCCTACCAAGTTTAATTATGCTTTTTATTGTGGAGACACGTTATAATGAGTCTGGTGTTTTTATGATACTAATACTGTGTACTAT
This sequence comes from Lithobates sylvaticus, assembly GCA_028564925.1. Classification (NCBI taxonomy): domain Eukaryota; kingdom Metazoa; phylum Chordata; class Amphibia; order Anura; family Ranidae; genus Lithobates; species Lithobates sylvaticus. The sequence continues at coordinate 130,150,171 of CM053036.1, read as the reverse complement.
TATGCTGTTATACCAATATGCCATCATACTATTATGTATTATGTTATGGAATAAACTCCTTTCATGTTACCATTTTATATGTATTATGTTATTATGCATGATTTATAGTCATCATTTATGGTATACCTACCAGACACTTTTATGTTGTTGGGTCTCCTTGGCTGCATGTTTCACACAAAGTCCCAAAGCCTGCTCCCATTATTCCTTTGCAACATAGTTTTCTCAAAAGCTAAAGGCATAAATAAAAAAATAAAAAATAAAACATAACAAGTATATATTTAGTTTTCCACATTTATAGTTTAGACATAGACATTTTGTGTTTGTTTCATATATACAGTATGTCTGTTTGCTGGGTATTCCTTTTTATTTCTATGGAGCAAGTTGTGGTGCCTGTGCACTGGAACACAGGAACCCCATAAGAAAGTTTTAAGTAAACACTGCCAAGTGAGGCCAAAACTTGGCTAGTGTAAACAGGGATAATGGGGGCTCTGAGGACTGATTTTTTTATTTATTTTTTGTATATCACCTAAGGCCTCATGCCCACACACATTTACATGTTGACAAGTCTTCTAGCAAAAAAATACCTGGGAATTGAATTGCAGGTGCTTAGTACAGCCACCAACACAAGTGAATAGCTGTACCCAGCCATACCTTTTCCACGTTTGGGCAAATGTGCCGTACATGTGTAAGCAGGTACTTAATAAGGTATTTTGTTGCCTGTGTAAATTATCTTTCTGGGTTAAGTGTATTTTCTGCTGTGGATATGGCACTGCTTAATGTTGCCGAGCAGAAGTGGTGCTATCTAAATGGTAAGGGTTAACGGTGCTGGTCAGATTTTGCTGGGTTTTTCTGAGAAGTAAAAAAAGGGAAACTGAATCTAAGTCAGGGGTTCCTTAGGGTTCCTGGTATACTCTCAGCATGGAAAGAGAAGGAGAGTGCTTTTGAGGATGTAGGAGCCACTTTTCCACATTACCACACCATGTGGGACCCCACTCGGGGGTTCCAAGTGATATGGATTTTGCTGCTGGAATGGACTTATGGAACAAAAAGACATTCTCACCTAATTCAGGTAAATTTGCTTTGCCTAAATGTATTATTTAGCTTGTGGAAATAAGGGAGCACTGCAAGCTCAACAAAAGGGCACTTAGAGGAATGTGTGCAGTCCATTTGGGAAACAGGTGATATGGCAGGGGTGACGGAGGCCCTGGTAGTGAAGGAGCTTGGTGCTTAGCTTCTTTCCTTAGCGACCGGCAGGGCCGGTACAAGGTGGAGGCGGGAGGGGCCACTGCCCTGGGCGGAGTGTGGGAGGGGGCACCAAAACACTGGAGCATCATGCTTTGTCTCAGCCACTGTGTTGCTAATTCTGTCCAAAAGCAGAGCTGAGAATGTGCTCATACCTGCTGCAGGCTTCTCCGGAAAGGACAGAGACACTCTCCTGGGCACAGGTTCCTGACAGGCTGGGTGGCTGGTTCGGGACAGTGAGAGCTCCCGTACAGGTGGGTGAAGCAGGCAGACAGCAGTACACTGAAGTCCTGATCACTGTTTTCTGCTCAGCAGACATTGGAGCTTTCCTCACTCCTCTGGCCAACTGAAGATAAGAAGTGACAGATAACAGACTGCTTTTCTCCTGCTGTGAGTCCAGACCTGTTCTGCTATTCATACTGTGCAATGCTGTGTTGTAAATCTGTACTGACCCATGTAGTGCAGGTTTACTAAAGTGAAAGTAAAATGTTTATGAATAGGTTAGAACACAGGTGTCAAACACAAGGCCCGCGGGCCGAATCCGGCCCTCCAGGCCATTTCAGGTGGCCCTCGCACCTCTCCTGCAGCTGCAGGAGAGCTCCAGCCCTCCTCTGGTCCCCCTCCAGACCCTTACTTTCTGCTTTCAAGAAATGCATCCAGCTTATTCCCAGCAGCAGCATAAGGAAAGAGGGGTGCACTGTGATGTAAGGAAGAGTGGGGAACTCAAGTTCTGATGGTGGGTTGGCTCTTGACATCTAATCTTACAGATACAACCGGCCCTTTTGAGGGCAATCATAATGCTGATGCGGCCCATGATGAAATTGAGTTTACCACCTCTGGGTTAGAAGTATACTGGGACTTTTCAGGCTCTACATGTATTGCACACACACACTGTATCTTAATGAAAATCATGCATTTTAATAAAATATAGTGTGTATGTGGAATACATCTATGTAGCACCTGAAAAGTCCCAGTAACCTATGGAAAGATTTAACCACAAACAGCAGGTGATGTAATGCAGCCCAACTCCAGCAAAGTAAAAAAGTCCACCCTTGCAGTGCTGGGGGAAAACTTGTACTTGCTCCAGCCAGCTGCAGTGCTCTCCTCCCTCCACCCAAAGCATCAGCATCATCATACCATACAGGAACATTAAGCTTGTATGGTGTGATGAGGCTGCAGTGTGACCACAGCCACTCACAATTCACCCAGGAGCTCCACAGGACCAATCACAGCACTGGGTACACACGGATCAAATTTTGTTTGGTTTAGCAGGGACTAGCTGAATTTTGATCTATGTGTGGCCTTGCCTGTTAGAAGCCGCCCTTTCAGACTAGCTTCTGTAGAATGGGACTGCTGGAAAAACTTGTTTGCAGCCAATCAGCTGCAGCGCTGATCAATGTATTCTGACAGAGAAGAGTCCCCACTGTCAGAATACGTCTAGGGAAAGGGAATTTATGCATCCACCTCTCTTGTGTGGATGGATCAATCTGTTAGACTGGGTTCACACTGCTGTGCAGACCAGCTCACAGCAGGGGTCAGATGCATCCCTGTTTTCCATTTCAGGTCTGATTTCAGTCTGAATTTTTGGCTGAATTCGGACCTGAAACAGACCAGAAGACGCACAGGACCGCTGTGCAATTCACTATGCAGCCGTCCCGGAGCTGTGTGAACCGGCTCCATAGAGAGCTGGCCACAATCTCCTGACATGCGAATTGGATGCGGGGAAACCTACATACAATTTGCACTAGAGCCCAATGGCTGAATGAAAAAAAAAAAACTATGCATGTATTCCAGTTTAGGTGGTTTTATCTTAATCCTCTGCTCCTAGAATAAAAGACCCATACACACAATGAGAATATTAGACAATTTTTCCCGGCACTGGCGACTGGTTCCCTACATATTGTGATTGTCCATGTGGCATGGGGCATTGGAGTCCCAGAATTAAGAATAAGGATGGGATACGTACAAGTGAGCTTCCTAGGTTTTTAAGGTGGATGAGCCTGGCAGCAGCGTTCATGGTGGACTGAAAGGGGGGGATAGCCTATTTAAAGGTAAGCCAATGGGGAGGGAGTTTCAGTTTTCGAGGTGAGAGATGAACAGGGGGTGGATTAGAACCTCTGCTGTGTCATTGGTCAGGAAGGGGCGTATCTTGGAGATGTTGCAGAGGTTGAGGCGGTAAGCTTTGGACAGCAATTGGATGTGGAGCCGAAAGGATAGTTCAGAGTCCAGGATTACACCTAGGACCTTGGCATAGGGGGACTGGTTGATAGTTTAGCCGTTGATTTTGACAGAGAAATCAGGGGAAGAGGCACGTGGGGGAGGAATATCATGAGCTCGGTTTTGGATAGGTTGAGTTTAAAGGAAGTGGTGTGACATCCAGGCTGATATGTCTGTTAGTAAGTTAGTGATGCGTGAGGAGACAAATGGAGTGAGCTGGGGGATGTAGAGATAGATTTGGGTGTCGTTAGCATATAGATGATATTGAAAGCAATGGGAGCCAGTCAGTCAACTGACCCAGGGAGGAGTTGTAGATTTAGAAAAGGAGAGGTCCAAGAACAGAACCTTGGGGGACCATGACGGAGAAAGGAAGAAAGAGAAGAGGTAGTAAAGTTATATGTGACACTGAAGGTGCGGTGGGATAGGTAGGATGAGAACCAGAGAAGAGTACTGTCACGGAGACCAAAGGAGTGGAGTTTTTGTAGGAGGAGGGGGTGGTCCACTGTATCAAAGGCAGCAGAAAGGTCCAGGAGTAGTAGTACAGAATAGTGTCCATTGGTTTTAGCCGTTAGTAGGTTGTTTGTCAGTTTAACCACTTACCCACTGGGCACTTAAACCCCCTTCCTAACCAGACCAATTTTCAGCTTTTGGTGCTCTCACACTTTGAATGACAATTACTCAGTCATGCAACACTGTACCCAAATTAATTTTGTGTCCTTTTTTTCACACAAATAAAGCTTTCTATTGGTGGTATTTAATCACCGCTGGGTTTTTAAATTTTTGCGCTAGAAATCAAAATATACTGAAAATTCGGTAAAAAAAATAAATAAAAATTCTTTGTTTCTATTAAAATTTATTGCAGAGTATTGGCAGAGTATTGCCGAGTATTGGCAGAGTATTGGCAGAGTATTGCAGTGTTGCGCAGTGGTGGCAGAGCATTGCACAGTGGTTGCAGAGCGTTGCACAGTGGTTGCAGAGCGTTGCACAGTGGGGGCAGAGCGTTGCACAGTGGGGGCAGAGCGTTGCACAGTGGTTGCAGAGCATTGCACCGTGGTTGCAGAGTATTGCACACTGGTGGCAGAGCATTGCACAATGGTTGGTGGCAGAGCATTGCACAGTGGTGGCAGTGTATTGACCAGCGCTGTGGGCACTACACATCCAGCCCACAGCGCTGGTCCCGTCTCTCCCCCTCTCCGCTTCTCACCTCTCTGTACCGATCGGTACAGAGAGGAGAGGGAGGAACCGGCGTCATGATGTGTACGGTTTGTGTACATGTGATCGCTCCGTCATTTGACGCTATCAGCGGCGGTTTACCGTGATCCGTGATGCGCCGGGTCCTCGGGACCCGGCGGTCACGGATGTTCCCGAGTGCGCGCCCCAGTGGGAGCAAGTTTCTGGGAGGACGTCCGTAGGACATCCTTCCAGAATAAGCCGACCGCGCTGTAGCAGTCTTTTGACTATAGCGCGGTCGGCATGTGGTTAAGGAGAGAGCAGTTTGCATGGAGTGTTGAGAGCAAAACCTGGATTGAAGGGGATCAAGAAGTTTGTTCTTAGTCAGGTGGTCGCTTAGTCGGTTGTGCACCAGTCTTTCAAGGAGTTTGGAGGAGAAGGGAAGTAAAGAGATGGGGCATAGGTTGTTAAGATTGGTGGGGTCCAGTGAGGGTTTTTTAAGGCTAGGGTGTGACTAGAGCATGTTTTAGAGAGTTGGGGAAGATGCCAAAATAGGAGGGAGAGGTTGAAGATGTGAGTTACAGAGTGTAAAATAGAGTCAGATGGTGAGCGTAGCATTTGTGAGGGAGCATGATCCAGGGGGCAGGTGGCTAGATGGGTGTTAGAAAAAGTTTAGTAACCTTGTTAATACTAGCAGTATTGAATGAGGGAAGTAACGATTGTACCTGTGACATGTGGTGATCAGTGGGGGATCTTCCTGTGCATTGGAGATCTCCTCACAAATTGTATCAATCTTTTTTGTAAAGTGATTGGGGATCTCCTGGGCAGTGAGTGAGTTACAGGATGGAGCCAGTAGCATTAAAGGTAGAGAAGAGTTGACGGGGACTGGATGATAATGCGTTGATGAGCGTGATAAAATAGGTCTGTTTGGCAGTGAGGAGGTAGGAATAGTATTTTAGGAGGGCAAATTTATATTGGTTGATTTCTTCCTTAAGCCCCATACACACGGTCGGATTTTCCGATGGAATCTGTCCTATCGGACAATGTTGTCGGAAATTCCGACCGTGTGTAGGCACCATCGGACATTTTCCATCGGATTTTCCGACGGACAAAGTTCTATCTCCTGGCTCTCAAATTTTCCGACAACAAAGTCCGATCACACCAATTCCGATCGTGTGTAGCCTAGTCCGACGGACAAAGTGCTACGCATGCTCAGATCACATTACAAGTACAAAGCTATTGGCTACTAGCCTCTACGTAGTCCCGTCGTAGGCAACAAACGTCACCACGTTCAGAATGATCGGATTTTCCGACAACTTTGTCCGACCGTGTGTATGCAACACCAGTGTCGGACTAAATCCGTCGGAAAAAATCTGATGGATTTTGTGGTCGGATTTTCCGACCGTGTGTACGGGGCATTAGTCTTACGCCACAGATGCTCAAGAGCGTGGCTACGTTTTTACAACTTACGTGAGAGAAGTGTTCTAAAGCATAAAAAGGAACTGTGTCTGTAGGAACAATGTAAATTGTTACAGAAGTTGGGCACGAATTACAACGTGTTAACTGTGTTGTTTTTTGTTGCGAAGGAGTGCTGCCTTAACTCTGGGGACACAGGCGAAAGCTTGCTTCGGGTCCGGCACTTTGGGCGCAGTAAACCCCGCCCACATGTGCATGTACAGTTAGACTCCGTCCGTTTTACATCAAGTACATCCATGACATGTTTCCCCAAACATGGAACAAGTATGGCTTTGTAAAGCCAATTGTGTGAGGCTCCCTGGATTCAGAAAAGCACCAGGGATTTTTTGCTACAAGAATTTTCAGCATGTAAACATCTGTGTGCATGAGGCTTAAATGAAAAACATACAGGTTTTTTTTTTGTATAAAGCTGTACTTTAACAACAAGGCTAAGACCTAGTTAATAAAAAAACTATTTGTTCTAGAATACTACACTTTTCAGATGTGGGTACTAAACTGTGGAGAGATGAAAAATGTATTGCTGCCCTAAACAGTTTTTACACAAAGTTCCACAGCTGCTATCTAATGATTACTAAAGAGTTGTGAAATCATAGAGGGAACATTAAAGAGCTTACACCAGCCTCTGTGCACAGGCACTCTTTGAGTTATATCAAGTTCTATACTACACTTTTGGTACCAACGCACTGGCAGTACAATTAGACAAGAGATGTTTTACCCGGTGTTTGGATTTTGCTTTATTTTCATCTACACTTGTTATTTTGTATTGTGTGACTAACACGAGACCAGTTGCGTGTTCTAGATTCATTCAGGTTATGGTACGCACATGACTTTTGGCTCGCCAGGTCAGCCGAACTGTGTATTATATTCAGATATGCGGCTGAAGTCGAGTGCTATGGTATTCTCTTCTTTCCAACTGGCTTTGCTCAGTTCAGGTTCTTTTTTTTTATATTTTATACTTAATGGCTTGTTGCAATTGTGATATTATGGCCTTTGTGTACCATGTGTTTGGCATACTGTATGTACTACACATAATTTAAGAAAAAAAAAAGATAAGATGGAAAATAATAGTAAGGGTCAATTTAATGTGATGTTTAACGTGAGGTTTATCATATAATCATGAAAAGAAACGAGAAAAGAAATGAGTGTACTGAGTGTTCTTCGAAAAATGAATGTTATGTACATTAAGATTTTTAACAGCAAAAACCTTTCGGTATCACTTGGGATCCCATTATCAAGGCAGCATGATCTCTCAATACTATGACAATGAGATGCAATTTCATAGGGAAATGTGTATTTTTTTTTTTTATTTGAATTAAATTACATTTTTTTTTTTAACCAGCTAAATGTAAAATACTGTAAATTCATATTTTAGATATTGCAGCCTTCATGTGGTATGCTCTAAAGTAAGAGCTTCAGCTTCATGCAGGCTGATTCACAGCTGTACTGTAAAATATCCCTAAAAAAAGGGAGATTAGAATGCACAGACTGCTAAGTGAGTCATATAGAAGGGACACACCCCCTTGTCTAACCTCACTTTAAAATGAACAATAGCTACCTTCAGATCCCTTGTGTAGACAGTTGTTGCTGTCAAGCACTGCCTATTAAATTTAAGCACAGGTCTAGTCAAACTCATGCATTTAAACTACCCCTGCAAAGCACCTGGACCTGCTGCAGCCAAAGAAATACAAGGAACGTCAAAGCAGTCTCAGTCATCCAACTTACATTGCACACTATTGTGCATTTCAAATGCACATCAAGCAAAGTAAAATAATGCCTGGCTGCATGATCGCTTTGCTTTGAAAACCATCTGCCAAAAAATGAATCCATTCCCAGATACATTTTAGAATTTTATCTACTTCCCACCCGGCCACTGTATATAAATGGCCGGGTTCGCGCTCTCTCCTTCTGAGAGGACGTTCAGGAATGTTCTTTTTTTTTCTTTTTTCAATTCTTTATTTTCCACACATTATATATTACACTTCACTTCACATTACATTTATCATTTCTACATCACATCTCTTACACCATATCAATTCCATATATCATGTAATTATTTTATCATTCTACCTTCTATGGTCAATGCTGCTCGATCCGTTTCCTCAATGAGCCAATATAATTCAGAAATTTTCTTCAGATTTTTTAGTTTTTTTTTTCCAAATTTCTGCTCTTTTTTCGCTTATATCGCAAAAAATTTTAAACCGGAGTCGTGAATAAATACCACAAAAAGAAAGCTCTATTTGTGTGAACAAAATGATAAAAATGTAATTTGGGCGCAGTGTTGCATGACTGCACAGTTGTCATTGAAAGTGCAAGAGCGCTGAAAGCTAAAAATTGGTCTGGGAAGAAAGGGGGCAAAAGTGCCCAGTATTGATGTGGTTAAATAGATGGTTGGAGGGAGAAGAGAGCAGTTAAGACACAATGCTTGTCCAGGGCTGGACTGGCAGGAGAAGAATCTGCTTTTCAAATCCACAAATGGGGATAAAAGCGCATTTTTAAAATACTGCACATACAAAAGAGAAAAATCATGGTACCGTATAACAGTCTCCCAACATTTTGTGTTTAGCTGATGTATTTCAAAATTTTGCAAAAAAAAAAAAAAAAAAAATATATAGTAATTTGACAAATATTCTTTGAGCAGTACTGTTGTTGACCCAGCAGGGGGTGAACTTCTTCCATAGAAGTCAGCATCCTGCTATCTCCTTATCCCTGGACCTCAGGGAATGCTAAGATGCAAAGTGCAATGTATGTTTAACAGTTACCTTTACCAGCCTGTGACAGAAGGACACAAGGCAAAGCTAAGAAGGAGCATACAGAATAAGAATGGTAGAAAAGTGGGGCTAGCAAAAATGTTTTGTTGCTAAATATAAGTTTTTGGATAAACATTCATTTGTGATAAAAAGTTGAGGGAAAGATAATATGCATATTAAATTAAAGTCATGATGTTTTAGTCCCATTAGTCTAATCAGAAGTGCCACATGAGTTCCATAAAATCACAATTTGGCCAGACTAGCGGAATCTAACAGGGATCATGTGCTTCAGAAGGGAAGAAAAGTAGACTAGCAAATTTCAGGTATCACTTTTCCAGGATTGGAAATAGTTAAGAACGCAAAAAAAACTGCAACAAGCAACAACGTTTGCTGCAGGCCAGTTTGAAGGAAAGTAAGTGTCCTCCAGTAGAAAAATCAGGTTCAGTAGCAGAATGTTCATGTTACATATTAGAAACATTGCCATTTTCATGTTTCTTATTAGTAATTGATAACGTAATTGCTAAAAGAATATTCTGAAGATGAATTAGTTTGTTATTATCTGAGTGGTCTATAGTCTTCAGTACAAGCTTGTCCCACTAGAGCACAATGTTGGCACATAATGTTCCCCAGGGAGATGAAGTATCGAGAGGATAAGTATATAGCCTGGACAGCCTGTGTGTCTCTTGTACTCTTTATCCATCTCAAAGCACTGGCGCTGGAGCGTTCTTCTCTTCTGTGCACTCCTCCCAACTTAGAACTGACTACATGTAATGTGACCCTGTTTGTTTTTTGTTTTTTTTTATCCCATACAGGGCAGCAGCTGGAGCCCAGACACCTCGGTCCCACAGAGTGTATCCTTCCCCTAGCAGCCCAAACTCCATCAGAAGTCCAGAACCCCCCAGTTCATGGGGTACATCCCCATCCATCACCACCACAACTGGCCAACCACGACTGCTGCACCTGGAGAGCATTACCTCTCCTCCAGATAGTGAAGCTTACTACGGGGAAACTGATAGCGACGCTGAAATCAAGGCATCTCCAGGACATCTCCAGAGTGCACAACAGCATCATAACCAGCAGCAAGCACCTCAAGAGAAGCACCGCAGGGCAAGGAAGAAGGGTCCAAGATCACCGCCTGGGAGCAGCAGCAAGGCAGAGAACGAGCAGCAATCACTATCTGAAATGAGTGGGTATGAAAGTGGTCCTGGAGGGGCAGCTGAAAATGTCTTGCAGCCAACAAGTGGAGTGGCCAAAAGAGAAATAAAATATGAGCCTGATGGTAGAGCTGAAACCCCCTTCTCAGATGTGGAAGGCTTCCTGCCAGCTGAAGAGTCTGAACCAATATCCAACGTCACTGCAGGCTCACCTGAGGCTTTACTTCTGCCTCATTCCACCAAGAGCATCAGAGCTGAGAGGCATCTTATTCCTATGATAGGACCGGTGGATCACCCGGTAGATGAGGATCTGACCACAACCTACTCAGATAAAGCCAAAGAAGCAAGTAAGTAAGAACTCCCATCTGTCTCCCGAAATTTACCCTATCAGTATCAGTCCTTGTAATGCCAAAACATTGCATTATCTGCCCTTAGAAGTGCTATCAATAATTTGACAGTTGTCAGTAATATTAAAATACCAGATACCCAGATGAGATATTAAAGTTCTGTCTCCACATGCCTGAACTTTCTTTGGTAGGGAATTCAATGTCATTAACTTTCAATAGATGATCTGCTTCTGCGGCTCTAGTTTTTCTACTTAACTTAGGTCAGATAGGATTTCAGCAGTCTGAGCACAAATTAAATAATCCTGCCAGTATAAACTGATCCTTTAATAGTTGCTCCTTGTTTGCAATTATCTACTGCAATATGCTTTTTCTGGCTATGTAGTGTTGACTTGCGAAACATGTCATATTTTATGACTTCATCAGTATGAGTCAATGTCCATTTGGTGTATATGATTTGTTAACAGTCTTGTTTATACAAAGTGAATAACCTCTATGCAGAGAGTAGGATTGCACATGCATTCCATGATGGCAGGAATCAACAGATTTATGTATTATTTGTGATGATCAACTTGTACAGAGACTTAAAGAGCTGCGCTATACAGTTCTACTATTACACAGGGATCTCCAATATATGAAACAGGTTGGAGGCCCTTAATTCCTATGTGGGGAGAAGGAAAGGAACCTTCACAGAATGACTCATTGACTTAGGCAAGGAGAAGATTGTGGCAGGTCATGGAGGAAGATCTCTCCACACACATAATTCTAGGCAAAGTATGTGTTCATTTATGGCAGAGGTGCTCAAACTTTTGAAGAGTGAGGGTCACTTAAAGTGGTTGTAAACCCTTACAAACCACTTGGACCTACAGGTAAGCCTTAATTTAGGCTTACCTGTCAAAGAAATATCTCCTAAACCTACACTGTTTAGGAAATATTTGCCAAAATACAGGCACCTGTCTACGGCCCATGCGCCGTAGACAGCGGTGCGCAGGCGCACTGAAAAGGGCGCTCTCAACGGCGATATGTCGCGAGTGGCGGCTCCCGTGCGCATGTGCGGGAGTGACGTCATCGCGGCACCTTCGAATGACAGCGATGGAGCCGCAAGACCCACCAAGAAGATGGAGGCGCCGTACACAAGGGGACAGCAGTGACTTCGCTGGCTCCTGTGTCAGGTAAGTGACACATAATGGACTACTATGCGATGCATAGTAGTCCATTATGCTTTACCTTTGCAGGGAAACAAATAGGAAGTAAACCCATTAGGGTTTACTTCCTCTTTAAGTGATTTGGTAACAGGGCCCAAAATTAAATGAAATTGTTCAGAATTTTTACTTTTTTATTTTAAGTGTAAAACAGAATTTGAGGGAGGGAGGTCGCAAGAGGGTCCCCTGGAGCATGGGCGAGGTCACTATTGCGACCCCTAGCGCTACACCAGTGGTTTGGGGGATGTAGTAAAAATGCATCTCAACTATGGGGTTTTTCCGCTCCCCAAACCTCAAATGTAAATGAGCTCTTGCTGTCCTGAGAACAATATAAGGCTGCTTTCACACGGATGGGCTTTCCCGTGGGTTCGCTGCTCTTTGCCATAGACTTCTATTATATCTTGCGGTGTTGTACACTTTCTGAAAGCGCACCAAACCCGCAGGATATAATAGAAGTGCGCTTCCCTAGTTTGAGGTCGAGGGCCACATCAGAGGCCTCCAAGGGCCACATCAGAGGCCTCCAAGGGCCACATCAGAGGGCTCCAAGAGCCACAGGTTGAGCACTCTTGATTTATGGTCAACCTTAACCAGGCAATGCATTATTTAATTGGGCTGCTCAACCGCATATGTGCAAATTTCATTCACCTAAATGCTGAGGACAAATGCCAGACTGCTGGATCCTACATAAGTCCTGAGAGAACAATAGAAACAATCACATAATGAGGGTATACACTGTTTAACCGCTTCCCGACCGCCTCCTGCACATATACGTCGGCAGAATGGCACGGCTAGGCAAAAGCACGTACAGGTACGTTGCCCTTTAATTGCCTAGCCGTGGGTGGCGCGCTCGCGACCCGGTCGCCGCTGGTGTCCCGCGATCGGGTTACAGAGCTGAAGAAATGGGAGAGGTATGTGTAAACAAACCTCTCCCCGCGCTTCCTACTCTGCCTGTCATTGATTGGCTGTTCCCGGTCATCGAGAAAGCCGATCAATGACGTCAGACGTCAGCCCCGCCCCCTAATGTAAAAAAACACACACACGTCACAGCCCATAACCCCTCCCCTCCCCCTAGTGGTTAACTCCTTCACTACAACTGTCATTTATACAGGAATCAATGAATTTAAATAGCATTGATTGCTGTATAAATGACAATGGTCCCAAAAATGTGTCAAAAATGTCCAATGTGTCCGCCATAATGTCGCAGTCACAATGAAAATCGCTGATCGCCGCCATTACTAGTAAAAAAAAAAATATTAATAAAAATGCTATAAAACTATCCCCTATTTTGTAAATGCTATAACTTTTGCGCAAACCAATCAATAGTCGCTAATTGCGATTTTTTTTACCAAAAATATGTAGAAGAATACGTATCGGCCGAAACTGAGGAAAAAAAATATTTTTTATATATTTTTTGGGATATTTATTATAGCAAAAAGCAAAAAATATTGCATTTTTTTCAAAATTGTCGCTCTATTTTTGTTTATAGCACAAAAAATAAAACCGCAGGGGCGATCAAATACCATCAAAAGAAAGCTCTATTTGTGGGAAAAAAAGGACGCCAATTTTGTTTTGGAGCCACGTCGCACGACCGCGCAATTGTCAGTTAAAGCAACGCAGTGCCGATTCGCAAAAAGGGGCCTGGTCCTTTGGCTGCCAATTGGTCCGGGCTGAAGTGGTTAATCCAACAAGTGTTTGCTTTCTATACAAGCCCAATTATTAAATTAGTAGATCTGCCCATCATAATAATGATCAATGCACACAAACCCTTTCTATGGGGAAAGGGTAACAAATCATTAAAATGGTTGTAAACCCTCACATATACCCAGTGAATTGAGTAACCTCAGGTGATACACAGAGATATAACAAATCCTCCTACATAATTTGTACCTGTTTATCTACAGTCTTCCCTTTCCTACAGCCGTTCAAAGAAGGGGGTGGGGAGCTGAAGTTACATCAGTAAGGAGAGCTCTGGAAGCTGATTGGAGGGAAGGGACACACCCCTGTCACACAGCAACAGGAACAGAGCTGAGGCTGTCAATCAGTTGGAGGTCCCTCCCCGTCACCTTTTTGCTCTTGGTGTCAGGAAAACTTGTCAGAATAGACTCATGCTTATAGCAGAAGAAGCTTATCTTGCATGTAATAATTGGTGTATGTACACATCAAGTAATGTTAGATCTTTTAAGGGTCTGATCCTTCTTAAAGGTTAACTGCAGTATCACGAAAGCTCCCACACAAACTCATTCCGTACCCTCAGCAACAAATCTCCCCCTCCAATATTCCATACCTCATCTTTGGCAATGATCTGCATTTAGCTGCTTAGCCTGTCCACATATGCCTCATCCGTTACCTCTTTCCTTTTCAAAATCAAAGCAGATATCCTAATGCATGCACCCAGATGAGAGGATCTGCTGAAGAGAGTAATGGCAGCCCCGCTTGCACCCTAACACATGTGTCAATAGCAGTGGTGGCTGGTGCTCCAGCCGGGGGGTGAGGCCGCAAACAAACCACCCTCCCCCCGACGGTGGCGGCAAACAGGCTACTCAACCACCCCCCCCCAGTGGGTGGTACGCCGACGGCTCTTGGTGGCGATGCAGAGCAGATGACGTATGCAGAGCCAATGACGGCGGCCATCTTCTGGATCTCCCTGTACATCCTCCCTGCCCCCGGTACTGGCCAATACAATCACTTCTCCTATCGGCCAATCACGCTCCTCTCGTTTGCTGATTGGCCGGGAGGAGAAGCAGAAAGACAGAATAGTGAATATTAATTAGCTATTGTCACACAAGTGGGGGGGGGGGGGCTCGGGGCAGACTGCTCTTCGCCCCCAGCCCACCCTTTTTTGAAGACAATTAAAGCCTCAGGCTCTAATCATATGCGTCAAAAAAAAAAAATACCTGTTGGAATCCATGCGTCTGTGCCCTGCAGCTAGATTAGGGGTCGGGCACATGGATTAGGGGATGGTGCCCTTGTGCCCCATATGGAGCGGCTGCCACTGGTCAGTAGACTGTTGACTGTTGGTTGACATGTCCTTTCTGAATTCTGATTATTGAGCAGGGAGTACAGGCTGAAGAGGCTGTGAGTAACCCATACAGATACAATCTGATCATTACAGATGATGTATAAGGCATCTTAGGAAGGGTAGTTTTTGCTGAAACCAGGAGGAGGGTATTTGCGGAGGATCATTATAAGAAAACCTTTTTGATGGGTACCTTTAAGCAGTATTAAACCAAAAATGTTACATATTGCAGCTTACTAATCCTTAGATGTGGTGGCTGCATTCATTTTCCTTTGTAGACTGTTTCCCTCTGTTTTCACCTGGTGATCTGGCCAGTGGCACACTTCCTCCTATAGGGTGCCTACACTCTGATGAAGGAGCAACAGAGACACCTTTGGACAGCAGCATTGTTAATTTGGGAGGAACAAATGAAAGCAATAACTCCAGCTCACACTTTTTAAGCAGTTACAGCAACAAATACAAGCCGATTATTGTAAACACCCTGTCAGTGGTAAATGGTTTGTCTCAACCCTGTAACTGCTACACAGGTTGTACTGTTGAAAACTAACAGACTTACTGGCTGGATCACAAGGTGAAGACAACCTAAAAAAGAAAACAAATGGAGCCACCAAGTCTAAGACTTGGTAAGCTGTATTATAATAAATGTTTACTTTTGGGTTTAATACCACTTTAAGTCATAAGGCCCTAAAATACAGGTAAACGTGGCAGCACATATGAGAGGTTTGCTCATTTTTAAATTGTTGCTTTTATTACCACCTTTTCTAAACCAAGTGAGAAACACCCCAGTTTCCAATTGTTTCTTTTCTTAAAGGGCTGTTGTGCTTAGGATCGCTCACCATAGACTCATCAATAAGGTTAAACAACAATTAGTATACAGTAATATTTGCCAGCTAAACAGGAGTCTTACCGGTGAATACTGAATTTTCTCCTGCATGTTACTACACATCATTTCTGTTTGTGCCAGAGTTTTCTGCATCTCCTACCACTACCACTGGGAAGAAAAACTGCACATTCAGTAGGAAATATAGCATACAGTATGTAAGTGCCACAAAAGTGATTGTGTAAATTTAAAGTAGAAGCCAGAACGTATTTTGGAGTAGAGTGGTATAAGGGTTGACCACTTTTAGGTTTTTACATTTTATTTTTATGTTTCTGTCCTCATCGAGGAATCTCCCTGCATCTCCTCTCCCCAGAGACACAATAGCAAATAAGTAAATCTCGTGAAAACAGTTGTCACTGGAACAAATATCTATATTGGAGCATATTCCCACTACTCCTGTTTCATTGACACCTGCAAGATCGTGGACTCACCTTTACTTTAACCACCTCAATACAGGGCATTTTTACGCCCTTCCTGCCCAAGCCATTTTTCAGGCCGATACGTATTCTTCTACATATTTTTGGTAAAAAAAAGCAATATGTGTATATTGATTGGTCTGCGCAAAAGTTATAGCGTCTACAAAATAGAGGATAGATTTATAGCATTTTCATTATTATTATTTTTTCTAGTAATGGCGGCGATCTGCAATTTTTATCATGACTGCGATATTGCAGTAGACATATCGGACACTTTTGACACGTTTTTGGGACCATTTACATTTATACAGCAATCCTTCCTGTGTTCATGTGGGCCACCGGACGAAGATTAGAGTCCGGTGCATGGAGATAAGGGGGCAGCGCCCCTGCGCTCCTTATAGACCGGCCGCTGCTGCCTTGTGGACAGCCTTCCCAGAAGAGTTGAAGCTGTTATAACTGCAAAGGGTGGGCCACCTCAATATTGAACCCTTCCGACTAAGATTGGGATGACATTAAAGTTCATGTGCGTGTAAAGGCAGATATCCCAATACTTTTGACAATATAGTGTATATTATGTGTGACAGTGATCACCAGGACAAAGTGAGGGTGAGGGTTACTCTAACCCAGTGTTTCTCAACTCCAGTCCTCAAGCGCCCCAACAGGTCATGTTTTCAGGATTTCCCTCAGATGAAACAGCTGTGGTAATTGCTAAGGCAATGAAACTGATCAAATCACCTGTGCAAAATAATGGAAAGCCTGAAAACATGACCTGTTGGGGCGCCTTGAGGACTGGAGTTGAGAAACACTGCTCTAACCAATACAGAAAATCAAAAAACCCGATCGAGTTTTTATCCTCTTTTTAAACAATCCAAATTAAAAAGAGATAATGCACACTAAGACAATCTCAGGCTCACGTGTGATAATAAAAAAAAAAATAAATAAATGAATTTCATTTGCTTTTAAGGAGGAATTTGGCGGGTGAGGGGTTAGTTGAATTTGCAAGAGTGGAAAAAATTATCCCGAGAAGGTCCTTTCAAATATACAGTATCTAATATGACAGTATGTTCAGTCACCTACAGCCAGTCATAGTTCATGTTTTACTGTACACTGAAGTCAAATTTGTTACTGGGTGTTATAGTACACTACATTATCAAATGAAGTTTGTTTTAGAGAAAACATCTGATTGCAAAAAGTGGCAGTGACAGGATTGCCTTAGGCCTTGTTTAGTAATGTCTTATGGTTGCTTAATATTTAATAATTGTTTTAACGAATCTAGTTCTATTAAGCAATCCGATTTTATTTTACTGTAGTCAGAAAGTTGACAACTAATCAGTAAAGGATTCATTCTATTTGGCCCATATGAGTTTCAATGCAGTCCCTATATTACTTTACTTTGATAAGTCAATTGGAGTTCTATAAAGTAATAAGATATTTAAGGGCCCATTTTATACACTATTTGTTGCATTAATCCAAGGCATTATCATGCATTAAGATGCATTGTGTAAGAACTGCAAGGCACAGCAACTTTAATTTTTGGTCAGCTCAAGCCCTTAGGGAATGTAAAGAACGATGGAGCCTACATCCCAGTGTCCACTACACTTTGGAGGTGGACAGAAATCTAGCACTTTACACACCACATTCATAAAATATGCATCATGGTTTAAAACCCAAACTCCTGATTAGGAAATATATACTGACAGGTAAGACTAAATTTAAATATGTATAGAGTACTGACAACTAAAATTGTCTCAGGGATTCCATTCCAGGAAGCTCACAGATGACGGAAGAAGAAGAATGTACTTCACAAATATACCATAGACAGTGATACCATTTCTAAGCTAGTCCCAGAATAGTAATTAGTATTTAGGCCGTTATCTGCAATGTAAGTTGTTAAATATCTTAAAGTGTATTTCCCTTTTTCTTGTAAGTTGTTATGATTAGGCTGGGCAAGAGGGCAAAAAAGCAGATAAAAAAGGACAGAATGTTAAAACAACTATTTTATTTTGTTACCACCCTGTAGTGGAGCACCTAGCATACCTGGAGCAAACGTGCCCAGTGGACGGCAGACAGCAGCAGCAATTGTAGGTATATTTGCAACTATATGCAGGATACTGAAATTAGCATATCAATCCACAAAAGTTCTTATATGTTTTTTTGTGCATAGTTTTCAATTTTTTTTCAGTTTCTTTTTTATTGGATTTGTAGATATACAAAGGTACAAAGCAGAGCCATTTGGACATACCCTGGCTCATTAGGTACACAAAACAAAGATAAAAATACAAAACGGCAACAATCTTTTTCCTATGAGCACCCTGTTCAGACCACATACAGGCAAAACAGAGCTAAAGTATTGGCTTGCTGAAAGCCTCCTATGGAATGATAACACTAACTCCACTGCAACCAGGATCACCCCCTAGCTACGATATGTGGGTTACCCCGAGTCAAAAAGGGGGGGGGGGGTCCCTCAGGCTACCACATCAAACCAAATTAAATGCTAGGGGTTTGTTTCCAGTGAGACAATGGAAGAGGGTGAATTAAGGCAGACTTTAGAAAATTTCTTGGGGAAACCTCTAAGCTCAAATGTGAATTTATATAATGGGATGGCCATGTTAACTAGATTCTTTAAGAAGCCTAGAGTGGACTTCTACTTTAGAATTATAGCATTCCTGGCATAGTAGAGGAGCAGACCTAGTAGTGCCCTAAGGGGCCAAGAGGTTTGCCAGGCCCAAAATGCAGATCTCAACGTTCAGGGGAACTGGGATGGTGGTTTACTTAAGAATAAAATGTGTAAGATAGGCAGCGCTATATAAGTCACTCATTCAAGTCCACTCCAAAACACCTGAAACAAAGGGCAACTCCAAAAAATATGGATAAACATGGATAAATGGATGGATGAACATGGAAAAAACATGAATAAAGTCAGCTGGATCATCTGTGCTTCTCTAACATCTTGAATGGACAGATGAGTACATTCTGTGTAACCATTGAGGAGTATATTCTGTGAAGAATTTTAAATGGGATTAGCTGCTGGTCAAGACCAAATGCAACATGGGGTACTCCCATACATCCTCTCAGTCCTTACCATCAAGCTTTAGAACTTCCTCCTACCACTGTGAAAGTAACCCATCTAGACCTTCATGAATGGAGGGTAATAAGGCTTTGTAAATTGTAGATAATGATTTAGTTAATGAGTCATCTCGCAAGAGGGTTGACATATTGCCAGTCTGCAGGGCTGGACTGGAACAAAAATGTGGCCCTGGACTTCATCCAGCCCGGCCCAGGGCACAACACATCAGGGTACAGTGCACATCAGGGCACGGTACAGAGCCCAGCACATCAGGGCACAGCACATGAGGCCACAGCACATCAGGGTACAGGGCACAGCACATCAGGGTATAGCACATCAGGACACCACAGCACATCAGGGTACAGTACATCAGGGCACAGCACATCAGGGTACAGAGCCCAGCACATAAGGTCACAAGGCACATCAGGGTACAGAGCCCAGCACATCAGGGTACAGGGCACAGCACATCAGGGTACAGCACACCAGGCCACATGACCCAGCACATCAGGGCACATCAGGGTACAGGACATCAGGGCACAGGTCACAGTACATCAGGGCACATCAGGGCACACAACATTGAGGCACAGCACACCAGGGCACAGCACACCGGGGCACAGATCATCAGGGCACAGGATATCGGGGCACAAGACACATCAGGGCACATAGCACATAGCACATCAGGGCATGGGGCACATCAGGGCACATTAGCACATCAGGGCACGGGGCACATCAGGGCACATAGCACCTCAGGGCAAGTGGCACATCAGGGCACGGGGCACATCAGGGCACATAGCACATCAGGGCATGGGGCACATCAGGGCATGGGGCACATAGCACATCAGGGCACATAGCACATTAGGGCATGGGGCACATCAGGGCACGGGGCACATCAGGGCACATAGCACATCAGGGCACGAGGCACATAGCACATCAGGGCACATAGCACATCAGGGCACGGGGCACATAGTACATCAGGGCATGGGGCACATCAGGGCACATAGCACATCAGGGCACGGAGCACATCAGGGCACATAGCACATCAGGACACGGGGCACATGGCACATTAGGGCACATCAGGGCACATAGCACATCGGGGCACAGCATGGCTCGGGGCACATCAGGGATCAGGGCACATGGCACATCAGGGCACATAATGGCGCATGGCACATCAGGGCACATTATGGGGCACATCAGGGCACATTATGGGGCACATTGTTTACTAGCTAGCATGCAGAGTAGCGCAGGAAGTGTCTGTAATAACTTCTCTCTCATGTCACGCTGCTCCCCGGTGGCCCCTCCTCTCTTCTCGTCCATCCCAGATGATGTCACAAGCAAATGGAGATGGACGAGAAGAGAGGAGGGACCGCCGGGGAGCAGTGCTGCGTGACATGAGAGATAACTTATCAGAGACGCTTCCTGCGCTACTCTGCATGCTGGCTAAATCTAGGTCTACTTGTAAGGCACCAGCTGTCGGCGATTGACGGGTAGATCGCCGCGGACCTCCGATGCAATAGGCGGCCACTAAAACTGGCCAACTGAGCCATCGGCCCACCAGGAAACTCCCGGTAGTCCCGATGGCCAGTCCATCCCTGCCAGTCTGAATTTTGGATGGTGAGGGCCCCATAAAAAAAGAATTACAGCATTTTGGAATGGTTTGAAATGCTTATACAAAATGGGAGGAAGCAATACCATTTTTATCAAGTTCATTTTGCCTATGACATAGAGAGGCAGGTTGTCCCAGGCCTTCATTTTCTGTTTCGCAGTATGAAGGAGAGGCAGGAAATAAAATTTGCAGTACTCGGAGACTAGGGGAGAGACATAAGATATTTACCGGTATTTGTCTATTTTAGGGGTAAGGTGAGATCAGCTGCCTCTCGGGTTTACTTTTTACACCAAACAATTGGGAAAAGGAGGCTTTAAGGTCCAGGGTCTCCTTAAGGAAAGGACCCAGGTTACTAAAAAAAAAGGACTAAATCATCTCCCTACAGTGCCAATTTTTCCTCAGTGGTGCCCACTCTAGTTCCTTCCACCTGAGATGAGGTCCTAATTGCTTGTGCAGTGGGTTATAGTTCTCAAGCCCTCTCATTGGTATCAGTGAAAGTAATAGCATGCCCAACAAGTAGTTGTAATATCCCCATCTTAATTGGTGGTCAGTATTAGTAATGTTAAACTCCCCCAACAATGGTGGTCAGTGTCAGGTTGGACCAAAACTCTCCAGCATTGATGGTTGGTGGCAGGATGTATAATACCCCCGAGGTGTAATAATAACCACCACCCCCAGCATTGCTGATCAATGGCAGGCTCAGGGTATAATAATAAAAACAGTCAGTGGCAGGCTGTAAAAATACAATAACCCTCGGCAAACATTTGAGTTTAGTGATTTACCTCACTAAACATATTCTTCCACATCGCTGTCCGTCTATCCATTAGACAAGGCTATACTTCCATTGTCGGTCAGAGAACACTCTGCTTGACATTTCCAGCATTTTTCAGTGCTGGGTGCTGGAGCACATTTCAGCACACTGCTGCCACACTGCATGTCTCCAGAGGCTGCACCAGGGCACCCTCTAATTGGCACCCTCTGCCCCCCTCAAGAACATCAAAATCCTAGGATTAATAAAGCCAGCAATATTATGGAATGGTTAGGCAGTATAGCTTAGTTAAAAAAATAAAAAAATACATGGTACAAAGGTTGGAATATGTTAGATGCAGTTAGGTTGGGATATGTAAAATTAAGTTATACATTGATAGCATGTGCCAAGGCTATGTTGCACCTCTGTGTTTTTGTATAGTGTGTTGATTTGTAATTCTGTTCAGTCACTTTTGTAAATCAAACACCACATTTCTTAGCCAGGAAGATGATTTCACTATTCCCTGGTTCAGTACTAAAGCTTCCTATGTCACCTGCCTGCTCTCTGAATAGAGGTGGTCTTTGTTTGTCAATGGTCTTGTGAACAGGCTGGGGTCAGAGAGGTGACAGACATATGGAGTGTCACCTGCTTGGCTGAGTGAATCATAAGACCCTTTAAAATGACATTTTCCAGTGGATTTAGAACAATCTCTTAATCATATCTCTACTTTTCTGATTGCACCCACCGGAGCTCAGTCAGTAAACTCTAGTGAGAGTTTTGCTTGAATGTCAGTTGAGGGCAATTAGCAAGGTAGAAAGACGAACAGAACCTATTGGATTGGTTCACGTTGGGGTTGTTATATGTAAATAAATTTGCCATAAGCAGTGGAGGTCAACTTTTTTAATACAGAGGGCATCAAGTGCAGCCCCTGATATCACCACGGGTCCATATATACCATTCAGTAAATATAATGCTAAAGAAAGCTGTCAGAGACAGCAGACAAGCATCAGGAGATAGGAAAAGACTACAAGCTCTCTACAAGTGATGGTCAGAGACTGCAGACATGCAACAGGGGTTGGTCAAAGACTACAGGCTTGCCTCACGAGATCAGAGAGGACAGGCATTCTGCAGGAAATGGTCAGGGACTGAAAACATGCTATAGAATTTGCTGGAGACTGGAAAAAATTTTCAGGAGATATAGACTGGAGACACATTTCATAAGACTGCTGGAGATTATTGTTATTACAGTGCAATTGCGGAACACAGGCTGTCTGCAGGGTTCCTGAGGGCCACACAAAAATTGCCAAATGGCTGCAGATTGGGCACAAGGGGCCAAGAGCTCCACCGTATCTAAAACTAATTAGCACTTACTAGTGAATGTGCAATTAAGATAATATTGACCCTTTCCTTGGAAACCAGTACCAACTCTTTTTATACCCTACATATGTCTTTTCATTGACAGTAAGGTATATAAAAAAAAATCATATGTAATTTGTGTGACACTTACAGGGGGGAAGGGTCCTGTTAATGTGACTTTGAGAGCAACATGAAAAAAATACAAATCCTTTATTTGACATGCTTGGAAGATGTATTTAAACTTTATGTGGTGTTATGGAACAGTTAGCTTTTCATGGAGAGCATCAGCAACACCCTTATCTGGCATCACATATTTTGTGCTCTTGATTTTTAACCTTTATGTGTAGCATGGCTTAAAGTGTTTGTTAACCCCCCCAAAAAAATTCTGATTCTGGTCCCTTAAAGCAGATTACACAGCACAGTGCTTGGGCTGTGTAATCTGCCCCACTCTAAACTGTAAAAAAAAAAAACTCCCTGATCCTGCCACTTCCTGTATGCCCTCTCTATACTGACCACGATAACCAGGGCTGCTCAGTCCTGACCCCCATGGTCAGAGTACATCTCTCCATCATACGTAGCTGTCCTCTCCTTTCTCCCCCTCACCCCCTCCTTCCTGCCTGTCAGCGCCTTCTCTGTGTATCTGTCTTTGCCCCCCCCTACTATTAAAAATAAAAACCCTACAGTGGTCACTGCCAGCCCCACTATTAGAGGCTGGCATACCACCCTATGCAAGTCCTTTGTAAAAACAAGCATTCTAAATATCTCTTTAGAGCTGTCTTCAGGCCGGTCACATGACTCGCGGCCACTTTACAGCTCCGATACAGTGCTTCTGCTGGAGGTCACGTGATCTCCCTGGCTGACGTCAGAAGGAGATCACAGCCCCTCCCGCAGAAGCAATGTCTCAGAGCTGTAAAGCGGCTGCGAGTCATGTGACCGGCCTGAAGACAGCTCTAAAGAGGTATTAGAACGCTAATTTTTACAAAAGACTTGCATATTGTGGTATGTCAGCCTCTAATAGAGGGTGGGCAGTGAATAAAATAATAGAATTAACAAACACTTTAAATACAGCAGCAGCACTCCAATCTGATTCAATTAAACGTGAAAGAAAAACATTTTTTAGGTTTTGGTTTGCCTGCTTGGCCAGCCTGATTTGGATGTGAAATGCGATTTTTCATTCAAAGAAAATAGGCCTGAATTAAAATGTGGAAGTTGGTGCCAAAACAGATCTACTAGCTATATGA
Source organism: Lithobates sylvaticus (assembly GCA_028564925.1). Taxonomy (NCBI): domain Eukaryota; kingdom Metazoa; phylum Chordata; class Amphibia; order Anura; family Ranidae; genus Lithobates; species Lithobates sylvaticus. The sequence goes on along the minus strand of CM053036.1, from coordinate 130,126,292 downwards.
AAGCCTACTATTGGCTGGTTTATTAGTATAGTTTGTTCGTTTTTTTTTTCCTGTATCAAACTGTAATGTCTTTAGGTAAATAGACTCTTCAAATCCACAACCCCACATACCCCAACTCTATCCCACCGCTGTATCACCAGTTATTCCCCAAATTTTCAAAATATAGACTTTGGGGATTTATTTGATTGGCTAACATCAGGATGTGCGCAAGCACTTGACTAGGCAGCAGTGGCAGATTATGTGATTTTTTAATTGTTATTATTAGTTGTATTTGTATTTTTTTGTTTTTCTGTCTTTTTGGTATTAATGCTGGGCTGCACACAGAAGAGGTGAATTCTTTTGTTTTGCCAGCATAATATTTCTTCTTCCAAGCACTCAGCTGCTGGTTGTGTTTAAAAAAATATTTATTTCATTATAGCCAGGTTACGGAAAGCATAATTTAGGGGCAAATCCTATGGCCATAGGCGGTGGGGGAAGGGCAGGCAGCAGCAAATGGAGAGGTAAATTCTATGGCCAAGGAGGAAGGACAGGTAGTAGCAAAACCTAATTGAAAAATCCTACGGCCATAGGCTTCCCACTGTTCCCCATATCAGGGCAGTCCACAAAAAAAAAAAAGACAAGCAGGTCTAAAAGTAAAAGGGGCTGCTATATGGAGGTAGTAAATGGCAAGCCTTGCTAATTACTTGACAACTGTGATTAATTTGCCTGGCCCCCTCAGTCTTCCAGTGTTCAGACTCATTTCAATATTTTAACAGTATGAGCAATATGTCAATGTTATCAATACTCATATGGGTGACCTTCTTGACTTTACTTGTACTACAAATGAGACTACAAGTGAAAGCAGTGAGTGAGCTGGTAATGAATTCCAGCACTCTAGATGTGATAAAATACAACAATTCACTCAATTTACCTTAATCTGAGTTTTGTTAAATGTGTATGTATATACACTGATCTGTCATAAATGTATGACTGCTGACAGGGTAAGTGAATAACAATGATTATCTTGTCACAATGATATCTAAAAATCGGTGGCATATATTAGGCTGCAAGTAAATATGTTGTCCCTGAAGTTGATGTGCTTATAGCAGAAAAAATGGCCATTGCAGTTTGTTGTGTATGGGGCTGCATAGCCACGGAGCGGTCAGGGTACCCATGCTGACCCCTATCCACAGCCAAAAGCACCTACAATGGGCACGTGAGCATCAGAACTGGATCACTGAGCAATGAAAGACGGTGGCCTGGACATTTTCCTTTACATCATGTGGATGGCTGGGTGCGTGTGCTTCGCTTATCTGGGGAAGAGATGGCGTCAGGATGCAGTATGGGAAAAAGGAAAGCTGGCAAAAGCAGTGTGATGCTTTGGGTAATGTTCTGCTGGGAAATGATGGGACTTTAATGGCAATAGGTCATTTCTAAGTGAATAGAAAGTGTCTTGGAATAGTTTAAAAAGTTTACAAAATCTTTATTATTACAAAATATACAAAATTACAATTGTAGTGGTCACACTTCACTAAGTGTGCGCTATCAGTGCAAATTTAGTTTTTCCCCAGAACTGTAATAGAGTTCTGGGGGTTAATTGTACAGGATTTACTTTGGCATCAGTCTGGCTGGGCTGTACTAAGGTTCCGCCTGGTCATAGGTGCAGTGAGGCACCCATGACAGGCTGAGAACCAGGCCTGGTTGGACGTCTTGGGTACCAATCTTTCCCAGAGCCAATCAGTGGGTGCGTCTGGCCCCACTGCGTAGTCTGGGAAGGGGTATTTAAGGTGCTGAAGTCACGTGTTCAGGGTTCCGCTTCGGCTTTAATACCTGGTTCTGGTCCGGGGCAGCCTAGGAGTGTTTACCGTCCCGCAAGCATGGTCAATCCGACCAGCCCCAGAGGCCCTCATGGTCTGGGGCAGAGATCCGTCTGTTCCCGAGCCTCGGAACTGGCTAGTCCGAGGCCCAGTAACTGAAGGAGGATTCAAAGGCGTCCCGGTATGCTCTCGGTATTGGAGGGACACGGACTCTTCGGAGGAGGGCCAACAAGCTGGCTGCTTGGTAAGAGCCTGGGAGCTGAGTTGTATGGACACTAAAGAATCCACACTTCACACAGTATCGCCAAGAAGGCTGAGAGATCCAGGTACTGTGGGAAAGGTTCCTATTTATCTTCAGTTACAATTTAGTCTGGGGCAGAGACTTTGCAAAGTTTCCGGATCACATGTTGGCTGCTAGATCTCTGGCTAGAGGTTTATCCGGCAGTGAAGCACCCAGCTGCGAGTGGCTACTCTCTGGTTTAATTAGAGACATTCAGTGGGTGTCAGCAGTTCAAAGTGCCTGATTTTCATCACCTGTGCCCTCTATTCCCATCAGAGACTGTGTTATGTTGGAAGTTACCACTGCAAAATAAAAACCTTGAAAAGGACTTTTATGTGTTAGCATCTGAAGTCACTGGGTACTAACCCTGGGAACCCCTAGACAACAACCAACAAGCCACAAGGAGGTAATTGGTAAGCCAAGAAAGTCAAAGCCGTCCCTCAGGGTTATGGCCGCTACACAATACATGTTAAAAATAGGTTAAATAATTTTTTAGATACAATGTACTCAAAATGGAGTCACCAAAACATAAGGTGACGATGGTAAACACCCAACGCATTTCGAAATAGCTTTTCTTCTTCAGGGGTGCATGAACATTAAAGAGAGAAGATTACCTTCTATAACAGAAAAATCACATTAGAATGATATACTGTACATGATATTATGCTTTTTTCAAAATGGTTTTCCATAGATATCAATACCTTTTAAAACATACATACAGTACATCTAGAAAGAGTAACCAGGATTAAAACTTGGTTGCATATTGTTCTCTAAACATCACCAAGGAGCGTCAGAACCAGTGCCCAGCCAATGATTCATTGGGGTTGGACGGTTCACCGCGAAGAGAGTATTGATGTATATGAATTTTTTTTCCCATTCTCAAACTGTTACCACAAAGTTGGGAGCATGAAATTGTCCAAAATGTCCTGGTATGCTGATGCCTTAAGAGTTTCCATCACTGGAACTAAGGGGTTCCCAACCCCTGAAAAACAACCCCACACCGTAATCCCCCCTCTACCAAATGATTTGGACCAGTGCACAAAGCAAGGAACATAAATATATGGATGAGCGAGTTTGGGGTGGAGGAACCAGATAGAACACCTTTGGGATGAATTAGAGTGGAGACTGAGAGCCAGGCCTTCTCGTCCAACATCAGTGCCTGACCTTACAAAAGCGCTTCTGGAAGAATGGTCAAACATTCCCATAGATACACTCCTAAAACTTGTGGACAGCCTTCCCAGAAGAGTTGAAGCTGTTATAGCTGCAAAAGTTGGGCCAACTCAATATTGAACCCTACAGACTAAGACTGGGATGCCATTAAAGTTCATGTGCGTGTAAAGGCAGGTGTCCCAATACGTTTGACTATATATATATATATATATATATATATATATAAAATCTTAGCAGCATTGTTCTGTGTGGTGTAGATTCTCTAAAGCTATGGAATGTATAAAGTATGTATAAAGTATGCAGCAGAAATTTAAACTGTAATGGAAAAGGCATATTAAGTGACACAGCTGTTAAAAGCAGCGCAAATCTTTAATACAACGTCCTGCTTGGATGTGTTACTGTCCCTATAATGACTCTAGAATGTTGGTTTTAACTACCGGTACTTGCACAGTTATATTACATCCTATCAAAAGACCAAAACGGAGAAGCTGCTTTAGCACAACCACAGATTACTATTTTACCAGTTCGCACACATTGCATGCAAGCTATTTTCTGATCAGTGAGCAAGAGACATTTTCGGCATGAGATCAGTACCCAGAAAAGCATGTTCAGCTGCTCTCGGCTGTCTGATATCCCAAGCTTTGGTGAAGCAAAGTATCTTCATCTAAAAGTAATCAGATCAATGGATTTGAACCTTGATACTGGATGTAATGTGGTACACAGTGGCCCTGGATAAATTCCTTGCATAAATAATAGAAACATTATTTGAAGTATGTTTAGTGGATTGTGAGGATGTTTCAATTGTGCAAGTTTATACTCCCCCTATTTATATAAGATATGCATGTCAAAAACCTGGGCAATTAAAACTGAGCATAAGTAGAAAAAATGTTTCTAATTCAGGGAATGCATTAAAGGGGTTGTAAAAGGTAAAAGTTCTTTCATCTTAATGCATTCTATGCATTAAGGTGAAAAAACATCTGACAATACTGGCCCCCCAGCCCCCCGTTATACTTACCTGACCCCTCGAAAGTCCCGCGCTCGCACCCGACATCCTCTTCGACGATCAGCCTGGCCGCTGATTGGTTACAGTGGATGGATTAAAAGCAGCGCAGCCATTGGCTCGCACTGCTGTCAATCACATCCAATGACGCGGCGCACCTGGGGGCGGGCCGAGTGATACAGTCGGCTGTATCACGGGAGTGCGCCCGCAAGTACTCCACACCATGAGAGGGAGCTTGCATGAAGGTGAGAAATACTTGCGTGGGGGAAGCCGAGACATCTGCCGAGGGACCCCAGAAGACCAGGTTCGGGGCCACTCTGTGCAAAACGAGCTGCACAGTGGAGGTAAGTATAACATGTTTGTTATTTAAAAAAAAAAATCAATTACAACCCCTTTAACCACTTGCTTACTGGGCACTTAAACCCCTCTCCTATCCAGACCAATTTTCAGCTTTCAGCACTGACGCATTTTGAATGACAATTGCGCGGTCATACAACACTGTACCCAAATTAAATTTTTATCATTTTTCCCCCCAAATAGAGCTTTCTTTTGGTTGTATTTGATCACCTGTGCGATTTTTTAGTTTTTTTAAATTTTATTTTAAAAAATGTAAAAAATATATATATTTTTTATTTTGTTATAAAATTAAAAAAACTGGTAATTTTTGTCCATCATTGATGTACGCTGATGAGGTGGCACTGATGGGCACCGATAGGTGGCAGTGATGGGCACTGATGGGTGGCAGTGATGGACACTGTTTGGTTAAACTGATAGGCAGCACTTCTAAGTGGCATTGATAGGTGGCACTGGTGGGCAATGATAGGTGGCACTGGTGGGCAATGATTGGTGGCACTTGGGGGCTTTGATAGGTGTCACTTGTGGGCATTGATAGGTGGCACTTGTGGGCATATTGTAGATAGGGGTTGAGACCTTTAAACAAAGCACCACGTTCCAATTGAAAATGCAAATACAGACAAATGGACTTGGGGTTCACTACCCCCACTACAAAAAATGGACTTGGGGTTCACTACCCCCCACTTCACCTCCGCTGTCAGCGTGAGGAGAAAAAAAAAAGATCACAAGCTTTTGCTTTGATCATGTGATCAGCTGTCATTGGCTGACAGCTGATCACATGGTAAGGTGCCGGGACCGGCCCCTTACTCGGATCGGTGATCACCCGAGTCTCATTGACTCAGTGATCACAGTGCGCTCTGCTCCGCTGCAGGGAGCGTGCACAGGGAGGCCGTCATATGAAGGCCTCACGGGAATTCAGGTCCGCGCTGTGGCCATAGCGCGGATGTCAAGTGGTTAAGGTAAACAATGTGTAGGCTTTAGAACCACTTTATCCTTATTAAAAGACCAACATGCTTAGTCACCAAAACTCAAGCAACAATATCTTACACCAACCAAATAAATGTTTACTGAGCACTGTCCACCCACAGAGTGGGCGACATTACCCCATAAAGATTGACTGAGACAAGGGAAGAATAAAGCAAGTTGGCATGGTGCTTGCATGACGTTAGCAATGTTTCTATCAATCATGTGGATTCAGTGCCTCCTCATGGCCTGAGGCCTGAGGCCATATTACTTCAACAGGACCTACATACAGAAGGATAACATCTTCTCACCTGCCACTAACACCTGTCCCAGCACCGACTACAGAGAGGGATGACGCAGAGTGCCATCTCTCTCAGCCAGCTCTTAACACCTAACTCTTTCTCACCTTCTGCCCATAGGCCTGGAAGGAAGCCACTGCACATATTGTGAGACCAGGTCTCTAGGACCAGTCCTATACCATAGCAGGCCCTAAGAAAGGGGCCCAACCGCTCGGCAAGGTGCATCAGGTGGAGATAATCCATTAGTCTAGATGACAGTCCTGAGGTAACTGTTAAGACTGCCCAGTGACATGAGTGAATCTGCCAGTGAAAGGCTACATTCACAGGCCAGCTGTCCCCCCCCCCCCAAAAGATTTGTCACCAATCCAGTGCTCAGCTGACTGAAGGTTTGCTCAGCAACTGAGGTAAATTTTCCTAGCAACAGCAGGTAGCTTGTAACCTGAAACAAACATAGGAACATACATAGAAGAGTGATGGCAGAAAAAAAAAAAACAAGTGTTCCTTCGAGTATGCCCCATTTTTTGTATTTTTTATTTATTTATATATACAGTGTATATGTTGTTGTTTTTTTTTTTTTTTGTCTGCGTATAAATTAGTGTTTGTCCCAAACATGTTTGAATCCACTTACTGTTGACTGACTCGCTACTGGCTAGAATTATATTCCAAACATCAACTACACTGTTGGTAAAATAATTATTTTTAAGATTAGTTTTGAACTTTCCCCCTGCTAGTGTGAGTTCATGTTCTTAGCTTTATGTTGAAAATGTTCCTACTGTCTAGCCACACTGTTTGCTCATTTTGCAATTATCTGAAATAAGTACCCCCCGAATATTTTTCCTCTGTAGTTCTGCCCAACATTGTATTGTGTCAAGGGACTTCGTTCTCTAGGTGCATGCTTTTACATTTAGAAACACTGAACTGCAGTTTTCACTGCTTTGACCAATCTTCCAGCAATGCCAAATCATGTTCCACGTTACAGACACCTCCAAGGATATCAACCATATAGCAACAGAAACAGAAACAAGCGAAGCTTTCCCAGAGAGACATGTACTTAAAAAAGAGCTCCAGTCTAAGCAAAAAAAATTAAAGTCAGCAGCTACAAATACTGTAGCTGCTGACTTTTAACATAAGGACACTTACCTGTCCAGGGATCCAGCGATGTCGGCACCCCAAGCCGATCCTTAAATAAGGAAACCGCCATCTTCACTAAGGGAAACCGGCAGTGAAGCCTTCAGGCTTCACAGCCTTTCCTACTGCACATGCATGAGTCACGCTGCGCTTTCTGAATGGTTCGTCCGTCTTCTGGGACCTGTGTGTCCCAGAAGGCAGTGGGGGGAAGGAGGAGGGGCCGGACATACACGGAGATCGCTGCGGCGATCTGAGCCTAAAGTGGAAGTGGGTAAAAATCATGGTACCCACTCCCCCCCAAAAGTGTCATATGGGGCAGCGGAGGGGGGGGAGGTACGAACAAGCAGGGCTTCCCTTTTGGGTGGAGCTCCGCTTTAACAATCAACATAGCCCTCTTTTAAAAATATAATTAATGTAAAAACAAATGAGCAATAGGGGTGATAATCCAATGGGGCCACTTTTCTAGTTTTTTCTTTCATGACCTAACATACTAGTTAGACCTGAGTGTTTGGTCAAGACCAGAGCTCAGCATCACTGTACACCATCCACAATAAATCAATCCTTGCCCACTGATCACCAGAAGTGTATGTAGACAATGTAGGCAGAGAAGAGAAATGTAAACATTTGGCTCTGGCCTCCACTGCTAAAGCAATTAGGCCGTTAAAGCGTTTGTTAGGATTAGGATTTTTTTTTTTGTAGCAAACATGTTATACTTACTTGCTCCAGGGAAGTGCCCCCAGGGCCATTGGCTCCCGCTGCTGTCAATCACAGCCAGTGAGGAGGGATTGACCCGGGACAGCTGGATCGTGATTGGACTCAAGTGAGTATCAAGGGGAGATGAGAGGGGAGCTACACACTAAAGGTTTTTTACCTTCATGCAAAGAATGCATGAAGGTAAAAAAATGTTCAGCCATTAGAACCACTTTAAAGTAGACCGAAAGACAATACTTTTTTTTATATAGAGTAAGGGAAGGATATAACTTCTGCTTTTTTTTATGTCCTCTAGGGGAGATTTCCCTTCACTTCCTGTCCCATAGCCAAAATAGGAAGTGAGAGGAAATCCCATCAAAGCGGGGGAATCCTTGGTTGTCACCAGAATTAGTGTCCCGACTGAAATTTTTCCCCTCAATTTCTATTCTGGTGACAACCTGATATTTGGTATTTTCTTTCACTTTCTCGTTCTGTGATAATAGTAAACATTATAAATAGATAGGATGAATCTCTCTAAAAGTCACCACACCCACTTTATTGTCAGATCGATGGGTGATTAGATCATAACAATCAAACCTGTTGACAATTGAATAGCCGTTACTTCACTTCCAATTGATTTGGACTTGATTTAGATTAGATTCAATAAAACTAGGTCAATTGGCCAGGGTGGAAAATTGATTGTTTTTCATTGATCAGCAGCACTGAGATACTTTTTTTAAGAATACAGTAAACCCCCCTCCATCGCTGGGGTTATGTTCCGGACCCACCCGCGAAAAGTGAAAAACCGCGAAATAGAAAGACCCTATTTAAATACACTCTAGGCATGTTTTGTTAATTTTTTAATAGCATTTAAAGGTCTTTAAACACACTTTTATGCAATAGAAACACATTAAAGATAGAGAGAGAGATCAAGAGGATTTTTAAAACACAAAAATATTGTCTTAACAGTACAGTACAGTAAAAAATAGAGTACATAACTGCGAAAATGGCGAAATATTACCACAATATCAGAATAACATGTCCTAATTAAAATACCGCAATATACTGGGACCGCAAAAACTGAACCGCGATATAGCGGGGGTTTATTGTAGTGGGTGCACAAACAACAGTATACTATACACCTGGAAGATATCCAAACACCTCTCCATTCTATTCAACACTAAAAAAAAAAAAAGTTTAGCTTTTAGTTGAAATGTAATAATCCATGTGCAGTGTAAAGAGGGGAAGTGAGCAATAATTACATTCTCCAGTGTCTATCATGAGAAGGTACATACCACCTATGAATGAGCTTGTCCATGTACCTACACAGTGTAATGGCTGCCAGGAAACACTCTTGACTGCAGGTTGGGATTTCAGCAAGTGATCTCGAGCTCATCCTATTGCTAGTGAGAATGGCTGCAGAGGACCTGCAAAATGAGACACAAGGCTCCTGAGGGCTCAGAGTTAAAAAAAAAAAAAAAAACAAGGGGAAAAAAAATGACAATAAAAAAAGTTGCTCAGTGTGGCATAAGGCACCCAGAGGCTCACAGTAAAAAGGATCAAAGAGGCAATTAATGGAGAATAAAATAAATGAGGTGGAGAGTTGCAGAATAGGGCATGCTCTAATAAAGCAACTAATAAGCAGCCAAAAGCAAAATGAGACTTAAAGTGGTTGTAAACCCTTACAAACCACTTTGACCTACAGGTAAGCCTAGATTAAGGCTTACCTGTAGGTCCAATAAATATCTCCTAAACCTACATGGTTTAGGAGATATTTGCGCCGTAGACAGCGGCGCGCAGGCGGACTGCGCATGCCGAGTTCACGGCGATATGCCGCTTTCCTGCGCATGCGCAGGAGTGACATCATCGCCACTCCAGCGAATGACAGCGCTGGAGCGGCAAGACCCGGAAGTCACTCCGGCTTTGATGGCGACGCAGAAGATCGTGGATGAGGACCGCTTCGGGGGGCTTCGTTTTCAGGTAAGTCATTCATAATGAGCTAGTATGCTATGCATACTAGCTCATTATGCCTTTGCCTTGCAGGGTGTCTTTTTTTTTTTTTTAGAGGCTTTACTTCCTCTTTAAGGCATGTGAAGGTTCACAGCAAAACATCTAATGGGGGAGAAAAACTTTGGATATAGCCGGTGGCAGCTGGTGGTCCACCCCCCCTCCCCCCTTCCACGGCAGTCTCTTGCACTGCATAGTAGTTGGCAGATCTATAGGAGATTGCACAGGCTGTATTGTGTGTGATCTGCTGAAAAAGGGGATTGGACAGAGTATGGTTAGCTTTAGGACAATACCAAGACAAAAACGGTTTTCATATAGAAAAGAGCAGGGATTGCCAGGATATAGACAACCAGCAGGAAGGGGTATGCAGGGATGGATGGACAGGTAGGTGAGTGGATGGATTTATGGATGGATAGATGAGAGGATGGATGGATGGATAGGTGGGTGGATAGGTGGGTGAATAGGTGGGTGAATAGGTGGGTGGGTGGATAGGTGGGTGGATGGATGAATGCATAGATGGGTGGGTGGGTGGATGGGTGGATGAATGGGTAGGTGGGTGTATGGATGGATGGATAGATGGATGGGTGGGTGGATGGGTGGATAGGTGGATGGGTGTGGTGGATGGATGGATGGATGGATGGATGGATGGGTAAGTGGGTGGATGGATAGGTGGATGGATGGGTGGATGGATGGGTGGTTGGATAGGTGGGTGGATGGATAGGTAGATGGATAGATGGGTGGATGGATATATGGGATGGGTGGATGGATAGGTGGGTGGATGGATGAGTGGGTGGATGGATGAGTGGGTGGGTGGATGAATGGGTGGATGGGTAGGTGGATGGATAGGTGGGTGGATGGAGGGATAGGTGGATGGATATATGGGTAGATGGATAGATGGGTGGATGGATAGGTGGGTGGATGGATGAGCGGGTGGATGAATGGGTAGATGGGTAAGTGGATGGATGGTTAGGTGGGTGGATGGATGGTATGGATGGGTGGATGGGTGGGTGAATGGATGGATAGATGGGTGGGTGGATGGATGGGATGGGTGGGATGGATGGATAGGTGGATGGATGAGTGGGTAGATGGATGGATGGATGGGTGGGTAGATGGATGGATGGATGGGTGGGTGGGTGGATAAATGGATAGGTGGATGGGTGGGTGGATGGGTATATACAGGTGTGTGTGTGGCGGGCGCTGACATATATACAGGTGTGTGTGTGGGGGGCTGACATATATACAGGTGTGTGTGTGGGGGCGCTGACATATATACAGGTGTGTGTGCGGGGGGCGCTGACATATATACAGGTGTGTGCGTGTGGGGGGCTGACATATATATATATATATATACACAGGTGTGTGGGGGGGGCGCTGACATATATACAGGTGTGTGTGTGGGGGGCGCTGACATATATACAGGTGTGTGTGTGTGGGGGGCGCTGACATATATACAGGTGTGTGTGTGGGGGGCTGACATATAAACAGGTGTGTGTGTGGGGGGCTGACATATATACAGTGTGTGTGTGTGTGTGTGTGGGGGCGCTGACATATATACAGGTGTGTGTGTGGGGGGCGCTGACATATATATAGGTGTGTGTGTGTGTGGGGGGGCTGACATATATACAGGTGTGTATGTGTGGGGGGCTGACATATATACAGGTGTGTGTGTGTGTGGGGGGCGCTGACATGTATACAGGTGTGTGTGTGGGGGGCGCTAACATATATATAGGTGTGTATGTGGGGGGCTGACATATATACAGGTGTGTGTGGGCGGCGCTGACATATATACAGGTGTGTGTGGGCGGCGCTGACATATATACAGGTGTGTGTGTGGGGGCGCTGACATATATACACTTGTGTGTGTGGGGGGCGCTGACATATATACAGGTGTGTGTGTGGGGGGGCTGACATATATACAGGTGTGTTTGTGGGGGCGCTGACATATATACAGGTGTGTGTGTGGGGGCACTGACATATATACAGGTTTGTGTGGGGGCACTGACATATATACAGGTTTGTGTGGGGGGCGCTGACATATATACAGGTGTGTGTGCGGGGCGCTGACATATATACAGGATTGAGGGGGGGCTGAGTACGTACAGGTGGGGTGGCCGGTGTGCGGATTTGGTAGGATGGTCCATAGGCAAGCCCTAGGGAATGTTGGTGGTCAGGCTGGGGGGGGGGGGGGGGGGGGGCAGGCCTAAAGCTGTGTAAGGGGCCCAAAAATTTCTGATGGCTGCCCTGGACATGTCCAGTGGTGTTCTCTTGTACTCAGTGCTTGGGTGAGCCTGTGTGTGGGGTGCGTGTGGGGGGCTGACATATATATACAGGTGTGTGTGTGGGGGGCGCTGACATATATACAGGTGTGTGTGTGCTGACATATATACAGGTGTGTGTGTGGGGGGCTGACATATATACAGTGTGTGTGTGTGGGGGGCGCTGAATATATACAGGTGTGTGTGTGGGGGGCGCTGACATATATACAGGTGTGTGTGTGGGGGGGCGCTGACATATATACACTTGTGTGTGTGGGGGGCGCTGACATATATACAGGTGTGTGTGTGTGGGGGGCTGACATATATACAGGTGTGTGTGTGGGGGGCGCTGACATATATACAGGTGTGTGTGTGGGGGGGTGGGTGTGGGGGGGCTGACATATATACAGGTGTGTGTGTGGGGGGCGCTGACATATATACAGGTGTGTGTGTGGGGGGCGCTGACATATATACAGTGTGTGTGTGTGGGGGGCTGACATATATACAGGTGTGTGTGTGGGGGGGCTGACATATATGTGTGTGTGTGGGGGGCGCTGAATATATACAGGTGTGTGTGGGGGGGCGCTGACATATATACAGGTGTGTGTGTGGGGGGGGGGCCCTGACATATATACAGGTGTGTGTGTGGGGGCACTGACATATATACAGGTGTGTGTGTGGGGGTGCTGACATATATACAGGTTTGTGTGGGGGGCGCTGACATATATACAGGTGTGTGTGCGGGGAGCTGACATATATACAGGATTGAGGGGGGGCTGAGTGCATACAGGTGGGGTGGCCGTGTGCGGATTTGGTAGGATGGCCCATAGGCAAGCCCTAGGGAATGTTGGTGGTCAGGCTGGGGGGGGGGGGGGGGGGCAGGCCTAAAGCTGTGTAAGGGGCCCAAAAATTTCTGATGGCTGCCCTGGACATGTCCAGTGGTGTTCTCTTGTACTTAGTCCTTGGGTCAGCCTGTATCAAATAATCTTGCAGTATTCTGTTTCACAGATAAACCTGTGACCTTAACATTAGGGGCTAGGCCCTTGTCAGCTTTTAGTATGTTCAGATTTTTGTACAAAAGGGATTTTCTCAATATTGCTGTGTTTTAAAACTCTGCACTCAGTTTCCTTGCATGCTCAAGTACTTCATAAAGAATTGCCATGGTGTAATCCCGCTGTACTGTACAAATTTCTAAAACTTAGCAATTATTTTTGTGTGTCTGGATCTGAACAAATGTGTAACACACACATTGGGTAGGCTATGTACAAGGTGTCTTGAGTGGAAGCTGTGGTAATGTAGCAGCGTGTTTCTGTTAGGGGGCTTAGGGAACATTGAAGTTTTCCATTTTAAGTACTTGCCAACCAGCTGCGGCAGGTTGACACGGCTGCGTGAATCGCCGTCATTGTACGTCGGACACTTTATAAAGCTATAGGGGGCGCGTGCGCTGTCGGAGCCAATGCGCGTGGCCGGTGGCCACGATGTCCGCCGGCCGCCCATGATTGCTCCTCAGAGAGCCAGAATGGGGATCTGTCATTATAAACAGACAGATCCCCATTCTGTCAGAGAAGTAGAGAGATCTGCTGTTCCTATGGATCAGGAACAGCCATCTCTCTCTACTCCCTGTGATTACACTCCCCCCACAGTTAGAAACACCTCACAGGGAACACTTAACCCCTTGATCGCCCCCTCGCGACCTGGTCGGGAGCTCCGTGACCGGGGGATCAGCGGACCCGATCGCCGCTGGTGTCCTGCGATCGGGTCACAGAGCTGAAGAACGGGGAGAGGTCTGTGTAAACGAACCTCTCCCCGCGCTTCCTACACTGCCTGTCACTGATCGGCTGTTCCCTGTCATCGGGAAAGCCGATCAGTGACGTCAGATGTCAGCCACGCCCCCTACTGTGAAAAAAAACACACACGTCACACTAACTCCTCCCTTCCCCCTAGTGGTTAACTCCTTCACTGCCACTGTCATTTACATAGGAATCAGTGCATTTAAATAGCACTGATTTCTGTATAAATGACAATGGTCCCAAAAATGTGTCAAAAATGTCCGATGTGTCTGCCATAATGTCGCAGTCACAATAAAAATCGCTCTTTGCCGCCATTACTAGTAAAAAAAAAAATATTAATAACATTTTTTTTACCAAAAATATGTAGAAGAATACGTATTGGCCTAAACTGAGGGAAAACATTTTTTTATATATTTTTGGGGGATATTATAGCAAAAAGTAAAAAATATTGAATTTTTTTCAAAATTGTCGCTCTTTTTGTTTATAGCGCAAAAAATAAAAACCGCAGGGGCGATCAAATACCACCAAAAGAAAGCTCTATTTGTGGGAAAAAAAGGACCCCAATTTTGTTTGGGAGCCACGTCGCACGACCGTGCATTGTTGTTAAAGCGACGCAGTGCCGAATCGCAAAAAGGGGCCTGGTCCTTTGGCTGCAAATTGGTCCGGGGCTGAAGTGGTTAATAGATGCCCCCTACTTATTCTTGGGTGGTAGTGCAGTATTCATTTTTACATCAAATTTAAATTTTGTTTAAGTCGTTTTTGCCATTTTAGTTCTAGTCATATTTTAGTCATCTGATCTGTTTTAGTTTTAGTCGACTAAAAATCTCCAGTACCAGTGTTAATTTAGTCAACGAAAATATTTTTGTTGATGAAATGAACACTAGTTCTTATGCCCCGTACACACGATCAGACATTTCGACAACAAAACCGTAGAATTTTGTTCGAAGGTTGCTGGCTCCAACTTGTCTTGCATACACACGGTCACACAAATGTTGGCCAACAATTACGAACGTAGTGACGTACAAGGCGTACGGCGTGCCGATAAAAAGAAAGTTCAATAGTCATGTGATATCTCCATTACGAACGCTAGTTTTACAAGACCGAGCTCTTCCGGCTCGTACTTGAATCCGAGCATGCTTGAAATTTTGTGCGACGGACGGAAAATCCATTCAACAAATGTTCGATGGAGCATACACACGGTCGGACTTTCCACCAACGAGCTCACATCCAACATTTCCCGTGGAAAGTCTGATCGTGTGTACTGGGCATAACCCTTCACCATTCTATCCAAAACTAAAAAAACAAAAGCAGCTTTAGATTCCCTTTACCAGTATTTTGGTATAGTGCAAAGTTCAATGCAAAATCTACTCAGAAGTGTAATGCTATTGACTTGTTTTCTGTTGATCACTGGAGCGGAGCAACTCTTACTTCATCATTTTGGCCACCTACATAGCCAAACTGCATAATGATCCTGTTGCTCAGCAGTTGGATCAAGCTGCAGGGTCAGCCATGTGTGGGTTTCGTAACATGGAAACTATCGCTAGTATGTCAGGAACATCAGGTTGCTGATTATGGAATGGCTATCATCTTTGTAACTATTGCATATGTGTTTATAGAATTAATAACGATTACGCAGATTGTATAAATAAGTCTATTACACAGAGACAGCTGAAAGATTAGAGGCTTCATTTTTTCAGTAGTTCCATTTGCGGAAGAGAACGTTCCAGCCTTTATGGGTGTAAAACGTCATCTCTTATACATCTGGAGTCATCCCAAAACAGAGTCACTGCCAGGAGAATAGAAATTAGCTAAACTTTATAGGAGGGGTTTCACCAAGAAGAGACCACTTACCATTCATAAGGTCGCCCAGCTTAATTCTTCATGACAGATACATCACTGGAATTCTGACCTTTCGGGTCTTTGTTCCGTAAGTATGTGCTTTTTTCTATTGTTATAATGGACTTTAGAAAGCTGGTCTGGTTCCTGTGCGAAAATATGATTACATTTGGATAAAAGTAGCATTCATTTCAAAAATGCATGTTTTTTTTGTTTTTTTTGAATACTCAGAGCAATTCACGTTTTCCTAGTATTCTGAATTTGTATATAATAAATCATTAAACAAAGTACATTTGTATGCTCAGTGCAATTGCTATGAATCTGTCATTCACCCCTCTTAAAGGTAACATAAGTACTTTCAAAATTCCTACCTAGTACTTCCTAGTTTGCCTACCTTGAAGAAGAAAGACTTTCGCTAATGTTTCCTCTTCCCGTTAATTGTTGCTATTAGATTCCTTCTTCATTCATTTTTGCTGTCTATTGATATTATTCAGTAAAATTTTATGTTTTTGCTATTACTATTATGATTATCTTAACAAGTTTCATGTAAACTGTATTTTTATAGATCTTTTTTGTAAAATAAATTTTGAATGATTAAAAATAATTTCATATGCTTATGTTATGTTAGAACACTGAGCATAGTTACATTTATAGCGCTAGGAACATACTAAAATAATAAGCTATAATTGAGTAATAATTCTAAAACAAAAAATGGGTTATGTATTATTTTTTCTTTTTATTCCTGCACATGCTGGAGGAATAGATAAGAGCTGTCTATATGAAATATTCCCTAAAAAACTTAATGTAATTCAAGTGTATGTCCTACCAAAATAGTTTTCTTTTTAACTGGATAGAGTGAGGGATGATTAGAATGCTCATTGGGTTTTGCTGCTATCCAAGCTCTGTTAGGCCCCATTCACACCTCAATGTTTTTGTAGCTTGAAGCTCAAAAAAAAATTCCAAGCTCAAAAAAAACCTCCAAGATGCTGGAGGAGAAAAAAATCTATTATTCTCTATGGAGTTGGTTCACATCTCCACTCCAAGTCGCCTGAAGAAAAAAACCTGCAGCTGAAAAAAGTTCTTGAGCTTTATATGCAGCCCAAATTCGGCAGGAATAGAAATGCGCTATTTGCATGTTTATGTGCGCATTTGTGCATTTTTTTCGTTTGTTTTGTGTGGTTCTCTGCTCAAATGAAAAAATGTAAAAAAAAAATATAGGAATAATATATGAATAAATACATGCAAAATAGATACACAACTAAAAATGATCATAAATAAATAATAAACAAATAAATAAAATTAATCAATAATATGTAACAATACATAAGTAAATAATAATTAACCTCTAACCTTAAAATAAATTAAATAATTATTATTACTAATAATAATATTAATAATAATAAACACCCAACCCGAGCAAAAAAAGTAATTATTATTATTATTATTATTAATAATAAAATAAGTAATAAGAATAATAATTTATTATGTCATAATTTATTTATTTTGTGTTAGGGTGTTTACTTATGTATTATTATTATACTTTTTTTTTTTTTAAGGGTTAGGGGTTAAGGTTAGGGATTATTTATTTATTACATACTATTCATTTATTGTATTTATTTATGATTATTTTTATTGATTTGTGTATTTATTTTACATTATTTATTCATTTAGAAGTAGTAGTAGTATTAACAGCCTAACTCTAACAAAAAATAAATAAATAACCGTAAACGCTAATCCTAACCCTAACCCCAACCCCTAATCCTAAAAAAAATTATGAATAAATATTAATAATAAAAAAATAAATAAAAGCTGATGGAAAAGCTAAAAGCTGAAAAACCTAGCAATATATTATGCAACAGATGATAGTTTTGGCTAATAAAAAAATTGGCTAATAAAAAAAAACACCAAAGATCAAAATCGCTGCATAAAAATGTGCCAGAGTCACGCATAAAAACATGCAAAAAAAGCCTAAAAAATGCTCAAAGATGCTACGCTTAGGTGTGAATGCAGCCTTACAGAGATTGTCGCTTACTTACTTCTCAGTGACATCGGTTTCACAAGACAGAAAGTGAATGAAAATTTCAGTCAGCAACACCCCTGTAACCTTTTTATTGCGGTCTGCATGCCTGTTGCCATATATTGCTTTGGTTCTCAAATTTTCCAACAACAAAATACGATGTACAGAATTCCGACGCACATAGGGCCATGCATGCTCGGAATCAAGCAGAAGAGCAGCACTGGCTATTGAACTTCATTTTTCTCGGCTCGTTCTTGACATTCGGAATTTCGGACCAACTTTGTGTGACCGTGTGTATGCAAGACAAGTTTGAGCCAACATCCGTCTGAAAAAAACATGGGAATTTGTTGTCAAAATGTCCGATCGTGTGTACAGGGCATTAGAGAGATAGTTGTCACCTCCTGTATACACATCAAAACATCCTTCCAATATTTCTGTATACCAGGACAATCCCAGAAGATATGCATACAGTCAGCCCCCCTTACAGAACAACGACAACAAGAAGAGGTAACTGAACCTAAAATTCTAGCTATCTTCGCTGGGGTCATGTGTATATATACAATGCAAACATTTGACGTGGATCAGTTGATTACGGGCCGAGATTAGTCTGGTAAAGGGTGCATCACAGATATCCTCCCAATCCTCCGTGTCCAAATCAGGGAAACACTTTGGGGGTTATTTACGAAAAGCAAATCCACTTTGCACTTCAAAGTGCACTTGGAAGTGCAGTCAATTTAAATCTGGGGGGTAGATCTGAAATGAGGGGAAGCTCTGCTTATTTTATCATCCAAACATGTGCAAGCTAAAATGCTGTTTTTTTTTTTTCCTTGCATGTCCCCCTCGGATTTACAGCAACTGCACTTCCAAGTGCAGTTTCAGTGCAAAGTAGATTTTCCTTTAGTAAATAACCCCCTTTGCCTTTTAAAGGTGGTGGTACTGACACAGTAAAGGCTCAATTGACAGCTATAACGCAATAATTATTTGCCATAGCAATCATTATTTTCAGCTCTCATTGATGAAAAATAATGACTGTCATGCCAAATAATGATTGTTACCACTTAGTAAATTAAGCCAATAGATACCTAATTGCATCAACATAACAGTGTCTACAGTTGGAGTAATATATACTTTAGCAACAAACACAGTCATAAGGGTATATTGACTGTTTTATTGCTGTTTACAGAATTTGACACAGAATGAGAGATTGATATGTCACATGTAAATTACATTTAGAAAAAAAAAGTATTATATACAAAGCATAGCAATGATGCATTAAAAGTGTTTGTGGTAATGTGTGATCAGTCACTGAAAATCTGCTGTGTCATTGGTCGACTGTAACTGGTTCTAGTTTGTAAGTGATTCATCCATCACATCATCTAACTGGCTTAAATTTTTTTTGGAATTAGCCTACAACCTTTCTTCCAAGAGGAATAGATTAGAATACTTGTGGATCATTTTAAGTGTCCTTTGTGTGCTTCCACAATGATAAATATACAACATGCAGGACTAGACACCAGAATAGGAGCTGTATCACATAAATACTGATATTCTTAGAGTAATAGTAAACCACTGTTTTTTATTTTTAATCCTGTTAAAGCCATAATGTGCTAGTATGCATTGTTCACGGACTCTGGCTGTGTGAGTGGCCAGAGCCACGATGACATCACTCCTACCCATGCACGTGGGAGCAATCGTTTATGGCACAGGACTCTGAAGGAACGGCACAGTATGCCATTCCTTTAGAGCGCATGCGCCAGTGACGTCACCGGCTGCATCAAAGGTAAATATCTCCTAAACAGTGCACATTTATGAGATATTTACTGTACCTACAGGTAAGCCTTATTATAGGCCTACCTACAGTTAAAAGTCATGCATGGGAGTTTACTCCCACTTTAAATGACATGAAAGCAGTAAATAGAATTAACTCTGGAAATACTAATTCAGGGTAAAGGGAACTGGAATTTGTGAAATTATTTATCAAACAATGTTCTGCTTTTAAAGTGTTGCAACTATCTATCTATCTATCTATCTATCTATCTATCTATCTATCTATCTATCTATCGCACTACCTCCATAGAGGTTGCACATGACAGGGTTCCCCACTGATGCACAGCCAGGCACATAACATCTTCAGCTTTCATCCAACCACAGTAAACAGTCCTTGAGCATTATTGAGCATTATTGAGACACTGGTCCCAGCTCTACTATTGCAGGAACTGCTAACCTACCTGGCTGCCTCTTTACTAGCCCACCTGGATGCCTCTTCACCAGCCCACCTGGCTGCCTCTTCACCAGTCTACCCGACTGACTCTCTTCAACAGTGTACCCGACTGACTTTCTTTACCAGTCTACCCGACTGACTTTCTTTACCAGTCTACCCAACTGACTCTCTGGAGATCTCCCAGGGCAAGGTAGGGAAGATTTAAGCACACCTCTATCTTCCAGAGAGACCTGCTACATGTTTGAGTCTCTCCCCTTGTAACTCCCTGCACCGTGCT
The DNA here is from genome assembly GCA_028564925.1 of Lithobates sylvaticus. Classification (NCBI taxonomy): domain Eukaryota; kingdom Metazoa; phylum Chordata; class Amphibia; order Anura; family Ranidae; genus Lithobates; species Lithobates sylvaticus. The sequence continues at coordinate 130,106,209 of CM053036.1, read as the reverse complement.
ATACTACTCACACTGTCCTCCTTGTTCCGGCTGCCTCTCAGGGAAGACTCCTTTCAAGCTTTTCCTGTTGTCAGGATCCTCCCAGGCCAGCACCTGAGCCCCAGCCTGAGGCAGAGCACCCCGCCAGATTAGATGTTTTGCCTCAAGGGCCACCGACAGCCTACTCAGCACTCCATCTCCAACCTCTACCTTCCAGAATGTTCTCTAAATTTCCAGAGCCAGGGGGAGGCACCAGAGTGCTGCCTGTATGAGTCATGTTGCCCTGAACTCTAATAACCCTGACCCAATTACAGACTCACTGGTTTAAACATGAGTCAGGGTATACATCTCCCTACTCTCACTAGTAGCACACTAGAGGGTGCTACATATTTAGCTATCTAGCTATGCATCTATCCTATCTCATTGTTGAGTATGATTAGTAAAACATGCTGTGGATGAATAGACAGAACTTGCAAAGTGAGTTTTAACTTTAGTAATACCCTTTTTTTTTTAGATACTCTATAAAATGTGAGCATTGTCAAAAGGGAGCCAAAATCTATATGTGGCTCCTGAGTCACTGGGTGAGGATCAGCTTATGATACCAAACAAGAAAAGAGAGTATCAAAAGGCCAAGTTATGTTTTGTGTTGGTAAATTTTTGTCTAAAAAAACTACAAAATTTGCTTATGCAAACAGTAGTTGTCCAAGTTGGCAAATATATTTTAAAATTATTTTTAGTGACTGTTGCTGCCACACATCAAATTAAGACCCCTTTCACAATGGAGCGTTTTGCAGGTGCTATAGTTTTAAAAATAGTGCCTGCAAACCGCCCTAAAACAGCTGCTCCATTCACTCCAGTGTGAAAGCCCGGGGGCTTTCACACTGGAGTGGTGCACTGGCAGGGCGTCAGAAAAAGTCCTGACAGCAGATTCTTTGGAGCGGTGAACTCACCACTCCTCCACCGCTGCTCCCCATTGAAATCCATGGGGCAGCACTGCAATACCGCCGGCAAAACGCCACCCTGGTGGCATTATGCGGGCAAATTTACCCCTTTTCGGCCACTAGCGGGCAGCGAATAGCGCTGCTAAAACGACGATAAAGTGGCGCTAAAAATAGAAATCTTGTAATGAGGACACCTTATCCAGTGACAAATGTCAAATGTGGGATTTTCCCTCTGTTGAGAGATTTTCTCTCATTTCATGTTGTGTCCCCTGGACAGTACACACCATGTGCAGCGACCTACAATTTTACATGTTGGATCATACCACAGGAAATGCAAGGGCACATAGAAAAAAAATGCTTTTCTATGTGCCCTGTTCACACCACAATCTTGTGTTCATGTGTTGCAGTGCAATGCATTAAAATGTATACATGTAAATGCAACACAGTTAAACTAAAAGTAGAGATATGAAAAATAGACTAAAATAGGGTATTTTGCCCCTCATAGGGACTTGTAACTTTAAAACAGAAGACATGAAAACACAAAAAATAAAGAAGCATAAAAATGCAAAATAAAGCAACACAATGCACATGAAAATGCATGTTAAATGCACATCAGTGCAATGTATTTTTGATTTTTTTAGTTTTATGTACAGTATTTTGTGAAAGGACCCTAAAAGAAAATTTCACCAATTTTGTACTGGATGTACAAATTCCTTCATAGGTTAGTGATTTTCCTATATGCACACCAGTGTAGAGGAGTGTAGAGGAGAAGCAGCTTCTTCTGCAGATCACTTTCATACTTGGAGTTGCTCTGCATACTAGCAGCAGCAAGATATTTAGCATTTGGCTGTTAACTGGAGGTTATAATTGGTTACAGGTTGCTTCCAGTATCATCCACTTTAAACCAGCTTACATTTAATCAGGAGAATAAGAGAAAACATTAGTAGAAAGATTCAGTAAAAACATTGATAAATATTAAGGTCTCAAGTGCCTGGTAATTGTGTGGGACTATTAACTTCTTCTAGCTTCCTGTTGTGTGTGCCGGTTCTGATAAGCAGATTTTGCTATGTTTGCTTTTGGCAAAAATGCCTCTTCTTCTGGATGCTATCCCTTAATACTTACAGTGATAGGCTTGAGAATTCAATGATTATTCCACAGGTGAGTTATAGATCAGGGACTAAATGCACATTTCCTAAACATGATCTTTTGTTAACCCCCCCTCCCCAAAAAAAACAACTAATGGCCATAACACTTTAAAAAAATCCCTAAAGCAGAACTTCACTCAACAGGAGAAGTTCCGCTCCTCCTCCTTCTCCCCCCCCCCCCTCTACCATATTTGGATTTTTTTGTGGGGGGTACCTAGTTTTGATAGATACCCATTCCCTCCTCCAGCCTACAACCTTCTGGGACACATCACAGGTCCCAAGAGGCTGCGGGACCATTCACAGAGAGCAGCTCAAGCAAGTGCAGTGGGAAGCTGGCTGTGAAGCCACAGCCTGCCTCCCACAGTTAACATGCCAACGTCGTGGACCCGGAGACTGGCAAAAGACATGGCCTAGGCGAGGACAGCACTGGATCCCTGGACAAGTAAGTGACTTTTTATTTACAGTCAGCAGCTACAGTTTTTGTAGCTGCTGAATTTAAACTTTTTGAAACCTGGCTAAAGCTCCTCATTAATTTAATCAGGCTCCTCTCCTGTACTGAAACGACTTACTGATTTCACTGCACAGAGGTCTAAAATAAAGTACGCAATTGTAGCCAGGGCTATAGTTTTGCTTTTTATCCTGCACCCTTAGAAACCTCAAAATTTAGTCAGGGGACTTGTGCAGCTTCTGACTACCTTGTTATGCTACAAGATGAATTTGACCAAACAGAGAAAGCCTGTATGAAGCAGACCTTGAGAGGCGCTTTACATTCTGACCTGGTATGGGTTCAGCTGAAGACTTCAGAGAATGGCACATACCGCTAAAGTATCCCAAGCTCATTAAGGTAGTGAGAGAAGAAGAAGCCATGTTTGAAGACAAGAAAGCAGTGGCTGGACTGACAACAATATCACATGCTGAAGTTGGATTGGTGAGTGCAGTAGAGGACAATACAGGAATAGCAACCTTGAAGTCACAGATGTCACAAGTGATGGAAATGATGACCTTACTGACAACCAAAATCACCACATCACCCAACGAGAGTGTTCCAGGGTCCAACCAATTCTCAACCCCTAAAGCCGTCCCTGTTAAGGAGCCAGCGAGTCAAGTGATCTCTTTTAATCGGATAGGAATGGGACACTATCGATTCGATTCATTTGCTCAAGTCTGCCAAATCCCTAAAGCCAACACCAGAAGATGACAGGAAATGGAGGAGCCAATTGGGCGCCCAACTAAGTCAGTTTGCTCCAGTTCCCAGAATCAAAACAGAGGGCGCATGGCACTCAAACCATTATGCCAAGCCTTATCTACAACCTTGATTAGGCTGTCCAAACTACCTTCAGGCTCAGGCCCCAGATCGAGAGAGAGATCAGTGCACACCAAACTCCAAACCATTAGACGACAACAGAATCAATATCTGATCAAAAGAGGGGTTTGGGTTCAAGCAGCTAAAGAAGCTGCCTTTACTCTTCCAAGCAAGTTCTTTGACAAGTTGGTAGGCCCTTCTTCGATGGTGCCTGTTCAGGTGCAAGGTGTATATTTGAAAGCCCTTCTGGATCCCGGGGCTCAATTGAATTTAATCTACCTCAACTTTTATGACAAAAACCTGAAGCACTTGCCTTTACAGTTGGAGGTATAGCAAACTTAAACATCTTGGCCTTTGGAGTTCAATGATAATGGGAGTGAACACAGACTTAGCCTAATAACTGCTCGTTCCCCATTTTTCAGAAAGTGAATCTGCCTCTGAAGGGGTGCATGTTGCAGACAGTAAACAAGATTATGGTTCAACAACAGAAAGCCCCAGCTGAAGGGGTGGCAAAGTTATGAGAATTAGATAGGACAGACAAAGTCTTACAGCCAGGTGAAGTAATGTGTTGGAATCAGCCCGTCCTTACATCATACTCCAGAGTGATCTACAGAAGGAAGATTCAGGTTTGGAGTTGATCCCAGAAATTGTTTCAATGAAGGCTCTACAGAAGACCCATTGGAAAGTCATCATCAGTGTACAACATACTGCTGGTTCTCCAGTGAGACTTCAGACTTGAATGATGATAGGGCAAGTGAATCCAGTTACACCCCTTACACCACATGATTTGCTGGGAGGAGCCACTGAAGGGTTATCTGAGGATTAGTTCTATCCAAGGAATTCCCTTCTGCCTCCTGGAGAGAATGGGCCAAAGCGCAGCTTTTAAACTGGTGAAAGGTGTTCTCTAAAAGCAAGTTTGACCTGGGATATGCAAAGAGCGCTCAGCATTGCTTTAGTCTGCAAGAGGGCAAGTCCCTTTGTATCCAATTGGCAGAATTAGATGACCTTAGAGAACAGATTGTGGAGTTGTAAAGGACAGGAGTAATAAGAGAATCCAGAAGTCCATACATCACTCCTGTAGTGGTGGTGAGGAAGAAGAATCAGTCTTTAAGAATATGCATTGGCTATTGCACTTTTAACAAAAGAACTATCCCAGATCAGTTCACCACCCCTGGAATAGAAAAGGCTCTTAAATGTCCATCGGGGGGCTCAATGGCTTAGTGTGTTGGACCTGAAAAGTGGATACCATCAGATCTCGCTTACTGAGCTCCTGTGGGCTGAAGAAGGTGAAGAACAACACCAGACTTCAGAAAGAGATCATCTGCCTAAAGGGTCAAGGAAATCCCAAGAGCCCATAAAGGGAGAATGGTCTGACCATTGTGAACAGGCTTTCCTTCAAATGAACTGGAGTTTGACCAATGCTCCAGTATTGGCCTATGCTGACCCTGCCAAGCCTTATGAGCTACACAATGATGCTATCTGATAAGGGTTAAGTAGTGTACTGTATCAGGGACATGATGGATTTCTGAGACCCATTGCCTTTTTGAGTCAAAGTCAAACCCCTTCTGATTGAAACTACAGTATTCATAAGTTAGAATTATTGGCCTTGAAGTGGGCATTTGTGGACAAGCTAAAAGAGTACCTGTACAGGGAAGAATTCAAGTTAAGACTGACAATAACCTACTCATGTGCATCCTTATTACGGCCAAGTTGAATGCTAAGGGACATCAATGGTTGGTGGCCCTGTCAGGGTTCCATTTCAGCCTAATATATCATTCTGGAGTCAATAATAGGCTGATACTTAAATAAGAAGATCCTATCAGAGGCTTCCAAGAAATTGTGGACTCAATTAGAGCCAGAAGGAGTTCAAGCTTTGTGTTAAGGAATACAGTATAAAGCTATAGGGGCAGCAGGGTCTGAAGCCATTGGAGTCAAAGTTCTACTGCGACCAAGGTGAGAGATGAAGGCTTGTCAACCTTCTTCAAGAGAGACGTATGGATTCCAATGGGTTTTGGATGAATATAAACTATTGTCACACTGATTCTCCTCCCGGCCAATCAGGAAGCAGGTCTTGAGACCTGTTACCTGATTGGCAAAAAGGAGAAGCGATTCTATTGGCCTAGGAGGAGGAGGGAGGAGATGCATGGCCGCCGTGAGGAGATGCAAGAGAAGCCGCCGCCTGTCGCCCAGAGAGAAGCACTGCCCATGCCATAGATGGGGTAAGTGTGGGGCCGACCAACCCACGGGGAAGGTGTGTGTGGTTGTGACCCGACCGACCGGGGGGTGCCTGTGGGTGCATTGTTTGCTGCCCCCCAAAAAAAACACCAGCCACCGCTGCACTTGCCTTTTCCCCTACAGACTCATGCCCAAGAGGGAAGCTTGTCTGCCAGTGGAATTGGTCTTTGACATCTCTATAGATGGAACATCAGCTTCAACTCACAGAGCCTAAAGACGGCCTATGAGAAAGCTCAAAAAGCTTCTGACCTCAGAGGAAAACAAAACAAAAAACAAATATGATCTGAGAGTTCAGGTTCATGACTTTCAGCTGGGAGACAAAGTATTGCTGAGAAATATGGGACCCTCTGGAAAGCATAAGGTAGCTGACTTGTGGAGTTCCCAGCAGTATGTCATCTGCCAACAATTGCTTGGTCTTCCTGTTTACTGGTAGGTAGGGATGAGCCGAACACCCCGGGTTCGGTTCGAACCAGAACCTTCGAACGGACCGAAAGTTCGCCCGAATTTTCGAACCCTATACGTTATAATGGACGCGAACGTTCGAAATCAAAAGTGCTAATTACAACGGCCAATATGCATGTTAATGTCATAAAACAGGTTTGGGGACCCGGGTCCTGCCCCAGGGGACATATATCAATGCAAAAAGAACTTTTAAAAACTAACGTTTTTTCGGGAGCAGTCATTTTAATGATGCATAAAGTGAAAAAAAAAAAAGTGAAATTTTCCTTTAAATATGGTACCTGGGGGGTGTCTAAAGTATGCCTGTGAAGTGTCATGTGTTTCCCGTGTTTAGAACTGTCCTTGCACAAAATGACATTTGTAAAGGAAAAAAAGAAGCCATTTAAAACCACTTGCGGCTTTAGGTTTGATCTTAAGTAGAATCTGAACAGGTACATTATGAAGTGTAGCTCCATCCCAAAAAAATCTATTTTTAAGCTTTTTGGAGAACATAGGGAGGGGTTATCACCCCTGTAACATTTGCTGTCTTTGCACATCTGTTCAGAACATGTCACCTCACTTTCCGTCCCAATGACAAATGTTTTTGGAAAAGTGGGGTTTTAATTGAAACAAGGATTGGTGATAAAGTATCAGTAGAGAGGAGATACCTTTTTCCCAAATTAAATCTAACAGGATAGAATTTCCCTTCCTAGGGGTAGATTTCCTCTCACTTCCTGTTTTCTCTTTCCATTTGCAAGTAGGAGTCCTTTGTAAGTTGGATGTTTGAAAGTAGGGGCCTGGCGTATATACTCTGCAGAAATTTGCCCTATTAGATGTTGGTGTAGCCACAAGACTGGTGGGCACAGGAATGGGCCCTGCTGTGAGTTAATAGATCAAGATTTGTAATTGCATGCACCTGTTGAACAGGGCAGAAAAATTGGGGTGGTGGTGGTGGACGGTTTTGCCACAAGACTGTAAGCTCTCACAGTTACTCTTGGTGGGCGCAGGAATGGGCCCTGCTGTGAGTTATTAGATCAAGATTTGTAATTGCAAGCACCTGATGAACAGGGCAGAAAAATTGGGCCTTTGGCGGTGGTGGTGGACGGTGTTGCCACAAGACTGTAGGCCCTCATAGTTACTCTTGGTGGGCGCAGGAATGGGCCCTGCTGTGAGTTATTAGATCAAGATTTGTAATTGCAAGCACCTGATGAACAGGGCAGAAAAATTGGGCCTTTGGCGGTGGTGGTGGACGGTGTTGCCACAAGACTGCAGGCCCTCATAGTTACTCTTGGTGGGCGCAGGAATGGGCCCTGCTGTGAACTATTAGATCAAGATTTGTAATTACCCGCCCCTGTTAAACAGGGGCTGAAAAATTGTGCCTTAGGCACTGGTGCTGGTGCCACAACACTGCAACCCGGCCCTCACAGATACTGTACTTGGAGCACAGCAGTCACACGTGTTGCGAAGCATTTTTTTAAAAAAATTGTAAGTACACGCCCCTGTTAAACAGGGGCTGAAAAATTGTGCCTTAGGCACTGGTGCTGGTGCCACAACACTGCAACCCGGCCCTCACAGATACTGTACTTGGAGCACAGCAGTCACACGTGTTGCGAAGCATTTTTTTTAAAAATTGTAAGTACACGCCCCTGTTAAACAGGGGCTGAAAAATTGTGCCTTAGGCACTGGTGCTGGTGCCACAACACTGCAACCCGGCCCTCACAGATACTGTACTTGGAGCACAGCAGTCACACGTGTTGCGAAGCATTTTTTTTTAAAAAATTGTAAGTACCCGCCCCTGTTAAACAGGGGCTGAAAAATTGTGCCTTAGGCACTGGTGCTGGTGCCACAACACTGCAACACGGCCCTCACAGAGACTGTACTTGGAGCACAGCAGTCACACGTGTTGCGAAGCATTTTTTTTAAAAAATTGTAAGTACACGCCCCTGTTAAACAGGGGCTGAAAAATTGTGCCTTAGGCACTGGTGCTGGTGCCACAACACTGCAACACGGCCCTCACAGAGACTGTACTTGGAGCACAGCAGTCACACGTGTTGCGAAGCATTTTTTTTAAAAATTGTAAGTACACGCCCCTGTTAAACAGGGGCTGAAAAATTGTGCCTTAGGCACTGGTGCTGGTGCCACAACACTGCAACACGGCCCTCACAGAGACTGTACTTGGAGCACAGCAGTCACACGTGTTGCGAAGCATTTTTTTTTAAAAATTGTAAGTACACGCCCCTGTTAAACAGGGGCTGAAAAATTGTGCCTTAGGCACTGGTGTGGTGGCATGGATCATTGAGGAGGAGGAAGAGGATAGTCAGTGAACATAAGAGGACAGTCACTCAGCATCAGCATAGGCAGTCTTGAAGGGATGTGACATTAAAAATTATTCGGTTATATCCGCCTCAGGTGCCTGGTAGCTGGTGGTGATCCAAGACTGATTCATTTTGATGAATGTCAGTCGATCAACCGAGGCGGTGGACAGGCGCACCCTATGATCAGTCACAAATCCTCCAGCAGCACTGAATGTGCGTTCGGAAAGAACGCTGGAGGCAGGACAGGCCAGTAGCTCAATTGCATACTGTGCAAGCTCTGGCCAGTGATCCATCCTCAGGACCCAGTAAGCCAGAGGATTTTCGGTGGGAAAGGTGTCCAAGTCTGACCTTGCCCCAAGGTATTCCTGCACCATGTATATCAGACGCTGGCGATGGTTGCTGGAACCGATCATACCTTGGGGCTGCGGACTAAAAAATTGTCTGAACGCATCGGTCAGACGTCCACCTTCCCCACCGCTCCTTCTGCCACTGACCGAAGCCTCAGCAACTCGTCGCCCAGGACCAGGAGTTTGTAGCCTCCCAGTTTCTGGGAACGCGTTGCACAGACCTTTCTGCAAGGCCTCCCTGAGATGTCTCATCCCTCTGCTCCCTCTGCGACGGCAAGATAAGGTCCGCAACCTTACCCTTGTACCGCGGATCAAGGAGAGTGGCCAGCCAGTAATGGTCCCTCTCCTTGATCCGAAGAACACGAGGATCCTTCCGCAGGCTTTGCAGGATCAGGGAGGCCATGCAGCGTAGGTTAGCTGAGGCATTCGGTCCGGAGTCTTCTGGGTCACTGAGGATGACATGATCGCCAGCCACCTCCTCCCAGCCACGTACAAGTCCACTGGCTTGTTGGGACTGTACATCATCCCTAAAAGACTGCTGCTGCTGATGCTGAGTGCCAGGCTCCACCTCCATGCTCACACAATCCTCCTCCTCCTCCTCCTCCTCCTCCTCCTCCTCCTCCATCCTCATCCTCATCCTCTTCCTGTGTGATGGGTGGGACAGAAGGAACACTGTCCGGATAAAGGGGGCCTTGAGAGGCAAGGAAGTCCTCCTCTTCCTGCCTCTGTTCTGCCTCAAGTGCCCTGTCCATTATCCCACGCAGCGTATGCTCCAACAGGTGGACAAGAGGGACAGTGTCACTGATGCATGCACTGTCACTGCTCACCATCCTCGTGGCCTCCTCAAATGGTGAGAGGACAGTGCATGCATCCCTGATCATGCTCCACTGACGTGGGGAAAAAAAACCAAGCTCCCCTGACCCTGTCCTGGTGCCGTAGTCGCAAAGGTACTCATTGATGGCCCTCTGCTGCGTGTGCAGTCGCTGCAGCATGGCCAACGTTGAGTTCCACCTGGTGGGCATGTCAGATATTAGGCGGTTCTTGGGCAGGTTCAGCTCCTTTTGCAGCTCAGTCAGCCGAGCACTGGCATTATAAGATCGGCGGAAATGCACACAGACTTTCCTGGCCTGCCTCAGGACATCCTGTAAGCCTGGGAACCTGCCCAAGAACCGCTGCACCACCAGGTTGAGGACGTGAGCCATGCAGGGCACATGGGTGAGCTGCCCCTGTCGCAGGGCGGAGAGGAGGTTGGTGCCATTGTCAGAAACGACCATTCCTGGCTTAAGCTGACGTGGCATCAACCACCTCTCGGCCTGCCCCTGCAGAGCTGCCAGAACCTCTGGCCCAGTGTGGCTCCTGTCCCCCAAACACACCAGCGCAAGCACGGCATGGCATCTTTTTGCCTGCGTACTTGCGTAGCCCCTTGTACGCCTACGGAGCACCGCTGGTTCCAAGGACAGAGCACTGGAGGAAGAAGAAGAGGAGGGGGTGGAGGAGAGAGGTGTGTCACAACCAGTAGCAGTAGTCGCGTTTTGGAGGCGTGGTGGCGGAACAACCTCCAACACTACTGCACCTTGTCCTGCATCCCTCCCAGCTGCCAATAGAGTGACCCAATGGGCCGTGAAAGAAAGGTACCGTCCCTGTCCATGCCTGCTGGACCATGAGTCAGCGGTAATATGCACCTTACCGCTGACCGCCCTGTCCAGCGAGGCATGGACATTGCCCTCCACATGCCGGTAGAGAGACGGAATCGCCTTCCGCGAGAAAAAGTGGCGTTTGGGAACCTGCCACTGAGGAACCGCACATTGAACAAACTCACGGAAGGGGGCCGAGTCTACCAACTGAAAAGGCAGCAGTTGAAGTGCTAGCAATTTAGCAAGGCTAGCATTCAACCGCTGGGCATGTGGATGGCTGGGAGTGTACTTCTTTCTACGGTCCAGCAGCTGGGGCAGGGAAATTTGCCTGCTGCATTCGGACGTCGGTGTACTGCAAGTACTTGGTTGTGACACACCGAATTCTACACCTTCAGTCCTCTCAGAGCAGCTTTCAGAGAGGACTGAAGGTGTAGTGGGGATGGAGATCCCAGCTGAGGAGGAGCAAGGAGAGGTCCGCTTAGTTCTTTGGTGTGGGTCTTTTATGTGTGCCTGCCAACGAGCTGCATGGCAGGTCGCCATATGTCTGGTCATGCTTGTCGTGCCCAAGCGGCTGATGTTTTGGCCACGCGAGATACGCTTGAGACAATATTGCAAATAGCAGTGGTGCGATCTGCTGCACTCGTCTCAAAAAAGGCCCACACCAAAGAACTTTTCTGATAACGTGCAGAGGCAGCGCCCTGCACAGGCGGAGCTCTGCGGTGTTGTACAGTTGCTGTGCTGGCCTCTACCTGGCCTCCAGGGGGCATCCTGCCTCGTTGGACATGTGACGCCGCATCCTCCTCCTCCTCGTCCTCCTCCTCATCCTCTCTCCCTTGAGGCACCCACGTGGAGTCAGTGACCTCATCATCCCCTCCCTCTTCACCACTAGAGCAAACCTGGCAGTAAGCTGCAGCTGGTGGAACTGTACTGCCAGATTCCTCAAGCTGGGTATCGTCATCCGAGCCTTCGAATCGTTGGGCATCCTCCTGGAGCATGTACCCAACACTGTGCTCAAAGAGTTCGGGGGGACTCCTCAGGAGGACATGGTGGGTCTAGGGAAGGGGTGGCTGATGATGCTCTGTCAGTACCCTGAGCCTGGGTGAGAGAGGATGAGGAGGATGAGGAGGGCTTGGTCATCCATTCTACCAAGCCTTCAGCATGATGCGGCTCCACATGTCCAGCTGCCGAAAACAAAGACGCGCGTGTCCCATGGCCACGTGCTGATGACGATGCACGACCACGTCCACGTCCACGGCCACGTCCACTAGAAACAGAGCCTGCCTGCCCTGTGTTCTTGGCTCTGCACGCTCTGCCTCCCCTTGGCGGTCTTCCAGCCATTGTAGTCGGTAGTCCTGTGGGTGCTGCTGAGAAGAAAATATAGGAGCTCTGTGTGATGCCACTAACACACTAGAAGTCCTATGGGTGCTTCTGCAAAGAAAATAGAGGAGCTCTGTGTGATGCCACTAACACACTAGAAGTCCTGTGGGTGCTGCTGAGAAGAATATATAGGAGCTCTGTGTGATGCCACTAACACACTAGAAGTCCTATGGGTGCTTCTGCAAAGAAAATAGAGGAGCTCTGTGTGATGCCACTAACACACTAGAAGTCCTGTGGGTGCTTATGCAAAGAAAATAGAGGAGCTCTGTGTGATGCCACTAACACACTAGAAGTCCTGTGGGTGCTTCTGCAAAGAAAATAGAGGAGCTCTGTGTGATGCCACTAACACACTAGAAGTCCTGTGGGTGCTGCTGAGAAGAATATATAGGAGCTCTGTGTGATGCCACTAACACACTAGAAGTCCTATGGGTGCTTCTGCAAAGAAAATAGAGGAGCTCTGTGTGATGCCACTAACACACTAGAAGTCCTGTGGGTGCTTATGCAAAGAAAATAGAGGAGCTCTGTGTGATGCCACTAACACACTAGAAGTCCTGTGGGTGCTGCTGAGAAGAATATATAGGAGCTCTGTGTGATGCCACTAACACACTAGAAGTCCTATGGGTGCTTCTGCAAAGAAAATAGAGGAGCTCTGTGTGATGGGGACTAACACACTTCAAGTCCTATAGGTGCTTCTGGGAAGAAAATATAGCTCTGTGTGTGTGATGGGACTAACACACTTCAAGTCCTATAGGTGCTTCTGGGAAGAAAATATAGCTCTGTGTGTGTGATGGGACTAACACACTTCAAGTCCTATAGGTGCTTCTGGGAACAAAATATAGCTCTGTGTGTGTGATGGGACTAACACACTTCGAGTCCTATAGGTGCTTCTGGGAACAAAATATAGCTCTGTGTGTGTGATGGGACTAACACACTTCAAGTCCTAATAGGTGCTTCTGGGAACAAAATATAGCTCTGTGTGTGTGATGGGACTAACACACTTCAAGTCCTATAGGTGCTTCTGGGAACAAAATATAGCTCTGTGTGTGTGATGGGACTAACACACTTCAAGTCCTATAGGTGCTTCTGGGAACAAAATATAGCTCTGTGTGTGTGATGGGACTAACACACTTCAAGTCCTATAGGTGCTTCTGGGAACAAAATATAGCTCTGTGTGTGTGATGGGACTAACACACTTCAAGTCCTATAGGTGCTTCTGGGAACAAAATATAGCTCTGTGTGTGTGATGGGACTAACACACTTCAAGTCCTATAGGTGCTTCTGGGAACAAAATATAGCTCTGTGTGTGTAATGGGACTAACACACTTCAAGTCCTATAGGTGCTTCTGGGAACAAAATACAGCTCTGTGTGTGTAATGGGACTAACACACTTCAAGTCCTATAGGTGCTTCTGGGAACAAAATATAGCTCTGTGTGTGTGATGGGACTAACACACTTCAAGTCCTATAGGTGCTTCTGGGAACAAAATATAGCTCTGTGTGTGTAATGGGACTAACACACTTCAAGTCCTATAGGTGCTTCTGGGAAGAAAATATAGCTCTGTGTGTGTAATGGGACTAACACACTTCAAGTCCTATAGGTGCTTCTGGGAACAAAATATAGCTCTGTGTGTGTGATGGGACTAACACACTTCAAGTCCTATAGGTGCTTCTGGGAACAAAATATAGCTCTGTGTGTGTAATGGGACTAACACACTTCAAGTCCTATAGGTGCTTCTGGGAACAAAATATAGCTCTGTGTGTGTAATGGGACTAACACACTTCAAGTCCTATAGGTGCTTCTGGGAAGAAAATATAGCTCTGTGTGTGTAATGGGACTAACACACTTCAAGTCCTATAGGTGCTTCTGGGAACAAAATATAGCTCTGTGTGTGTAATGGGACTAACACACTTCAAGTCCTATAGGTGCTTCTGGGAACAAAATATAGCTCTGTGTGTGTGATGGGACTAACACACTTCAAGTCCTATAGGTGCTTCTGGGAACAAAATATAGCTCTGTGTGTGTGATGGGACTAACACACTTCAAGTCCTCTAGGTGCTTCTGGGAACAAAAATATAGCTCTGTGTGTGTGATGGGACTAACACACTTCAAGTCCTATAGGTGCTTCTGGGAACAAAATATAGCTCTGTGTGTGTAATGGGACTAACACACTTCAAGTCCTATAGGTGCTTCTGGGAACAAAATATAGCTCTGTGTGTGTGATGGGACTAACACACTTCAAGTCCTATAGGTGCTTCTGGGAAGAAAATATAGCTCTGTGTGTGTAATGGGACTAACACACTTCAAGTCCTATAGGTGCTTCTGGGAAGAAAATATAGCTCTGTGTGTGTAATGGGACTAACACACTTCAAGTCCTATAGGTGCTTCTGGGAACAAAATATAGCTCTGTGTGTGTGATGGGACTAACACACTTCAAGTCCTATAGGTGCTTCTGGGAACAAAATATAGCTCTGTGTGTGTGATGGGACTAACACACTTCAAGTCCTATAGGTGCTTCTGGGAACAAAATATAGCTCTGTGTGTGTAATGGGACTAACACACTTCAAGTCCTATAGGTGCTTCTGGGAACAAAATATAGCTCTGTGTGTGTAATGGGACTAACACACTTCAAGTCCTATAGGTGCTTCTGGGAACAAAATATAGCTCTGTGTGTGTAATGGGACTAACACACTTCAAGTCCTATAGGTGCCTCTGGGAACAAAATATAGGAGCTCTGCCTGCCTGCCACGAACACACTACAAGTCCTATAGGTGCTTCTGGTAACAAAATATAGGAGCTCTGCCTGCCTGCCACGAACACACTACAAGTCCTATAGGTGCTTCTGGGAACAAAATATAGGAGCTCTGCCTGCCTGCCACAAACACACTACAAGTCCTATAGGTGCTTCTGGTAACAAAATATAGGAGCTCTGCCTGCCTGCCTGCCACGAACACACTACAAGTCCTATAGGTGCTTCTGGTAACAAAATATAGGAGCTCTGCCTGCCTGCCACGAACACACTACAAGTCCTATAGGTGCTTCTGGTAACAAAATATAGGAGCTCTGCCTGCCTGCCACGAGCACACTACAAGCCCCTCTTTCTCAATCAATCTTTGTAACTCAATCTATCTAACTCAATCTCTGTAAGTGAATCTCTCTAACTATCTAAATGCAGCAGAGTGTCACAGAATCAGCCTGCTCAATCTGCGCCGGAACAGCATGTGACCGGCGCAGACGGCGTGGCGGCGTTTTATGGGGGGGGGGGGGTAGGGGGGGGGGCGTGTACTACAGCCCCTGAGCTGTAATTGGCTACAGGCGTCCTGCCTGTAGCCAATTATGGCTCTTCGAGTTTCCGGGGCTGTGATTGGCCAAGCATGCGGGGTCACAGTGCATGCTTGGCCAATCATCAGCCAGCAATGCACTGCGTCGGCCGCGCCGGCCGCAATGCATTGCGGGGCCGCTCGCATCACACGAACGTGATGCGAGCGGCCAAAATAGTTCTGGGCTCGCCGAGCGAGCGAACGCCCGGTGCTCGATGCGAACGTGGGTTCGCATCGAGCACCGGGCCCATCCCTACTGGTAGGTAGAGTATGTTATGTTCTGGCACTTATGGTATTTTGTTTGTAGAATGGTCATCTACATCAGCTATACTTTATACAGAAACTTGATGTATACTGGTTGTATGTTCACTTTGCTTTTTTTTCTCTCATAAAAACCGAGTGAAGGTATGACCATTGTCCATGTCTAGGCAATATAAGAGTGGTCTTCAACTGGTTTATTCAACACTGGATTTCTCATTTGTTGGTGGACCACAGGGAGGACCCGGGCCACCAGTGCCCTGCTTGTGCTCTTTTTTATAGTGAACTGAGTCTGTGTGAATGCATAGAGATTCTGGGAGTGAGAAGAACTCAAACTTCTGCAAGGTGATTTTATTCCCGATTGAGATTGTAGTATTTCTTAAAGGGCCCCACCGCTGCTGGCCAACATGTTTATCTCATCTACCAGTGGCCAGTGAGGAAGGGACTGTTCGGCTGTTATAATTAGCTTTTTTTCCTCTTGGTACTAAGCACAGGCTACCCATAAAGTTGCATATTGCTATGAATAAGCATTGCTAGGGCTTAACCGTTATTCCCTACATACAAAATATAATGTTTTGTTGCTTGTGTGCTCTTTGAGATACTAATTGTCTTTTCTCAGGTTGTTGCTGTTCAAGTAATTTGTTAAAACACCCAAGGATGCTGGGTGAGCAAGGTGTGTCATCTCCAATTATACAGAGACATTATATCAAGTGGATCCTCCGGGGGTGGTGCTACAAGCGTGGGCTCACCTGGGATATGCATTTGGGGCCAAATAAAAGGAGTGATAAGCACCTCTACAAGCCAAGCAACTATGGTGGACCCAGTAGCTCCTGCCCAATAGTGTGAAGAACAAAATGGCAGAATTGGGCTCTGCGTAGTTATAGGCCTTGTAGTGTAGGCCTATACGTAACCACAGCTGACTGAAGTGACTACAGTTTCACTTAATTCACTAAGCTCACGTTAGTAAATTATTACTTATATGTCTGACCTGTATGTAACTTTCTACCATTGATCACCACTGAAGTGGGGGGGGGGGGCTGTTACTGCCACTGACACCAATGATGGGGTTTATTTTACTCCTGCACTACAAGCCATACACAATAAAGCAACACACACTTTATTGCTAATGCCTCCAGATTTTCTGTGGTGACTCTGTGCTCCTGCATGTGAGGAAGATTGACATGCTAAGTTCAGTATTTCTTTAAAAAGTTACAGCCATACTTATATCTCCTGCTGCTGTCTGCTTGTATGGGAGTGAGGTTTTTTTTTTTTTTTTTTTTAAATGATCCCTGGTGCCAGATAAGCTAGGTGTGCTACTGCATCTTCACCTATTTTTTTCTTTACAGTTAGAACTTCTAGAAATACAGGAACCACTGATTAGTAAATTACCTCAAATGACTTGGGAGAATCATCACAGTTGACTTGACTTACATTAATTAATGGTTTTAATTTTTTCTGTGCCAAGTTACTTCTAAAAGACCCTGTAGACCATTTGTACCAAGTTATTAGACATGCTATGAAAATACAATTAATAAAAAAGTTATTTAAGAATTTGAGGAAAAGTTAATTATCTGTAGAGATTTGCCTCATCTAGGCAATGTGACTGCCCAACCTCCTGCGATCACTAGCTTACTTGAATATCTTTTGGTGACAGTGCTACTGTACTCATCGGTCATTGGCCTTTCAATCGCTTAACATCCAAGTGATATTCTGAATTTAGTGATGACTGCAAGCAGAATGATGACACAGAATGTAAATATAGTGATAATGCTGGATTTTGAAACCAAGAGAGAGCCTAAAAAATAGTGTGGGGGAAGGGGGGGAGCAAATGAGACCATAAGAAAATCCCTATGAGCCTGTAAGATTTGGTAGCAAACTAATAGTGAGGTTTCAAACCCAGAATGGACTTATGGCTTCAGTGGCACCGATAGGCATAGGACAACCTGGTCTGTATATTCCCTGACCACCTTTGACACTCTGGACCTGAGGTAGAACATATTAGGCCTAATTAACAATGTCTAAACACATGTATAAGCATCTTTTTTTTCAGCCATGTGACTGTAATCTATTGGCTAAAATCTTTTTTTTTTATTAAAGATCCGTATCCTGATGTGTTTGCTTTAAAAAGTTAGCCCTTTGTATGATCCCTGCAGTCAGACTTTTTCTGTGCTGTCTAGGCTAGGTTTACATCTGCACGGGCTGTGTGCAAATATCACGTGTTCTTGCACCTGCAGCAAAAAATGCACTGCTATTTAGCAGATATGTGGAGGTGCCATTAATTCTTAATGGCTCCCCAAAGTGCATTAGAAACTGTTGCACGGTTTCCCATGCTGCGAAACACATTGCACGACTATGCAATTTCCATGTGGCTGCAGTTTTAGAAAAGGTGCAGGGACCTTTTCCTTGTGTTTCCTGTAGGTACAGCAGCCCATTCATGAGCTGCTGTGCCTGCGCAAACATGGCTGCAGGCAAAATTAACAAATTAATTATATTGCAGCTTATCAATCCTTAGATGTGTTGATTACATTTTTTTTTGTAGCTTTTATTCCTGAATTTTCACCTCGTGATCCGGCCAGTAAGTCTGTTATATTTCAACATCCTTTAACAGACCAAGCTGTCCAGCAGAATTGGCAGATAGAGGGTTTAGGCAAACTATTAAAATGGTTGTAAAGGCAGAAGGTTTTTTTTTTACCTTCTGGGTGCAGCTTCCCCAGTCCCCCCTTAAGCCTTGTACACACGATCGGATTTTCCAACGGGAATTGTGTGATGACAGGCTGTTGGAGGAAAATCTGACCGTTTGTACGCTCCATCAGACAATTGTTGGCCAACTTTCCGTGGACAAATATTAGATGGCAGGCTTATACAATTTTCGCAGACAACGGTGTGTTTTCGGATTTTCCGAGCGTGTGTACACAAGTCCGTCCGTCGCAAATGTCCAAAGTACAAACACGCATGCTCGGAATCAATGCTCACCAAACACAACATTAGCAGAAGGTGCCCAAAGGGTGGTGCTAAAGAGATGAAAAAACACATAGTACTTCACTACGTTCGTGTTTGTTGGCCAACAATTGTGTGCCGTTTATATGCAAGACAATTTCCTGGCCAAAAGACGCTTTGTCTGCGGAAATTCTGATCATGTGTACGAGGCTAACTCTTACCCGATCTCGATCCAGCGATGTGCATGAGAGCCAAGGCTCTCTCACTTATCATTGGCTTAGAGGCAGCAGCAGGAGCCAGTGAGGAGGGAGCGGGAGACATGTGCGAGCAAGGATAAGTGCCCCCATAGCAAGTGGCTTGCTATGGGGGCACTCGGGGGGGCAGGACCCCCGGCGGGGAACCCAAAAAGAGGAGGTTCGGGGCTGCTCTGTGCAAAACCATTGCACAGAGCAGGTAAGTATGACATGTCTGTTATTTTAAAGAAAAAAAATGAACGTTTACTATCACTTTAAACAATGACAGGGGAGCTTACGTTGTACAATGGTGAGCTTTTATTCATTCATGTAAAACCTGTATCACAAAAGGAAAAAAAAGAAAAGAATTTAGCTGTGACTGCTAAGAAGGTATTAGCTGAAGTTCAGCTTTAATTTGTTAGTCATGTCCATATAAATTTGCTAGTGCAAATAACACTATCCTCCTCACAGGTTGACAATGCTACTGTCCAAGGGTGGCTCCATTGCCCCTCAACAGAGCAGAGCCACCCAAAGGCAGGAAGTGAGTTACTGGATGATAGGAAATTGAAAAAAAAAAAAAAAAAAAAAAAAAAGCCTAAAAAAGAAAATGACTGCAGTCACCACATTTGAAGGATTGGTAAGCTGCAAAATGATTTCCAGGCTTCTGGCTAGAAACTAATTGTATTAATTACAAATATAAGCAATTAAAGAGTTGAGTTGTAAACCCTTCTGATGTATGTATTAAGCAAGGAATTACTATTCTCTGCAATTTTTATATTAAACTTTACTGTGTTTATCATATATATACATATATGCTGTAACTACCAAGTTGTCTTAATGGGTTAAATCAACTAGTTTTGTAAGAAGTAATGCTAAGTATGCAGCACTTGTGGCCACTGAGGCCTGTGGAATGTCTGAACAGGTGACTACTGCAAAGAAAGCTATTTTTTAAAGTCGTTTTCATTAGCACTATGATCCGATCATTAACTATAGAGGGAGAAGATATGTGACAAATACAATTATTTTGCAACCTGATATGCTAAGCATCATTTAAACTTCTGGCACAGAGAGTACATACTGAATATCCCATGTTGACCCTGATAATGCATTTGGTAGCATGCAGGTGAAAAGTACAAACTGTGCTTGCATTAAAAACAATAAACACCTTTATTATGTAAAGTAACATATCCAGTCAACAGTAATTTCCAGCGTTGTCCCATAATCCCATATTTTGTCCTTAAAAATCATTTTTTTAATATTTTAGAACTAATTCATTTTAAATTATTCAAGAATGAAAAAATATAAGTTCCAAAAAAATTATATGATGCAGGTTTGGTTTGAGACACTAAACAGGCTTGAAAAAGAAACAAAAAAGATGATTTGGCTCTATATTGCACACCTGGTTGGATACTACTTGCAAATGACAACTCCATTCCTTCCATTTCCATTAGACTTCTTCCATTTCTGCTAATTATTGTAAAGAAAACAGTAAACTGGTGGTGTATTAAAACAACAAACAATGAATGCAGGGGATATCAGGCATCATAAGTTGACAGATCATACCTTTACTGTAATAGTTCAGCTCTCCAGAGTGCCAATGAAGTCCCCTGAAAAGTCATGACTTTCAGATTTGGGGAGATCAGACCCACCTTATTTAAAGGCAGATTATTATTTTTTTTAAATAACAAACTTATACTCATACTATACCTGCATCTTTGCAAAACTATCCTCTTCTCGGCGCTCCTTGCCCCTCCCCCATAGCAAGCCGCTTGCTATGGGGACACTTGTACGGGCTTGCTTCAGAGCCCCCCCTCTGAGTCCATAGAACACACAGAGAGTGTCTCACCCCCTGCCCCCTACTCCATCCTCACTGGCTGTGATTGACAGCAGTGGGAGCCAATGGCTCCTGCTGCTGTGTCGGAGCCAATGAGAAGAGAGACCCGGCAGAACCGCTGCTCCTGTGCAAAGCGCTGAATTGAGATCAGGTTTAGGTAACTGGAGGGGGGGGGGGGGTGTGAGGAGAGCAGTGCACAGAAAGTTTTTTATCTTCATGTATAGAATGCATGAATGTAAAAAAACCTTCAGCCTTTACAATGTCTTTAAATCCCACAGTGCAGTGCTCAGTACAGGCATCATTAGTCACATAAAAGCATACAACACTATGATCATCTCTAAGAATGGGGCTATTCAGGAAAACTGAGAAAAACATGTTGCACAGCTACAAAGTCAAAATAGAAACCGGAAAATGGTAAATATAGGGTTAAGTACATACATAACCTGTTTACAAATGTAAAATTTAAAGTTGACTGGAGCAATAACCTTTGGCATGGAAGTAAGCAACCAACCAGTGTTCATGCCTGCCAGAGACTGGCATGAAGCCATTTGTACCAGTTATATGCATGGGTCCCCAAGTAACAGAGTTAAAGGAATGCCAAGTTTTTATCAGTGAGCCTCAAAAGGAGTTTTGGCTTTAGTTACTTGACACTCCTAAGTCACAGCCATGATGTTTGCATCCCTCTGGACAGCTGATAAGCAGACATTCAACCAGCGTACCAAATCATCAGGGATGAGTGTAGTCTTGTAACAGGCTGAGATTCCAGTCAGTCATTACTTAGGCTGAAGATTAAACCTGATGGTAGATGGAATTGTAATATAAGCATGAATATAAGCCAGCAGACAGATACCAGGAAGCAGGGGACAAGTTGGAGTTATAACCAGGAAACAAGAACAGGATTTGAAGACTGGGTAACCAAAGCACAAGTTAAAGCAGAAGTAAATCCACCCATTTACCAGTTTCAAAAAACAGTTTCATATCCGGCACGTGCCGGAAATGTAACACTCCCATTGATTGTGCTCTCAACTAAACTGTCAAACCATCCAATGGCTGGTGTCATAACTGATCACATGTGCAGCATCATGACAGTTGTAGATTAAACAGAGGCAAAGATGGCAGCTTCCTTGGCTGAAAACGATAGGGGGGTTTATTTACACTTTAAATATTTCTAAAGTTTTTTTTTTGCTATAAAACATCGTAACTTACCTGGAATGAAGAATGTCCCATGACTGCTTGACTAGTGCAGTGTGAAATCTTCTCTCCATTTCCACTGGGTCCACCCCGCAGCACTGATCTTCCAGCACTGCTGGGGTTAACATCAGTCTCTGCAAATGTGAAAGAGTTGCTCTGCTTGTCTGCCCCTTCTGCCCATCTCCTCCATTCACATACTATTCTTTCCCAGAATGAGAAGCATTCTGTGAATGGATGGGCAGATGAATGACAGCATTTAACTTCTCCAATCACAAAACACCTTGCATTCTGGGAAAGAATACTGCAAGTTCTGTGAATGGAGGGGGTGGACAGAAGGGGCACGCAAGCAGCGCAATTCTTTCATGCAGATAGCAGATGATGTTATCTCCAGCAGCACTGGAAGATTAGCACTATCTTGCTTGCTGATCTTCCAGATATTCTTGCAAGAGGACCCAACAACAATGGGGAGAAAATGTCCTCACTGTGCAGCAGCGAGGAGGATTTGGGACACAAATCTTTTTTTTTTTTTACCTTTGTCTGGAATTTCTCCTGAAAAGTAGCAGTGCACATCCTTGTATGTGAGGGTGTCTAGCAACTCCTGTCCTACAGAGTCAAAGCTGTATATCTGTTGTGTGAGATCTAAGGCACTCCTGCCTCTGACTGCTATTCTTAGGAGATTTGTAATGAAATTTGGTGAAGTCACTGCATTGCTATTGACTGTTCTTCTACCTGGAGGCTCTGATATGAGTATGTAAGCCTTTCCTCTACCAAGATAGCTGCCTGCACACAGAGAAATAGTGAAGAACAGGGCATTGGGGGTGACTTACTAAGGAGGCACTGCACCAGTTCATACATTAATTGGTGCACCGGAAAAGTCATTAATCGAATGTGCGAACTGGCTTACATTGAAGCGCAAATAGCGATAATAAATAGGCGCATATGTAAACTGCAACTAGCGCTAGGGTAACTGCGGTTTTCTCATTAATAATAGCGCAAACCCAATACAATTGGTTAATTTTAACTCATTGGATGTGTCTTGTTAGGCAATTAGTAGGTGTTCTCATTTAATTAACCCCTTTGATGCTAATCTCATTCCTATCACTAATATATCTTTGAAATTCGTTTTTTTCTTTTTTTACCCAAATCATTCAATACATAACAAAGAATAGAGAAGTGTTTATAAACCCAATAAATTAATATTTTCAGATCTTGATCTTTAAAGGTGACCATACACTTCAATCCGTTAGATCGTAAATAAATTAAATAAATTAGACTTAGTGCAAGAACCTGTTTGATTTCCTATAATTTGAATTAATTGTGTGTGTTCCTATTACCTATTTTGCCTAAATATTAAGTTGTACAGTTTGGCCAATCGCATTGCATAGTTCAAGACCACCTTAAAGCGGGATTCCACCCTAAAGTGGAACTTCCGCTTTTCGGAACCCTCCCCCCCTCCGGTGTCACATTTGGCACCATTCGGGGGGTGCAGATACCTGTCTAAGACAGGTATCTGCACCCACTTCCGGGCATAAACTCCCATGGGAGTTTACGTCACTTCCTGTCCCGGCGCGCTGTCTGCCGGGACACACATGTGTCCCGGCAGACAGCGCAGAAGAGTCTCATTGCGCCGCGCGACTCGCGCAGTAGGGAACCGGGAAGTGAAGCCGCAAGGGCGACACTTCCTGATTCCCTCACCGGGAATGGCACCGGCAACAGCAGAGAGCCGAGCGATTGATCGGCCTCTGCTGCCGACATCGCTGGAACTGGGAGACAGGTAAGTGTCCATTTATTAAAAGTCAGCAGCTGCAGTATTTGTAGCTGCTGGCTTTTAAAAAAAATTTTTGCAGGACAATCCCTCTAAGTGCCAAATTTGGAATGTAGATGTGCCATGACCCACATGTATTTTCCAAACGATATTCCTTGGGCATTATACAAGGCACATGAAAAAACACCTTTTTTCAAGACATGCTAGAGTGATCAGGAATCTTCAAACTACGGCTCTCCAGCTGTTACGGAACTACACATCCCATGAGGCATTGTGAAACACATTCACAGACATGACTAGGAATGATGGGAATTGTAGTTCCTGAACAACTGGAGGGCCGTAGTTTGAAGACCCCTGTGCTAGACTATTATTATGCCTCCAGAATTGGGAGTGTGGCATCTACCCAAACTTCTCTATGCTGGTGGACCCAAGAACCTACATCTATAGATATATCTATATATACACACACACACTGAAGCAGGAAGCAATATATATTGGCTCGGAAGTGAATCTGTATTCAGGAAGTAGGCGTGTGTGTTTTGAGGCCAAATAATTTAGACATACACACATGACCCACACACACACCACCCCATGTAGAAATAAATAAAAAATAGTCTTAATTTGCAAAGAAGGATTATCTCTTCCTCAGAGAACAGTGAGCGGGGCATGGTGGTGGGAAGAAATTAGCAGCAGTACAAGCAACTTCCTAGAGGGGCGTGATGTCATTCCTGTGTGCTGGCCACTGCTTCTGGGAACCATCCATCCCTCCATCTCCTCTGACCCTCAGTTGTATGGAGAACCTCCACCAAAAGTGAACTCGGAAGATGAATATTAGAAACTCACTAACACACCACCACCAGGTTAAATTAAGGGGACCAGTGAATAAAAAATAGGGTGGGAATATAGAAGCTGTCCTGGAAATACCGCTAACGCAAAGTCTAACCGGGGTTTTCCCCCTTCATCTTCCAGGACAGCTACTTGAGAGGATAAGCAAGATTCTATACCTTAGGGAATGACGACAGCCTGAAGCACTTTCCTTCCAAAGGATAGGTCCTGGCTGGAGAGACTCTATAATGCCTGATGAATGCATGAGAGGAGGACCAGACAGCAGCTTTGGAAATATCTTCCCATGATGCACCCGCTCTTTCTGCCCAAGATGCAGCTAGAGATCTAGTAGAGTGAGCCCTAACTCTGGTAGGAGGGGATTGCCCTGAAGATATGTAGGCTTCACAAATAGCTTCTCGAAGCCATCTGGCAATGGAACCCCTGGAGGCAACTAAATTAAATTAGTAATTTGGAAAGCTTTTCTAAAATCACTAGATATTTCTAAATAATACAGAAGACATTGTCTCACATCTAAGAAACAAAATCTTTCCTCTGAATTCCTGGGGGAGGAACAAAAGCTGTGAAACTCAGACGAAACTTTGGGTAAATACAAAGGGTCAGGCCTAATTACTACCCTGTCAGATAAAATTCTTAGGAAAGGATCTTTACACGAGAGAGATTCTAAATTTAGAAATCCTTCTCCCTGAAGTAATGGCCAAAAGAAAAGCCATCTTTAAAGTAACTAATTTCAAAGAGGCCTCATGAAGTGGCTCAAAAGGGGCTCTGGTAAGAGCATTCAACACCAATGACAAGTCCTAGGGGGGAACCTGTTTATGAGAGGAATCTTTTAATCAACGGCTCCTCTGCTAGTCTTTTTTCCATGAACAGAGCAGCAACTTGAACCCTAAGAGTGCTGACAGCAAGCCCCTTTTCCACCCCTTCTGTAAAAAATCCAGAACACATGGGATAGAAAACGAGTCCACTCCAGGACTTTTTGGCCAGACTACAAAGGTCTTCCAAACTTTACCATAAATCTTCCTTGTGACAAATGTATGGCTGTCTAGAATAGTCTCAATGACCCTAACTGAACATCCTTTTAATTGTAGGATGCGCCGCTCAGCCTCCAAGCCGTCAAACGGTAAATCTGAGGGCTTGGATGAAGCACTGGTCCCTGGCAGAGAAGGTCTCTTCTCTCTGGCAGATGCCAGGGGGACTCTATAGAAAGCACTCTCAGTGCAGAAAACCAACTCCTCCTGGGCCACTACGGAGCAATCAGAATTTCCTCTGCTTGTTCCTGCATAATTTTCCAGACTACCAAAGACAATAGCAGAAACAAAGGAAAGGCATAGGCTAGGGAAAAGCTCCACTGGAGAGAGAGCACATCTGTCCCTAGGGACGCCAGGGAAAAGTAAACTTGAAGCTTCCTATTGTGGGTGGATGCAAGCAAATCCACTTTCGGCCTCCCCCACCTTGCAACTAACTCCCAGAATGTTTCCTGGTTCAGCTCCCAACTGCTGGAGCTGATATTCACTCTGCTCAGATAATCTGTCAGGACATTTGTCGTCCCACTGATGTGTACCTCCCTGATTGAGGAAATATTGTCTTCTGCCCAAGAAAGTATCTCCTGACTTAATACTAGCAGACTGTCTGAGCGAGTACCCCCGTTTATTGAGATAAGCCACTGTCGTGGTATTGTCCAAAAAAATCAACAGGTTCCTTGTACGAACCCTTGTTTTCGAAGCAACTAAAGCCTTTCCTACTGCTAACAGCTCCCTGAAGTTTGAAGATTGAGCTGCCTCCTCTGGCTGCCAGGCTCCCTGAGCCTGCCAGTCTTCTGAGTGAGCTCCCCAACTCCACAGGCTGGCATCTGTGGTAATGTTTATTAGGGAATGCTGGGCCCAAGCCTTCCCTACCTGCAGATGTTCCGGCCGCTCCCACCAGGACAGATTGAGAGAATCGTCTCCTGGAAGATGTATGACCTGATCCAAAGAGGCTTTTATGCAATCCCAATAATGCAGAAGAAATGCCTGTAATGCAATTGGGCCCAGGGCACTCCTGAGATTGCTGCAGTCATTAAGCCCAACAGCTGCATTATTTGACAAAGGGAGGCCTGGGGAAGGCACTTGAAACTCTGCACGGAGAGAAGGATCTTGGAGATCTTCTCTTCTGGTAGAAAAATCTTTTGGGCGACTAAGTCTATCAGGAAGCCCAATAAGAGACGGCTCTGGGAGGGAACCAGAGCAGACTTCTGCAGATTGACTTTCCAACCCAATCTTTGAAAGGTCTGCAGAACTCATAGATCCTGACCAAGGTTCTCTTTCTCTCAGGCAAAGAAGATCAAAAAGTCGTCCAAGTACAGGACGATTGAGATCTTTTGTAAACAAAAAAAGGCCATGACTTTGGCCATGATCTTCCTAAAGATTCTCAGGGCTGCCGAGAGACCAAAAGGAAGGGCCCTGAACTGCCAATGACATAGGCCGTTTTCCATGAGGATCGCAAACCTCAAGAATCTCTGATGATCCTGGCATACTGGTACATAAAAGGTAAGCGTCCTGAAGATCCAGGGTTACCATGAATACCTCTGGCAACAACAGAGTAAATTCTTAATATCCATCAACGCCTGTAAATTAAGAATCTGTTCAGGAGGTTCAGATTGACGACCATCCGAAATCCTCTGGATGCCTTTCTTACCAGGAAAACATGAGAATAAAACCCTCTGGGGAGGAGGGTGATTGAACTTCAACCTGTAACCCTCTTCTATGATCTTGAGGATAAAAGGATTTTCTGTGATCTCTGCCCATTCCTTGACGAACCGGGTCAGCCTTCCCCCTACCTTTGAAAGTTTTTGGTCAGGGCTGAAGGAGCAAAGAGTGCCCCTTTAGCTTTGTCTGCTAAATGACCACTTTTTCTTGTCCTTCTGACCCCTTGTCTTGAAATTAGCTTTTTTGCGAAACTACTGATTTGGCAATCAGGGGGAGAGATTCCCTGACCTCCTCCATTGGTGTGTTGGAGGAAAGAAGGTCATCTAGACTATGGACCCATACATCTAGATTCCTAGCTATACATGTGGATGCCAGGGCTGGACTAAGAAAGGCTGTAGCCTCCCAGGCTTTATGGAGTAAAGCGTCAGCTTTCCTATCCATCTGATCCTTAAGCACACCAGAGTCTTTAAATGAGAGATCTGATTTTTTAGACACTCCAGCCTGGGACATTTGAAAAACATTTTCTCAACTTCAGACTGAAAGGGAAACCTCTTATGCCCTTTGGATTGAAACAACCTTCTCTCAGGTTCTTTCCATTCAGACAGGACCGCTCCTCTGCTCCCCTAGGTACTCAGACCCCGGACAACCATGCTGAGGGGAGGCAGTTGCAGGGGCTTACTCTGCCTGTAAAGGGGTGCATCTGTAGCATGTATCCAAAATGCTGCTTCAAAGGTGTACGCAGGTGTACGAGAAAACTTTCAAATCTACATTGCAGCTGCAATATTTTAACCCAAAACCAAAAATAGCCTGCCCCCCCCCCCCCCCCGAATACATATAAGGCCATTTTTGGGTCTGTTAAGGCTTAAAATAAGAACCCCCACGTGAAAAATAACACCTCTTACTAAACAAATATTGTGCCCCCCCCACACACTAACAAACACACAGCAAGCCAGCCCATGAGAGGGTGGTGGATGCTTGGGGGCAGGAGGGGCTCGGGCACACCAAAAGTCAATCACCTTGTTCCCATATTTTGGGGGACAAGGGCCTCTTCCACACATCCCTAGGTTGGGGTTGTGGGGGGCTGCAGACAGGGGGCTTTACAGAATGTGGAAAGCCCCTTTAAACTAGTGGGTACAAGGTGCTTTGTGGTTGGTATTGGGCTGAGCCCAATATGCCCCAAAGGCAGCCAGCTATGTTGAATGCATGTGGCCTTGTATGGTTCAGGAGGGGGTTGGGCGATCGCTCTTCTCACCCCTTTCCTAGCTGGCTCTCTTGTATGCTCTGGAAAAGGATGTGGTTTTGATTGGTGAAGGCAGCTCACAGCCTTTTGAGAATGGAGTGGAGCGTGGAGTTCCCCTTTAAAAGCAAAAGCTAGTCCATGGAAATCCAAGGGATTAGAGGGGGAGACAAGAGCATTGGAGAATGGGGTGTGGAGTTCCCCTTTAAAAGCAAAAGCTAGCCCAAGGAAATCATATGTTTTAGAGGGGGAAGGTTAAATGCCCTTTTAGGAGGAGCTAGAGGAGCGAGAGTCTTTTTACATAATTTTAACAAGATGCATGTCTCATGTTGGCAACGTTACATGGTAACATGACCTGTGTGCAAATCTCCTTAAAAAAAATACATAAAAGGTGAACCAGCATAAAAAAAAAATTGTCACGTTTAGAGTTTTGCCCTTTCAACCCATGCAATTGCATGTACGTTGCTTAACATTTACTAAGATTTTGGCCGTGCAGTGAACAAACTCATGTGAACGAGCGCAAGAGCTGCTTGCGCATGTGCACTGCTTACATTGATCTCACGCAGTTCTAAATGTACTTGCAGGCACAGCAGGCTTTCTCTGAAAAAGTTACTTTCTCATTCTATTTTGGGCATATTTGTTACTTTGGCAGTTTTTACAAAACTTCCTCACATCACCCCATAATATTGGCACCCCCATCTTCTGTCAATATTGAATTGGAGATGCTGTGCTCCATGTCCATAGTGGCGCACAAATTGCATTCTCCCATGCGCCGAGATCGCTATAGTAAATGGGGGATTCAAGCTCTGTTACCTGCGCACCGTGTCATAAATATGGAAATGTGCGTTGCGCCTCGCCGTGCACCTCTACTGATGGCGCACGGCTTTCGTAAATGACCCCCATTGTAAGTGATACCAGCTGCAGGGAGACCACATGTAATAGTGGTGACTAGTCATTTTCCCTCTGCCTAGCACTTTTGTGTACAGATTTCAAAGTTCAGTTCCTCTTTGGGACAATCCTACTGTTAGCTAGTATGTACTGTAAGTTCCTGGGACAGACCATAATAGATCAAGCCAGATTGAAAATGAATATTTCCTCACAAAAATAATATTTATAGTCAATTACATGGCAGCTAGTTAGAAGACAGAAGAGTTGGTTTACTAAAGGAGTACATCTTTCTGAAATCACTACAATTATCCAATCATGTGCACTGAAAAGTCATGTTTTTTTTTTAAATTCATCTGCGCTTGATTCGGTCTTTAGAGTGAATGCAGAATCACTAAAAAGTACTTCCTTAGTAAATCTCCACTTAGCAATCTAATTATGGCTGCATATACTAACCCAAACTTTTATGAGGTTTCTTCAGTAGCAGTACAACTACTTGCATGTTTCTACTCTTCTGTTTGGCTAAGCTAAGAGGAATACTGATTTTCTATCAGGGCCTTTATGGATAACTATGGTATTTTAAGTGCGTTGACCTAATGTTTCCAGACCGGAATACATATCATTGTTTCACACTCCGTTTAAAGGGGAAGAGGGGAGAAGAATTACTGCTGGGAGAAAATATTTCTTTATAACTCAATCACAGGCAAAGAGGAACATAGCTGAAGTGACAGGTGACAATGTCCATAGCCCAGTCCAATGATAAGCCCTGGCACTTAAAATAGATTCTATGACCTCATCGGTTACTGCAAGCCAGTGAATCCAACAGCTATGCCAGGGAAGACAAAAGTGGGGACTTAAAAAGGCTTGTAGAAAGGGCAGGGCAGAGCTGGGGAGATTTTCCTACTTTGGTTTGGCTCCAGCTCGGAGTGTACTTGTCCCCTGTCAGCTCTATATGGAACATTGTGACTCTAATGGTAAATGTGTCATGCCTGATTCACCGGTATCTTCCTACCACAGCACAGATAATCTCTATGCAGGTAATTCATGTCTCCTACTTGTAAAATAATGTATTCAGCTACAAAACAGAATTTGTTCTTTTATCTGCTTATACTTACTGTTTGCTTAGAGTGAAAGTTAGTTCAGAGCAAATGATCTTAATGAATAGGTTAATATTTTTAGTATTGAACATTTTTAATTTGTCATGGCTCACATTATACATTGAAGCGATGGGTGTTGAGTGACTGGCTTGACAATGTGAAGAGCTTGGTAAGAGAAGTGCATTTAAAGTGGGTTGATTTGCTTCAGTTGACAGTAACACATTCCTGGTTGTCGTAATACTCACTTTGACTAGATTAAAAAATACCATTCTGTGTGGTGATCATTGTGAAAGTTATAGATAGATAAGCTTACTAAAAGTTTTGCAAAGCATCTGAAGAAATTTAGTCCACATTAGTTCACAGTACAATAAATTCTATCAACTTTTCAGAATGTATTTTTGTAACCATATTTATCCATATTTTTTATGATTTTTATATTTTTGCTTGATTTTTTTTTGTATTATTCCAAAACTGTGGTAGAAAGCTATAGTTAATATGTCATGCCCTTGCTTGGTTCCAGGGCACAGCTATAGTTTATTTTACACAGAAAGTTATAAATTACAGGAGTTTTTGCTATTGAATAATGTGCTGACCCTAACCATATCTGTATGAAATTAAAAACATTCTAAAATGTAAAATGTAGCTATGTACATTTAAAGCGGAACGTCAGTCATTTTTTCATCTTTCCATTTAGATCCAAGGATCTTGTGCCTTTGTTGTTTTAACTTTGGATAGTAAAACATACCTTATACAGCTCACTTCCTGTTTTTTGTCTGATAAAAAAAGCCTAGGCTTATGACATCAAGCACAGCTCTCTCTCTCACTCTCGTGAGAGTTTGCCAGGAAGCTAGGGGGGGTGAGTCATAAGAGGGCCAATGAGAGCTGCAGAGCTGAAGGTGTGCCTCTGTGTCTGTGTAAATCCAGGAAGTGAACAGGCAGCAGCTTCAGCTGCCCATAGTTAAAATGATTGAAGCCAGGCTCAGTGGAGGGAGATTTCTGCAGCATATTTGGAAATTACAGAATCACAGTATATATAAAATAATCTGCAAATTGGTTGGAGGGAAGCTTTAGAATGGCAAAGATGTTTTTATTACAAATTACGTGAGCAGACTGCAGTTCCTCTTTAAGTAAAACTGTATAGGTGTTCTCCTGTCATCAACTAATAGGGACATAAAGTTTGCGTTCAACAATGTGTATACATTTTGAGTGCATCATTATATAAAAAACAACGTTTTCTAAAATTGCTTATTTGTCAGCACATATAAAATAAAATAGGCAAATTCAACTCATTTGAAAAGATACTCATAAAAAGATATTTATAATTTGTTTTTTTAAAAGGTTCAAATAGCTTCATAGGTCAGAGTTCATGTCCAGTACACTCATCGTTATATGATATAAATACAGCATGCCATTTCTCCTTTTAGTAATGCCACTTACATTGCCAAATCTCCAGGCAACATATGTACAGCCGAAATAGAGTGTATTATATCAATAGGACAACTTAAGGGAGTACTAAGTTTTACAAATAATGCAAACCTGTGCTTGTTTGAAACCCCAGTAAAGCCAAAAAAAGAACCATTAAAAAAAAAAAACTTTTCGTATACCATTACTTTGGTGTCATACACTCACTTTTAGATATATTAACAAAGTTACCCACTTAGGAAATCACTTAAGCCCCATACACACGCGCGGATTATCCGAGGACCAGGTCCGTCGGACCATGTCCGTCACACTTTGTCTGATGTTGGTTTTGCGTACACACGGTCAGACAAAGTTGTCGGAAAATCCGATCATTCTGAACGTGGTGACGTTTGTTGCCTACGACGGGACTACGTAGAGGCTAGTAGCCAATAGCTTTGGTCTTGTAATGTGATCTGAGCATGCGTAGCACTTTGTCCGGTCGGACAACCGTACACACGATCGGATTTGGTGTGATCGGACCGTGTTGACGGCAAATCTTTCCAGCAGGAGATAAGACTTTGTCCGTCGGACAAACCGACGAACACTGTCCGATGGTGCATACACACGGTCTGATTTTTCAACAACCTTGTCCGATCGGACAGAATCCATGAAAAAGTCCGACCGTGTGTATGGGGCTTTACTGGTGAAATGCCGACAATGTTTAGCAGCACAAGTTTGATAAACATACATTTAAAATGCAGCTGTACCTTTGGATAAAAAAATAAAACTCAGTATGTCCAACCTTGGCTAGTATACCCAAAGACAGACCTCGGATGTAGTGCAATCCCCCTATATTACCTTCACAGTGACTTTTAGGGAGTTATGATTTTTAATAATACTTTCAGAGTGTTTTGCTTTATGACAAAAGTTAGCCATATAATTAAAGAGTGATTGAATGATGTAATGATCTGGGAATCAAAAGTCTGATGCTCATGTGTACATGCGTATATAAACTAATATGTACTGTGCAGCTCTTACTTTGACCCCTGTATTATCATTTAAAAACTTCCCATGCTGAGGTTTCTTGAGCCTTCCAGTATGCTTATCAACCGATCATATGTTTTAAGGAACCCAAAATACAGCAGGTCATTTATGTATAAAATGACACCAAGCCTGTAATAATCTGTGACTATCCTAGACAGGGCTGGAATAATCCTCTCTGCACTTTAGGCCAACTGTCTTGTGCCACCCACTCTCACCCAGCAACACGCTAACAAGATTAGATGTCACACTAGCACACAAAGTATGCTAGTGCCAGGGATGAAAAACTGAAAGAGATTACTCTGCATCATTATGTCTACAAATGATGAAGAGCATGGCAAAATTGCACCTTATTTTGCTACAAGTGTGGTTCTAGGTGTACAGAATTAGACTGCCTTGAAAGTCCTGCTGCTCTGGGTCACGACCTATACTGGATATTCAGAAATCTGGATTCCAGGACAAAAAAAATATACATATTTCACTAGGACATAATAAAAAAAAAAAAAAAAAAAAAAAAATAAAAAATCAATGGAACCTCCTTTTAAAAGGAGTGCTAAAATTATTGCTGATATTACAATTTATAAAGATGTACAGTATTCATTTCATAAGAATAGCTACTAAGCAATTGTTTTCTCATGTTCTCTTTCAGAACTTCACCGTAGTGAAAGTGCCCAGGAGAAAAATGTAAAAGAAGCTAGAACCAAATGTAGAACCATTGCATCTTTGCTAACTGATGCTCCAAATCCCCACTCAAAGGGGGTTCTTATGTTTAAGAAAAGACGGCAAAGAGCAAAGAAATATACCCTTGTTAGTTACGGAAGTGTAGACGAAGATCGTTACATTGAAGACGAAGACGGTGTCCTTCCAACAAGTGAATCGGAATTTGATGAGGAAGGCTTTTCTGATGCACGTAGTCTAACAAACAATTCTGATTGGGACAGCACATATCTTGACATTGAAAAGCCAAAGATGGAACATGAACATCCAGAAGAAAAAGGTCTGAGCGAGGCATCTGGCAAAGGTGCAGCATTGTTTGAACTGCAAAGACAAAAATCAGAACATGCTGTTGAAAATATTTCAGCACATAACCCTCAGATTCTTCAAAAGACCCCCATTGCCCCTCCTCGGAAGTCAATGGTCAATGGAAATGTCAACCATCAGGTTAATTTAGAAAGAAGCCAGCAGGCTCAAGGCTCAGAGAACATCAAAGTGACAAGTGCACAGATATCACTAGCCCCCGCTCACACTCTGGTTCCACAAGCTGGGAATATCCAGTCACCAGCCTCTGGAATCCCAATCTTCAACAGGTCTGCACGACCATTTACTCCTGGTCAAGTTGGACAACGTTCTTTAGCCTCATCAGTTATATTTAATCCAATGGCAGCAAAAAAAAATGAAAGCGCACCAGTGCAAAATATTGCTCCTCCCCCATTCACACCATATACACCGGATATATCTGTGAGTCCTCAGAAAAATCCAGTTAGCTCAGTTGCATCTCTTTATATTCCAGCAGCAGGAACACCCCGGACTACTACTGCTTCAATATATCTGTCATCTCCTTCACGGCCACCAGGACCACCAGCAATTACGTCACAATCAAATGTTGTACCTAATGCTCCAGCAACCCCAGTGACACCTACATCACAGTATATTACTCCTACAAGTCACACATCCTCTTACTTGTCACCAGCTGTCCAATCACCAGAATCTGCAACTTCAAGAGAACAAAAAATCTCTGTCCCTGCTGGGCGAACTGGTATCTTAAATGATGCCCGAAAAAGAGGGGGCAAGAAACAGATGTTTGTTAAAAAAGAGGAGATAAAGTACCAACCTAACCCAGAACTTTTGACTATGGTTCAGAACCTTGATGACAAGCCGCAACATGCCACCGGATTTGAGTCTGGCCCAGAAGAAGATTTTCTTAGCTTAGGAGCTGAAGCTTGCAATTTTATGCAGCCTTCAGCACGAAAAAATAAAGTTCCTCCACCTGTGGCTCCAAAACCCATTTTAAAAACACCTGTACAAGAATTTGTAAATGGATGCCAAGATTTACCCCTGCTGAAAGGTAAAGGAGCAGAGTTGTTTGCAAAACGACAAAGCCGTGTGGACAAATTTGTGGTAGACTCAGAACACAGATCTCAATCCAGACCTAACTCAAGGCCAAGAACACCCTCACCAACTCCGTCTCTTCCCTCCTCTTGGAAATATTCATCAAATATTCGTGCACCACCTCCAATTGCATACAATCCTTTGATGTCTCCATTTTATCCATTAGCAGCCTCAAAATCTCAAGGAGGCAAAGTAGAAAGCAAAGTGAAAAAAGGAGCTAGTGGAAAGCCACGAATGCAAGCTATTGATTTTATGCGTCATCAGCCTTACCAGCTCAATCCAGCAATGTTCTGTTTTGCCGATTCTTCTAGCCAGGATATCCCAAAACCAAATGTCTCTGCGAGTCAAGGCAGACAAATTCCTGTGAAAACTAGAGCTCAGGAGATTAGGCGCTTCTCAACTCCAACTCCAATGTCATCATCTATAAACATGACTCCAACTGTGCTAGCCCCCCGGTCTGCAACAACACTCGCAGAACCAGTTTGGAGAACTGATTTCACTAGTCAGCCTACGCCTGCCAATGTTTCTGGCCCTGCACAATATAATTATCCTATCCTGGAATCTCCACATGAGAATTATCATGCTTCTACAGTTCTAAGTCCTATGAGTTCTGTCACCAACCCCAGAGCGTCAATTTCTAGAATCCAGGTGCCAAAACCCAGGTTTTCTGCAGCAAAAACAGGAATGCAGCCTAATGTATGGAGACCAGCCCGAGTTCACTTCTAATTTTGCAGATCATAATCGCTGATGTTTTTTGCCCTTTAGTAAAATGTTGTTGGAAGTTCTGTTGCTTAGCTGTTTTGTAACATGCATAGGCAGAATAACACTCGTGCAATCCTTGCTCCTTTCTTTTGAGACACCAATGTACATTGTACATCAATGTCAAGGAACTAAACAAGTTGAAATACATATGAATGGTCAGAAATACCTGTTGATGGATTACAGTTTGAAAAATTAAGATGAACTATAACCTGAATAAAAAATACAAAAATACAAAAATGTAATTTTGAAATGTACAGAATGTAACAGGAATGTAATGGAAAACGCCTTAAAGAATGAGCACGCACTTTGAAAGGGTTGAACAAAAATGGGGACATTATGTCTACTGTGATAGAAGGTTGATGCATTAACCCATAAGGGGCTTAATTAAGGAATATGTTTTCTGTCATACCACCGTAAAAAAAAAAAAAAAAAAACCACATTTGATGATCAGAATGAACTTTTAACATAAGTGCAAAAATAACTTAGTCGGTAAATAAGACATGCAGATTCTACATCTTTGCCCAGGCTAAAATATTGGGAATTAACTTTGGTGTTCTGCACCAAACCTGAAATATCAAGTAACCATATTGTTGTGTTGGTGTAAATTTTTTTTTTTCAATTTCTTAAGAATCATAGCTGAAGACAGAACTGCATGTTACCTTGTTTGAACTTGAAGTGCATGTCTAAATAACGCATTTGCTACATCACAGTATTTTATGGCTTCATATGTCAAATATATACAAGGCATTTGTGTACAAAGTTTAATGTCTTATTTACTGAGGGCAAATGTCTTGTTTATACATGTCTTGGGGCTTTTTAAAATACTTAGTGCAAATAACAATGATTTGTTTGGCCTACAGAAACTAATCATAAGTCAACTTTTAAAGGTTTATTGTATTCATACTAATGATCCCAGCTCTGTGGGTGTAGGTTTTAGCACAGCTCTGTTTAGTGTGGAGCTGCATTTGGTAATCTGGTACTGTCCAGCTCTTTATTCCACACCCATTGTATTAAATTATAAGAATATGTAATAAACAGGTGTTAATAAATCGAGAGAGATTTTTTCAGTGCAAATCATCCTTAATTATTTAAGAAGTAAAGGTAATTTTTATTTTTTTTGCAGTATGTGGTCAATAGGGATACATGTCGGGTTTGCCACTGCCATGGCTTCATTGTGAATCCCCATGATTTGCGAGGTTTAAAAATCACCAATGTTTGCCCCCAAAATGTGCAGGTTTGCAGTCAAAAATAGAGAAAAACCTATAATTTTTTAGTTTTGCTTTTTATTTTGGCATTGGTACATGCTGTGAGATTCAAAGCAAATTTAGCAAACTTCAAGAAAAATTCTTTAAACTGTCATAAAGTTTGAATAAATTCTTACTTTTTATAAAAAAATTACAGCTGAATTCCAGGCAGTTAATGCTATCATGTACTCACTTTACATCCTCAAATGTAATATTTTTTTGATTTAATTTGTATAAGTACCTGAATTTGACTTATAAGTATCTTGCAGTCCCTGTACAGCTGAGCTCAGACTGAATGAAAAAAAAAAAAAACAGCTTAAAGCAGAGCTCCACCCCATTTTACATGTTTTGCTTAATCACATGCCATAAATCTAGTAATAAACAGATATTTATTTATTTATTTTTTCTTTTGTACCTGTGTTTTTTCAGAAGTCCTCCTCTGCTTCCTGTCTTAGCTCTCTGCGGATATGGGCGCGTAATCTGCGGGTATTACGTCATTTCCTTTTTTCGAGCAATGTCTCCTGGGAGCTCCTGTCATTATTCCCAGGAGTCATTGCGGATGCCTGCCACAAGCAAGATGGGAATGGCCACAATCTTTTTATATATATATATATATATATATATATATATATATATATATAACGAAAACGGACAGCAACAGCATAAAGAATACGAAACAGTGAGTTTCTTTATGATTCACATTTATCTCAAAAATCGCAAAAAAATAAAAAAAATAGGAATGGTCGCTGGAACCCCGCTTTAAAATGCCAGTGCAATGCACTGACAAGGGATGTGCTAATAGCAGAAAGCAGAGTGAGAGAGAGATAAGCTCATCATTCTTCTGCTTGTCCTTTCACTGTCCAGTCACAGGTTGGGCTAGAGATCAGAACTGTAAGTGTATTAGAGCAGCAGCAGAGCAAAAATCAAGTCCCCTGCCCCGCTAGACAGTCTGTTTTGCAGAGCTGTATAAATCTCAAGTCATTTGGCATGAAAAATAATATCCTTACATGTATTTCACTTATGTATAGTTGTTAGACTGTATTTCAGGTATGAAAAAATGGCTTGACAATAGGTTTAATAGGTCTAAAATGTGAACTGATGCAACCAATTTGTTACCAAAAAGTACTGTGGTAACAGTGGGCTTACTATTTATAATGTTACTGCACTAAATCGTAAATAAAGTATACACATTTTTTTTCAGTTGCATGTGATTATGCCTGACCTAACACTGCTTGCAAATGCACATGTTGCAAGATGACTTTGGCGCAGACATTTTTATTTTTAATTAACGCATAATTGGATTGATCATATGCTGTTTGGACAATCTCTCAGCTGTTTTATCCATTTAAAATAAATATAAGCTGTCATTGCTGACCTTTCCTTCTGAAAATGCCTGGCTGTCATGCAAATCCATTGCATAATTTGCACATAAACATCTATCCCAGTTTAAAAATAAAAAACTGTTCAAAATTGTTAATCTCTTACATTTAGGGAATGTATTAGCGGTGCTCATCGAACTGTACAAGCACTATCATTTAGACCAAACTTCCAAACATTTTGCTGAACTCAAATAAATGAAAATGGAGGTTCTGCCTTTGAATATTGTAATTTATTTTTAATTGTCACGTGTAGATTAAAAAAGGATTTTGTTCTGCACCACAAAGAATATGCCAGAGGCATGCAAGTCTGCATTCCCCCCTGCAGCTGGACTCCCCATTTCCTGTATTACACTTATAAAGGGGGGGAGTCTTCACTCAGACAATTCATACATGAGGATCTGATCATGTCAAAGTCTGTAATTGGTGGTATTCCATAAAACATCTGAATTTTTATAATCACCCCTCTAACCTTCTACAGTAATACATTGGAATGGTATACACAAAGAGGGCAGTTTGGTCAATTAACTAACCTTTGAAAGGATTGTTCTGAATAAGTATAAAATGTTTTTGATGTGCATGAAAGTAATAGTAAGGTTAAGGGGCATAAGTTGGAAGCTGTTGATGTCTATCAGATCCTCCAAGCCTTTGGACTGTTAGAGAAGATGTTTTAGAGGAGACTTTGGAATTCGGAACTGGAAGAGGTTTATGACTGACCAGCCTTTGTTAAAGGAAAAGATTCCTTTGTTTGGGAAGAAACGTAGGATGAACGATGAGAGCTATTTTTTTTGTTTCCACTTGTAATTACACAAATGGAAGTTCTTTCAATCTGAATAAGACCTGTTCGTTCTCAGATTGGATTTCAAGCCCACAAGTGGACCTGGAAATGAAATGGAAGCCAAATTGGAGACATAGAAGGTTATTAGAATATGCATTCTTTGCTGCCTAGTGCTACTAGATATGGATTTATAAAGTATTCAATAAACTTTTATCCAAAGAAAAGGAGTTGGCTTATTTTTGAACAGAGCACTGATTCTGAATTTTCTAAGGAACTAACAAAGGGTTTCAAAACGAGAAAAAATACATACTTTAGAAATACTTGCCTGTGCATTTATGTCTTAAAATAAATGAGCATACTCTTGGGCATCTCCAGCTCTACGAGACACCTGCATTAATCTCCAAGTAACATAACTCTGTAGGCACAGCCAACTGCATAGGGTATTTATTACCTTGTAGGATGTAAGCAAAGTCATAACTAGTTTTAATTTTGCTGCCATCAGGGAGACTAGCTTCCCAGTCTACTACAGCAGAATTAAAGGTAGTATTAAAGGTTCGGCTGTTAAAAAAATAAAAAAACATCTTATACTTACCTGCTCTGTGTAAAGGTTTTGCAGTGAGCAGCCTTGATCCTCCTCTTCTCGGGTCCCCCTTTTCTTGGCTCCTGGCTCCTCCTTGACCAGTGCCCGCAATAGCAAGCCACTTGCTATGGGCGCACTGGTGCGTGCTCGCTCCTGAGCCTTGCTCTATGCGTCCATAAGACACAGAGCTATGTCTTGGCCTTGCCCCCCACTCTCTCTTCATTGGCTCACTGGCTGTGATTGACGTCAGGGAGTCCTGGGACAGCTGAGGCTCTTGAGCACATCGCTGGACAGGGAGAGGGTTCAGGTGAGTATTGGAGGGGGGGGGGGCTGTGTCGGGAGCAGCACGCAGAAGGTTTTTTACCTTCATGCATAAAAAACCTTCAGCCTTCACAACCACTTTAACTCACAGTTTGCTGTCCTTACCTGGTCACATCACCCAAAGTATGAAAAGCAGAAAAACTAGTCCATGAAACTTTTCATTAGCTGAGATTGCCTACTCAATGACTGACCCTTTGAGTAAGAACTTTGTGTGAAATGCATTAAGCAGCAAGCACTATGGATCTGTTTTCTCTTATTCATCTAAACAATGTCATGACAAAGGGAGGAGGTCTGCATTAGTTTGTATACTGAGGCTCGGAAGGGCCACAGGACAGTAGAAAAAAAAACACTTTATAGGAAAGTGCACTTGCCCTTAAATGTAAGCCAGAAGACCAACTTAGGTTTGTATAGATTAATGTTGTTCCCAGTGGCTTCTTTTATATTTTTTATGTATACTCAACATGCATTGCATATTTCTAAGGATTGATTGCTACACACAAGGAACATAAAAAGTGGAAATGTGGGTGTGGCTGTCACTATGGGAAATGTGGGTGTGGCTTGTCTCTATGCGGAAAAAAAACAGCTTTTGCTGATTCTGGGCTTTAAAAAAAAAAAACTAACTTTTTGACATTTAGATTTCTAAAACCAATGTTATTAAAAAAAAATTCCTGTGTCCTTTTGTTGTATCTCAGGGCTGTTGATCTCCTGCAGACTCTTTGCATCCAGTTCCTACATGGCATTTCCCACGGTGAGCTTCCTGGTGGTGACTACAATAGACCATATTTTTACAATTTGTGTTGAAACTGCTATTTGTAGTCTGCACTGGATTGCAGATTGGACACAGAATGAGTTTGGCAGCATTCTTCAGCCAATGATTTTGGCATTTTCGTGGGAAATTCCATGTAGGAACTGGATGCAAAGAGATCGACTACATTCAATCACACAAAGTTCTGTGTGACACTCTAGGCGAAACCTAATTTTGCCGCTCCCCTTGACTCCACCCGTGACCCTACCCCCTTTTCCTTGCCCATGTAAACCCCACCTTTTTAACGAAGCACCCATCAAATGCAGCCCACCAGCGCCCATCAAATGCAGCCTCACCAGCGCCCATCAAATGCAGCCTCACCAGCGCCCATCAAATGCAGCCTCACCAGCGCCCATCAAATGCAGCCTCACCAGCGCCCATCAAATGCAGCCTCACCAGCGCCCATCAAATGCAGCCTCACCAGCGCCCATCAAATGCAGCCTCACCAGCGCCCATGAAATGCAGCCTCACCAGCGCCCATGAAATGCAGCCTCACCAGCGCCCATGAAATGCAGCCTCACCAGGACCCATCACATTTAGCCTCACAAGGACCCATCAATGAACGTTTGCTTGCTTCCATTCATTCAGGAGTCGGGACACAGACACAGTCCTTCACCACCGCTGCGCCTCTGACACTATCTGTGAACAGAGGGGCGGCTGCCTGCTGATGCTGAGACTTAGTAACTTGCTGCAGAGAGAAGAGAGTAGGAAAATCAGTGGCTAGGCGCCCCCTAGGCAGCATGGCGCCCTAGGCGGCTGCCTAGTTTGCCTAGTGGTAGCACCGGCCCTGACTGCATGTCTTTAGCAGCATCAGTGTCAGTTAGTGACCCTCCCAGATAGTGTCTGTTAGCGCCAGATTGCCTGCCACCCTATCACAGTTACACTATAAGTCGCTGATCACTCTCAATACCGTTTAGCATCTATAGCTGTGTAAATTCTAGTATATATACACACACACCACAGTTTGTAGATGCTATACCTTTCTCAAAAGTCGATTCATATACACTTTAATTTATTTTTTTACCAAAGACATGTAGTGGAATACATTTTGGCCTACATTTATGAAGAAATTCTATTTTTTTTTATTGGATAAGTTTTAGAACAGAAAGTAGAAAATATGCTTTTTTATTCAAAATTTTCAGTAATTTTTCATTTATTTAATAAAAAACAAAAAAAAAGTGGTTTTCAAATTAAATACCACCAAAAGAAAGCTCTATTTGTGTGAAAAAAATGATATCAATTTAATTTGCGTACAGTGTTGCATGACTGAGCAATTGCCAATTAAAGTAGCACAGTGCTGAAAAGCAAAAAATGCCCTGGTCTTGAAGGGGGTAAACCTTCCGGAAGTCAAGTGGTTAATTATGTATATGCATTACATATTTTTAGGTTTGATTGCTGACTCTATCCACAAGTAACATGAAAAAGTGGAAATGTGGGCAATGCCTGTCACTGTGGAGTTGTGGGCAGGGCTTGTCACTATTGGAAATAGAAGACACTGCACCCCCCCAAAAACACACCCAATCACATTGATGGATAACTTTCCCAAATCAAACTGCAGCTGCTGAAGTTTCCTAAGCTGTCAAAAAAAGACAGTGTAATAGTTGTTTGTTTGTTCGGTGAGAAAAAACCCTAAAGGGTTAACCACTGCTAAAGGAATGCTGACACTGCAAATTCCAGAGCACTGAGATTCTACCAGGTGGCTAATGAGCATACCCTGCCATACAGAAAGCAAACCATGCTAAAAAAAACAGTCAGGCTGGGTTCACACATATGCCAATTGGATGCGGGTCTCCCGCATCCAATTCTTATGACAGGCGAGTGTGATTGGCTCTCTATGGTGCTGGTTCACACAGGTCAAGGATGGGCACGGTCCACATTCAAAAAAGGTCCTGCGCATCTTTGGGTCTGGTTAAGGTGCGAATTCAGGCAAAAAATTCGGACCCGATTTGCACCTGAACTGGTTGCACCTGACGCACCGGACCCTGTGCTGGGAATCCGTGGCCGCATATCTGTGAACCCAGCCTTATCTATTCAGGAGGAGGTAGGAAACTGCATAACACATTAACCACTTGCCGACCACCTCATGTAGATATACGTCAGCAGACTGGCACGTACAGGCAAAATCCCATACCTGTACGTGACATTCTTCCGGCGGAGACGGTCGGACCCCCCCCCCCCCCGCCGGCGGAGACGGTCGGCATCGCTTCAGGAACGATCCGAGATGAGGGGACGGCCAGTGATTTCTGGCCACCCCCTCACGATCGCTCCTGGCGAATGAGACGCTTCCCCTGCCTGTGTAATTGTAAACACAGGCAGGCGGAAGTGATGTCACGCTCCTTGTGTCGGTCTTTCTGGCCGGGACGCCGAGGAGAGAAGACATCCAGGTTAGTGCACCAACAGTACACTGACACCAGGACACATAGGCACATATTTCACCCCCCTGTCACCCCCAGATCACCCCCTGCCCCCCCAGTTACAGTGTCACTGATTGCAGTGATAATTTATTTACTGATCACTGCATTTAGTGTCAGTTGTGACTGAAATAACTGTCAGGGCAGTTAGTTTTAGGCCCCTTTAGGTCTAAGGTAGCCCCCTACCCCCCCCTAATAAAGGTTTAACCCCTTGATTGCCCCCCCAGGTAACCCTTTCGCCAGTGTCACTAAGCAATAGTTTTTCTGATCGCTGCATTAGTGTCACTGATGCCGCTAGGTAGCCAGTTTTTTTTTAGGTTAACCGCCAGGTTTATAGAGGTTATAAATAGGTTTATAGGTTAAGTACCCCCATATTACAACCTAAATAAAGGTTTTAACCCCCTGATTGCCCCTAGAGTTAACTCTTTCACCAGTGATCACTGTATAAGTGTCACTGGTGACGCTGGTTAGCCAGTTAGTTATTTAGGTTCCCCGTCAGGTTTTTATATAGCGTCAGGTACCCCCATATATTACCTAATAAAGGTTTTAACCCCCTGATTGCCCCTAGTTAACCCTTTCACCAGTGATCACCGTATAACTGTTACGGGTGACGCTGGTTAGTTAGTTTGTTTTCTATACTGTCAGGGCACCCGCCATTTATTACCCAATAATGGCTTAACCCCCTGATCGCCGGTGGGTGATATCTAGTAGGTTTTAGGGTCAAATAAGGTCTGCGTCGCCCCAGGTTAGTGCCAGTACCGCAAACACCCAGGCGCAAAGCATACACCTCCCTTAGTGGTATAGTATCTGAACAGATCAATATCTGATCAGATCTATACTAGCGTCCCAGCAGTTTAGGGTTCCAAAAAACTCATTGTTAACGGGATCAGCCCAGATACCTGCTAGCACCTGCGTTTTCCCCCTCCGCCCAGCCCAGCCCACCCAAGTGCAGTATCGATCGATCACTGTCACTTACAAAACACCAAGCACACATAACTGCAGCGTTCGCAGAGTCAGGCCTGATCCCTGCAATCGCTAACAGTTTTTTGGTAGCGTTTTGATTCAGTCGCTAACAGTCAGGAGCTTTTTTTACCTGTGAATCTCACTAGTGTACTACTAAATTTAGAGCCCAAAATGGCAAATCGAAAGTACACTAGTGAACAGGCCTACTTGTTTCTGAGTATGTCAGATAGTGAAGAGGAGGTCACTCATCTGTCAGAATCAGGCTCAGAATACGATCCAGTAGACGACAGCGGCTCCATGACAGATAGCTCTGACGACAGAGGTGTGGTCCCTGCTAAGGTCAGGCGTAACCGATCCCGATCTTCTGCTGTTGTTGAGGTGCAAGAACCTGCAGGTCTCTCGTATGGAGCAGAGAAGTACTAGCGCCGCTATTCCTTCTGGTGAACTGGCAAGCACCAGCGGCCTAGTACACCCTGGACGTACATCCAGCACTGCAGTAACACTTGGTGACGTGGCGAGTCCCATAAGTGCAGTTCAAGCTGGCGAGGTGGCAAGCACAAGTAGTGTCCCGCTGCCACCAAGAAGAAGACAAAGGCAGGCCCGTCGATCACATAGTGTCCTTCCTACAGAATTCGCCAATCCTGAATTTTTTTTTTTACAAAAAGTTGTCACTAAATGATATATTGCTCAAACATGCAATGGGCATATGAGGAATTACACCCCAAAATACATTCTGTTGCTTCTCCTGAGTACGGGGATACCACATGTGTGAGACTTTTTGGGAGCCTACCTGCGTACGGGACCCCAAAAACCAAGCACCGCCTTCAGGCTTTCTAAGGGTGAAATTTTTTTATTTCACTCCTCACTGCCAATCACAGTTTCGGAGGCCATGGAATGCCCAGATGGCACAACCCCCCCCCCCAAATGACCCCATTTTGGAAAGTAGACACCCCAAGCTATTTGTTGAGAGGTATGGTGAGTATT
The DNA here is from genome assembly GCA_028564925.1 of Lithobates sylvaticus. Taxonomy (NCBI): domain Eukaryota; kingdom Metazoa; phylum Chordata; class Amphibia; order Anura; family Ranidae; genus Lithobates; species Lithobates sylvaticus. The sequence continues at coordinate 130,061,439 of CM053036.1, read as the reverse complement.
TTGCAGATCTCGCTTTTTGTCACAAAGTTTTGAAAATTGAAAAAAAATATTTTTTTTTTCTTAACTTTCTTCATTTTCAAAAACAAATGAGCTGTACTCACCATGCCTCTCAACAAATAGCTTGGGGTGTCTACTTTCCAAAATGGGGTCATTTGGGGGGGGGTTTGTGCTATTAAGGCATTTTATGGCCTTCGAAACTGTGATAGGTAGTGAGGAGTGAAATCAAAAATTTGCACCCTTAGAAATCCTGAAGGCAGTGATTGGTTTTCGTGGTGCCGTACACGGCTAGGCTGCCAAAAAGTCCCACACATGTGGTATCCCCATACTCAGGAGAAGCAGGAAAATGTATTTTGGGGTGCAATTCCACATATAACCATGGCATGTGTGAGCAATATATCATTTAGCGACAACTTTTTTCTTTTGTCTTTATTCAATCACTTGGGACAAAAAAAAATAAAAAATATTCAATGGGCTCAACATGCCTCTCAGCAAATAGCTTGGGGTGTCTACTTTCCAAAATGGGGTCATTTGGGGGGGGTTTGTGCCATCTTGGCATTTTATGGCCTTCAAAACTGTGATAGGTAGTGAGGAGTGAAATCAAAAATGTATGCCCTTAGAAATCTTGAAGGCGGTGCTTGGTTTTTGGGGTCCCGTATGCGGATAGGCTCCCAAAAAGTCCCACACATGTGGTATTCCCGTACTCAGGAGAAGCAGCAGAATGCATTTTGGGGTGTAATTCCACATAAGCCCATGGCATGTGTGGGCAATATATCATTTAGTGACAACTTTGGGCAAAAAAAAAAAAAAAGTTTGTAATATTCCCACAACTTGTGGCAAAATATAAAATATTCTATGGACTCAACATGCCTCTCAGCAAATAGCTTGGGGTGTCTACTTTCCAAAATGGGGTCATTTGGGGGGGTTTTGTGCTATTTTGGCATTTTATGGCCTTCGAAACTGTGATAGGTAGTGAGGAGTGAAATCAAAAATTTGCACCCTTAGTAATCCTGAAGGCGGTGCTTGGTTTTCAGGGCCCCGTACGCGGCTAGGCTCCCAAAAAGTCCCACACATGTGGTATCCCCATACTCAGAAGAAGCAGCGAAATGTATTTTGGGGTGCAATTCCACATATAACCATGGCATGTGTGAGCAATATATCATTTAGCGACAACTTTTTGTAAAACATTTTTTTTTTTGTCTTTATTCAATCACTTGGGACAAAAAAAAAAAAAGAATATTCAATGGGCTCAACATGCCTCTCAGCAAATAGCTTTGGGTGTCTACTTTCCAAAATGGGGTCATTTGGGGGGGTTTTGTACTTTCCTGCCATTTTAGAACCTCAAGAAATGAGATAGGCAGTCATAAATTAAAAGTGGTGTAAATTCCAGAAAATGTACTCTAGTTTGTAGACGCTATAACTTTTGCGCAAACCAATAAATATAAGCTCATTGGCATTTTTTTTTTACTAAAGACATGTGGCTGAATACATTTTGGCCCAAATGTTAGACTAAAATTGAGTTTATTAGATTTTTCTTATAACAAAAAGTAGAAAATATCTTTTTTTTTTCAAAATTTTTGGTCTTTTTCCGTTTATATCGCAAAAAATAAAAATCACAGAGGCAATCAAATACCATCAAAAGAAAGCTCTATTTGTGGGAAGAAAAGGACGTAAAATTTCTTTGGTTACAACATTGCATGACCGCGCAATTACCAGTTAAAGCAGTGCAGTGCAAAATTGAAAAAAGACCTCTGGTCCTTAAGCTGACAATTGGTCCGGGGCTGAAGTGGTTAATTGATAAAAGGAACGCAGCCTCTGGCTCAGCCTCAAAATTTATGGGAGTGGGGTTCTATGGGCGGAGCTACCCAAACGTATGCTGCCATGGAGTCTGTCAGGAAACTGCTATTTGTAGTCTGCACTGGAAGTTTGTGTGACCGGGCGCAGAAGCAGGAGTGAAATTACATAACAGGAGGATCCCAAACAAAGAATTCCATGGCAGGAGCATTGGTTAGTTGCAGATAGACTGATTGGCACACATGCAAGGTAATGGCACTGCAACCCAATCATTAGGGCCAGCAAGAACTCTGTTTCCACTCACCATGCCCGACTTGTGGTCTCCACCAGGCAACACAAGAGTCATTTCATGTAGATAAAGTCAGCAACCAGGTGAGGATGAATGAAACAAATCTCTTTATTTTGTCCAAGTGTTGGCTCTAGTGTTGGCTCTGTTTGGAACATGTGTACTTGGGCGAAATAGAGAGAAATTGTATTCATCCTCACCTGAGCTGACTTTATCTTCATGGAAGGACATTTGTTTCTATGAGATTTTAATGATTAGCTTTAGTTTAATTTTGTATACTTATTATCATGCATTACATATTTTTTAGGTTTGATTTTTGGCTGTACACACAAGGAACATAAAAAGGGGAAATGTGGAGGGGGTTTGTCGCTGTTTGAAATATAGGCGGGGCTTACCACTATTGGAAATGCGAGCGGGGCTTGTCACTATTTGAAATGTGGGTGGGGCCCGTCACTATTTGGAAATGTGGGTGGGGCCCGTCACTATTGGAAATGTGGGCGGGCCTTGTCACTAATGGAAAGTTGGGCGAGGCCTGTCACTGTTGGGGAAGGGGGCGTGGCCTATCACTGTTGGGGATGGGGGTGGAGTCAAACCTCTCACTATGGAAATGTGGGCTTGTCACTATTGAAAATGTGGGTGGGGCCTGTCACTGTTGAAATGTGGGTGGGGCCAAGTCTGTCAATGTGTAAATGTGGACAGGGCAAAATCAGTGGGAGTAAAACATTTCTTACATAAACATGATTTCTTTTTCAGACATCACGGGACACAGAGCCACAGTATTTACTGATGGGTTTTATAGGTACCACTAGGTGATGGACACTGGCACACCCTAGACAATAAGTTTAGCACCTTATATAACCCCTCCCCTTACTGGGAGTACCTCAGTTTTTTCACCAGTGTCTTAGGTGTTGGTCATGAGTAAAGACGTGCTGGGCTGAGCTCCGCTGGAATATTCCTTACTGGGGCAAGCCATGCAACTGGATCCATTCAAAGTGCCTTTTCCAGGCCGAATTGAATGGTACCCAGGCCTCGTGTCCGAAGAAACTAGGTTTTGCCTGTAACGCTTCTTTTTTTTAGAGAACTGGACCCCGGGGTCCAGTATTTGTTTTTTCAATCCATATTCCTGGTGGGGTGCTTTACAGGCCCAGGGCTGTGGATCCCCCATTTTTAAAAAAAGGGGGCCCCAGTCCCTGAAGTTTTTCTAAACAGAGCCCACCGTGAGAGGTGAAGATTGGGTCTGTTACCACAGAACCCTGCAGCTGGATAAGGTAAGGGAGTTTCCTAAGGTATTTTTAGAATTCTTGTCCTCCTTTAAGTAAAATGTTGCTATGCCTAAAGTCGCCACTGGGGGTGGTAAGAGCATGTACCTTTCCATGCTCGTCAGTCTCGTCTCTGTGTACAAGATGCACGCTCCTCCGAGCCCATGCTCCAGGTAGTATGTGGGAAGGGGGGGGGTTTCCTTTCAGGAATGCCCCCTCACAGCTAGAGGCCATATGGCAGTTGGTGGTATGCCGCACCGCCTCCTGCTGCCCTCCTCTCTCCTCCACCCCAGTCTCCCCTCCATGTGTGATCCGATCAGGATCGGAACCCCCGGCTCAGGTGGGAAAAGCAGCCTTTTGTTTTAAAAAGGGGGGGGGGGTGGGGGCAGAAGGGGTGGTCGGAGGAGGGGGGCGGAGCATTAGCACGATGTCGTTGTGGTTTAATGCCCACAAAGCGGGGTATACAAGGCTATAAAGTGCACTCTTTTGCAGGTGCACACAGCTCAAAGAGGGACACAGAGCAGATGGATAGCATGTAAGTGTGGGTGACACAGGCATTCCCAGGCAACATTTACTTAGCAGCAGACTAAGCTTTGATAGCAGCGGCAGTTGCTGGACTATTTTGCTCAGCAGTGGGTGCATTTCTGGTAGTACCTCTGCATTTGTGCTTGGCACTATGGGCAGAAGGGGAGGTACAAATAACCAGATAAATAGGGGCTCAAAGGGATCTCCCTCAGGCTCCGAGGACCCTCCCTCTGCAGCACCATCTCCCCCTAAAGGACCTAGGGAGGCTGGTCAGAATGAGCCTTCGGGGTCAGGGGCTGCAACTGCTTCTGGCATTTCAGCCCCTGTATATATTACGCAGGTTTTTTTTTCCTCAACCATCAGTGGATTAGAGGAAAGATTAATAGCCTTAATCGCATCTTCACAAAGTTGAAGAAAACGCATTAGGTCCCCTTCTACCACCCAGGACGCTCAAACAGAGGAACTCTGGGAAATGCTGCACATGCTTTTCCTGTTCATTTTATGCTGGAAAAGCTTATTTATTCTGTGTGGGGTCACCCAGATAAAAAATGTGTCCCTCCTAAAAAGTTTTCAACACTTTATCCTATGGAGGAAAAATTCACAAAGATGTGGTATATACCGGCCTGACCTGTCCTGTTGACAACGCTCAAATGCTTAGGGATCCAACTGATAAAAAATTGGAATTCCTGTTAAACTTTTTTTCCTTGGCAGGTTCAGTAGCTCAACCTGCATTGGCGGCAACTGAGGTATGTCAATCCTTGAGAGACTACTTGAAGTAGGTGCTCAAGGATTTCCCTGAACAGCAGGTCCGGGAGTTAACCAACCTGCCAGCGGCTGTGTTTTGCAGTCGATGCAATCAGAGATTCTATCCTTCAGACCTCTCACCTTACGCTTGGGTTGGTGCATATGCATAGAATCTTATGGTTGAAAAATTGGTCGGCCGAAACGCCATGCAAAAAGCTTCTGGCTGGTTTTCCTTTCCATGGTGTAAGGCTGTTTGGGGATGATTTGGACAATTATATCCAAACAATCTCAAGTGGGAAAAGTACCCTTTTGCCAGTTAAGAAAAGGAGTAAACGTCCCTCATTTAAACAGGCTCTTTCTCCAGTGCCAGGGGCATCAGCCTCCAGGCAGTGGCAAAGGCTTCCACCTTTAGGTTCAAGAGGAATAACTCAGTCAACCCCAGGGACAAAAGAAGTCCTAGGGGAGGAAATCTACAAGACAGAATGCTAAAGCCTCTTTATGAAGGGACGCCCCCGCTCGTTCGAGTGGGGGAAGACTGCTATAGTTCTCAAGGGTCTGGCAGGAGGATTTTAAGGACAGATGGGTGGTCTCCACAATAACTCTAGGTTACAAACTAGAGTTTCAAGAATTCCCGTCTCCTTGTTTCCTCAGACCAATTGTTCCCAAAAACCCAGAGAAAAAGAAGTCTCTTCAAGCGTTGGAGCGACTTTTGTCGCAAAAAGTAATCATGGTGGTTTCCATGCAAGAGCAGGGATTGGGGTTTTATTCAAACCTTTTCACGGTGCCAAAGCCAAATGGAGATGTCAGACCCATCCTAGATCTAAAGGATCTAAACTGGTTCCTAAAAATTCGATCTTTTCGCATTTGAATCAATCCGATCAGTAGTCTCCATCCTACAAGGAGAACTTCTGGCATCAATAGACCTCATACCTGCATGTAACCATTTTCCCCACTCATCAGATATATCTGCCTTTCGAAGTGGAAAAACATCATTTTCAGTTTGTAGCTCTGCCTTTCGGTCTAGCTACTGCACAGGTGTTCACAAAGGTCCTGGCTCCTCATCTGGCAAGATTAAGGGCTTAGGGTATAACGGTTATAGCGTATCTAGACGACTTGCTCCTAATAGACCGGACGGTCTGCTTAGACCAAAGCTTGGTCACCACAGTCAACTACCTGGAATACCTAGGTTGAGTTCTCAACCTAGAGAAGTCTTCTTTAAAATCAGTAAGAAGACTAGAGTACTTGGGTCTGGTCATAGATACAACCCAGAAGAGGGTGTTTTTACCCCAGGCAAAAATCAGTGCCATAAAGGAGCTGGTTCAGGTAGTCAAGGCCAAGAAGGGTCCTTCTATTCGCCTTTGTATGAGGTCGTTGGGAAAGATGGTGGCTTCATTCGAAGCAGTTCCCTATGCTCAGTTTCATTCGAGACTGCTGCAAAACAGTATCCTGTCTACCTGGAACAAGAAAGTCCAGGCCCTAGATTTTCTAATGCGCTTATGACCAATAATGCGTCAGAGCCTCAGTTGGTGGAGAATCTGCGGAAAGGGAAATCCTTTTTACCAGTTACCTGAAAGGTGGTAACAACAGATGCCAGCCTTTCGGGTTGGGGGGCAGTTCTGGAAGAGACGACTTCCAAGGGGGCACCAGGAGTCGTGCAGCCCAGGGAGAGGTAAACCAGATCCTAATCTTGGCAGAAAAGCATGTGCTGTGCATATCGGCAATCTTCATTCCAGGGGTAGAGAACTGGCAGGTGGACTACTTAAGTCGCCAGCAGTTGTTCCCAGGGATCCAATTGCATGTGGGACAGATGCGTTGGTGACTCCGTGGCATCAGTTCTCACTGATTTATGCATTCCCTCCTATTCTGCTGCTACCACGACTTCTTCGCAGGATCAAGCAGGAAAAGAAGTTGGTGCTTCTAGATCTTAGTATGCAGAAATAGTGAAGATGGAGGTAGGGTCCACATGGACCCTACCACCATGTCCAGACCTGCTATCGCAGGGATCAGTGTTCCATCTTACCTTACAAATGCTAAATTTAACGGTTTGGCTATTGAAACCCACATTCTGAAGAATCGTGGGCTTTCAGGCTCAGTAATTTCTACCTTGATTAATGCAAGGAAGCCAGCTTCCAGAATCATTTATTATAGAGTCTGGAAGGGATATGTGTCCTGGTGTGAATCCAGGGGTTGGCATCCCAGAAAGTATGTCATAGGGAGAATCCTTGCTTTTCAGCAAATGGGGTTAGAGATGAAGCTGGCCTTGAGTACTATCAAGGGCCAGGTCTCAGCTTTGTCCGCTTACTTCGCATTCTTTGGTCCAAAGCTTTATACAGGGGGTAACGCGGCTTAATTCACTGGTTAAAGCTCCCCTGAACCCCTGGGAGATGAATTTAGTTCTGTCGGAATTACAGAAACAGCCTTTTGAGCCGATACAACATATTCCCTTGGTCCTTTTGACAAGGAAGCTAATTTTTCTGGTAGCCATTTCTTCTGTAGGAAGGGTCTCAGAATTGGCAGCTCTTTCTTGTAAAGAGCCATATTTAATTATTCATAAGGATAGAGTAGTATTGCATCCTCATCCTAGCTTTCTACCGAAGGTGGTTTCAGGTTTTCATCTAAACCAGGATATTAAATTAATGCTACTGTAAAATAGAAAAAACTTTAGAGTACCGTCGTTCTGTAAATCTAGAAAAAATGGATGGCAGAAGATCTAAGGCAACTATGGACTTTCATGGTACGGTAAGGACTCACATAGACTATGAGTATAAAAATATATCATTTATTAGAAAAATACAAACGTAAAGTTAATAAAAAATCCTCAAGACAAGGTATAGACAGTATACATATATATATCTCTGTAAAGGAACTGAACAGTGAAGCGTGCATTCAATCATCCACAGTGGGGGAGGACGAAATGACGAGCAAACTGATTCAAACTCAACATGTTTTGCGGGGTAACCGCTTCTTTAGGAGTATATTTCACAAAAGATTATATGTAGTTGTCTATGAGGAATGAACATCTAAATAATTAGATTAAAAAAACAAGAAAGATTTATATGTGATTAATACACATGTGTTAGTGGGGATTGGATACATAATTTGACCCACTCTCCTTTCTGTCATAGAGGAGAGCATATTAAACAATCCCCACAATACACAGATAGTTAGATTAGGTTATATATATTTTTCCTCACAAATAGAGACCCACGAAAGATGATAAAAATTAGGCTTACCATAACCAAAATCAAACAAATCAAGAGGCGTCTAAAAGCCTTTAAGGGCTGATTCCCGGGCGAGTGTGGGAACCAGGACAAAGTACAAAAGAGAGGAAATAAGTATACAGGCTGTCAAGGAGAGATGAAAATAAGAGATTCAGTAAATATACCCTATGGTAAACATAGTATCAGACAATATTGGCTTAAATATATATATATATATATATATATATATATATATATATATATATATATATATATATATGTGTATATAAAATATCTCCTCTTTGGTACACACCTGTAATAGTTCCATAGAATGTTAATACAAAATAGTGGTGACGTAGTGGGGAGCAGCGGGTCTCCGAAAGATGGTAGGGGGGAGCCTCAGAGTTGGAGAAGCAGCAAGCTATAAAATAAATAAAATATACATAGCCAGATATCTGCCTGCATGGATGTATACGCGAAAGTGCACATTCACATACACATAGATGCATATATACGGCGTATGCCCATGCATAGGAAAATAATATATATGCGCACATAGCCACAGCTATATCCCACTTAACAAAAGAGGTGTTTAATACAACCAATAGTAATCCCTATTAAAGAGAGTACTGCAGAATCTAATAGAAAAGTATAGATATAACAGCAAATGGCTTACCATAGGAGGATACTGGTCTAAGTGAAATGGTTCATATCAGCACTAGAAAGTGCTGAGAAAAAACAGGTAAAAAGAGATGTTTTGCCAAGAACCAATTGATTAGGCAGTACCTGAAATTAAACAAACACAAAAGAATCTCTGAGCATATAGGTAAACAGGCACAAGGGTGGACAAGTCATACAGGACACAGCTGTTACAAATTCATAATATGTAATGCCTACCAAAAAGCAGGTTGCAAGAATCAGCAATCTGTGGGTTATATGGTGATTCCAACGCTGTAATCAGCCAACACATCCACAGCAAAGGGTAGAAAACTGAAAATTGTATCATACTTACCGTAATTTTCCTTTCCTGGTGCCAATCCATGCCAGCATACATGTGATAGAGCTCCGCCTCTACTCCGCCTTCAGGACTAGTGAATAGCATAAATTAAAGGGCATAGCCCCTCCCCCAACATTCTTCGTAATATAGAATACCGAGGGTGGGAGTTTATGCTGCCATTGATTGGCACCAGGAAAGGAAATTACGGTAAGTATGATACAATTTTCCGTTTTCCTGGTGCCTCCATGGCAGCATACATGTGATAAATAACTAGCTCACATGGGTGGGTTTAATGCTTTAACAAAAAATAAACTTTAATCAAATACAGACATAGCAGCATGAAGCGCTTTTCTCCCGAACTCTACGGTTGTAAGAGCCCCGGGATCAATACGATAATGTTTGAGGAATGCATGTCGGGAAGACCAAGCCTAATGTTTCAAGAGAAACATTTGCCCTCGCTGCCCAAGATGCCGATACCGCTCTTGTTGAAAGAGCATTCACCTGAGCCGAAACTTGCTGTGGCTTCCAAGTAGGCCCTGAGAACTTTGGATATGTCTAACTCATAACAGGAGTTTGATTCTGAGTCCATGAAAACTGGTAACGCCCATGGTTCCGATAGGTTTGCCGTTGAGGTGACCTTGGGTGTGAAACCTCTGAGAGGGCGAAGTTCTAACCTATCTGGAAAAAAAGGATATGTCATCATCCCCAATGCCCAGGGAGTGGATTTCCGAAATCCTCCCGTCGGATGTAATAGCCAACAGAAAAGTTGTTTTTAAAGTCAAGTTCCAAATTGAGACCTCTTCAACCGGTACAAACGGATGAGTGGATAGGACTTCCAATATTAGAGGAGGATCCCACTTTGGAAAGGAATGTCTGGATGGGGGACACATCTTCAATACTCCCCTAAAGAACGTAACCACTAGAGGGTCTTCTGCCCCCCTAGTGTTAGTTGCTGCAGAAATTGCGGAAATTGGAACCTTGAGGGAACTCTGGCTGAGCCCCAAATCAAGACCAGTTTGCAGAAAACTCAGAACATCAGCAGTGGAACTAGAGATAAGATCAAATTCTTTTCCTGGGGCATAGGATAAGAACTTGTCCCAAATTCTTGCATAGATTGTGTTGGTTGTAGGCTTTCTAGCTTTCAACAGGGTGGATATGACCTCTTGGGAACAGCCTAACGATTCAAACCTCCTCCTTTCCACTTCCATACACAAAGATCCAGCTTCTGTGGGTCTGGATGGTCCAGCCTGCCCTGGGTCAACAACTGCAGAAAGGGAGGAATTCTGATCGGATGATCCACACTGAGGTGCATGGCTAGTGGAAACCACAGTCTCTTCGACCAATAGGGTATCACTGCTAGCACTTGGACTGGTTCGTTCAGGAGTCTGAGGAGAAACCTCAAAATGAGTGGGCGAGGAGGAGAGGCGTAAGCTGTCTTGAAGGTCCAAGGACAAGATAGCGCATCCACTCCTTCCGCCTGTGGATGTGGAAGGTGAGAGAAGAATCTCCTGATTTTGCAATTCTCATGCATAGCAAAAAGATCCACCAGTGGGGTCTGCCATAGAGTGGAGATTTGGATGAACACATGGGGATGTAGAGACCACTCGTTGTCCCCAAACCTCCTCGATAAGACATCTGCCTCTGTGTTCATCTTGCCTGGGAGATACATTGCCCTGAGGTCTACCAGGTTCCTCTCTGCCCAGAGCATTACAGGTTCCACTTCCCTCAGATGTGTCTTGCTGTGGGTGCCCCCTTGTTTCTGAAGGTACGAGACTGCCGCCTTGGTGTCCAAACATAGAAGTACTCTCTGTCCCTTGACCTGAGATGCAAAAGAGATTAAGGCTAGAAATGCTGCCCTCATTTCTAGGACGTTGGACACTATCCCTCTTGTGGGAAAGGGCCATCTTCCCTGAATTCTCTGCAATGGGCACCCCACCCCTGGCCACTCGCATCTGAGTGGGAACCCAAATGATAGAGCCGGGAGAGACTCTCTGGATTCATCCACCAGTGTAGACTCCTGCTCATTAGCGTTGTTAAACGGATTGTCTGAGACAGATGTTGTCGTCTCCATTGTATTAAGAATCCCGTCTGGAAGTGTCTCAGCGAACATTGCTCCTAAGTAAAGCATCTGCTGTGTTGGAACTAATTGGCTCTTCCGATGGTTCACCAGCCACCCGAACTCCGACCACGACTGGAGAAGAATCTCCCTGTGGACTAAAAGTTGGCTCGGGTTTTTTTGACAGCAAGAGGATATCGTCCAGGTAGTGAAATTCTTAACCCCCTCTCTCTCATAGCGGCCAAGACAGATATCAACACTTTTGTGAACACCCGAGGGTAGGTGCACAGCCCGAAGGGCAGAGCTTGAAATTGCAGGTGGACATGACCCACTGCGAACCTTAAGTATTTTTGGAAAGATGGTAGAATAGGGATGTGGAGGTACGCATCCTGCAGGTCTATCGAGATTAATCAATCTCCTGGTTGTATGGTTTGTATTATCGTTTGGAGTGACTCCATCTTGAAGCTTTAGAGATGGATGTATTGATTTAGCTTTTTCAGATCTATTACAGGTCTCCAGTCGCCTGTTTTTTTCTGCACCAGGAAAAGGGTGGAAGAAAAACCTGTAAATCGATCCGATGGGGGGGACAGGTATTGCTGCCCCTTGACGCTGCAGGGACTCCAAAAATTGGTTTAAGGCCAGTGCCTTCTGTGGGGAGGCTGGTAACTGTCTCTTTGAAGGACGTGTGAGGAGGCTGCTGAGAGAAAGTCCAGAAGTGACCGTACCGGATCGTTGCTTGGACCCATGGGTCTTGACATTTGGAGGCACAGATGGGGAAAAAGTTTTTTAACCAGGCTCCCACTGGGGGCGTCTCCTCCCCGCTGACGTCAAAAGGACTTTGTCCCCTCCTGGGGAGCAGTGAGGGACTTGTACTTTCTGGCTCCCAAAAAAGAAGTCTGGGTGCCTCTCCACGATTTCTTGTTGTCCCTAAAGGGGCGAGACTGCCTGAAGTCTCTAGAATTTGATTGCCGGAATCGTGATAAATAGGCCTTTGTTCTCCAGACCTTCCTGTCCTGAGGAAGTAAGCCAGATTTGCCCCCTGTTACTCTGGAGATTACTTTGTCGAGTTTCTCGCCAAACAAAGATTTTCCATCAAGGGAAATCTTGCACCAATTCTGCTTTCATGCTAGATCGGCTGTTCAAGGCTTTAGCCATAAGGCCCGCTTTGCCATAACAGAGTTGCAGCATTGAATTGGCTGAACACCGGATTGTGTCAATTGCAGCTTCTGCCACGAAATCCGCCAACTTAAGCTCCTCCAGAGCTTTGATTATGTCATCTTTGGGAACGTCTTGGTGCAGGGATGTCTCAATATTTCCCGTCCAAGACCTGATGGCATTGGAAACGGATGTCAGCGCAATGGCTGGTCTGCAAGCCACCCCTGCTTCTAGATAGATGTATTGATCTAGACCTCAAAAGGAGCTATCTAGGGGATCCTTGAAAGACATTGAATCCTCCATTGGCAGCTTTACATTTTTTGCCAGACGCACTACAGCCGCATCAACCACAGTCATTGAACTGAGTATCCGAATCTGCCAGTGGATACATTTTACATAAACGAGCTAGAGAAAACTCTATCAGTTTTGTTCCACTCATCCTCTATGATCTCCCCCATTAATGGGAAGAAGATTTGCTTTCTCTTGAGGAATGAGAAATAGGTTTTTGAGTTTTGAGGAGGCTCTTCCGGGTCTTCCCAGGCAATGGCGCTCCTCACCGCTTGTACAAAGGGTTGAACCAGGGAGAAATTGAAACCAGACAGTTCTGTATCATCTGAGGACTCCTCGGATGAATCTACCGGTGGGATTTGTTTAGCTGTTTTTCCTGATGGAGGCAAAAGGAGTACTAACAGCTGATGGGCCCGAAATGTCGGGGTCCAAATCCAACACCTGGGCAGCTTGTGAAACCGGGTGAGCTGGAATCCTGGCCGTCAGTTCAGAAAGAGAGTCTCTCATGGTTTGATTAAGCAGGTCAACTACCTGCTGGCCTTCTAATTCCTGGTTAGCTGCGTAGTCCCTGAGACAGTCTCTGCAGACGAGCTTATCAGGGAGTGGAACCGCGCCACAGGCCCAACATTTTTTCCTTGACGCCCGCGGTGGAGGCGAAGGCGAATGACGACGTCTATAAGATCCTGATCTTCTGGAAGATTTATGATGAGAAGAGCGTGGTCTTCGCTCAGGACTATCGTCATTGTCATAGCGTCTTGAGGACTTTCTGGACCGCTTTGAAGGAACAGGGCTGAAACAAACAAAGTTTGTTTGTCAGTGGCACACTCTTTTTTTTTTTTTTTAAATACTCACGTACAGGTGGTCCACATACCTATTGGATATGAGAGGATCTTGGCTTCGTGACGAATGGCTCATGATAAATAATGGGCAGGAGGATCAGCTGTAGGAAGGCGAAGTAAGAAAGCAAAAAGAAATAGAGTCTATTTGCACACCAAATTTTTAAATGAAGTCACCGCAATAGGAGTGAGATAAAAGTATAAGGCTGGCCATACACTACACAACCCCCCATCTTTAGATCTCCCTCAGATCTACCAAAGCCATACAATATGAGGTCAAATCTAATCACCCCCAATTTGCATGCAATCAGGCAGGCCCCTGTACCACACAGTTGAAGGCAAACCTAAAGGAAATTGAACAAGAAAATTGCATGGTGCATGGCCAGCTCCACACATACCTGTAATGCTGAAGTAATTTGGACTGCAGGGCATACACCTGATATGCAGAGCAGCCCTGAGTCCAATTTGGAGCCAACATTTTAAAGCTAAAAAGGGAGAGCAGCTTAAATTAGATGGACCTACCCTATTACTGGCAAAAAAAGAAACAAAACCAAGGCCACAGCAAGAGAGTGAGAACCCTGAAGGGTAGAACAAAAAGCTAGAGAAAAAAAACATCAGAAATAGCAAGGAAACGCCCGTTCTGCACATGTGCAGACCAGGAATAAATGTCTTAAAGGGGACATTTTTTTTTTTTTTTTTTTAAACCTATAAACTTTAACCACCAGGGCTCAAAAACAGACATGGAAGCAAAAAGAAAACCTAACCTGACCAAGAAGGAAGAGAATCTGATCCTCCCGCCGTCATCACCAGCATTCGTTTTTTCTGGAAATTCAGCAGACTGCGTTCCTATGAGGAAACTCTGCAAGACCCCAAAAGATCCTCAGAAGGGGTTCCCAGTCTTATCAGCGCTAATAGCGGCCCAAGAATAGAGACTGCGCACGGGAGAGGCTTAACCCGGCGGACGCTGCCGACTGCAGAGGTATGGACATACTGCTACTCTTCACCAGTCAAGAAGAATTAGGAAAAAAAGGAGAATGTTGGGGGAGGGGCTATGCCCTTTAATTTATGCTATTCACTAGTCCTGAAGGCGGAGTAGAGGCGGAGCTCTATCACATGTATGCTGCCATGGAGGCACCAGGAAAGCAGACTTACAGACCAAAAGTATCACCCTTAAACCTATAGGACAGACATAAAGAGATGATAAATATATAAGCAGGAAGATAAGCCATAAAGTTAATAGCTACAAGATCCAACCGTCATCTACCTTTAGGCTGGATTCCCACCTGTAATGGAAATTTGTAAGTTCTATATATAATTGTATTCTATTTTGTATGTATTGCACACTGCTCTCACTGTGCACACGGCACTAATAATGTTTTCAGTACATGTTTACATTCTTTTGAGTCCTGATTAGAATTAGCCTGCCTATGATACGCCCCCTTGGTACCATAAACGTACAATTGTAATATTAATGTGATACCTACGTAATCATGTGTATAAAACCCTTCAATTGCGTCATAATAAAGGAGAACAGTTATTTGGAAAGATGCTGAGCGTATCTTTTGTGTCTGTTCCCTACTGCAGTAGTTATTAATTTGGAACCACTAATCAATATGAGGATAGGAGTTGCCTATCTATAAATTCCTATGTCACCACCTATGCAGTTTTAGTGATTTTTGCATTTTGCAGATTTGCACTACAGAACGTGTTCCATAGGAAACCATGTTAAATGAACTGTAGTGCAAATCTGCAGAATTCAAAAAGCACTAAAACTGCATAGGTGTGAATCCAGCCTTAAACAGCTCCAGCAGCAGGAACAAAAAAAGAGACCGCAGCACTCCCAACCACCACTCAACCAAATGGGGATAAACACCCATTTAAATAGCGTCCTGGCACCTATCGTCCGTCCACTGTGCAGCCAATGTCCACCAGCACCATCTAGTGGGCAATTAGGCCAACACAAGGACAGAGGATCACACACTCGCCCAGGAATACAAGACAGCCCAAGAATCTGAACAATAACCTCGAAAGAGGAAAGCTACACACAAGGTCATATCGAGGGGCAATAATAGTGAAGAAAAAAAAGACAGATTCACAATAAGTATAGCGCTATTTAAATAATAAAATTCATATAAAACAAAAAATCATCCAGTACAAAGGGCAAGAGTACAGGTGAGGAGGCGGTATTAACATCTCATGGTTGTATACCAAACGTGAAGAAGGGGGCAAAACAGTCATAGCTGGGCATGGCTTCAATACCAAGAACCAGCGTGAAAAATAAAACTTTTTTTTTCGAACTCCTCATGAATGGTCAAAAAATCAGAAGGTAATCAAAATACAACATATGACCCACAATATCAAATGAAGGTGAATTAGAATCTAGAGAAATGGCTTATATGAATTAGTCTCATTGATACCGGGATAATTTGTAGCAGATAGCTTTTCAATCCATAGGGTTTCTGCTCTCAAAATCCTATTGTCCCAATCCCCACCACGGTGGTTGGGAGGGACAACCTCAAGTACAAAGAATGAGACCAAGCTATTATCAAACCTATGGTAAAGGCCGATATGTCTGGTAACAGACGTAATGATCTTGCCGGAGCAATAGACGCAGTCTCTTTGACCGAATTCACGGGTAGTCTTGCCCACGTAAAAAGCGTGGCATCTGCAGGTCATTAAATAGATGACACCTCAAGTAGAGCAGTCTGCATGACTGCGGAGTTGGTGCCATTGTCCGTTGGGTAGATGAATACCTCTACCCTCAGTGACCCAGGAGCAGCGGCTGCAATTACCACAGCGGTAGGTTCCCCAAACAAGTCTGGAAGGACTGTCCTGGGTCATTAGATAGTGACTGGATGCAAGAGTGTCACGAAGAAAGGTGGCTCATCTAAACACCAATTCAGTATTGGAACGAACATATTTAGACAAAGTCTGATCTTCCGTTAAAAGGTGCCAATGTCGCGACATTGCAGCTCTCAAACAAGGCTCATGAGCGGAAAATCTAGTAATAAATTTAACCATATGCACAGTCTAGACTAGGTCCAATAGACATTTCGACTGACTTTCGGAGGAGTTCTGACGGACTTTCAAAACGAACGGACTAGAGCTGCAACTGACGATTATTTTGTCTGTCGACTAATCTATCGATTATTTTTAAGATTAGTCATCGACTAACGATTATTTTTATTTTATTTATTTAATCTAGTGTTCTTTTTTTTGATTAGAGAATGAATCCTTTGGATAACTAAAAAAATAAGTACATAAAAGGTAAGATAAAAGAATATAACTACAGACATACATATATATTATATGTATGTAGTTATATTTTATCTTAACTTTTTTATGTACTTATTTTTTGTAAAGTTAAGGTAAAAGAATATAACTATATATATAGATATATATATAAAAAAATAATGTATGTAGTTATTTTCTTTTATCTTACCTATTTTTTTTTTTTATGTTCTGTTTTTATTTTCTGTTCAGAAGATTATAATTAATTTTTTACAATGCTTTCTTCTTTTTTTT
Source organism: Lithobates sylvaticus (assembly GCA_028564925.1). Classification (NCBI taxonomy): domain Eukaryota; kingdom Metazoa; phylum Chordata; class Amphibia; order Anura; family Ranidae; genus Lithobates; species Lithobates sylvaticus. The sequence continues at coordinate 130,044,777 of CM053036.1, read as the reverse complement.
TAAGGGGGGGCAGGGGGGGGGGGTGTGGGGACAGTGTCAGTGTGTTTTTTTTCTTTTTTTTCTTATTTATTGCAATTTTTTTTTTATCAGCCCTGTTGGGGGGCTATGGTGAGATATCAGGGGTCTTAACAGACCTCTGACATCTCCCATTTGAGACAGGGAAAGGGTCTAGGGACACAGATTCCCACTCCCTTTCTCTGTAACCTCCGCTGCACTGATAATGAATGGAGAGAAGACAGCGGCTTCTCTTCATTCATTAATGTGAATGGACAGAATGTCCATTCAGAAAACGAAGGAGCCGGGTTTACCGGCTCCTACCTCCGCTCTCCATCCTGAGATACCGAGGGGGAGAAGAGAGAGGGGGACAGCAGCATGGAGAAGAGAGAGGGGGACAGATGCACGGAGGAGTGAGGGGGACAGATACATGGAGGAGTGAGGGGGACAGATGCACGGAGGAGTGAGGGGGACAGATGCACGGAGGAGTGAGGGGATGCACGGAGCAGCATGGAGAAGGACGGATGGGGAAAGGAGGAGGATAGGGGACAGTCAGCGGTGATGGTGAAAGCCGCGGTGGGGGTGTATTTACCTGCAACCCGCGCAACGTGTGACGCATCAACGCTTTTCACGCACATCAACGTGTTTTCTTAGTCGATGTAGTCGACGCGTCGTGGCAGCTCTAGAACGGACTTGGCCACACACGTTCGTAAGTCCCTTCGGAGACTGAGCTGCAGGGCAGTATTCCAACATGATAATGACCCCAAACACATCTCGAAGATGACCACTGCCTTGCTAAAGAAGCTGAGGGTAAAGGTGATGGACTGGCCAAGCATGTCTCTGGACCTAAACCCTATTGAGCATCTGTTGGGCTGCCTCAAACAGAAGGTGGAGGAGCGCAAGGTCTATAATATCCACCGGCTCCGTGATGCTATCATGGAGGAGGGGAAGAGGACTCCGGTGGCAACCTGTGAAGCTCTGGTGAACTCCATGCCCAAGAGGGTTAAGGCAGTGCTGGAAAATAATGATGGCCACACAAAATATTGACACTTTGGGCACAATTTGGACATTTTCACTTAGGGGTGTACTCACCTTTGTTGCCAGCGGTTTAGACATTAATGGTTGTGTGTTGAGTTATTTTGAGGGCACAGCAAATTGACACTGTTATACACTCACTACTTTACATTGTAGCAAAGTGTAATTTATTCAGTGTTGTCACATGAAATTATATAATAAAATATTTACAAAAATGTGAGGGGTGTACTCACTTTTGTGATATACTGTATATATATTGTACAGTATATCGAGAATGTGTCCTGGATGGCAGTTGCATAGTCTTCAAACCCTGATCACTAGGACTTTGGTACTGAAGGGGTTAAGTCCCAGGGGAGGGAGGCTTGAAAGGCAGGGGAGGGAAATATGCACATGTGTCACGGGGGGGAGGGGGGAGAGAGAGAGAGAGAGAGAGAGAGAGAGAGAGAGAGAGAGAGAGAGAGAGAGAGAGAGAGAGAGAGAGAGAGAGAGAGAGAGAGAGAGAGAGAGAGAGAGAGAGAGAGAGAGAGAGAGAGACTCACAAGTAAGGATGAGCTCTGGCGTGTTCGCACAGCCCATGTGCAGAGCCCACCAGGAAGTCGGCACTGCGCTGCGCTAATCACAGTCAGTGAGACATTTCCCGATCTCTGCAGCTGCGCATCGGGACAATGTCTCACTTCCTGTGATTAGCGCATCGCAGTGCCGACTTCCTGGCGGGCTCTGCACGTGGGCTATGCGAACACGCCGGAGCTCATTCTTACTCACAAGCTGTGCAGCCAGTGTGAGCTCTT